>JASJET010000002.1:13336705-14542558 GCA_034092305.1 Diaprepes abbreviatus | reverse complement strand
TCATTGAACGCATATCACGACTAAAGTGGCAATGGGCTGGGCATATAGCTAGACAACAGCCCGATAGGTGGACGAGTAAATTACTATAATGGCGACCGCGAGAAATGAACCGAAATCGTGGCAGGCCACAACGCAGATGGGTAGATGATATAAGACAGTTTGCTGGAAAAGACTGGCTCCAGAAGGCGAGAGACAGATTCCAGTGGAGGACCATCGGAGAGGCTTATGTCCAGGAGTGGACGTCAATGGCCTGAGAAAGAAAAAGAAGAAGAAGGTAATATGTATTACTATAAGACCTACATTTGTGGCTGTTAGTTTTTGCCTTTAAAATATTTCCAGAACAACGTTAGCAATTTAAATTTCAGATTATCTAAAGATAACACAAATAAAACAAGCTATGTCATTTACTTTATTTTGCAAATTCTTTATTAATTTTTAAATTTACAGTTATGAGCACAGCACACAGTTTATACATTTTGTTTCTAAGAATAATATAACTTGACCTCAGTAACTTAAACTCCCTTTTTGTAATTGGTTATTGCTGTTAAAGTATACAAAGTTGTGTTAATTGCTATTAATTAGCTATTTATTGTTTTCAATTGTTTTTTTAAAGAAAAAAAAATCCAAAAACCCTTGAATTAGTAAAGTGCGGGTAGCATTGCCCATAATATTTTTCAAGTTACTGTGGTCTTAGTTATTAATTACGTTGTGTTTTAATTTGGACCAATCTACCGTTTTGATTTCAGACCTGCATAGAAGAACAGAAGACATCATTTTCTTTCTCCTCTCCCCCCACAGAAACCAAGGTTGTTAACTTTGAAGAGCCGGCAAGGTCCTAAGAAGTTAAATCATATATAACACTATGAAGCAGCAAAAATGTTTCCGAGGTCAAAATAGCAAAGGCTTACTTATTTTATTATACTCATTAACAATCTGTCTTGTAAAAGCCTCAGTTGGCTCCGGTTTCGTAGATACGTGCTAAATATGATAATTTTAATCACCTGGCTTTAACGTATGGGACAATTGGACAATAAAATGTGAAGTACCTGGTTTTATTACACCAGGTTACTTTATAAGGGATTTAAATACACGTAACATATATTGTTAGTTAGTTGTATTTCAACGTCCAGTCGATCGAGAACTGTTTCTATTTGAGAGATTAGGGAGCCGGATCATTTTTGTTATATATGTGGTGAAGTGACTTTTGTGAAACAAAAACGTACCCTTAGACTTTTAATACAAAATGCTTACCGCTTGTATTTTGGCTGTTAAGTTAGAGACCAATATTAAAACTAGGCTCCCCACTTTCCGGAAAATTATGACGCTGTAAATGAGGAGCAAATTTGGTATAATTTAAAATCGTAATTATCCAAGTTATTTGAAATAAACAGAAACAAACTCATCGCTTTATCTTCTTTGGTGGTGGTATTTTAAATAGTTAACAGATATCATGTAGGAATCTAGTTATTTCCTTCAAATTATTAGAACTTTTCAAATCTTAAGCAATGGTACTAAAGGTGTCACCACTTGGGTTGATAGTAGATGGGCCATCTGCCCTGGCCGTTCACATGTTTCTTTGATTATCTTCTATTTTTGAGATTTTATATCAGTAAACTGGGTAGTTTTGGCTACCTAATTTATGGTGTTATTCGCAATTTGTTCACTTTTGTTCGTTTGAATTTTCATCGTTAATCCGAAAAGAACCAAAGGGCATTCACCAAAGCTTCACAAGACATTTGAAGGTCCGTACAACGTAGTGACCCGACTAAACGATCTGGCGTACCAAATTCAGAAAAGCCTTCATGCAAAGACGAAAGTCCGTTATCTTGATAGCTTGGCCCATTATCAAGAACAAGAAAGTTGATCAGGATGATCAAGACTTGGAAGAGGGCAATGTAATGGACTTAATACCAGTATACACATCATAGTATTAGATTGTGTTTCTAGTTTGTATGGTTTTAAGTTTATTTTTTACGAGTCTATAATTTATTTAGTTATTTGACCTTTTCCTCATAAGATGTCTTTGGAAGAAAGTCTGGAACTTTTTAGAAAATTTAATTTCTTTACTTTCGACATGGAACGCCTATGACAGAAGAGCCCCTTATTTCTTTTTTTTTTGTTTTCATTACACCATGTAGTATGTATAACCTTCTAGGAGATTCGGAAATCTTCTGGTATCGACAAAAAAGGTATAAAAAGGGTCCAGATCAGCTATCGGGGACTGTTAAGTTTGAGACATCGTTCAATTAAATTGAATTGTTGTCAGAATTTTGAAAATAAAAGGTTATAAAAGAATACAGTGTGTATAAAGACCGGCCGTCTGGAACATAAAAAAATCTAATTCTGAATGATCGGGAGAACTAACTGTCCGTTTGAATAAAACCTTAAAAACAAACGGCGAAATTAAAACCGGCACTTAAAGATTCTAAATCTGGGACAGGACTATTAATGTAGAATTTACCAGCTTCATGTTCTCTGGGTAGTCTCAGGGGCGGATCCAGCCTCTCTCTTTGGGGGGAGGTACATCAGCAACACTCCCATTTCTAGTGTAAAAGGCAAGGTCGGGTCTAGTTTTCTAAATTTGAAGTTGAAGGGAGGCGATCACAAGAAAAAACAATTTGTCGACAGGGGCGGAGGATGCGGGCAGCATACACATTCCTAGTATAAGAGGCAGAATCGTGTCTATTTTCCTGAACTCAAAGCTCTTGAGGGGAGTGGCTATCGCAAGAAAAACAAGTTATCAACGGGATGGGACTGCTAGAAGCATACACATTCCTAATATAAAAGGCAAAATCGGTTCTATTTTCCTGAACTCAAAGCTCTTGGGAAGGGGAGGGGTGATCGCAAGCATACACATTCCTATACTCTATTCAAGAACTAGAGAGAGTAATAAAACTGTTAGCGAAACCTCCAACTTACCTGCTCCAGTGCCGCAGGTAACTGAGAACTGCCGTGAATCTAATTATATTTAATTATATTTAAACATTATAAGGCTTTATAAATTTACTGCAACAATAGAGTTTCTGATTTCTGTCAGTGAGCAAAGTACACCTTACAGTGTGTCCTTAGTGATTTATCATGTTTGTGCTTGTTTTTATATATTATATGAGATTAGTCAGATACCCAAAAGATATGGCTTCCACATCTATAATTATTCTAAAATCGTTAAACTAGGGCATTTTTTCCTCAACGAAAAACTTATTACTATGAATGTTTATGATGCCTTAAAATATCAATTCTAGATAATAATGTTAAAAGTTCTGTTGAAATGTGTTCCAACATGACAGGAGTTGGAAAATCTACTATGTACCGAATACTGAAGAAGAAAAAAACGTCTGGAATTGTTAGTACTGCCAAGTCACATTCGATCACAGGCAAACGAAAAACCTCGTTGGAAGAAGAGATGTAAACTGCAATAAAAAGAGTTGCACGTACATCTTATTAAGAAGCAGATCCCAACCGTCGATAAAATTCTAACTAAAATCAATGAAGGTCGGGATTTACCTGAAATTAAAAGAACTGAGCTCTGAAAATTGCTCAGAGAACTTAATTTTTGCTGGGAAAAACCAAATAGGAAATCTGTTCTTATAAATCGTCCGGAAAATGTCCCTTGGCGAAGGAAATATCTCTCTCAAGTAAAAGGTAGAGTTGCTAGAAATAACACAACTTACAGTAGTAATTTAACAGAACTTTTGAAAGATTTTTTGGAATAAAGTTACTGCAAAAAATTTGGAAAAATCCATATAATAAAAGAAAATGTCGAAACTCGATCTCATGATCCGTGAGATAGAGGAACCAATTATAATTAATTTGGGCGAAGATAGCTTCACTGACGAATTACGAATTAGATACGCAATGTTTACCAGCGTAAACAAAATTTATTATTTAGATTTTCTGTAACATATAAAAATTAATTACATTTGAATCCCTTTTTAGTGTTTAATTGTAATTCTGCAGATGGTTTAAGAAATAAATAAACTGAAACGTCAAATGTCCTAAAAATGTTTTTAATTAATAATAAAATGACCGATAGCCCAAAAAACATTTCACATAATATGGACGAATTTATTTTTTTATACATGTATATGTTTAACTTCTTGTATTTTTGACAATGGGTATTTTGTAAGTATTTAAATTATAATTTAGAGTTTTTTGAGAAAAAAAGGCTATGTTTTATTCTGAATGTGCCTAAAACGGTTTCTATTCCAAAATTAAAAATAATAAAAATACAGTTATGATTTGTGTTAAATATGTCAAAAGTATCTATATTTTCTAATGTATGTAAATTATTAAAGAAATAAAATAATATTATAAAAACTTTTTATTTTAAATTTATTACCGAAATAATATTCTATGCCATAAATACTTAGTGATAAAATAAACCTCTTTCCGACTCCTATGACAAGGTCTAAAATTCTTTTCAACACTTCACACATCCAAATATCTATTGTTATCCAACCCAAATAGTCCATTATTATAGACCGGTATTTTTGATTATAAAATTTCTAACCCATATATATATATATATATATACATATATATATATATATATATATATATATATATATATATATATATATATATATATATATAGATTTATTGCTCTCTCTAGTCCTTTAATAAACTATAGTATAAGAGACAAAATCAGGTCTATTTTCCTGAACTCAAAGCTCTAGGGGGGGAGATCACCCCCCCCTTGGATCCGCGCCTATGTAGTTTACAGCTAGCTCTTTTAGAATAGAATTGCGAATGTTTGAAATTTTAACTTCAACTAATCATTAGTTTACCTTCATGTCATAACGGGTTTAATTTTTAATTTAAGGATATTTTTCAAGTAAGCTCTTTTATTAAGAATGCAATTTCTAAGTAGTAATTTTTTTAGAAAAAAAAAATGAATTATTTATTAATAAGCAGTGACAAAATGTAAACTTTTATTTTCCTAAAAAATTAACAACTAATTAAAATAACTATCCTAATAAATTGATAACAATTAAATTAAGCCAAAACTACCGACACATGTTATTTCAGTAACGAGCTTGTCCTATTGATTTTGCGGTAGGGTTAGCCAAGTGTTCGGGTTTGCTGCAAGAGATTTCGACTTGCTGGCACACTAACACGGTTAATTATTGCCCGTTAAGTAGAATTTTAGTTATTTATATCAGCAACATAATTGCTTTGAACTAATAGCCATTAACTAACAAATATATACATGAAATAAAGTACTGGCTTACTGGTCTGTAGGAATTATGAATATGTAACAATCAAGTATTTGATAGATATTATATACTGATCACATGTCTGACTATTCAGTTACAGAAATTTCTGAATATATAATATCTTTTAAATATTTTATTAATATCAACACTTGGACAATATTTTAATCGCATGGAAAAGTAATTTTAAAAATATCTAGAACTTATTAGCAAGCTGACGAAGTTTTATAAGAAAGCTGTTACTCACCGAAAGAAACCAATAATAGGGCTTTAGAGACACTGACTTTTAAAGAATGATATTTTCTATGTCTAGACAGTTGCTAAACAGTTTATAACGAATAAAATGGTATACATATTTTTTTTTTCAGTCCCTAATTGAAAGTGTCGGTTCGAAGCAAACATTTTCAGTCAGACTAGAAATTGACAATTTTTGCACCCATTTTTATGTGTAAATATCTGGAAAACTATTAAATATATGTATGGATTAATAGTATATTCGAACAGCTATGTTTAAAATACCAATATTTATATATTAATAAACAAGTCATTCTTTTTCAAGAAATTGAAACTCGACAGAAATTTGACACTTTCGATGCTACAGTTTATAATAATTAAAATGTAAAATTCATTATTCAACTGAAAAATTTATAACACCGATATCTTGCAGAGAAACAGCCTTTATTGTGTCTTCTTCGGAATTCGTGGCCCAAATATTATATTTTGAATTCATTATTGGAAGTTAATTTAACACCTTTTTTAGGATATCGATTACACTGGACAAGAGCCAAAATGTATCTAAAATAAAATCAACTAAATCTTATTATTTTTGGTGTGCTAAAACCGAAACTAAACTCATCCTTTTAATGTTAGTTCAAGTTTTAGAGTTACGTGATGTCATCTCTATATATTAACAATGTAACCGCAAGAATGCACATGGTATATTTGTATTGTTATAACAATATAGGGGTGAGACGTTGCCAAATATATGTTTCCCCTCATATACGAAGTCCCAACCCCCCCAGAGCCTAAAATATGGGAGATAGGCATTTAAACCCATGTAAATCGACTTTTATGTCTGCTTTGTACTGAACAGCACCTGTATACAGACAAATGATAAACGCCACTGCTGCGAATATTATGGAATTGAATAGAAAATTCTCGAATATACTCTAAAAATGTAGAAGCCGTATTTAGGTATATTAGCAGCTACAAAGGGTAGGTATTAGTAAGTCGAATCGAATAGTTGAGATTGTAAAATGTCTCAAAAGTATGTAAATAATCCAGATCATTACAGTTATGTTTGTGGTGAGGTGACTTTTGCATCTTAGAAGCGGTCTATTACCTCATTGATAATAAAATTTTTATAAAAAAATTGAACCGACTTCAAAAAGTGCGCTAACAAGTGAAATATAAGTCATACATTTTTATATGAAATTGAACTTTTTGAAGTCGGCGACAAACCAATACCTAACAAAATGTGTTTTGCATAAACAGATTAAAAATACTTAATTTGTTAATTTGTAATTGCTTTCTTACCATAATTTGTATATATTAGTAGTTATTTATTTCATTTACAAATAATTTGTCGCCGACTTCAAAAAGTTCAATTTCATATAAAATTTTTAGTTATTTTTCATTTTTTAGCGTACTTTTAGAAGTCGGTTCAATTTTTTATAAAAATTTTATTTTTCTATTTTTGGTTTTGTAATTCATTATGATAACCATAAATTGTTTGAACTAAGTACTAATCGAGATTAGTGTACCTCGCAATAACTCCAAGGTGGCAAAAAAAATACCCATTTTATCCAAAGTTGTAAATCACCTAAAATGAACCAATAAAAATTCTTTGGTTCTCAGAGTTTTCCAAATATCAGTAAAATTGTGTCAAACAAATATTTAGTCTGTCATAGTAAATTCACTTCCTTAAATTTCAAATTAATTTTAGATTGGTAATATAAGCTCCAAAACCTTCCAATATCGATGTTTAAAGAATCTGAGATGTAAGTTCCTTAGTTCGATATATTTTATACTGCAAATTGAGTTTGTATACGCCTCAAGAACCCCATAATATCAATTTTAAATATTTAAAGAACTTGAGATGTAAGTTTCTTAGCTCGATATATTTTATACTGCATATTGAGTTTGTATTCGCCTCAAGAACCCCACAATATTAATTTTAGACAAAATCGGAATACGTAAAATTTTATGTCCCTCATATTGTATCTTATCAACCTAATAGTTGTAAAAAATTAACTTCATATTCATAATAAACGACCCCGAAAACCCTCTAATACCAAATCTGAAAAAATGCGAATAAGAAAAAATTTTCAACCCACCACATTGCATCCGCTATATTGAATTTCAAAAAAAAAAATAGTTTAAGTCTTAATCCAATCTAAATCTAAACCCTTAAAAGACCCCTAGTACCAATTTGGGATGAAATCCGGAAATTTAAAATGTCTGGACTTATATTCGCTATTTAGATTCTCAAAAACGATTCAGTCCCACCTGTGAACAAAATCGAAAAATGTAAAATTTTTAGTCCGCTATCTTAGATTTGCCATATTGAATAATGAAAAAATATTTTTAAATTCATAATTTACACCCTCAAGAACCCCCTATATCAGTTTGGAAGAAAATCGAAAAATGAAAATTTTTAGGACACCATATTGGATCTGCCAGATTGAGTTTTTGAAAAAATATTTTAAATTCATGATTAACACTAACAAAAATAGCCCCAATACTGATTTCGGACAAAATCGGGATATGTAGAATTTATAATCCGCCATCTTGGATTCGCCATACTGAATTTTTTTAAAATAATATCAGAATCGTTATGTGCGACCCCGAGAACTCTCCCGTACCAATTTTGAAGAAAATCGGACAAAACTGATTTTTTCGTCCGCTATATTGGATCCGCCATATTGAATTTTTTAAAAATAATTTTAGATTAGTTATGTATGACCCTGAAAACTCCCTCGTACCAATTTTGGAGAAAATCGGACAAAATTGATATTTTTGTCCGCCATATTGAATTTTGAAAAATATTTTGGATCCATTATGTCCGACCCCGAAAACTCCCCCACACCAACTTTGGAGAAAATCAGACAAAATTAATTTTTTTTGTCCGTTATGTTGCATCCGCCATATTGAATTATTTAAAAATAATTTCAGATTCATTGTGTACGACTCCAAAAATTCTCCCATGTCAATTTTGGAGAAAATCAGACAAAATAAATTTTTTTGGCCGCCATATTGTCAGCGTCATCTTGGATATTACTTCACCAATTTCATCCACAAAAATATGAAACCACCGCAGAAACTTCCTGAACATAACGTAAAAAATTTTATTCAAATCGGTGCTGCCGTTCTGGAGTAATCGGTGTATATACATAAAAAAATACATAATCGACAAAGTGAGAACCTCCTTCTTTTAAATGTCGGTTAAAAAGACATTTCAGCTTTATGTCGGTTGCAATATTGAGTTGAAGCCAGTGTACACCACATATCTGTTGTAATATATGGGTCTTAAATCTGCGAAGCTGGTCAAATAGTAAAAAGCGATCTATGCAGTTTGCTGCCCCAATGATCCGGAAAGAGCCTTCAAATCATGTTAATGATTGCTATTTCGGCATGATAATCCGTGCTGGGCAAGGCACACATATATTCAAGAACAAAAAGTCAATTATCAACTATCCGAATATACCATACACTATGAGATCTGTGCCTCATAGTGACGAACTTCCTATTCCAGAACTCCCAGAAACATTTACTTACGAATCAGATAATAACGATACAACGATTTCTCAAGAAGAAAATATGTCATCAACATCAAAAAGATCCTGATTTCACACCCAGCACGTTATACCGCCAACCGCACAAAATAACCTAATCAGAATTAAACGATCTTGTGAGACTTAGAACTTCCAAAAAGTAAAGCAGAGTTACTAGGATCAAGATTGCAACAGTGGAACTTATTAGAAGACGATGCGTCAGTATGTGTTTTTCGTAAACGCCACAAAGGCCTAGCACTATTTTCTAATATGGAAAAGAACTTAGTTTTCTGTAATAATATGAGCGATTTAATGGCGGCTTTAAACATAAACTACAAGTCAAAGAAATGGAGATTGTTTATTGACAGTTCAACATTGAGTTTAAAAGAAGTACTGTTGCATATGGGAAATATTTTACTGTCTATTCCTGTTGGATATGCAATTTACATGAACGAATCATACGACAACATATGAAGTACCTATTGACAAGTATAAAATACGATGAGCACCAATGGAAGCTCTGGGGCGATTTAAAGGTGATTGCATTTTAACTTGTGTTACAGCTAGGCTACACCAAGTTTTGCTGCTTTTATGTAAATGGGACAATCGGTCACAGCCATTTCGTTACAAAAGAAAAGACTGGTCTGTTCGACAATCATTAGAGCCAGGTGAAAAGAATGTAGATATGCCATTGATAGATCCCAAAAAGATATCGTTGCCACCACTGCATATTAATTTGGGTCTAACGAAAAACTTGGTTAAGGCACGGAATACAGATGGGTCAGCTTTTCAGTATCTGCGTCAGAAATTCCCATGGCTAAGTAAAACAAGAACACCTTCTTGAATTTGTTGGACCCCAGATTCGAAATATTCTGAATGATAAGCATTATGACAGCAGTCAGATATTGGATCTTTGAAATAACTGTCGCCTCGTGGTCACTAATTTCTTCGGAAATATGAAAGCTAACAATTACGTTACTCTTTTTGAAAATAAGCTATCATCGTATCAAAAAATGGGTTGCAATATGTCTCAAAAGATCCATTTCCTACACTCACATCTGGACTTTTTTTCTGACAACTGCGGAGCTGTAAATGAACGCTTCCATAAGGATACATCAACAATGAAGGAAAGGTACCCTGAAATGCTTCCATGCTTGCCGACTACCGTTGGACTCTTGTTTGAGATTTTTCAAAAACAATTCACAAAAGAAAAGCAAAAAGACAGGATATTTCTCTACAAGTGTAAAAGTATGTATTTTTTATTATTTTGTTAAAAATAAAATAAAAAAAAAAACTTCAACTAAGTTTTTAATTTCACTGTCATTTTGTGTTTAGCGCTCCAAAACAAAAATATGCACTATTCGTACAAAATACGACAAACAAACTAAAATTTATTACGTTGTGTTATTTTTGTGGAATGATAAATTTCTGGAAAAAAAACTTGGCATAAGACCTTTTTAAGGCCTTTTTTCCAATAATCCACTATTTAAGTAGCACGTCTATTCTAGTTTATTTTTCAGTAGTGTTTGTCTCATAAATTACTTGATGGAAATAACAAACACATTAAATACTACATTCACAGAAATAATTCTATTTTTCATTAACTGACGGTCTTGTTTTGACAAGCCCGCACTGAAGCTAATTAAAGTGAGTGCAGAATAAAATAAAACATAATTATAATAAACAGAAACTCTCTTTTAAATCAAGGAAAGTTAAATGTTCATTCCAGGTTTAGTTAAATAAGTTGTATAAAATAAAAAGCAATAGGTAATAAAAAAGTAATTAAAATAGATTAACACTAATTAATTTAGTTGTTGAGACAAAGCAGTATTTAGATCCTACATTAGTACTAAAAATATAGTAAAATCTGCTCAAAATTAATCTGAACGAATCCAGAAAAAAATGCGGGAAAGGGAAAAATACATACATACGTATTTACGAAGGTATATTGTATAGACTAAAGTAGCCCATTATACATATAGAATAAATATTTCCATATTACTTAAAGTAATCACTTTGTTTGGTTTGACAAGAAACGAATTGGTTAACAGAAAAGTTTCTATAAAGTTTAATTTTTGAAGTGCATTTTCGCTATCATCCAAAGAAGATACATAACGCCCTAAATCGTCAACTGCTAACAAACGCTGAGCATTTAACAAAACTGGAGCTGCCCCCTCTTCATCCACATCATCACTTATGGTCGCTTTCTGGATGCTATTTGCATGTTTAATAAAATATTCGTTTGAACAAACTTCACAGATTGCAACCTTGTCATCGAGGGTAGAATACAATGCTGCATTATTGTGGGCTTTGCTACTTCCAATAGATACTATTTTTGTTAATTCGGTAACTTGCTTTCTCAAGCAATTTTGTTTAGTTTTGGATTAATGGTTTTTATGCCGCTGCAATGTATCATGCATATTCAGGGGTTTTTGCCAGCATTTTCGTCCATTTCCTTCAGATAGCGACGTAAAAAGTTGATATTCCTGAGCTCAACATTTTTGAAAATATCAAGGCACCTATAAATGGATTATTAATCTACATTTCATCTGGAAGTGATTATCTAAAGCCTTTAATCGGTCAATGAAATGAAGGCATATATTAAAGGGGCTGATCTTAGATTTTTAAAGCAAATTGGATTTTTTGCTTTACTAATAATCAGCAAGCGTAACTTTTCCGACCCATCGGAGTTGAAAGATGGCAGGAGTAAGTCTTTCTTTGCTTGCTTTGCCGCAATGGCAGGTCTCTTCCTTGATGACGTAGGATTTATTGAACATCAATTTAAAAAAGTAACTGAATCAGTTTGCGCGAGAAATGTTTCGAGGCTCCTAAATTTGCAACAATGCGGAAATTGTGGCTATCCATATATTGACACCACATTCTGCCACTGTTTCTGATTCCCCACTGATTTGATGGTACACAATGTGGTAACGTATTGATATATATTTAGGCTCTTATTTTTACTCTTTATCAATCAAGGACTATCTCGTAGTACTCCGTTCTAATTTCAATCCTTATTATCGGTTTAATTGCGATATTCTTTGTAATTCTAACAATGTTTTCCAGTGTAGTAGAGGGTTGCTAGACAAGCAAGGTCATTAAAATTGAACCATTCAATTTTAAAGGCACCACCAAAGCTGTTATACATTCAAGATGAAAAAATCTGTGACTTAATATTTATTTTCATTAAATTAATAGCATAAATACAGAACACTTCATTATGAATATTCCCGAAAAAGTAATTTCGTCTCAATTTTTTTTTAAGCTATGATGAAAGTAAAAATTCATTTTTATTTTCTATAAAATGGTTTAAACTTTTCGTGTACTTTTCTTATGCATACGAAATCCACACTACCCTATTATTTCAACACCATTTCGAGATTCGAGTAGACAAGCAGTCTTATATGTCTCCTGCAGCAATTACTGTCACACACGTCCAGTCGAGACCTCTAATGCAATTGTTGCTTTCGTTTTAAATTAGAGACGTTTTCCTCGAGTCTGCTATTTTAACTCGCTTATCTTGCCTTTGTCTAAAGATTTTTGTTAAATGCAATTGTTAGTATAATTGAGTAAAACAAGAACTAAGAAATTAAATTAATAATGAGATATTAAAGAAAAATATTGGTTTTGGAGTAACTGTTTCTCACGTGGAATTCAATAACAAGTCTATAACAAATTCAAATTGCAAATGTGATCAATAACTGTCAGTGAGTCATTCTCACATGACATGGTATTTTTCAGTTTGAGATATCGATAGCTATTTCTTATTTCTGGTTTTCTGAAACAATTTCTCACCCCGAATACAATTATATAACACTCAACCAAATTTTTTGACCTTTTGGTCCAAAAAAAAATTGTTTTTATGTAGGGCTCTGGAATTTTAGTTTGCAGCGAAAATTTTATATCAGTTAAAAATAGAGTTTACTCGTACATATTTTCGTGCAATTACTTTTCACAGTTTTTGACGTGATAATATCAACAATCATGCATCAATGGCTTTAGTTCTTTATATGGCGATAAAGCACCTACAAAACCACCCTATGTCGTAGGATTAGTGCAGCGTTTCCCAAGCGGGGGTTCGCAAAAAAAATAACGTCGTAATGGTCGAATTTTAAATTAAACATCACAACAGGAAACAATCTGTAACGCAACAAGTCGCTACGCCACTGATGATGCGCGTACATTCTCGAACGAGCCGGCACCTTATACTTCGGCGAATCAAGACTTTCCTCGAATGCGCACGAAAGAACGAGAATAATGTCTAACGATATAAAAACAACGCAGTTACAAATAAGGAAGAGCAGAGTTGAACTGAATCGTACGACAAGTTTAAGAACCTCGAGTGATTTCAAAAAGATAAATGAGTTAGAAGTTCATGCATAGGGAGTACCCAAATATTAGTAATGTAAACCAGTTCAGTGATTTATTCTTGTGTAAATAAATTACAACGAATACCCAAAGTTTACAAATAGCATGTGCGCACGTCAAACGTAAAGCTAAATATGTATTGCTCCGTAAATGTATAATGGATCGTTGGTTAAAACCAGCTAACTTTGTCAAGTGTGACGAAAAGCTGGGCGAGCAATCAATTGCTCCTTCTACTTTAGTCCCTGATTTGGAATCAACATAAGGTGGCAGTTGTAGTGAACTACCATCTTGCCAGACTGAAGCAAAGATAAAATAGGCGAACAGTGTGAAAAAAAAGGAAAGAAACGACAATATGACAGTGACTCTTTAGAAATGGGTTGTTATTTTACCGGGAGGAGTCAGAACCTAACATGATTTAAATAATTTATGCGTTTTACGCCTCAAAATATGTCCTAACCAACATTGAATTACTTTGTGAACTAGCTGAGTTATATCACCAAATTAGACCTGAGTCTTTATTAATGGTGCACAGTCATTTTTAATTATAGTAAATTTCAAGTATAGGTTTCTCAAAACAACAAAGTTAAAGTTGAATCAGTTTGAAAAGGACAACTTGTATTGTACCATCGTACCTAAATATTTAATCGTAATGATAAAACACGAGCAAGCAATAACATGGCGATATACATAATAATTTCACTTTTTTGTTTTCATACCAAATCTTTTTCATGCAGTTGGTATGTGTATGTATGTGTGTAGAATTGGAGTCTGTACACTGCGACCTAGTAGATCTATTGTGAACCCTTAATGTTGCTAAGTCGTAAGAGTTACCTTATCGGCTAAAGCAGGTCTTCCAGTTCTATTTCTCTCAGGAACCGTAGGATGTTGGATGGTTTCAAAGTGGGTAGCTCCCCTTTCTCGATTTGGTGTGTTCCCAAGAACCGCATCCCAGAGTTTTCTAGAATACTGTACTCTGAAAGGATATGAATACAGGTTCTGCACTCTTCTCCTTCTACCAGTCCGAGTTTCTTGACGTGTCTCTTCAGGTGGCAATGCCACGTCAGGACCACTGTCAGAACTCTGAGTTAGTTTTTACGTAAGCTTATGCATGCTTTGAAACTCTTCTGGTCGTAGTTCCCAAGAAGTATCTTCGCTTGTCCCAATCCTTGCAGCTCCGTCCTGCTTTTTTCTTCAATTTTTAGTTCTTTCAGCGTAACATTGCTACTGATTCCACGGCCAGGCTCTGGCCCGAGAAATAGTGTGTCACCCTCTTTCCTCGCCAGCCTGTCTACTATTTCATTCCCCTCTATCCCGGTGTGTCCCGGTAACAACATGAGGGAGACTTTATTATTCTTTCTCAAATTATTTAACTCCTCTAGGCATTCCCAGACTATATTGGAGCTGATAACTTGAGAACTCAGCGCACTGATAGCTGCTTGACTATCCAACATGAAGATAATCTCTTGGCCGTGATAGTTTTCTATTTGATGAATTGAATATATTTCCTAATGGCATACATTTCTGCCTGAAAAATGCCGAATCATACACTCCTATTCCAGTTTGGTCCAGACTGGTCCTTTGTTTTATAATCCAATCTCTCATCATTCTATAAATTGTCCTTTTTGCTATACTCTCTATAAGTATATGTAGCGGTGTAATGTTTAGGATTATTTCCATGGCGACCAATGGGCAGGTTTTCATTGCCCCGGTTATAAACGCACAGGCCAGTTTTCGAACTTTCGAGAGGTCTCTGCTATTCTAGTAAAGAGAAGTCGTGCTATCCATTTGGATGTCGTTTCGTCCACTCCCATATTCTCAAATGTTCTTTTGACTGCCTCATGTGGAGTGTTGTCAAAAGCTCCTTCTATATCAAGAAAGACATATTACAGTTTCCTTACTGTTCAATGCTTCTTGAATCTCATTTGTTAATTGTATCAGTGCGGTTTTGGTAGACCTACCCGCTTGATACGCATATTGATTAGGGTACAGGGGCGTCTACTCCATAATTTCCGTTCTGATATAATTATCTACTACTTTCTCCATCGTTTCTGATGGATCGCAGGGATGTAGGGTGTCTAATATCCTTCTTCTCCGCTTTCGGAATGGAAGTGACTCTGGTTCTTCTCCATATTAAATTGAAGGTGTTCATTGCCCATTTTAAACGACCGATACTGCATATGTGTCTGCAGTTCGTAAGTTTTAAACAACTTTTAACCATTCAAACATAATCTGAGCGACGATATAGGCCTTAGATTTATGCTTTATTGCTAGATGTAAAAAATAAGCATAAGCTATAATTACAGTACAAGTCTTTTACTTTTACCAGTTTATATTATTTATTACATGTTGTGATGAAAAAGTAATTAAAAGCCAATATAGGGAATTCACTGGGGTTTCGGTTAGCAATGTAGATTTTTTCGTAAAATTTGAACATTTGTTTCCAGAACAAAATGAATTGCCTCAATAATTAAAGTGTTGGCCATAGTTAGCTATGATTTTTTCCGATCTTTCTCTCAAGGAATGAATTCCGCTTTAAAAGAACTTATCGCTTTTTGAGGCCAATCATTCATCAAGTCAAATTTTCACTTCGTAAGAATGTAATTGTTGCCTGAAAATTGCATTGATTGAAATAAATGATAGTCCAAAGTGGCTAAGTCCGGTGATTACGGCAGGTGAGGCAATCCCATTGAACGTTTTTCAAACACTTTTTTACAGATTTTGCAATGTGAGACCAAGCATTTTCATGTCAAAAAATGACTTTACCGTGTCTTTTGGTACATATTGGTGGATTTTTCTTCAACACTTGGTTTAATTTCATCAGATGTCAATATCGATCAACAGTAATTGTCTCACCCGGTTTTGATACTTCGTAATATACCGCTTCCTACATCTTTAAACTTTTTCGGCTAACTTGAACGCTTCCTGTTTATTACATTAGAATCACAACTTTTGAAGCCTTTAAACCATCGTTCTCACTATAAGTTTAACCCAACAATTGATAGTTTCAGCAGTTGTTTTCTTTAAATGGAAGATAGTTATTAAACTTCCCCCTAAAACGTCTTTTTCTGGTACAAAGTTCGATATTTCCAAATCCTATAAAGAACTATGTTTTTTGCAAATGACATTTAACAACAATTTGGCTTTTAATAGAGTATGTTTACCCTTCAAAATGCCATAGATATCATTAGTATATACCAACAGATATACTAGTGACGCCATCTCTCAGTAAAATTGACATTTTTAAACGAAACATCTTTTATTGATATACTTTACCTAAATTCGCATTCTAGGTATGGATATTTTGCTTCCACATACCTGCAACAAAAAAAAAAGAAAAATAGTATTTATTGCTTACAATTATAAAGGTATTATAAAACAATGTTAAAATTTAAAATAAAATTATTTGTAATTACACAGGAAGATTATTAACTATTTATTTAATTAAAAAAAAATCAGTTTAACAACCTAGTAATAATTTACCTCACGAAAATATTCATTTTGGCCTCTTATCCATTCATATCTACAATAATAGTACATTCCCAGCAAATGTTTTCAAAAAAGCCTTGTCATGAGCAAAAAAATATTTATAAGAAAGTAAAAATTAAAACTTTTATATGGTAAAAAGGGTGTAATCTGATATAAATTCTGGCCCAAGTTCATATCAATTTGTTAAGCAACTTGAAGAAATTTTAATTTAGCAATTTTTATCTTAGCATTAAATGACTTGCCTTCAAGTATCTCTTTCTGAGAAAAATCAGGAAATTATAGTCTTGATTATTCCCGAGGAAATAGTGTTTGAACAAGTAAACACATTTAATGACCAGTTCAAAAAAATGGATGGCCATGGATCTGATCTAATATTATGAATTTCATACCCCCGCAGTGTATTTTATATAAATCTAACATATATATGTTAAATTTTATGTCATTAAATTCAGATATATGTAGATGTATAGAAAATCATTTTGGTATTCAAAAACACAAAATATACCCTCGATATATTGGCGACTATGAAAGCTTTGTCGAAATTTTTAAAAATAAAACAAGGGCGATTTTTCCACCTTTCAACTTGGGAACACTGAATTTTTATTTTTATTCAGGCATTTGTTTTTCTTACAAATAGATTTGAAAAAACATACTTGGATCGGCATGTGGTATCCATAAGCTTTAATGTCGTACCTCGTCCTACCACCTATCTTCAGCTCATAACTTCCCAAACTACTTACTAATAAAGACAATATGATTTTCAGAACTTTTTATGTGATATTGTTTTTAGCACATTTTTCATTTCATATTTCATGAAAATAAAATTGAAAAATAAAAATTATACAAGAAATTTTAGGCCCTGAAGAATGCGGTTGATGTTTGTTTTTGTTTGGAGCTTTAACCTCAATTTAGTAAAATAAATAAATAATGCATGTTAGCCCATAATCTATTCTACTGAATAAAATGTTACAAATGACATAATGATGAAAATATCATTATACAGATATACCGAACCAAAATGGTGGGACGCATTTACTCATTAGACGGGAGTGTTGGTCATTCTCTCAAAGCTACCCAATAATTTTATTTTTTTCTCAACGATTTCCTGTTACCTTCGTTTTTTCCAAAGTTTTCACATAAATATTTGTGTTCCTCAAAATTGCGAAAAAATTCATCACTCTGGCAATACCAGCTTACCATAAGGAAGGATAGTGAGAACTTAGCGGCTAATCACCTAGTGGCCAGACTGCGAAGTGCATAGCTGGGGCTTTTTACCATCTGCAATAAAGCTACAGATAAAATTTGGTGATTATTGTTTTAGTAGTTTTTGAAACTTTGGGAGATACAAAAATGCGTTTTTTTCTTTACCTGATAGTGAGAAATCAGCTCATTCCTGCAAAATTTTGGAAAACTATATGCGATAAAGCGTTTCGTATAACGAATAAAAATTGGTCTACTATCTGTTTTATCTTTACTACCTCTATAGGCTTAGCAAATGTGTGTGGAAGAGAGAAATAGGTATAAAAATATTATTGAAATCTACGATCACTGGTATAGGGTGCCACAGCCTATCTTCCACCAAGCGGAAGGCAAGCAAACCACCCTTTGAAACATTATCTTTTTAAGGTTATTTTAGTTAAAGTTAATAATTTTTCGAGATAAAATATAACTTTAGACCTTCCCAGTTATGTGAAGAAACGTAAATTGAAATATGGTTCCAATTGTTAAAGTAGAATTTTTGGTTACCTATAACAGACAAAATCCTCCTTCTTCTTTATACAATGGGGTAGGTCTTCACCTTAAACTATTTTACATGGTAGAAGGTTTGTTCGTATAAAGTAAATAAGAAAATATAGTACATTTAGATACATATTTTATTTTTCCTTACGTGTAATTACTGTAGTGATCGCAAGGTTTACCGAATAAATAAAAATAAAA
Source organism: Diaprepes abbreviatus (assembly GCA_034092305.1). NCBI lineage: Eukaryota > Metazoa > Arthropoda > Insecta > Coleoptera > Curculionidae > Diaprepes > Diaprepes abbreviatus. Next base: position 14,523,780 of record JASJET010000002.1, on the reverse strand, counting down.
TAAAATGAATATTGTGTAATTTTATTATGTCGTCTGCACTACTCTACAGCCAATTTGCGACTGTAATCAAAAGTAAAATCTATGGTTAATTTTTGATCTCTAAATGCAAAAATCGTGGTAAAAACTTCCACACGTAAAATTTTTGAGTTATGATTTTTTCAGCAAAAATGAATGAGTATTTCAATCACATTATTTTAAAAAGTAATCTATAATATACCGAAGCGCAAAGTTGCCAAAATTACATTTTCTATAAGTCAGAGAAATTGTGCACAATCTGGCAACACGACGAGGGAGTGTCTAGGGATGTCAAGTCAATCATGAAGTCTCAACTCCCTAGGGCTTAAAATAACGAAAATATCGCTTTAAACTCATATAATTCCAAATTTCACTCTGCCCCGTAGCCGAATCTACTTATAGAAGGCCCCTGTATACGAGAAGTACACCACCATGTTTCGAGCTTCCGATACCAGATGTTTCTAGAAAATACCAGAAGTATGGAAACTAAGTGATGCTAAGCTGAAGGAAAAAATATTTGTTGGACCATAAATAAGAAAAATATTAAGGGATCAACAGTTTGATCAAAATTAAGTGATGTTGAATTAGCTGCATGAAGTTATTTTAAAATAATTGTTTGGAAGCTTTTGGGAACAAAAAAGCAGAAAACTACGAAAAACCAGTAGAAGAACTACTTGATAGCTACTGCAAAATGGCCTGTCGTATGTCTCCCAAAGTACACTTCTTGCACTCCTATTTAAATTGTTTCCTAGAAAATTTCCATACGGTTTAGTGACCAGTAAAGAGAGGAGTACGCCAGGGCTGTATACTGTCGCCACTTCTATTCAACGTATACTCAGAACATCTCTTTAAAGAAGCACTGGGCAACATAGAAGATGGAATTATTGTAAATGGAGAAGTAATAAACAACCTAAGATACGCGGATGATACCGTTCTAATAGCCGATACTGCAGAGGGACTTCAAAGAATTATCGACCGAATAGTGCCTGCAACAGATATGGTATGAAGATAAACTGCAAGAAGACGCAAACGATTATTGTCAGTAAAAACGACCTCGGCAATATACAGTTTACTGCCAACAACGTAACTCTCACAATGGCCGAGACGATCACATATCTAGGCTGCACGTTGAATAAGGACTGGGACCACTCTCGAGAAATAAGAAGCCGAATCGAGAAAGCAAGAGGTACTTTTAATAAGCTGCGCAACATACTCTGCAACCTATCCCTCAATATACATACGCGGATCAGGATTTTGAAATGCTATGTACTCTCAACTCTCTTATATGGAGCAGAAGCCTGGACCCTTACCGATGCTTCATGTAAACGTATAGATGCATTTGAGATGTAGTGCTACCGCCGCATGCTTAGGGTTCCTTGGATACACCACGTATCAAACGAAAACATTTTACAACGTATCGGTGGAGAACTGGAATACCTTACATACGTCAAACGCAGAAAATTGGAGTACTTTGGACATATTATGCGGAATGAGAAATATCGCCTGCTCCAACTTATCCTGCAGGGGAAGATGGAAGGCCAGAGATCAGCTGGACGAAGACGAATATTATGGCTGCGCAACCTACGAACATGGACTGGAATGACATCAACAGGTCGGTTTAGAGCAGCAGTGAATAAAGTAATATGGACCAATGTGATAGCCAACATCCAAAGAGGATAGGCACTTTAAGAAGAAGAAGAAGGAGAAAGGTTCCAGCTAGACATATTAACAATGAAGCAACGCTACCAAGACAGATGGGATCCAGTAACGATTGGGGATTATTGTTGGTTTCTGAGAGAAAGCGTTCAGGAATATAAACGAAAGTCAACTTTTGCAAAAACGTTATGTATAAAAGACTTACTATAAATGTATTTCCATGTGTCTTTTTGTAAATAAATCCTCTTATCCTTAAAATATCTTTTTTTTTTTGTGTTTTGAACTTATAAATATTATATAAAAATATTTATATTAAATAGAAATCACTGATACATTCTATTATTCAAAATCTATACGTGATGGAAAATTTTCATTTTGAATTCGCAATCAGGATGCTTTAAACTTCGACGGACAGCCGTTATAACCCCCAGTCGCAATTTTTTTTGTACTTGAAAACTAATATTTTGCCGCAATTAAATAGTTTAAATGGAATCCGGTTATGTGCCTATTATTTATTTTAAACAAGAGGTAAATTGATTACTACACTTTAAAACAGAAAATTCCAGTGTATATCATTTTATTTGAAAGTATATACACTCTAATAAAGCACATTATGTAGGAATGAGTAGAGAAGGCTGAGTAGCACCAATGAACGCGGAGAAGAGGTGACGAGAATAGAGTAAGTAAGAAGAAGAGAGAATGGTAAGTACATCATGACGAAGGAGGGGTACATGCAGGCACGGATCCAAGGGGAGGCGGTGGGGGCGATTGCCCCCCCCCCCCGAAGAGCTTTGAATTCAGGAAAATAGACCCGATTTTGCCCCTTATACTAGAGTTTATTCAAGAACTAGAGAGAGAGTAATAAATTATTTTTTACCCTTTTTTTCTTCGCAAACTACCAATGTTCTTTAGTCCGGTGTCTTTGGCAAATTCTGTTAGACACACATATATTTTTCATAGAAATGGGTTCGAAATTTTATAGTCAAATATACCGGTCTATAATAATGAACTATTTGGGTTGGATAACAGTAGATATTTGGAAGTGTGAAGTGTTAAAAAAGATTTTAATCCTTGTCATAGGCGTCGGAAGGAGATTTATTTTTATCACTAAGTATTTATGGCATAAAATATTATTTCGGTAATAAACTTAAAATAAAAAGTTCTTATAATAATCTTTTATTTCTTATGATTTCTTACTAATTCACATGTATTACAAAATGTAGATAATTTTGATATATTTAACACAAATCACAACTGTATTTTTTAATATTTTTAATTTTGTCATAGAAACCGTCTTAAGCACATTCAGACTACAACGTAGTCTTATTCTCTCAAAAAATTCTAAGTTATAATTTAAATACTTACAAAATATCCATTGTCAAAAATACAAAAAGTTAAGCATATATAATAAAATAAATTCGTCCATATAATATTAAAATATTTTTGGGGCTATCGGTCATTTTATTATTAATTAAAAACATTTTTAGGACATTTGATGTTTCAGTTTATTTATTTCTTAAACCATCTGCAAAATTAAAATTAAACCCTAAAAAGGGATTCAAATGTAATTATTATTATTATATGTTACAGATAAAATTAGACCTACTTATTTTTATTTCAATTGTACTGATATTTTAATTTAATTTACTTTGTTATATAGAAATCCGATAGCCCCCCAAAAAAAAAAATAAAATAAACATGTTAATTCTACACGATTAAGAAAAAGACACAAATACAATAATAAAATAATAAAAAATTTACAGCTAATTGGAATTAAATTTATATAAAATTAAAGAATGGGACAAACTAAAATAAAAATATTAAAAAAATAAAAATAAAAAAAATATATGAACAATATTAAACAATAAAATACAAAAATTTAAATAATAAATTGTATTTATACTGGTAAACATTACGTATCTAATTCCTAATCAAACTCAGTGAAGCTATCTTTGTTCAAATTAATTATAAATTGTTCCTCTATCTCACCGATCATGATATCGAGTTTTTTTTTATTCTTTTATTATATGGATTTTTCCTAATTTTCCGCAATAACTTTGTTCAAAAAAATCTCTCAAAAGTTCAGTTAAATTACTAATTTTGTAAGTGTTATTTCTTGCAACTCTACTTTTTACTTGAGAAGATATTTCCTTCTCCAACGGACAGTTTTCGGACGATCTATAAGAACAGATTTTCTATCTGGTTTTTCCCACCAAAACTTTTGTTCTGTGAGCAATTTTTAGAGTTCAGTTCTTTTAATTTCAGGTAAATCGCGGTCTTCACTGATTTTAGTTAGAATTTTGTCGACGTTTGGGATCTGCTTCTTATAATAAAATGTATGTACAACTCCTTTTATTGCAGTTTTCATCTCTTCTCCCAACGAGGTTTTTCGTCTGCCTGTGATCGAATGTGACTTGGGAGTACTAACAATTTCAGTATTTTTTTCCTCAGTATTCGGTATATAGTAGATTTTCCAACTGCCCTGATTTAATGATTTTGAAATAAATATATAGGTGGAAACAATATCTTTTGGGTATCTCACTAATCTCAAATAATGTATAAAATACAAGCGTAAACAAGATAAATCACTAAGGACACACTGTAAGGTGTACTTTGCTCACTGACAGAAATTAAATTGAACTATCAGAAATTTTATTGTTTCAGTAAATTTATAAGAGCTTATAATATTTAAATATAATTAAATATAATTAGATTTACTGTAGTCCTCAGTTACCTGTGGCACTGGAATAGGTACATTGGAGGTTTCGGTAACAGTTTTATTTCTTTCTCTAGTTCTTGAACAGAGTATAGGAATGTATATGCTGGCGTTCACGTCCCCCCCCCCTCCCAAGAGCTTTGAGTTCAGGAAAATAGAACCGATTCTGTCTTTTATATTAGGAATGTGTGGGCTGCTGGAACTCCCCCCCCTCATTGAAAACTTGTTTTTCTTGCGATACCACCCGCTACCAGAGCTTTGAGTTCAGGAAAAGAGACCCGATTCTGCCTCTTATACTGGGAATGTGTATGCCGCTGGCATCCCCCCCGCCTGTCAGCTACTTGTTTTTTCTTGATCAGAAAAATAGACCCGGCCCTGCGTATTTACACTTAAAATGGGAATGTTGCTGGTGTCTACCCTCCCCCCCTCCCCGTCGACAACTTGTTTTCGCTTGCCATACTGTACTTTTATGATATCCCCCCCCCAAAGAGAGAGACTGGATCCGCCGTTGGATACATGTAGGTTTATTCAATTTCCAAATTATTTATCAATTACTTCCGACTAATAAAAATATTATTTGATATTTATTTCAAGAACATATTCATTTCTATCAAGATATTAATTAATATACTTATTAGCTCAAATTCAACTCACGAACTGAAAAAGCTAATTAATCATTTGATCAGCCCTATTCAACACACGTTTTTCTTGAATAAAACTATTTTTATTTGATTTTCGATATTTGTGTCATATACTCACAACAATCTAAATTCACAAAAATATATTATTAAATTGAATTTTTTATTTTACAATATTAAGTTGAAGCATTTCACCGGCCGTTACCTAGCGTTCTGTGTAAATTTATTGTAAATTATACTTATATTTTTTCTAGTGTAAAGGAGCTGCATTGCAACATTTTCAAATTAAGTAACATTTTGACTTGGAGCGTTCAACCCAGATACGTTTAAAATCCTTTGTAAAGGACCTTTATTATCATATCATTCTCAACACCAGTACAGAGTGCAGGCGCACTCTATGTGACTCTAGCAGCAATTACTGTCAGAGACATCAACCAACTTTATAATGCAGTCGTAGCTTTTGTCCTAATTTAGTAACGCTTGCCTCGTGTTTCGCTATGCTAAGTAGGTTATCTCATCCCTATTAAAATCGTTCTCACTTTAGGTGATAGTTTGTATAACGGAATAAAATAAAAGTCAGGAAAGGGAGTAAATAAATAGAGTCATGTTGGAGTTCTCATTAAAAACTGGGTAAGCTTCGTTGCTCTTTAAAAAGGAAAAAAACTTAAAATCAAAAACAGTATGTTCTCTTCCCCTTAGAAAATGATATAAATTTGACAGCCAATAGGCTAACACCTTCAATCTTTGTTATTGTAACTCAACCGACAACAAGGTAATTCATTATTTCTAAAATATAAAAATATATAATACTGATAAACATTATTAGAAAACACTGCTGAAGAAAAGATAAAAGTAGGAGCAAAATTCTAAAAAATAAGTTAAAAGAATTCAACATGAGAAATTACAAAATAATTCGGAAATTTGGTTCGAGATATTCAATGCACCTAAAATTTTATTCTGCATTACCTGAAACTGATAAAAAAGAAGAAATCCGGCCAGAAAATAAACGACAGTAATAAATATCCTGCATTTTAGAACTTGTTTCTTTACTTGGATATTAATTTACTGATTTCTGGATTTTTTGGTGAAATTAATTGTGAAATAATTCGAAATATGAAATACAAGTTTATTAAGTAAGCAGATATGCATCTGACGTATGGTCTTGCATTTTGCAATACTTTGGAAGCCAGGAGATTATATCACGACAGATATTCTAGTCGTACTCTTCCAGATTAGAAAACATTTCATCGAGTCGATCAACGACTAAGGAAGAATGGTAGGCGATTCCATTTAATATGGTAATATTATTAAATTTCTTCATAAGTTAAGGAAATTTTGGGAAAAGAAGTACTGATCGGAAAAGAGAAGTATGTACACCGCAATTAGAGGAAAATATTTTAAATGCTCCTCAACGAGCACTCGAAAATTATCAATGCAGTTTAATACGTCGAAAACAATAGTACATGAGGTTCTTTAAGAACAGCTGTTATATCCATATCATTTGAAAAGAGTGAAAGAAGTGATTCCTGAAGATTTTCCCCGTAGAATGCAATTTGGAAACTGACTGTTGGATCCGCAAAGAAATAATGTAAACTTTATTAGCACCATTCTTTTCACGGATGAAGCAGGGTTTAGTAAAAACCGTATAATAAATTTACACAACTCGCATGTATGGGATGATGAAAATGCTCATGCAAGTATTGTTTCGCATCATCAATATCAGTTTTAATCAGTTAGTGTTTTTACCTGTGAGGCACCTCAAAATCTTAGTGTGTTTTAGGCGGGTCGATAGTAGGCGCGGATCCCCCCAAGAGCTTTGAGTTCAGGAAAATAGACCCGATTTTGCCGCTTATACTATAGTTTATTCAAGAATTACAGAGAGTAATAAATCATTTTTTACCCTTTTTTTCTTCGCAAACTAACTGTGTTCCTTAGTCCAGTGTCTTTGGCAAAATCTGCTAAACACATATATTTTTCATAGGAATGTGTTAGAAATTTTATAATCAAAAATATCGATCTATAATAATGAACTATTTTGGTTGGATAACAATAGATATTTGGGAGTGTGAAGTGTTAAAAAGGATGTTAATCCTTGTCATAGGCGTCGGAACGCGGTTTATTTGATCGCTAAGTATTTATGGCATAGATAATTATTTCGGTAATAAACTTAAAATAAAAAGTTTTTATAATATTATTTTATTTCTTATGATTTCTTAATAATTCACATACATTACAAAATATAGATAATTTTGACACATTTAACACAAATCACAAGTGTATTTTTATAATTTTTAATTTGGCATAAAAACTGTTTTAGGCACATTCAAAACGTAGCCTTATTCTCTCAAAAAGTTCTAAGTTATAATTTAAATTGTCCCATTGTCATAAATACAAGAAGTTAAACATATATAAAAAAAGTAATTTCGTCCATATAATATCGGTTATCAGTCATTTGATTATTAATTAAAAACATTTTTAGGACATTTGACGTTTCAGTTTATTTATTTCTTAACCATCTGCAGAATTACAATAATTTACTTTTAAATGTTACAGTTAAAATTAGACTCACTTACTTTTATTTCTATTGCACTGCCATCTTAATTTAATTTACTTTAATATATGGAAAGCCCCAAAAAAATAAAATAAACAGGTTAATTTTACACGCTTAAGAAACCGACACAAACACAATAACAAAATAATTTTACGGCTAATTGGAATTAAATATATATAAAATTAAAGAATGGGACACACTAAAATAAAAATATATAAAAAAATATATAAACAACATTAAAAATAAAATACAACAGAAACAAAAATTTAAATAATAAATTGTGTTTACATTGGTAAAAATTACGTATCTAATTCGTAATCAAAGTCATTGAAGCTATCTTCGCTCAAATTAATTATAATTGGTTCCTCTATCTCACCGATCATGAGATCCAGTTTCCACATTTTGTTTTATTCTTTTATTATATGGATTTTTTCCAGTTTTCCGCCGTAACTTTATTCAAAAAAATCTTTCAAAGGTTCAGTTAAATTAATAATTTTGTAAGTTTTGTTATTTTTAACAACTCTACCTTTTACTTGAGAGAGAAATACGTCCTTCTCCAAAGGACAGTTTCCGGAGGATCTATAAGAACAAATTTCCTATCTGATTTTTCCCAACAAAAATTAAGGATTCTGAGCAATTTTCAGAACTCATTTAATTTCAGGTAAATGCCGATCATCATTGATTTTAGTTAGAATTTTGCCGACGGTTGGAATCTGCTTCTCATAATAAAATGTATGTACAACTCCTTTTATTGCAGTTTTCACCTCTTCTTCCAACGAGGTTTTTCATCTATTTGTGATCGAATGTGGCTTGGAAGTATTAACAATTCCAGTCGTTTTTTTTTCTTTCAATATTCGGTACAGTATATTTTCCATCTCCTCTCATATTAGAAGACATTTCAACATTATTATCTAGATATTGATATCTTAAGGCATCATAAACATTTATAGTAATAAGTTTTTCGTTGCGGAAAAAATGCCCTAGTATAGATTTACGGCAGTCCTCAGCTACCTGCGGCACTGGAGCAGGTACGTTGGAGGTTTCGGTAACAGTTTCATTATTCTCTAGTTCTTGAATAGACTATAGAAATGTGTATGTTTGCGCTCGCCCCCCCCCCCTTCCCAAGAGCTTTGAGTTCAGGAAAATTGAACCGATTCTGCCTTTTATATTAGGAATGTGTATGCCACCGGCACTCCCCTCCCCCATTGACAACTTATTTTCCTTGCAATAGCCCCTCTTGCTAAAAGCTTTGAGTTTAGGAAAATAGACCCGATTCTGCTTCTTATACTAGGAATATGTATGCTGTTGGCATACCCCCTCCTTGTCGGCAACTTGTTTTTTCTTGTTACCGCCCTTCCCCTCCCCAAGAACTACAAATTTTGAAAAAATATTCCCGACCCTGCCTTTTACACTAGAAATGAGAATTTTGCTGGTCCCCCCTCCCCCCGCCGACAACTTGATTTCGCTTGCCATACTGTACTTTTGTGATGTTACCGCCGCCCCCCAAAAGGGAGAGGCTGGATCTGCCCCTGGTCGATAGTAGGAAGGAACTTCTACAGAGAGTCACGTTTCATTGTGATCAAATAAGGAACAATGTTTAGTAAATATTGCGGGTACAGCAGTCATCAATTCGTCGTGCCCGCGAGTATATCAGACTTCAAGGAGCCCATGTTGAACCCTCTTACGAAGTTTTTAACCAAGCAGTTAGTTTAACGTTTTCTTGAAACTATGCTAACAGGAGAAAATTCTTCTTTTTCATTTCGAACCCAACAGAAATTAAGGGACTAACAGTGTAAATAAAATGACGTGTTTTCGAAAACAATTAGGATTAGCAACATGAATTAAGAGTACTTAATTTTTAGTAAATAGCTAAAGGTTTGTCAAAAATGTTGTTCACAGTTCTTATCATACAGGATGTAAAAAATGGGGTCATGAGTATCACAGCTAGTCCACCCCTGCAGCTGTGAGTAATTTACAACACTTTCTTGGAGAGTAATTTGAAGGGTCTTACCTGGTATACATCATATTAAAAAAAAATAAGTATACCTGGTGGTTCAGTAAGTATGTGATGATTTCGTTGCAGCTTTTTGGGAGCCCGCATCTCCGAATAGGAGGCCTTTACGAAAAAGGTTTATATGAATCTGTAGTATTCCTTTCATGTTTTTGTTTCCTATTAGGGAGATTTCTCACGCTTTTCCGGATACCCTGTATAACTACAACCGATTCTAGTGGTGGGCAACATGGTACACAGAACGCGGGCGGGTAAATAAAACGGCAACCTAATTAAAATATGTCCAAGTTAAAGGGTTATAGAGTATAATCAAATAAAATTTAAAAATCAGCTGAATGCAACAAAAGATTTAAGTAAATAGTTAAATAAAACATAACGTTTATTATTTCCTGACATAGCCAGTTTCAGTTTGTACGTGGGCGGTTAAGGGTCTAGGATTGATCCGGTATAATAGCAATTAGGAGTAAATTTACCAGTTTATTGATGCTAAATATTGACTATAAGGGGGCTCATATTTAAATACACTTTAATAATTATGTTTATTTAATATTTTAGGAATAAAATCCCACTTTCAGTTTCAACAAATATGACTGCGTAAGGATTTTTTTTTATCAAAACATTGGCTCTGTCATCATTAAATGACTTCGGTTATGGGTCTCGAGCGAGGTGTATGGAACAAATATTTTAGGAATTGTTGTATTATGTATGTTCTGTGGAAATTTTAGAAAGAACACAGTTATCCGTCTTCAATCGTTTATTATTTCATGGGTGTATCATTTTATTATGAAAATAACATTGCTAGCACTTACACAGCGGCGTAACTAGATCTGATGGCAAGGGTTACTTTGGCACCTTAAGTCTTGAGAAAAATCGCGTTAAGGTACCAATACCTAATTTCTTTATTTAGGTAAAAAAAATTATACAAACTTCTTTTAAATTTATTTTGTCAATATTTTAATAGTAAAAATTTATAATTATTATATTTTATTTCTACTTTAATTTCTGTAATATTCATGGTCGCATAATAATAAAATTTAAAAGTAAGTTAGTTATTTTATATTTTTTAATCATAAAAAGTATACAAAAATCAAGAAAATTTTTTTTAACAAAAAGTCATACTATCTCAACTAACGTTCTTAATCCTTAATCTTACATTGACTTGAATATTACCTATGTTACAGGAAATATCAGTATTTAGTCAGGTCATACTAGTACGTCCCAGGGCATATCCGAAATGGGTAATTTGTTGGGATGGTAATGCTAGAGCAATGGGTTCGTTTAGTTTTATGGATTTTACTAAAAATTTAAAATAACAGGAAAAAATGTGCTCAAGTGAACCGCGCAATACCAACTGTTCTATTTTACCTATATCTTATGTAGTGTCTAAAATTATAGTATAAAATAGAGCTGCGCGAATTTCATCAAAGATTTTGTTTCTTAACGTGGGTTTCCAACATATTAATAAACTCATTTTATATGGTTTGGCTAAAGTATTTTGTTGAACCTTTTGGAAATTCCAACAACTTTTGTAAAATGCTATCATAATGCTATAGCAGGTGTATTATTGTTAGAAAATTGCCCTGTTTGAAGCCATTAATATTATGATCAGAATGGACTTTAAATGGTAGATTGCGTAGAGATAATGTTAGAGTAATATATAAAACTATGTAAATTTGTCACCAAAAATTATGACCTTCTTTACACATTTTTTTTTAAATTTTGATGAAGAATATGTGTGTGCCACCAGTTTCATGTTTTAAAATTTTTTGGGTTAAAATTTTCTGTTTAGATATTCCATTGACCCAACTAAACTTAAAATGTTGACTGCTTTTATCAGCAAATAGTCAACAAGGTTCGCAGTAACAAAAGTCTAGCTTAATAGAGTTACACAACCACTTACGGTCAATAATTGACCCGCATTTGGATTTTGAAGTATAATAAACAGCATAGAATAATCTACCATTAGTTTTTGGAAAAGAAATAAGGTTTGGTCTGCAAGACACATATCTTAAAATGAATTTTTTAATTGCGTCATTTTTAACAATGTTTTTATAATAACCTCTGTCTGTATTTTTGTTTTATTAACGTTTCTAGCATTTGGTCCTCATCGGCAGAACCAAAACTATTTATATATATATATATATATATATATATATATATATATATATATATATATATATATATATATATATATATATATATATATATATATATATATACATCATTTTCTTTTCATTTTGTCTTTTCTTGGGTTTAGGTTCTTTATTATTGATCTTTCTAAAAATATATTTTATATATATATATATATATATATATATATATATATATATATATATATATATATGTATATATATATATATACATTCATACACAAACATATTTATAATTTTAAAAAACTAACAAACACTTTAACAAACTATTCAAATTTCTAAAACAGTATTTAATTTTACAAAAGTACATACCTTGACATTTTGTTTATTTATTAATAATGAAATTAAATTTTAACATCGTCTATTTAGGTACTTAGGATACATGGAATGCGAGTGTGTTTTATTTTTTACATTTGAACAATAGACCAAATTAATTTTACGTTTAAGAGGATATTCAATTTCTGATGTTAATTAATAGGATTCAATACTTAATATTTTTCTTTAAATTAGGCTGGTGTAAATGTGGCTCAAATTTCCTATATCCGTTCAGTCGTTAACAGTGTTTTTATCTTTTTTAATTTCTATCATCTCCTTTATCTGCAATTTTTGATAATTCTTATCTTTGTTTTTGATTATGGTACTGTTATAATCGAAGGTATGTTTTTCAACTTGTGTGTGTTTGTTTAACGCTATTGAGGCGTTTTTGGTGCTCCATCCTTTTGAAACAAAATGTCTTTTATACCTCATTTCATCAATTTATTTCCATTCTATTTTGTGGCAAATTCAGGTAGAAATTAACCCTTCAATTTTCGTGACAGAAGAACCCCATAATGTGGTTTCCGATGATGCCTGCCCAAACAATTAACCTCTAATTCATTAACATGGTCCAATTATAAAACCGATCTAAGTTGACAGTAGAAAGTTTAAATTGACAAGTGCAACAGTAAGTTTTGTATCTTAAAAATACAGAAATAAAAAGAGTGGAAAATTTTGTTTATTTTTGAGAAACAATAATCCTATTGTAAATTTCAAGGCTTCATCTTTAAGTTTTTGTCCTCAATATAACTATAGAAGCGTTTATTTGTTGATATATTTGATCCAAGTTATAACAATATCATCAGCAAAACCGGCTAACCAGAGTCTAGGTTCTTCTTGCAGAATAAGCATAATATCCAAAAATGTATTGTCACTGGTAGCTATTTTCGTACGCCCCGCCATTGGTAGGTTTCTCACATTAGCTATAAGTTATGTTAGCTGAAGTGTAGTGTTGTGTTTCAATACGTACTAGTACCCTGAAGAATAAAAAATGAATACTAGTGATCAGAAACTAATGTCAGGGTGAAGTCAAATAGACTATCAAAAGTTATTTAGGTAGATATCTACTAACCATGGAAACTGAAACATTTGATTGGGAAGGAGGATCAAAGGGTAGGATAAGGATACAATACATTATGAGTTGGTCAAATTTAATGGTCAATATTTTCGCAACAGTTAAATTTAATTGTGAGGTATGCTATACAGAAAATATTATAAATCGATCGGAGATTTAAAATAACTGATAACAAACAGAATGTTCATTATAAGCGATATCGCCACTTCATAATGGTTGATGTCAGTGACATATAGAAAGCACCATCGTCCGCTATGACTTACCGTTCGCCTTTAATTAAACTGTTCCGGAACAGTTGTCCAATCCTACGGTTACTGAGCATCGTTGTGGAGTTATGTTATCTATATATATATATATATATATATATATATATATATATATATATATATATATATATATATATATATATATATTTACATATTATTCCTGACGCACCCTCTGAGGACATGATCAACAGTTTCATCCTCCTCCAAACACCATCTGTACGTTAGTTCGTCTTCCACACCGATCTTATTAAGATGGTCCCTCAGATGACAATGTCCTGTCAATAATTCCACTACAATTCGCTCTTCCCTTCCTAAGGAGAAACGCTCCTTAGTGCGCCGTGCGCTAGGTCTAGTTATATGTCCCTTAACATACCTCATTCCAGAAGCATAATTCATTTGGTTTTCATCAACGATTTATTTCCCTTTTGCCAACGGCAATTGAAACAGGTAGAATTGATTGGGGTCCATATGGTTCAGTTGTGGAACCAAAATTTGTCAAAAAGTCTGCTGCATCATCCTGTATATGACCGAGTGGCCCGGGATCACACGAGTCTGATTGTGCAACCATTACTTGTCATATCATTTAGTATTTTCTTGTACTCAGACACCAGTCGCGAATTTACGACACTGGACTTCAGTGCCATTATCGCAGCCTTACGGTCTGAGCATATATTTATTACCCTATTCCCGTTTATATCTGTACTGCAGAATAGCATAACTTTCCGCTGTGAAGATCGTCGCACTTTGTTCGAGAGGGTAGTGCACTCGGAGTCCTTTGCTTCTGCCGAACACTCTGGCTTCAGCTCTTTCATCTTGTCGAGATCCATGAGTATACCACCAGGATCAATTTTTCGAAAGATTTTGCTCTCTACTTGTCAGAATTATTTACAGAGAGAGGATGAGTTTTAAAAGCAGCGTCGTATAATCTGTCTGCATGGAAAGTGACGGACACCTCTCCGCCGCGCTTTCTCAGTTACTTGAGTAGACGCCCGTTCCAATTCCAAGGTATCCTAGGCAACTGAGACGATAAACAGACTTCAGGGCCTCGTTTTCTATATATAAGTGAAGAGGAAGCCGGTTCACTAGGATTTCAAGAGCCCTAATGCGAGCAGTCTCATCGCACTCAATATTCCCACACAAGCCATTCTCTGAACTTTGTCAACTTGATGGCTCTGTTTGCGCATTTTTGTACCACGCCACCATACAATAGCGGCATACGTTATCATGGGGTGGATCACCATGGTATATGTCCAAAATAGCATTCTAGGTGTCAGCCCCCATATGCATGTAAAGACTCGTTTACAAGCCCAGAAGCCACATATGGCTTTCTTGGTTCGAGCTTCAATATGATCATTCCAACTCAGTCATGAGTCCAGAATTACTCCCAGATTTTAACTGTCCCCTTGTGTTGAAGAGTCCTTCCTGCCAATGTAATTGTGGAAAGTCTCCTCATTTTCCTCTTTTTTGTAAAGAGTGCCAAATCTGCCTTGTCTGGGTTTATTCGGAGCCCTTCCTGATGTCCCGTTGTTCTGCGATCCGGAGGGCCCGCACCATTAGTTTCTTTAGATCTCGGATATCGTGACGAGAGCACAAAATTATCAGGTTATCGCCATTTACTTGTGTATAATAACCAACATCATTCAGTTTACTCAGCAGGCTATCCACCACAAAACTCCACAGCAAGGGCGATAGAACTCCTCTCTGTGAACAGCCTCTACTGGATAGTGCTTTAACAGTTACGTTGTTAATCTCAGCATATATTATTCTCTTAGTTAACATTGCTCTGATCCATGCGACTACTATCGTTTCAGAGCCTCGTCGTTGTAGAGCATTATATATCGAATCGTGAGTTGTGTCGCCGAACGTCCCCTATATATATATATATATATATATATATATATATATATATATATATATATATATATATATATATATATATATATATGTATATATATTTACAAATTATTCCTGACCTTCAATTTCAATAATTATATTTCCATAGAAAAGCATATCATTTTAATTTTAACCACTTAAGTGATAAGATTAGAGTGAATCCAAAGAACGATGACTCCTCTTAGCATATCATGATTACAAGTTAGTTAAAACGATGGTGATATCTGAAAGGGTGAAATAGTAGACTGAAACTTTTGCCTCCTGCAAGTCACCTGGTAAGCATGGTATAAGCTTAAATATAAAATTCCTCCGATAATATAACAAGCCACCTGGTAAAACTATTCCTCCCATGTTTGAGCTTGGAATACATACCGACGGCGTGGAGAGGAACAAAAGTAATTATTATTCCCAAGGTAAGACGAACAGACTACAGAAATTCTAAGTCTTTCCGCTCTATCAGCCTAACCACACTGGAAAAGTTGGTAGACCTTCACATCAAGGAAGAAATAATGGAACAGTATCCCTTACATCCTCTACAATTTGCCTATCAGGCAGGAAAATCCACAGATGCGGCGCTACATCGACTCGTCAGAAGAGTCGAAAACGCTCTGTTGGGTGGACGATTTGCCTTAGGTACCTTTATCGATATCGAGGGGACGTTCGACGACACATCTCACGATTCGATATATAATGCTCTACAACGACGAGGCTCTGAAACGATAGTAGTCGCATGGATCAGAGCAATGTTAACTAAGAGAATAATATATGCTGAGATTAACAACGTAACTGTTAAAGCACTATCCAGTAGAGGCTGTTCACAGAGAGGAGTTCTATTGCCCTTGCTGTGGAGTTTTGTGGTGGATAGCCTGCTGAGTGAACTGAATGATGTTGGTTATTATACACAAGTAAATGGCGATAACCTGATAATTTTGTGCTCTCGTCACGATATCCGAGATCTAAAGAAACTAATGGTGCGGGCCCTCCGGATCGCAGAACGACGGGACATCAGGAAGGGCTCCGAATAAACCCAGACAAGGCAGATTTGGCACTCTTTACAAAAAAGAGGAAAATGAGGAGACTTCCCACAATTACATTGGCAGGAAGGACTCTTCAACACAAGGGGACAGTTAAAATCTGGGAGTAATTCTGGACTCATGACTGAGTTGGAATGATCATATTGAAGCTCGAACCAAGAAAGCCATATGTGCCTTCTGGGCTTGTAAACGAGTCTTTGCATGCATATGGGGGCTGACACCTAGAATGCTATTTTGGACATATACCATGGTGATCCACCCCATGATAACGTATGCCGCTATTGTATGATGGCGTGGTACAAAAATGCGCAAACAGAGCCATCAAGTTGACAAAGTTCAGAGAATGGCTTGTGTGGGAATATTGAGTGCGATGAGACTGCTCCCATTAGGGCACTTGAAATCCTAGTGAACCGGCTTCCTCTTCACTTATATATAGAAAACGAGGCCCTGAAGTCTGTTTATCGTCTCAGTTGCCTAGGACACCTTGGAATTGGAACGGGCGTCTACTCAAGTAACTGAGAAAGCGCGGCGGAGAGGTGTCCGTCACTTTCCATGCAGACAGATTATACGACGCCGCTTTTAAAACTCATCCTCTCTCTGTAAATAATTCTGACAAGTAGAGAGCAAAATCTTTCGAAAAATTGATCCTGGTGGTATACTCATGGATCTCGACAAGATGAAAGAGCTGAAGTCAGAGTGTTCGACAGAAGCAAAGGACAAATCCAGTGTCGTAAATTCGCGACCTGTGTCTGAGTACAAGGAAATACTGAGTGATATGACAAGTAATGGTTGCACAATCAGACTCGTGTGATCCCGGGCCACTCGGTCATACACAGGATGATGCAGCAGGCTTTTTGACAAATTTAGGTTCCGCAACTGAACCATATGGACCCCAATCAATTCTACCTGTTTCAATTGCCGTTGACAAAAGGGAAATAAATCGTTGATGGAAACCAATTTTACTGAATTATGGGGGGAGAGGCTCCTGGAATGAGGTGTGCTAAGGGACATATAACTAGACCTAGCGCATGGTGCACTACGGAGTTTTTCTCCTTAGGAAGGGAAGAGCTGTGAATTGTAGTGGAATTATTGACAGGACATTGCCATCTGAGGGACCATCTTTATAAAATCGGTGTCGAAGACGACCTAACATACAGATGGTGTTTGGAGGAGGATGAAACTGTTAATCATGTCCTCAGAGGGGCCTCACATTCAACGTACCGAAACAGAGATATTTCGAAGATACAATTTTCTTTAAATGAAGCAATTAGGCAAGTTCAACTAACGAGACTTATTGGATTCGCTAAGGCTATTGGCCTCGAATAACCTGTATCTACGGTGGGATGTAAAGAGCCAATAGAGATCTAGGCGTAGTATCACCATCGTTTGTTTCATTCATTCATTCAACCATGTAAGTGGGTTGTCTTAAATTATGTAATTTTAAAGCTTTTGTGTTTTACGAATGTTTATCTGAACATATTAGATATTAGTTTCCTAAGTTTAGATATTAATTTACTAAGTTAACTTTACCTTTGGCGAAGCCATAAATCATGGCGGAAAACTATTGTATAAAAACGCATACAGTATTTAATATTATATAGCTCAACACAAAACTTGGTAATTAAATAAAAAAAAATTGTCAAGGTTGATAAATCTAAAATGTCATTTTTACCTATCTATATTAATTTGGTTCACGAATCTATAGTCTAAAATATGGTAGTTGCTTTATTACACAAACCATTATTTAGAATGGAAATGCAATTTCATATAATTTAAACAGAAATTACTGTAGCATACGTTAAGCGCTGCTTTGTTACACATATGTATCTTTTGTTGTATTTTAACGACTCTCGCTCTGCATTATTCTGCAGTTATTAAAATTATTCTTGTTCAAGCTCTAGTTGCATTATAGAGTGAAATTTTAAATGAAATAGTAACGAAATGATAGGGAATATAAACTATGTAGACTTGAAAATAATGAAACTTTCAACAAATAATAAAGCGGAATATGGAAATATAGCTAGTTCGAAAGTGGATTTTTCAGCAAAATTAGAAAAAACTCGAGCAAACTTTTAATGAATATATTCTATTTCTATGGAAGTCCAAACACCCTTATGTTTTTCTCAGATTCATCTGTCCATTCACATATAGCCTTTTAAGCTAGTGTATTTTTCATCTTTTACAAAACGATTTTTCAGGCATTTGTTTTTAATTAACCTAAGAACAGATCTCTAATCTTGCAATGGTAAATTTGAAATAAATTAGCAAAATAGATCGTGTTGAATATATTCAATGAAAAAATCTGTTTAAAATTCCATATCGTATATTTCATTCATTCCACCACCGTAGGTCAACAAAAATGCAATTAAATATATATATATATATATATATATATATATATATATATATATATATATATATATATATATATATATATATATATATATATATATTATATTGTAGGTTTTCACGGATGGTAGAATGAATGGTTTGGTTATTCCGGGTTTCAATAGGTTCGTTCAAAAAATCGTTTTCACAAAGTTTTGCCAAAATCTCATTTGGGATTTTCAAGTGCGTTTCGTTACTCGCTGAGAACTGGATGGAACTAAAGGAAACATATTTCATGTTCAATAATCAAATATACAAACAGAAGGCGCACTTATGGGGTCCTCACTTTCACCAGCTATAGCCAACCTTTTTATGATATATTTCGAACAAGAGGCACTGCAAAAAGCACCTTAAAACCGAAATTTTGGAAACGCTATGTGGATGATATTTTTATAAGATGGTCATATGGAAAAGAACACCTGGACGATTTCCTCATATACCTGAACAATATCGAACAGAGAATCCAATTCACGCTAGAAATCGAGCAAGAAAAGAAACTTCCTATTTTGGACTTGCTATTAACTAGGAAACTCAACAACACCCTAGGTTTTAGCGTATATCGGAAACCCACATATACTGACCGATATCTCAATGCAGCGTCACATCATCATCCCTCTCAAAAGCAGGCAGTAGTCAACACACAAGTATCAAGATCTCTCCGCCTAACAGAACTCGACAGAAAACAAAACGAAATAAGATACATTTCAACAGGTCTAGAACGGAATGGTTTCTCACAATCAGATATAAAGAGAGCCATAAAAAGACAATAGAAGACCATAACAAAGACCAAAGACCAAAATCAAACATACAGCCCATATTTAAACCATAAAAAAACAATAACCAACATCCTGGGAAATCTCGAAGATAAGACCAACCTTGAAAATCGTGGCGTTTACAACATTCCATGTGCAGATTGACATCAAACATATATAGGACAAACAGGCGCAGCAAGAATTCAAGAACATAAAAATAGCCTCAAAAACAAACAGACAACTTCAGCCCTATTTCAATATCACCAAACAACAAGACATACCATCGATTTCGAAAAAGCACCGGTACAGAACTACAAGGTATGCGTAATAAGAGAGACCCTAGAAATCGAAAAAGCGGAGCAGCTAAATAAACAAGACGATGCTATACATTTTCCAACTACATGGAAAACATTATTAAAAAATCAAGAAAGAAAACAACAAAAATCAGCCAGCGCTTGTTGGCAGGTTCGGGAGTGCGGATGGTACATTATTGTTACATTACGTCTGCTATTTTTTTTTGTATTTGTACCGTCACTTTTGATATTTGAATTTCGATCGGATAATTATTCACCGAATCACCTAAATCTATATGTAAATATTACAAATACTAATAATAATTATTATTATTATTCTTAGCTTAATATGCCATTTTAGGAGAGAAATTTTGCAGTGAAATAAATGTACTAGTTAAAAAATTAATTCTTAGTAAGATAACATAAATAATAAATTCTTTAAATTTATTAAATTATTTACTTACTTTTCATTCGAAATATAAACAAGCATCTAAAAGCTAAATATTATGCTACTTCCAGTCTGACCTTTGCAAGTTAAATATTTAAATTATTTTAGCTTCATGTACTGACGTCAAGAAGCTTATGTTTTATTTACAGTATAATATTTTAATTTAAAAATACTCTATTTCATGATGTTTGGGCACTTGAATAAACTAAAAGGCAACATGTCTCCAAACGATGCAGAATACTTACTACTGGGTTCGTTACCTCCTCCTAATGAATTGATTTTGAAATTTTGAAGTTAATATATTGTAACAAACTTTATAGCGTTATACATTTCATAGTATTAGTTTGTGTTTGTAGTTTGTATGGTTTTAAGTTTATTTTCTTCGAGTTTATAATTTATATAATTAATTTTACCTTTTATTAATTTTCTCATAAGACGTCGAAGAAAGAAAGTCTGGTACTTTTTATTAAATTCTATTTTCCGATTTTGCACATGGAGCGCCTAGTATGGAAATACTTCTAGAAAATTAAGAAATTTTTCTGGTATCGACCAAAAGGGTATATAAAGGGTCCAGATAGGCTTTCGTGGAGAGTTAAGTTCGAGACATCATCGATGTAACGTGAAGTGTTTGACAAGTGTCAGAAATTGTGAAGTTGACAATAATAGCTTTCAGAGTGTATTCAAAAATCGGCCGTCCGGAACAAATTAGTGTCAGAGGTGTGATAAAATTCAGAAGAGATTAGTTCAGGTTAGAAAATTAGAAAAAAAAAGTGAATTGACATTTTATGCCAGTGAAAACTAGGAAACAGAAAGCAAAAATGGAAAAACAACTTCAAACTTCAACTGATAATGATACAAAATATGAAAACAAGCCAAGAAGAGATGAAACAAGAATTGAAAGAAGATATGTCAAAAAATGAAGAAGATATGAAGAAAAGCCAAGACGATATGATATAAGAATTAAAGACAAGCCAAGATTATATGAAACAAGAACTAAAGACAAGTCAAGATGATATGAAACAAGAATTGATGACACTGAAAACAAATCAAGAAAACATTAACTAAGAATTGAAAGAACACATTAAGAAAAATCGAGAAAGAATAAAACAAGAACTAAAAATAAGCCTGGAGGACATGAGACAGGACCTTAAGACAAGTCAAGAAGATATGAAGCGCATTGAAGAAAAAATGCAACAGGAACTTAAGACAAGTTAAGAAGATATGAAGCGCGTAGAATAAGAAATGTAACAGAAAATTAACAAAATTAGAGAAAACATAGATGGCGAAATATAACATGAGATGACGAATCCAGAAACAGGTGCAACAATTATACTTGCAAGCCAAGAAAGTATTCGGTACCGGTATAATAAACGTATATGATGTTCCTGCAACTAGTGTGATGAAGCCACCTACCTTCAACGGCAAAGTACCTTGGCTTACCTATGTCTGTCAATTCGAAGCCATCGCCACCGGCAATAACCGGAGTCCACCGGAGAAGGTATGTGCTCTTGTGCTAGCATTACAAGGTGAAGCTATTTAGGTTCTAAATCACATTCCCGAAGAAAAACAGAATGATTACCTGTTGATTGTAACTTTTCTGGAGATACGCTATGGGGAAGCCCACCTCCAAGAGGTTTATAAGACCCAACTTCAAGGAAGAAGACAAAAATACGCAATTCTTTAAGAGTATGACGTGGAATATAATGAGACTAATAGATTTGACCTACCCAAAATACCTAGAAGAAATAAAGCAAGAGTTAGCAGTGGATAGTTTTACTGAAGGTTTACGCGACAAAGAAACAAGTCAAACACTAAGAATGGCCCGGCTGAAGAAAATTTCCGAGGATCTTGCTTATGTCCTTCAGTTTGAGACAGCCAAACAGACCTCAAGGAACTAAAAAAGAATTATAAGAAGAGTCAACGTTTCCCGGGATTATCGCAAGATCAACGAGGAAATTTTCATGAGATTAATGAGGGAGTTGCAAGAATTTTTGAACAAAAGAAAAACACATGACAACAAAAGTACAATCTTTCGTAGCAGAAATAGGATTCGGTGTTGGAAGTATGACCAAGAGGCGCATGTATAAAGCCACTAAACTTGCAGTACTGTTCCTGACAGAGATCCTGATGGCTATCGGCTTCACATTGCTAATATAGGTGATGAAGTTCAAAGGAGCGACATGGAGGAAGTCCTTGCTCCTTATGGTGAATTTATAGAACCCTGGTTAAGTAATAGTATCCCCTGTTTTGAGTTTGATGTTTACAAAGATACAAAAAATGATGCAATTACCGTCAAGGCTTGAAATAGAGTTGAGGTATGCGGTTGTCGCATTAGAGTAACTTAGGTCAGACCAACAAGAAGGGGTCAGAGTCGCCGGTACGATTCGAATAATATGCGTTGTTATCAGTGCGAATCTAACGGTCACTTTTGTAGAGATTGATCGGAAATTACTGCTGATGAAGGCGGTAGACGAAAGGACCATTACAGAAAAGATAGAAGGAGTACTCGCGGCCACCGTGGAGAACCAGATGAGAAGGACCGTGACCGCGAAAGGGGCTACGGAAGAACAACGTTCTGCAGGTCATCCTCGAGAGGGTACGTCGAGTGAGACCGCGTATAATCTAAAGAGAACCAAAGGGCGTTCACCAAAGCTTTAAGGTCCGTATAACGTAGTGACCTGACTAAACGATCTAGTGTACCGAATTTAGAAAAGCCCTCATGCGAAAATAAAAGTCGTGCATCTTGACAGATTGGCCAGTTATCAGGATCAAAAAGGTTGATCGGAACGATCAAGGCTTGGAAGGGGACAATGTAATGAAATTTATAGCGTTATATATTTCATATTATTAGTTTGTGTTTGTAGTCAAACCATGACCTTCAAACCGGTTAATGAGAGGCTCTGCTACATCAGATTAAGAGGGCAGCTGCATAACTACTCTCTAATTGCCGCCCATGCACCGACAGAGGAAAAGGAAGAGCAAATAAAAGACAACTTCTTTGAAAAACTGGAAGAATTAACAAATAATCTCCCCAAACAGGACATGCATATTATCTTGGGGGATTTCAATGCGAAAGTTGGCAAGGAAACAGCATATAGACCAACAATAGGTAACCATAGTCTCCATGAGGTCAGTAATGATAATGGAACAAGGCTAATAGACTTTGCAACATCTCACAACCTGCTAATAAAATCTACAATGTTCGAACATAAGAAAATACACAAAGAAACGTGGGTCTCTAATGACGGTGTCACAAGAAATCAGATCGATCACGTCTTAGTAGATGCCAGAATAGGTAGTAACTGCTTAGACGTGAGAAGCCTAAGAGCGGCGGATGGAGACACGGATCATTTCCTTGTAAGAACGAAGGTGAGAACAAGAATAGCGTCCCAAAAAACCCACAAGAATACGCCAGCAACCACATGGAATACAGAAAGTCTGCAGAATAAGGAGACAGAGGAGAAATTTCAAAACGCTATACAAATAAAACTGAAACAGACAGAAGAAAATAATAACATAGACTCGACTTGGAAGAATATAAAATCAACTTTGACAAGCGTATCTAATGAAATACTGGGTAACAAAAAGAGATCAACAAAAAAATGGTTCGATGACGATTGCCGGAAATCCATAGAAGAAAGAAACCTAGCTAGAAGAGACATGTTACAAAATCCAGCAGACAAAAATATTAAACGGTTCAAATATACTAGAACACAGACAAGAAAACTAATGAAAAGGAAAAAGAAGGTTTACCAGGAACAAATAATCAGAGAAATAGAAGAAAATCGGAAGAAGAACAAAGCAAGACAATTCTTTAGAGAAGTCTCTAGTATAAAAGCAGGGTACCAAGCAAGAACAGGAAACTTCCTTGAAAAAGGCAGCGAAGAGCTTATTATTAATGACAAGGAAATCTTAAAAACCTGGAAGGAATACTTCTGCCAACTGCTAAACGGTGGAGCTAGCACGAATACATCAAATATAAAGGTACATACAGCTGAAATGGAAGACCATTGCCCGACATAAGAAGAAGTAACCCAAGCAATTAAAAAACTTAAAAATAATAAAGCCCCAGGCAGCGATGGTATACCCGCAGAGTGTCTGAAGCACGGAGGGGAAGCACTATACAGATCTATATACAAGCTAATTCAAGGTATTTGGCAGGAAGAAACAATTCCAGACGAATGGAAAGAAGGTGTTATCGTACCAATTCACAAAAAAGGTAACAAAAAGCAATGTAACAACTACCGAGGAATAACGCTCCTTAATACTACCTACAAAATCCTTGCAAACATTCTGTTAGAAAGAACCAAATCGTACACAGAAGAAATCATTGAGAGTATCAATGCGGATTCAGACCCGGCCGATCCACTGTTGACCAAATATTCACTATAAAACAAATAATGGAAAAATGCTGGGAGTTCGATAGAGAGCTTCATTAGATGTTCATAGACTTCAAACAGGCTTTCGATAGAGTATGCCGGATGAGACTGTGAACAGCGATGCAAGAACTTGGCTTTCCTAAAAAACTAGTCAACTTGATACGGATGAGTATGGAAGGACTATGATGTAAGGTGAGAGTTGGGCAACAGTATCCGGAGACATTTGAGATTAACAATGGACTGAAGCAGGGAGATGCACTCTCACCACAACTCTTCAACGTAGTTTTAGAACACATAATCAGAAATGCAAGAATTGATACACCGACTTCCATATTCCATCGAGAAGGACCAAACTTACTGCTGGCATTTGCAGACGATGTAGATCTAATAGAAAACACAAGAATAAAAATGAAGGAAACTTTTATCAGGTTCGAGAAGGAAGCAGAGAAGATGGGGCTATAAATAAATGAAAACAAAATTAAATAATATCGCCATTTTTCCCACCCACCCCTTATTTTTCACGGCTATATTACTATATTATTTCTCCGAATATTGTTCGCTTTTAATTAGATTGTATATTTTTCTATGAACTGTTAAACTTTCCATGGCCTCCTACGTGTCGATAAAGGCGTCATCCCGTTAAATGTCGTTTTCATCCCAAAAATATGTACATACTTGGACTAATTTTACACTAACGATCTAGGTCGTATGTAGATATTTTATGTCAATTTCCCGTAAACATTTTTACACAGACAAGGCGCAAAATACATGCTCATTATGGTACGTTATTATATGATAAGATAGATAGATAAAAAATTACAATGAAACGACTTCTACTGAAAATCAATGCAAACTGCTAATCTAAGTATCCTCTTTTTTTTTCTATTCCATATTTTTCTAAATTTTTTATTTTTTTTTAGTATCTTTCTTTCTAACATTTACAAGGTCATTTGTGGTCATAAAATTGCATAATCAAGTAATAATTTGTAATATGTCTTGTCGCACTTCACTTATCTCTTTCCTAAACTTTTGCGACTGTCCCAGTATAATTTAATCGAATTTTTGCTGTTCTATTACAATATACCTCCTGAACCTATTCCCAAAATTTATCTTGATTTTTTTTTGACAACGTTCTTGCTCCGCTTGTTGTCTTTAATTCAACTTTATTTTTTCTTTTTCAGACGATGTTGTTCCTTTTTGGTTACGTTTTTTTTTTCTTTTTTGAGATGTCTCTCTTCTTATTATTTGGCTTTAAGGAGATGTTTTTCTATACATTTCATAAAATCAGCCATTTATAGCCGTTCGTTGTCCAGTATTTACCATAGAAACTGCTAGAATATTGCTGAAAACTCAGTTCCAAACTTCTTTGTTGATCATAATTTTATGGTGAGCTCTGTTTTTTGCTATATTTTCTAGTTTCCAAATAGAATGTTCTAGAACTTTGTCAAAAATTTGGTTGTAGTGAAGAATAACGTCGGTGTCAGATTCCGCGGTAAAAGAATATGAACTTTTTAAATAGAAAACATAATAATTTATTTTACATTTCTTGGGGATTAAATAAAACTCATTTTTATACTTATATTCACTTTATTTTTATAAGCAGTAAACATCACAAGAAATGCAAAACAAAATTTTCAATTAAATTTTTCCAAAAAAAAAGAGTAAATATAGAAATTACTTATTAAAAAAATAACTATAATTCTGAATAAAAAATATTTAAAATTGTTTAGAAAAAAAATAGTTTGTAAAATTTTTTTAGCACACTATAACTTTAATTTTGCACAGTTATATGCTTCAGTCATTTTATCCACTATGTCTACTTCACCTTTTGTTTGATTATAAGTAATTATCAGCTCCGATTTTCTTGTAGTTTCTCCAATGGAATTATTGTCGTGTAACGTCGATAAAAGAAGAACATTTTTATTTTTTTAGATATTTATGAAACACTGGTGTAGTTTTCTTGAAAACAGAACATACTTGTTTTTCCGGTCTAGCAGAATGAGTAAACTGAACTGGGAGAACTTTTTTATTTTTTCTAATAGTTCCAAGAATTGTCAGTTTTTGTCCGGTTGAAAGCTTCTCCGATACTTCTGCACTATTGAAAAAATTGTCCATAGTTACATTCCTGTGTGTTCCAGAAATCGGCTTACAAGCCTAGGAATAAGAGAAATAACACTATTATCAACTTAATAGGACCCTTGTGGCTGTTGGACCACATATACTTCCATGTTAGCAGTGTAAAATAACTTGGCATCAACTATAGCATATATTTTGATGCCATATCTATTTGGTTTATTGGGAATATATACCTTAAACCCACACTTTCCCTTAAAGACTTCTGACTTTTCATCTAAGGTTCTAAATTCCGATAGGCAAAAATGTTTTGACAAATTTGAATTAAAAGCATCGAAAAGTCGTGCCAATTTGTCATATTTTTGACGTTCTAAACGAGTTGGTTTATCGTCAAAATGCAACTCCATACATCCGAAGCAGTATTCTTTTTCCTAGTAGCTTCCTTAACTCCAGAAAAAAAACTTTCATCAAGCGTACATATACACCGATTTCACCTATTATACTTTTCCCAACGAGTTTTTCCATCTTTGTCTACGAAATACGGTACCTTTGATACAGCCTGCAGATCATCATTCCTGGGAAAGTCTGGAAATTCTGGAAAATCATCAAGATCTTGTTCTATATCCGTGTCATAGTCTTGTTCTACGTGATCTTCTTCTAAACTATCGTCATCGTCATTTCGTTCTATTTCGGGGTCAGAAGAGGTTATAACTTCATTATACAGTTTTTTAAGATATCCTTGCTCTTTTTCAAAACATATTCTTGCAACTGCAAATTAGAAATTTTATAATAATATAAATAATTTTATACTTGCGTTTAAATTTCTAACACTAAAAGTAACATGCGGATTCATAGAATGCGAATTAACCTTACGCAGAAAGGAAATACACCAGACCTCTGTAATTAGAGTACTAAACAGAGTATATTTATACAAAAAGCTACTCGAGGCCGCAGGTTTCATCCCGAATATGTTCGAGAAATATCGTCAGATATCAGGTAATGCGGTGCAAGAGACCGCACGTTAACTCCGAAAGGTTAATGACAAAATCGATGGTGAAGTCAATTTTAGATTTTAGGTTTACCCACAAAATTTGCTGAAAATCTGGTTATAATCTGAATTTTTAACACCAGTTGTAACAGTTTTCTTTCTTTTTATATTCACTTACTAGGTTTAAATAATAACACGTCGTTTCACTAATCACTTTCAATTCTTTAATAACTACTTTTACTAATGAATTACAAATAAACTTCTGTCTCATACCATACCTACCTGTAGAACATACTAGAATAAAAGTCTTGAATTTTACTAGACAAACTATTACCAAAGGTTCTAGATGTTATTTCTCTAAAGAATAGGGTCGTATTCAGATAGTCGTCATTACTATATTTAGCCAGTTAATTAGAATAGGCCACTAGATTATGTATAATTAGCTCTGAGTCACCCTGTGTAATTAGAAAAAAAAAATATGGTCCAAATTCTAGTGCCCAAGTTGGAATTAAAAAAGAAATAAAAAATATATTTTCCCGTTAATGTACGATCCATTTTAAATAATATGTTGCAGACACTACATACACACGAATACAAAATAGGTCTAAACTTCATATAAGAAATTCAATAAAATATTTCATTTAATCTAAGAAAGTTTTCTCTTGTCACAAGGAAGCGGAATATTTTGTGTATATGCTTGATCTAGAAAGATAAAGTATACCTAAAATTACAAAAGCTGTATTTAGCTTTAAATCTTTCAGTCGTTTAGATACGTAAATGATTAATTTTACTTAGAACAGAAAACAACTAGGCCGGCGGAGTTAGCCTCAAAATGAGGTGGTTTTGTAATTTAATGTAAGTAGACTTCTGACTACGCAATGATGGTAATAATTAGGTAGTATCTTGTGATTAATTTTCTTCTTTGGGGAAAATTTTTCACTTAACAATTAAGATGTGAAAAAACAATTTTTTCGAGTTCTAAGAAGAGCTATTAATTTTCAGTAAAAAAGTTTCAAACAAAAGTTATGCGGATTGAAAATACCTACAAAATGAGCTAAGGTTCATGCGAATCGGATAATTTATTCGTTAGTTATTGCAAAAAAATTTGCTAAAATATCTGTTTCTTCAATTATAAACAATAGAAACAAATATTGCACTAACTTTATACTGCACCGATAGGAGCTTCTTGTTGCATACAACAAGTGTGCAAAATTTCAAGTAAAAATATCTAGAACTTTTTGTACAATTAATCTAGAGGTCATACCGCGGTCTACGGGTGTGCAAATGAAAGTTCGAGATTTATACTAACAATAAAAACAAATAACCAAATGAATTACTGATTTTAAATTGTTGAAACAGATAAACAAAGTTACGGTTGATTTTTTCATTATAAACAAATAGAATAACACTACAATTGTTGATATCGAAATACTGATAAGTGGACGTGATAGCTGAGATTTTGGTGCACATTTTGAAAAAAAAATTCTGTACGATCTCTAAAAGCTGAAATAGAGTTTTTTTTTCAAAAAATTGTTGCGGCGTTGTTTATTAACATTAAGGGATTATTTAAGTAGGAGCCCATAGGGAGATGTTTAAACTAATATATGCAGCAGTTTTCCACTGAATTATTTCAAAATTGTTGATGTTGCAACAGTTTAAAGTTGTACTTACTCTGAGAGCTAGAAAGTGAGCAGTGGATGCTTCAAATTCGTTTCGCCGGAAAAATTTGTATTATCTCGGCGAATATTGGTTGTAAAATGTTCATCTTTTTTAGTTTGTGGTATTTCGATGAAACATAAACAATGGAATATATATATTTTCCTGAAATAATTATTTTTACGCTTAACAATAAACAAATTATTCAGTAATATCAACTTAAATGAATTTTCGCAATTTCAAATTCATTGTGTTAAAAAAATTGTTAATCGATTATTTATTATTATTACTATATATAAAAATG
Organism: Diaprepes abbreviatus; assembly: GCA_034092305.1. Classification (NCBI taxonomy): domain Eukaryota; kingdom Metazoa; phylum Arthropoda; class Insecta; order Coleoptera; family Curculionidae; genus Diaprepes; species Diaprepes abbreviatus. The sequence continues at coordinate 14,494,179 of JASJET010000002.1, read as the reverse complement.
TAATAATTTGTTTATTGCTAAGCTTAAAAATATTTTTTTCCAGGAAAATATATATTCCATTGTTCATGTTTCATCGAGATACTACAAACCAAAGACAAGTGAAGATTCTACGACCAATATTCGCCGAGATAATTAAAATTTTCTCGGTGAAACGGTCACTTTTTTTTCTGCGCGCCGCAGACTGAAAGAACGTCCCGCCTCCACTTTTCACTTTCTGACTATCGAAATAAGTGCAATTTTAAACTATTGCAACATCAACAATTTTGAAGTAATTGAGTTGGAAACTGCTGCCTACAGTAATTTAGCAATCTCTCTATGAATTCCTACTTAAATTAAACCTTAATGTTAATAAACAACGCCGCACATTGGGGCAGGAGACGCTCATAACTGCCATCAAATAAATTAAAGGTGTTGGACCTTCTAAAGTGCATCGAATGTTTTCATAGAATATTAGCAAAAAACAATTTTGGTTAAGAACATTATTTTTATTACTAAAAAAAGCACATCAAAGTATTTTTTTTTCAAAAAAGCAGTATTTACTACTCTATAGTATGATAATCGACTGAAATTATTGCAAAACTGTACGGTTTTCACTAAACATCTAAATAAAATATTGAATGGAGATGAATTAAAATATTTGAATATTTAGAAATTTTGGAAAAAATAAATACAAAGCTAAATACATATTTACTGATAAGTCCAAATAAATTATAAGTACTCCAAAATTGCTCAATTATGAATAATATATTATAATACTTAATTATTTAAAATATGTTAAAGAATCATCATCTTCATCATATCATCGATATCAACTGTTGCGTTATCATCTGACTTATTTAGGGATGGAGCTTTCAACATAAACAGTGCTTTTTAGGAATATTTCTAACTTTATTTTCGACTGGTTTTTACTTACTGGTGATTACCGGATCAGAGCTCAGTAAAAAGAAGTCAAAAATATCCTTGTTAGATTTCTCGCTGCTACATTTTCTCGAATTATGCTCTCTATAGCGCTTAAAGTCCTTGTTTTTCGCCTTCTGTGATCCTTCTCTTAATTGTCCAATAGGGAGAAGTGCAAAGGATATTACTTCTGGTCCATGAATCAAATATTTATGAAGACTAGGAGGCATATTGTACCATGGGTATAAAGAAATGAAATATCTAGCAGTATCAAGTGAAAATAACCTGTACTTTTAAGCATATATGTCAAATTCACTCGACATAGTGATCAAAATAATGCGAAACTTTTTTATTGAATCAAAGTGATGTCTCAAGCCATTATATTTATTAAATTTTTCTTCAATTCACCCATCTTGACTTATATTGAAACTTAAAACTACTCAATTTCTGTTTTAGATCCTCGACATGACAACTTGTTCGTTTTTCTAGCTCTTTCATCAACTACATATATTGTTGTTCAAAATTATTTTCCCCAGGACTATGCATTATATTTAAAAGTTCTTGTCTTGTAATAAATAATGTATTAGACATTCCTAAAATGAAATAAATAATTTCAAGTGATAATGACAAATTCGAATTAAAGCATTTTCTGTGAGTCAAATACTAAAAATTGATCTATATCGTAAAGTAGCAAAAAAGAAAAAATGTTTGTAAGAGTCTATACAATAAAGATTATTTTGAGATAACAGCCGTAGCTTAATTTTGCTTTGAACCTAAACAAAATATCAATTACTTAGTAAGTTTCCTTTTATTTGACTACATACCTAAATTTGTTTTGGCTACCTGAAAGTATTTATGTACTGAAGAAACAAACTTTACTAAAACAGTAAATACCTGAGGATGAAGATTTCATGGCCAAATAAGACCAATTAATTTACTTTAGCGCAAAACTGCTCTAAAATTGCACGTAAATGACTAATACTGAATAGGTCAGCCCGCAGGATATAAATTCGCTTCACTGTAATAATGAACTGGGTTTTGATATGGGGTATTTAAATACTCTCAAATAGTACCTTAGTTAGTACTCTAATTAATTAATATACTGAGGATATTCTGAAATCACATTTTTTTTATATTTTCGGCCGTTTTTAAGGGTATCTGCCCCAATGTGCGCAGCAGCGATTTTTTGAAGAAAAAAATTGTATCTCAACCTCAGGTCGTACAGAATTTTTTTTTTCAAAATGTGCACCAAAATCTCAGCTATTGCGTCTACTTACAGGCATTTCGATGTCAATAATTGTCAAAGAATTATTCAATTTGTTTATAACGAAAAAATCAACTCCAATTTAAAATTAACAGTTCATTTGATCCTTTTTTGTTATTGTTAGTATAAGCCTAGAATTTTGTTATTGTTAGTATACGTCTAGAAATTATTTGCGCACTTGCAGCCTTCTTTACGACCTCTAGATCGCTGAGGATATACAATAAAAAAAACGTTAAAAGTTATTACCAAATTAATTGTACAAAAAGTTTCAAATATTTTTAACCGACTTCTAAAAGAAGGAGGTTCTCAGACTATGTATTTTTTTATGTATGTACAACGATTATTCCGGAACGGCTACACCGATTTGAATGAAATTTTTTATGTTATATTCAGGAAGTTGCTGCGGTGGTCCCATATTTTTTTTAGATGAAATTGGTGCAGTAAAATCCAAGATGGCACTTACAATATGGCGGCCAAAAAAATTAATTTTGTCCGATTTTCTCCAAAATTGGTGTGGAGGAATTTTCGGGATTGACCCAACGAATCTGAAATTATTTTTAAAAATTCAAAATGGCGGATCCAATATGGCGGACAAAAAAAATTAATTTTGTCCGATTTTCTCCAAAATTGGTACTGGAAAGTTTTCGAAGTCACACATGACGAATCTAAAATTATTTTTAAAAAATTTAATATGGCGGATCCAATATGGCGGACGAAAAAATCTAATTTGTCCGATTTTCTCCAAAATTGGTATGGAGAAGTTCTCTGGATCTCACATAACGAATCCGAAATTATTTTTAAAAAATTCAATATGGCGGATCCAATATGGTGAATAAAAAATCAATTTTCTCTGATTTTTTTCCAAATTGATATGGGGAAGTTTTGGGAATAGCACATTACGAAACTTTTTGAATTGAATTTAATAGTATTTTTTCAATATAGCGAGTGCAATATAGCTGACAAAAAATTTTACATTTTTCGATTTTGTTCAAATGTGGAACTGAATCATTTTTGAGGATGTAAGAAGCGAATATAAAATTCTTTTAAGAAAATCTAATATATCGTATGCAATATGACCGTTTAGAAATTTTAAATTTCTGGATTTCATCTAAAATTGGTACTAGGGGGCTTTGAAGGGTTTAGATTAAGATTAGATTAAGACGTTAAAATTATTTTTTTGAAATTCAATATGGCGGATCCAATATGGTGAGTTGAAAATTTTACCTTATTCACATTTTTTCAGATTTTGTATTAGGGGGTTGGGGGTGGTGTGTTACGAATATGAAGTTAGGTTCATAAGGTACAATATGAGGAACTAAAAATTTCACATTTTCCGGTTATTTCGAAAATTGATATTGTGGGGTTCTTATGGCGTATACAAATTCAATATGCAATATAAATATATCGGGCTAAGAAATTTACGTCTCAAGTTCTTTAAATATCAATATTGGAAGGTTTTGTGGTCTATATGACCAATCTAACATTAATTTGAAATTTAAGATAGTGGATTTACTATGACAGACTAAATATTTGTTTGACACAATTTCATTGGTATTTAGAGAACTCTAAGAATCAAAGAATATTTAGTGATTCATTTTAGGGTGATTTACAATTCTGGATAAAATGGGTACTTTTTTGCCACCTTCGAGTCATTGCGAGGTACACTAATCTCGATTAGCACTTAGTCCAAATAATTTATGAGTATCAATGAATTCAAAACTAAAAATCTAAAAAAATAAAATTTTTATAAAAAAATTGAACCGACTTCTAAAAGTGCTCTAAAAAGTGGAAAATAACTAGGAATTTTTATATGAAATTGAAATTTTTGAAGTAGGCGCCAAATTATTTCTAAATGAAATAAATAACTACTAATATATACAAATTGGTAATGGTAAGAAAGCAATTACAAAAAAAGGACTTTCAATCTGTTTAGGCGAATCACATTTTGTCAGGTACTAATTCGGCGCCGACTTAAAAAATTTCAATTTCATATAAAAATTCCTGGTTATTTTCCACTTTTTAGGGAACTTTTAGAAGTCGGTTCAATTTTTTTTATAAAAATTTTATTACTTGTAATTTTGCAGACATGTATGCAAAAAGAGGCTCCTTTAGGTGCAGTATAAAATTAATGCAATATATTTGTCTATTGTTTATTAACAATTGAAAAACAGCCATTTTGGTACGTTTTTTTGGAATAACTAATGAACAGATTATCAGATTTTCATGGGTCTCAGCTTATTTTGTAGGTATGCGCATGACTTCTATTTGAAATATTTTTGCTAAAAAAAAATAGCCTTTCCTAGAACTCAGAAAACCCATTTTTTACATGTTAATTGTTAAATAAAAAAATTTCCTCCCCAAAAAAAATGAGACATAAGATACTAACTATCATTCTGAAGGTTTTTGCGTAGTCAGAAATTTACTACCACTAACTTTTTTTCCACATGCTAATTCCGCCGGCCTTAAAGTCCTAAACAGCTCTTTTTAATAATTTTGATTCGAGCAAAACGATTGTTTTCCCATTTCAAAGCATTATAAAGTTAAGAGGTTTATTTCGCATATTTGTTAATATTTATTTATTGAGTTTTGCTAGCTTTCTGGACACATATGTATCATTAAATTAGAATTATATAATACTAGTATATTTTAGCAAACAAAGTGGTTTGCAGGGTAAGAAGTTACTCCCGAAAGCAAATCCTTTTAACAAACAAAGTTAGCCAGCCCTAAACCGGTTTTATCTAGTTAGTGCAGTAAAGTTTCGGTGCATATTATGAACTTTGGTATTACGTTCAGTGTATCTTTGAAATTAAGTTCTCAAATGCAAGTAATATATCATTGAGAAATTTTGCATTCAATGCTTTAATTTCAGGTCAATTCGCATATTGGAGTAATTAAGCTTATAACAAATAGTTTCCCAGGGCTAACTGATCAAAGCATAAATCGATTTCAAAGATTAGATTAAATTGTACACAAAGAAACAATGAGTTTTAAAAGCACTTTTAAGAGATAAAATCCTCATATTTGTTTTATATTTTCCTATATTTCTTATTAAGAAAAATAAAAAAAAAATATTACAATTAATTTCGTTTTATTAACAAAAAAATACTGTACGGAAGAACAAACCGAAAAAACAGAAATGGATGACAGCAGAAATATTGGACCTCATGGAACAAAGGAGACAGTCGAAAACAAATCGAGTGGAATATAAAAGAAGACAAAGAGAAATTAAACAGAAAATCCGGATAGCCAAAGAAAACTGAATGAGAGACAAGTGTATCGAAATGGAAGATCTAGAAAGGAAACGTGACACATTCAATATGTACAAAAAGGTCAGAGAAATAGCAGGTCTATATAATAAAAATACCACTAATACCCTTGTGGACCCTGATGGTAAAATTATCTTGGACGAAAAAGAAATTTTTGAAACATGGGTTAAATATGTGAAAGAATTATTTGATGATGACAGACTGAATGAACACAACTCCGATGATCCCGCTAATATAGACGCTAATATAGACATGGGACCGGAACTTCTAAACAGTGAAGTTCTATCTGTCATAAGATCTGCAAAAACCAAGGAAGCCATCGGGCCTGATAATGTCCCAACCGAGCTGTTACAAATGATCCATGAGGAAAATATAGGAATCTTGGTCAAACTGTTTAATACCGTTTACGCGACTGAAGATATACCGGAAGATTGGCTGAAGTCTATATTCGTCCCAATCCCAAAAAAAAAACAGCGAGCAAAGCGATGCAGTGAGTACAGACTAATAAGTCTAATGAGCCACAGTTTCAAGGTCTTTCTCAGAATCATCCATAGCAGGATAAGATCTAAATGCGAAGCAGATTTAGATGAAACCCAATTCAGATTTAGAAACGCCCTAGGTACTAGAGAGGCTTTATTCGCTCTAAATATACTTCTGCAAAAATGCCGGGATCAACACAAGGATGTATTCGTATGTTTTGTCGATTACGAGAAGGCCTTCGACAGAGTACAGCACAGAAAACTCATAGACATTTTAAATAACGTAGGGGTAGACAGCAGAGACGTGAGAATTATTAAAAATGTATATTGGCGGCAGAAAGCAACAGTAAGGCTAAATAGAAAACTCACAGAAGAAAGTAAAATTCTGCGAGGCGTCAGAGAGGGCTGCATACTATCTCCACTGCTTTTTAATATATATTCAGATAAAATCTTTAAACGGGCTACTCAAGGACAACGAATGGGAGTACAAATCAATGGAGAATATAAAAATACAATACGATATGCTGACGACACTGTTATCCTAAGCGACAAACTACAAGACCTGCAACATCTATTAAACTGTGTTAACACTGAGGGTCAAGAAATGGGGCTCAACATAAATATCAAAAAGACAAAATTTATGGTCTTTAGTAGACTACCTCATCTTAATGCTTCAATACAAATAGAAGGAAAAAGATAGACAGACTCATTTTAAATATCTTGGATGTTATATCACCGAAAATCTAAACCCAGATAAAGAGCTAAGGTGAAGAATAGAGACTGCTAGAGCAACTTTTCAAAAAATGAAACCACTTTTCTGCAATGATAACCTCAATCTAAAACTACGACAGAGAATGATAAGATCATACGTCTGGCCGGTGTTACTATATGGGGCAGAGATCCGAACAATTAAGGCTGCCACGATTAATCGGTTGGAGGCTCTCGAAATGTGGTTACACCGACGAATGCTGAGAATATCTTGAACCAACCAAATGATACTCAATAGGGCCGACACAACTCGCCTACTATTAAACACTGTGAAGTGTAGAAAAATCTCATATCTTGGACATATATTCAGAGGGAAGCGATATAGAATTTTTCAGCTAATCATGATGGGTAAAGTAGAGGGACGTAGAGGGGTAGGAAGGAGACAGTCTTTCTGGTTGAGGAATATTCGTGAATGGACAGGTATACGTAGCGCGGGGGAACTGTTCCAGCTAGCGCAGGACCGTGAAAGACTTGCCAATGTAATTGCCAACGTCAGGGGGATTTGATATGGCACTTGAAAAAGAAGAAGAACAAAAAAATTAGCTGAAAATTTTTTTGAATAATATTTAAGCAATAACGGTCCCAAAGACTTTTCTTTACGATCCACCTTGTAATTCGATCATTAAAATTTATTATTTTATCAAACTCATTACTGTTAATTCCGAAATTTAATTTTCAGGAAATTAATTTTAGTTCAATCGAGTATTGTAGCGTAATTAAGCTTAGATGTTTTGAATGAACTAATGTGTCAGGATCTATACCAGACTCTCTAACTTATTAAATTGAAAATAAACTTCTGAATTATTAATTTACGCAACGGAAACCTATTTGCCAAATATTTGAAGTTTCTGTTACTTAGTCAATTATTGTTTTAAATTAAATGAATTCATGTTCCTTGAATAATTAGATACCTGAAAATTTGTATGTACAGGGTGTCCGGGAAAATGTGGTAAATCTTCCGGATATGAAAAAATAAGTGAATGGAGTACTACAAATTCATATAAGCTTTTTTTAGCATAGGCCTCCTCTTCGGAGATATAGGCTCCCAAAGAGCTGTCAGGGCATAAAGTTCTTTAGACATAATTATTGAACTACCAGGTATATTTAAATTTTTTTTTGATAGAATATATACCAGCTACGACACCTGAAATTACTATTCTAGAAAGTGCTGTGAATAACTGACAGCTGCAGGGACAGACTAGCTGTGACAATCATGACCCCATTTTTTTACGCCCAATAAGGTAAGAACTTTGGACGACGATTCTTACATACCTTTAACTACTGAAGAAAAATTAAGTACTCTTCATTTATGTCGCTAATCCTAACCGTTTTCGGAAAAAAAAAACGTAATTTCATTTACATTGTTACTTCCCTAACTTCTGTCCGGTTAAATATGCAAAAGAGAAATTTTCCCCTGTCTCCATGGTGTCAATAAAAAGTTAAACTAACTGCTTAGTTAAAAACTTCGTTACAGGGTTCAGCATATGTGGCTATGTGAAGTTTGATACACTCGCTAGCACGACGAACTGAGAACTGTTATACTCGCCATATCAACTCAGCATTGTTCCTTATTTGATCACAATGAAACGTTACTCTCCTTGGAAGTTCCTCTCTGTTGTCGACCGAGGTGAAATAGACCAAGTTTTTGAGGTGTCCCCACAGGTAATATTCAAACAGCGTTAGATCGGGAGATTGAGGAGGCCAGGCAATAAGTCCTTTACCTATCTAACGGTTTGTATAGAAGTTATTCAGGTGCTCCCGCACTGCAACGCTGGTACATCATCGTGCATGTAGTATATGTTTCGGAGGATTTCAAGTGACAAGTGCTCTACTAAATCGTGAAAAGCGTTCTAGAGGAACCCCAAATAAAGTTTTTCATTCAGTCGAGCCGGTACTATGAATGGTCCAATCAAAATATTGCCAATGCTTCCTGCTCAGACATTAATTGATTGGAAATGATGTTGATGATGCGAAGCATAGTTGCATGAGGATTTTTATCAGCCCATACATGTGAGTTATGTAAATTTATGATGCTATTTTTGGTAAACCATGCTTCATCAGTGAAGCGAATAGTGCTAATAAAGTTTACATTATTTCGTTGCTAATCCAATTGCAAACTGCATTTTACGAGAAAGAGCTTCAGGAATCAGTACATGCACATTTTTCAAATGATATGCATATAACAGCTATTTTTAAAAAACTCCATATACTATTGTTTTCAATGTATTAAACTGCGCTGATAATTTTCGAGTAATCGTTGAAGGAGTGCCATCTACAGCATTTAAAATATTTTCCTCTAATTGTGGCGTACAAACTGTTCTTCTCCAACCAGCATCAGTCCTCCATCCATTCTCCCTTCGACGTTGTTCAACTCGTTGAAATGTTTTATGATCTGGAAGAGTACGATTAGGATATCTGTCGTGATATAACCTCCTGGCTTCTAAAGCATTGTGAGATGCAAGACCATACATTAGATGCGTATCTGCATACTTAATAAACGTGTATTCCATATTTAGAAATATTTCACAATTATCTTCACCATGAAATCCAAAAATCAGCAAATTAATACCCAAGTAAAGAATCAATGTGAAAGTCCATTCCAAAATAACATCTACATTTAGAATGGAACGTGGCGTACGACAAGGTGATAATATCTCACCAAAACTATTTACAATGCTGCTAGAATACATGTTCAAAAAAATAGGTTGGGGGAACATGGGAGTCAATATAGATGGTAAACGATTAAACCACCTACGCTTTGCTGACGATATCGTGTTAATTTCTGACAACCTTGAAGAAGCCCAAGAGTTACTAAGGACACTAAATGCAGCGTCAGATGTGGTAGGTCTAAAGATTAACCGTGCAAAAACTCAATGTATGACAAACTTAGTTCCAAGTAGCAACATATCCCTAAACGAATCTGAAATCGAGTATGTAACATCTTATAAATATTTGGGCCATGAACTGAGAATTAACCGAGATAACCAGACTTGCGAAATTCAAAGACGTATAACGCTAGCATGGGCGGCGTTCGGCAAGCTGAGAAAGGACGTATTTAAAAACAATATACCGATTTGCTTGAAAAGAAAGGTTTATGAACAGTGTGTGCTCCCTGTGCCCACGTACGGTGCAAAAACTTTAACACTCACTAAGAAAAGCTGGGAAAAAATTAGAGTAACTCAGCGAGCCATGGAGAGGTCGATGTTGGGAATAACACTGAGAGATAAAGTTCCAAATGTAATTATTAGAACTAGAACAGGGATCAAGGGTGCTATAGAAAGTATAACACATATGAAATGGAACTGGGCTGGACATGTGGCGAGAATGCAAGATGCTAGGTGGACTAAACGCATTATAGAGCGGCGTCCTAGGTTCCAGGCATTTATAAGTAGGGGCAGACCTCCAACACGGTGGACTGATGATATCAAGAGAATCGCAACAAACTGGATTCAATCAGCACAAGATCGGGAACATTGGAAACGATTGAGGGAGGCCTATGTTCAGCAGTGGACGCTACAGGCTGTGTGATGAAAAAATCAATACGTCAGTGATGTGAAAGTTGACAAGTTCTAAAATACAGGATATTTATTTTTTTCGTACATAGTAACATTTGCGACAACAGTACTTTGTTTTTGGGCCTATGGAATAAAACGCACATTTTTGCGAACCTAAGTTCAACTACAATTCACAAAATTAAACGTTTTTATCTAAAGAGGTAAACTCAAATTTTGGATCAAATTTTTTTTTTATCATGAATGAAGAGTACTTAATTTTTAGGCAATAGTTAAAGGTATGTTAAAAACGTTGTCCAAAGTTATTATCATACAAAATGTAAACTCATGAGTGTCAGAGCTAGTCCGTCCCTACAGCTGTAAATAATTCATAACACTTTCTTGGATATTAATTTGAAGGGTCTTACCTGATATACATCATATTAAAAAAAAATTGAATTATACCTGGGGTTCAGTAATTATGACGAAAAAAGTTTACATGAACTTGCAGTATTCCTTTACGCGTTTTTTTTTTCATATTGGAGAGATTTCTGACATTTCCCCACACCCTGTATATATATATATATATATATATATATATATATATATATATATATATATATATATATATATATATATATGTATATGTATATGTATGATAATATTAAATGATACTTTAAAAATAGTAAGACATAGCTGATTTATTGAATTACGATGAAGATAAGCGATTTTTTGTATATATATATATATATATATATATATATATATATATATATATATATATATATACATATGTATATATGTTTACACGGCTTTCACGGATTCCTCCGTGTGAGATGCATTAGCAGTGGTTATATCCACATTATGCTGTTGTAGTGCTGAAATCACATTCAGCAAACATACAACTATATGCAACTCCGTATGTAAGTGAAGTAAAATGTGAAATAGTAAATGCAAATTTCTTTCCACCATATCCTTTCGGTGTTAGAGGTTGCACAGTTAGAATAAAATGTAATAAAACACAATTCATCCTATTCCACCACGATCAAGATGGTGGCCCACCCGTACCACCATACCGAGAAGAAAGTCAAAGCTTACCCTCCCCGCCACAGTGATACGGCAGAGATACATATTTCGTCTCTCACTAGACTCATCAGGGTACCGACATACACCTGGCTGTGCAAAGGACAGATCGTAAGGAAGCATGCAACACTGAATATATATATATATATATATATATATATATATATATATATATATATATATATCTTTATCGCAAATTAAAAAACCAGCTATGTCTTAATATGTTTAAAGCATCAATTTTGTTGCTCATTTCATATTATCCTACACAAAAAACATTTGTAAAGTTAAATGTGTTTTGCTAGCATTTTACCACATTTAAAATTCTCAACCAGTGACAAAATACATTTTCTCTATTAACACAAAATAGCTACATATTTTTCCGATAGCTTCATCCATTTTAAAATGTTGCAGAAAAATACCAGTTTCCTATTTTGTCCAAAGTGAAGTCGAAAATGGATTTCTTGCACTTTAGTTTCTATATGTACTTGTCTATAACAGCTGAAATGTAATATTTCTAACTTTAAAACTTAGTTTTCTTTCTAAAATCTTTAAATTAAATTGATAGAGCTTACTCTTTTAATCGTGCTTTTCAGCTTCAAAATTAATTATTATTTAAAAGCTTTATACAAGACACTGTAAATTCGTGTTTATGAGTACTAGAAAACCAGTCTCTTGACATTTGACATATTAAGGAGTTTTGGGACAAATAATTCTTAATGCACTGTAAAATTCAAAAATGAATAACAGGTCTCTGCCTTGGATTATCGGACATGGAGAAATTTAAAAGAATTTCCATCATATCTGGCTGACAGTGGGTTCAGTGCACTGGCAAATTTACTTTCCAAATTAAATTTTTATAAAAAAAAATGAACCGACTTCTAAAAGTGCACTAAAAAGTGAAAAATAACTATAAATTTTTATATGAAATTGAACTTTTGGAGTCGGCGCCAAACTAATACCTTACAAAATGTGATTTGCATGAACAGATTAAAAATATTTTATTTGTAATTGCTTTCTTACCATGATTTCTATATATCAGTGGTTTTTTTATTTCATTTACAAATAATTTGGCGCCGACTTCAAAAAGTTCAATTTCATATAAAAATTTATAGTTATTTTTCACTTTTTAGCGCACTTTTAGAAGTCGGTTCAATTTTTTTATACAAATTTTATTTTTCTATTTTTAGTTTAGAATTAATTATGATATCCATAAATTATTTGAAGTAAATACTAATCGAGATTAGTATACCTCGCAATGACTCCAAGGTGGCAAGAAAGTACCCATTTTATTCAAAGTTGTAAATCACCCTAAAATGAACCACTAAAAATTCTTTGGTTCTTAGAGTTTTTCAAATACCAGTAAAATTGTGTCAAACAAATATTTAGTCTGTCATAATAAATCCACTATCTTAAATTTCAAATTAATTTTAGATTGGTAATATAGGCCCCAAAACCTTTCAATATCGATGTTTAAAGAACCTGAGATATAAATTTCTTAATTCGATATATTTTATACTGCATATTGAGTTTGTATACGCCTCAAGAACCCCATAATATCCATTTTAGACAAAATTGGAATATGTAAAATTTTCTGTCCCTCATATTGTATCTTATCAACCTAATAGTTGTAAAAAATTAACTTCATATTCGTAATACACGAACCCGAAAACCCTCTAATGCCAAATCTGAAAAGATGCGAATAAGGTAAAATGTTCAACCCATCATATTGCATACGCTATTTTAAGTCTTAATCTAATCTAAATATAAACCATTCAAAGCCTCCTAGTACCAATTCCTAGACTTATATTCGCTATTTACATCCTCAAAAACGATTCAGTCCTCCCTCACACAAATTTTAGAGAAAATCAGACAAAATTAAATTTCTTGGATCCGCCATATTGAATTTTTTAAAAATAATTTTAGATTCGTTGTGTACGACCTTAAAAATTCCCCCATACCAGTTTCAGAGGAAATCAAACAAAATTAATTTTTTTGGCCGCCATGTTGTCAGCGCCATCTTGGATATTACTGCACCAATTTCATTCAGAAAAATATAGGACCACCGCAGCAACTTCCTGAATACAATGTAAGAAATTTCATTCAAATCCGTGCCGCCGTTCCGGAGTAATCGGTGTACATACATAAAAAAACATACATACTCGACGAATTGAGAACCTCCTTCTTTTAGAAGTCTGTTAAAATGGAAAGACTACGGACCATTAAGTGTGGCTATGCTACTGTTGTTGCATAGTTTAATATAAGATACAACTATTGTGCGGGGAGTTGTATTTATTTTGTCTTGCAAGGCGGTGGTAGTCCAGAAAAGGTTGGACACCTATAGTTTACACATATCAATGTTTGTCTCGGTGATTCTGGATTTGTCTAATATTGTGAATGGGTGCGCGTATGTCTTCATTTGCATGGCACTAATCAAAACGAGCCGTTTTTTAAGTCAGAGTACTGATGACTAAATCAAAATACATTATAATATAGATATTTTGATTTTAACAATTTCAATTTTAACCTTATTTCATTATTATTAGAGCCACCGTTTACACTCCCTCCAAGAAACTCATTCCAAATATATCTAGATATCAAAAAAATTAAGTTCCGTGTGTACTGCTTGAGTATGATAACCATCACGACCTATCCAGCTAGTCAGACCAGAGCAGTAGTGAACTAAATAGGATCTGTAAGAACCATCACAATCATGGGTTCATAGTGTTGTAGTGCTCGTGCAAATAGTGGAACCCGGCATTCACCATAGTATAGCGGACAGCATACAGTTGGAAAATTGACAAATGAAGTCAACTCAAGTTATCCCAAATCAATCCATGATGTCAACGGAAATCAACTCCAAGCAACCGCTAAATCGACAATTTAGAGAAGAACTTTGTAACTTAATTATTCTGATTTTGATTCTGACTATGATATTGATAGTCTTCCAAATAAATTTACAAGAATTGATATCAGATACCAATAAATCAAATATGACATAACCTGAAATTACTTACTCAGAAGTACTTCTTTTTCTTAATATTATTTCAAATTACAACAGCAAACCATGGGAATTAAATAATTTTTGTTTTTGTATGTGATGAAGCTGTCAAGCGATACAAAACAAATCAGATAATTGCCAAATTAAGTTTCCGTCGAATTGGCAAATTACAAGGCAAAGCTTTAACCATCATTTCAAGACATGTCGAGTTAAATACTTGGCAACAAATAAAAGAAAGTTTACTAAAATAATTTTCTGATAAAAGATCATTTTCTTGCTTATTCCAAGAGTTCCATCAATAAAACCGCAAAATAAAAAATAAAAAACCTATTCTTTTGGCGGTAGGTGTCCATAATTTAAAAAGTAAATTTTTTCTTTTATCAGTAGTGATATTTCGTTAAGCCGACAGGAGTAACTCTTAATTTTAAGAACTTTTGAAAAATACCTTCCATCTCAAATTCAGTAAGCTATAAGATTAAAGAAGCCTGATAGTTTCGAAAATCTATGCAATATTTACTGGTAGAAGGGAATTTTCTTTCTGTGGTTCAAGATGACAGAAGAAATATTCCTTCAAAAAATGCACCAAGGCTAAATCACTTCAACCACTAGGCACAAAATGTACCCAGGTCGAATTTTTAAGCTCCTCTTATGCAGCAGATGCATACACAAAACCAACAAAAATATTTTACTTGCCAGCCTATAAACGTAACGCTAGAACAACTACATCGGACAAGATTTTTCAAAATCAAGTAACAGTGCTGAAACCGAATGGAAAAAATCGAAGATATTTGAATAACCGAAATCTAAAACTTCGAATCCAGAAGAACCTAATACTGTCAACCAAACATTAAACTAAATTACATATTAAATTATATGGATAATTGAAAACTTCCTTATATTAAGATTTCAGAAATCGACAAAGCACTTCAGGTAAACATATGTATTTTGTAAACCTAATCTTGGATGAAAAATATTTTTCTGAATATATGTTTATAAAACCAAATATAATTACAATTTTATACGGACAAAAAAAAACAGCGAAATATTAAGCTCACATCCCGGATTTTAAAGAATTTAATTAAAAAGAAAAAATTGTTTTTGACTTTCATAAATATATTGTTAGATTACTTAGCTATCATGATCTTTGACTTTCACAAATATATTGTTGGATTACTTAGCCATCATGATCTCCATAACATGGGTTTTAATGAATATATACAGAAAGCTTTTCTACAAAATGATAATAACAAAATACCTGTTTTCTAATGCACACCATCTGATTATGATTTACATAATATACCATTAACTGATAATGAAATTTTGAGACCAGCAATACCTATAGATGTTAATAATGGCGAATATTATATTCCAGAAATAAAAATTAATGAGCATTGTTTCATACTAGAATGTATTATTGACGAGAATAATGACCAAGGAATAGTTTAAATGCATCATATAGAAATAAAAGACATATGCAAGCTTAACAAAACCCCTAATACTTTTCTCTTGAAAAAATTTGATATTTTTGAAGAGAAACTAAAAAATTATTGCGGTTACCCTGATATAACTCGAACAGAGGATTAACTAAGTCGGATGATCTTAATGTTGAGGAAAAAGTGAAATTATTTTTGTAAGGATTCCCACAAAATTTCAAATCAGTCTCTCTCAGCAACTACTCAGAACAAGCATGCAATTAAAATTATTAAGATAAAACCAAGCCATAAGAAGTCATATAGATTCCTAGAAGTACATACAAAGGACGTAAGATAGCAAATAAAGAAAATGCTTGAACATTAAATAATTGAAGACAGTACATGTCCATGGTTTAGTTCAATATGGATTTTAACCATAAAACTTGATATTACTAGAATTTAAAAATAACGAATGGTTGTGGGTTATAGAAAATTAAATAATAAACTATTAATGATAGATCCCCATTCCAAATGTCGATAAAATATTAGACAAATTGGGCAGAACCCAATAATCTACAACCCTAGATTTGGCTAGCGGATATCGCCAAAATCACTATGCATATGATACTATAGAAATAGTATAGAAAAAACTGTATTTTCTACAGACTGTAGTAATTTTGAGTCCCTAAGAATGCTATTTGGACTCAAAAGTTCCAAGGAATAATAAAGTTCTAAAAGAATATATTAACCAAACATGTCTAGTCTATATGGATAATATTACTATATTCTTCACAATACTGGCTTAACCTGGGAAAAATCTTAAAAGACTTTGAAAAACACGATTTAAAAAATCAATTAGATAAAAGAAACTTTTTAAAAACAGAAACTAAATATTTATGTCATATTGTTACTACAGACGGTATAAAACCTAATTCAAAAAAAGCCTCAAACAAATTAAAAGCTTTTTGGGAATGGTTGAATTTTATAGAAAATTTATAAATAATCTGTCAAAAATCACAAAACCAACATGTTGCGCCAGCAGGACTTTGAATCTAAAGTGAGAACAATTATTCAGTAACAGAAATAGAATTACTTTCTATAATATGGGCTGTAAAATACTTTCGGCGTTAACCTCTTGAAGAGCATATTAAAATATATTCAGATCATCTGCCTTTGAAATGGTCAGAAGAACTTGAAAAACAGTTCTAAGTTAGTCCGATAGAATCTCCTTTTATCAGAATTCGACTATGATAATTTAGAAAATCAGTCTTTATGTAATGAAATTGAAGATTCAGAGGAAGTAATATAAGAGCTTGTACAAACCAAAGAAAACTATGTTACAAATGAACATTCTGCTGATAAGATGTTTTATTATACTTACCTTATTAAGAGAAATTATATATAAAAATCAAATGATAAGTAAGATAACTGCATATCAAAAACTAGACGATAAACATATCACGAAAAGAAGACGTTAGATTTTAAAAAATCAATGAAAAGGTAAGAGTTCCAATATCTTTAAAAATTGATAAAGATAAACCAGAAAATAGAGATAAACCATCCATGAATTCTTTGAAGGTTGGGTCTGCAGCACAAACCAAGAATAAGATAAAAAACCTCTACATCTAAGTACTCTAAACAAGAAACGTAAAAATATTATTATGTTAGACCTCAGCCAAACTAAGCATAAGTTTTTCATAAGAAGCGAAGCTTTACGTAATTCATATCGCCCATCAAATAGTTAGTGTTATTGCCACTGGGCTACGCACAATAAAAATAAGGACTTAAAAGTAAAGTGAATTTTTTTGTGAGTCGTATTCCTTTCCTCAGCTAAACCGATAAGTACTTGAATAAGCACAGTTCAATAATTTATATCGAAATTTATAAGTTATTGTTTTTAAAACAAGCTTTTAATTAAAAGATATCGTATATTAAAAAGTATCAGTTGTATTTATTTCAGAACTTATCTTTATACAATGGACGATTAACTAGAAAACTTTCATAAAATTATGTTCGTATCATTATAAATATCATAAATACAATGTTGAATCTATGTTTAGTATATTATAAGAAGTTTCGTCGCTTGTTGTTGTACCATAAACAAATAAATTTATTTGAGTGGGCCCATATCGTTTGCACGGCAAAATTTATTGAAGAAAAATATAGAAGGTTTTACGAATATAAAGTCTGCTGGAAGTTCGAGGACGAACGAATACCTCATTGTTATTTCTTCTGTTTTTTGCTTCTTAAACTATTAACATAATTAATATAGGTCAGTGCTGGATTTGTTATTTTGGCTGCATTATTAAACAAAAAAATAATAAAGCGCTGGTTGACAATATCCTTATACCAAAATAGGTTGGTTAACCGAGATCAATAATTTTCACGGCATATGGTGAAGAAATTGGGCAGTTTTGAAATTTTTTCCAACTTTCTGACTGCAAAATATTCTTAAAAAACTACGCTTGTCTCCAACCAAGCATCACTTTTGTTCAAAAAGTTATAATAAAATGTGTCGTCTTCTTCCATAAACTTATTAGATTTCCATATTCTTGATAAAATTTAGTTTTATCATTATTATGATAAAACCTAGTTCATTCATTTCATTAATATGAAAGAATAAATAGAAATAAAGTTAGAGGCAATAGAAGTGATTCTGACTGGAAAAAAATAAGCGAAACGAGACAGTTCAAAACTCTTAGGGATGTTTAATACGTTTAGTATTACTGACATTTCATATATTTAAACAAACTCGAACCTATTAAGATCAACTGTCAGGTAAATAAGCACGATTCGATCTTAGCATAGCTTGAGTTCATTATTTTCCCGTGTGGGCTCCGGATTGTAATTGCAGTATAGCACTTTTTCGGTCTACAAAATTTTTTTCTTCTCTACTGACTTTTGATGAACGACTTCGGGTCGTTCCCGATTGAGGGGTCAAAATTATGTATCTCAGACAGTTTTTGTTGGAAAAATCTGGCCCTGAACAGCTATAAATAGTCTTCAATCTCTGGAAACCTCTACCCTGGCGTCAACCACTAGATCAACACTAATTTTCCGACCTTTCCCTGGATTACCTGATTTAATATCGTCCGGCTCTCGTCTTGATGTAGTTGCTGTTGTTTTTGGTATGTAGTTTCTCGGAGCATAGGAGCTTGCTTTCTCAGTACTTTGCTACTGATGTCCCGTATGCTGCCATGTCCAGCGCCGGCTCTGGACATGGCCTGGCGACCTCCAGACAGTCACAAAAATAATAAATATTATTTTTATTTTAGTATATTTTTTGGTTTTTCGTTTTAATTTTACTGTAAATTACTTTCATTAATTATTATTACAGATCCTTTTTTCCTACAAAAATTAGGCTCTTTACAGTTATTTATACGATTTTTCGATATTAGTTACAATATACAATCACTTATTTATACATTTTTTGATCTTTAGGAGCTATTAAGTACACTACTAAAACTAACCTTAAATTTAATGCAACTTTAGTGTACACTCTACATTAAATTTAATAATTTTGTACTATAAATTGTGAATAATTTACATTTACTTTGAATTTAAAGCAAATTCATTGAAATATCAGTTCGTTGTACATCACATTTGATTAAATGGTATCTTAAATTGCAATAAAGTAACTAGAATGATATTTCCACTTCTGTACATTAAAACTAATTCATATATATCCTAATAATGAAGAAATTTACATTATTATTCAATATACATTGTACGGGATTCCAGGAGATGGCGCAATTAACGTACTGACAGGAACCAGTGAGTTCTGGTCTAGATGGCGGACACTACCTATGGGAAAAACGTCCCTTTTTCCTAATAGTTTCAGAATTTTTTGAACTCATATTCATGTTGGTCCATTAAATATGTAATAACATATCTCACATTCAATGAATACTGGTTGTATATTTAATATACATAGTCAACTTAACAAGTAATGACCAAACTTTAAATTTAAAGTATGTATGATTACATTAAATTTAATGGAATAAATTAATGCAGATTAATGTAAAAATTGTTAAATTTGATACATTATATTAAATGAATTTAATAAATATCTATGAAATTTGCTTCCAGCACATTTACCTTAAATTTAATATATTTCGCAGTGTAGGTTAGGCTAAGTGATTCACTTAACACACTTAAGAATTCATTTTTTATAAGCGGACTTACTTAAATATTCACTACACTCACAAACGCCCATTTTTGTACTATATTTTGGACAAGCATGGTTGTCCTTATCCCAGAAATTTTTGTTCTAAACACCCAATTTCTTTCATTGTAAAATCATGTTTATATTAGTAATTTAAGAAAATTATTTTACCGTACAAACTTTCCTGGAATATATAAACTGATTGTGCCACTCTCTCCTTCACTTTCTTTCTTTGCTATTTGGTAAATATTATTGTATGGTATTCTAAATGTGCAATTAGATTAGCGAGTATTTACCTACTGTTTAATTACATATAGAGTCTATATATGATTTAGGCCTAATAAATTTTTTTTTTTTATAATTCAATATTTGGACGAAATGAAGAATGTTTTTTTTTAACAAAATCGACGAATTTGCAGTGTAGTTTTTAAGTTTTTTCAATCTTTCTTTATCTGATAAAAATTCCAAATTTATGTTTTCTTTATGTTCACATTTATACTTAAGTGCTTTGATTAGGCCTGTTCGTAGGAAAATCACAAAGCAGTCAGAGCCAAACAGAATTTACAAGAATAGTCAGGTGAAAGACCGTCAACTGCTTCTAGACAATCTGATTAGCACCGACTAGTTGCAAGTTAATCCAGAGCTCCACCGAAAAAATTTACGCCTCCTTGGAGCTTCTAATTTTTCTGTAATCTATGTAATCTGCCTAGTGATATTTAAACGCCATAAAGATAATAACTTAATTTAAATTTAGTAATATTTAAAGAATTATCCACATAATACGATTTTTAAGTAAAATTCCTCAATACCATATTACAACATAGTTTACGTTTAGCAGGAAAAATTTGTATTTTTGAAAAATACATAAAAAAGAAATGTGCCGTCATTATTAGCAATGGCGACCCGATTACGTTTTTATAAGTAAACCTTTCACATAGAATAAGAGAGATTCGTAAAGATAAGAACGCAGTAGACAAGAAAATGTTTGAAAATATGAATGTAAATAAGCAAGAACTTAAGAACACCAAACATGCTCTAGTTCTGTCTTTAGTTTCTGATTTTAGGATATATTCGCTGTATGTATATAAGTATCATTGATATTTTTATAATAATTATGATTAAAATCTCAAGGATTATTGCTAAACTTTTAGTCGATACCTGAATATAATACAACACGCTATAAAGAAATATATAAACGACTTAACCGGGTATTAAGTGTAATTAGTAAAATTCATCACAACGTTTTAGTGAAAATACTTTATGGTTAGAATTGATCTATGGTACTAACAGTACTAAAAACCCTGTATTTAAGCAATTATAACACAAGTTTGTCAATCGAAATCATAAAAAATAATATATTAAAATTTTACCCTACATATCAAATTAAAAAATAAATAAATAAATAAATAGTTAGAGCAATTAATTTAACAAATTTCGTTCTTTTAAAAAGATTGATGATGCTTGACCGAAAAGTGTTTAAAATTAATTTTGGTTTAAAAAGTTCATCAGAATAATTAATCTTTTTAATGTCAAGTGCAAAAGATTTCTCATACATCATATCACGTTTATTTTTTATTAAAAATAATTTTATTTTATTTTAGTTAAAAATTATTTTCTTATTGGAAATATTGTTTCTATTTTTAAGCTTCTATCTTTGAACTTTGAGTACCAGCAAGTGAACCTAGAATTTTTCTTTTCTATACGTCATCCTTGGCTGAATATCTCGGTGGTATCACATTTTTCGAAAAATGTTTTATACAAAAATTATAGGGTAACAGGGGTCTAATGAACAGTTATCTTGAAGATGACCTTGACCATGTCCTTCAAGGTCATTCAAAGTTTAGAATTTTAAACAGGATCCCCCAATTTTGATCTAAGGAATGAAAAGGGCGGTAAATTTTACCATCAGATATAACCTTGACCTCAAGTTAAAGGTGAAATATCAAGGTAATTTCAAGGTCAAAACAAAAAGATTTCGGTATTTCGAAAATGTTTGGTTTAAAAGTTGTTGGGTGGTACGGGGGCTAAGTGGCAGTGACCTTGAAAATAACATCGATCTTGGCCTTCAAGGTCATTTAAATCTCAGTTTCAAAATTTGAAAAGGAAACTCCCAATTTGACTCCCGAAATGGAAAGAACGATCAATTTCACAGTAATTTTGTCATCATATATGATCTTGATCTCAAGATTAAGGTCATTCTAGGGTCAAACGAAGATCTTCAACGTCATTTTTTTATAAAATGTTTCATACTAAAGTTGTAAGGTTGCAAAGTTGCTATAACATTACCTTGATCTCGATCTTCATGAAAAAATTCATTTGTATAAAATTGCTAGCAAAAACTATACTTAGTAAAACTATGTGCATGACTATCTACTTTTAGCACTATCTAGGAACAATGACGTAGACGTAGTAGTATTTGTTCTCTTTGAGATGCTTGTTTTCGGTCCCCTCGCCTCTTACTATCTAGGTAATAGTTTTCGGTGAATCCCCTCGCCTCTTACGATCGGGGTGCTTGTTTTCTCTGGGTCCCCTCGTCCCTCATTATTTTGCATGACTGTGTTAAAGATTTTATAATAATTTATTTCAATAAGTGCTCAAAATGGTTACCTTCAACTTCAATAGACTTATTGACCAGCATTTCAAAAGATTGCTCATAACTGCGGAGCATTTTTGGTGTTATTTTGACACAAGCATTTCTGATTCGCTGTTTCCTGTTTTCACGAGTTTATAGAGACGTGCCAACAACGTCTTTATAAACTTCGTTCTTCAAATAACCCCATAAACGAAAATCTGGTGACGCAAGGTTTGACGCTCTCGCGGACCAATTTACTGGACCTTCTCTACCAATCCACCGCTCGTTAAATTCGCTATCCAACACTTGACCAGCTAATTGGGAATAATGTGCTGAACATCCATTGTTTTGAAACCACATTTGTTGCTTTACATCAAAGCGTACATCTTCAAGCAAAAGTGGAAGTTAATTTTCTAAAATATCACGATATTTTGCGCCATTCAAATTACCTTTTCAGAATTTGAAATTGAGCTTCAAATGAATTTGAAGGTTAAGGTCAAGGTTAATTTCAAGGTCACTACTACAGAGCCTCCGTGCCACCAACAATTCAGGTTAGTTCAGGTTAGTCTCATTTCACGAAATACTGCAATCTTTTTTGTTTTCACCTTAAAATGGCCCTGATACTTGACCTTCACCTTGAGAACAAGGTCATATTCAATGGTAGAATTTATCGCTCTTCTCATTTCAGGGGTCGAAATTGGGGGATCCTATTTAAAATTCTGAAGTTAACCTTCAAATGACCTTGAAAAACGAGGCCAAGATCATTTCCAAGGTTGCTACTAATTAGTCCCCCTGCCATTATATAATTTTTGTATAACATATTTTTCGAAAAAATGTGATCCCACCGAGATATTTTGTTGTCTCTTGCCACACCCTGTATATTGCCAAAAATATTTTAAATTAAAAAATTCTTGATTTAACAAGAGCGCTTTTGACCGGCTAATGAATTTTATAAGAAAATAACTGTGTGATTGAATTTTGAATTTAAATATCCAAGGTTTTGGAATTTCAGACAAAAATTTGAGATTCCTACATATTGTTCACAAATTTTGACTGAAAAATACTTTTTGTAGGATATTTTAATAAATACCATAAAACGTACAGACGAACCTCAAGATTAGCCAAGAATTTTTATTTTCAAAAGAGCCCGACAAGTTTAACAAGCTCTTTTGTATTATAGCCCAAAGATTGGCTAAGAAACTTGCTTCAGTAGCCGATCTACCAAGATACGTAAAAAATTTCTCTGTAACTAACTCATTTTACAAGTATTTTACACCTAATGACGCTCACGAACTAAAAACAGATATTTAAGCAAATTAAAAATAATAAAGCATCCGGATGAGATAGCATTTCGGTTAAAATTTTTCAGAATCTTTTCGACTCTGCCTTAGATGTATCATCTGAGAGTATAAAATGTTTCTTCATAAAGAGAATTTTCACCAAATCCTTAAAATTTTCAGAATTTTGGCATAAAAGTGGAAGCTCCGATTACCCCTCCAATTTCTGGGCTATGTCTTTAATTCTCACGCTGGCAAAGGATAGTTGAGAAGCTAGTAAAGAAACAAGTAAACGACTTAGCGCTTCATATTATCTACCCATGATACGACAATATTATGGCATAGTAGAGTTTCTTAGAAATAAAAGTATAAACAGTTAATATCTCAAAAATTAACATCTTATACCCTAAATTACTAATAACAGACATTGAAACTGATATAATAAGATCTTAAATTATCCAGAAGATAAATTTTTGGCTTGTGTACAAATAAGATATATAACTTTAAAAAACATATATTAAATATATTTAAAAAAAAAATAGCTTGCGGTTCTTTTGTCAATGGAGTTGTGTAAAATGAGTTGAACTTGATTATTGTAGGGTCAGTATATTTCTTAGAAAATGCAATCCATTTTGTTCCTCTTACATTCAACTTTAATGTTTTTGCCAATTATGCAATTGCAGATAGAAATTTGTGTAGGTCATTTGATTGCCAGTAAGATATTGCCATCTATGGATTGTTAATAATAAATCAATTTACTATGGCTCCGACTAAATTTTGACTCAATCTTTAGCGAAATATTACTTCTGACTATAGATTATAGAGCATAATATACACTTGTTCCGAAAATTCGCTGTCGAACATAACTTTTGAGGTTTGATTCAAATATAAATTCCAAATTATCTTTACATCACGTCCATTTAATTCAGAAGAGCTTTCTTTTCACATTGTGTTTGATGTGGTTCATCAGATTTATTGTTTATTTTAAAATCTTGACAGTTCTTATCTTTTTTGGGAAGCGTAATAAAAGAGTGAAAGCAGTCCTGACTAAGAAGATAGACTAATTTTCTTTCAATTATTTCAATGCTTCCACAGGTATGTACGTGGACTTTTCTTTTTTTCTATGACACATGCTCCACCTCAGCTCTTAAATCTTAAATGTGTGCCTTAGAACTTGGTTTATATTCTCTGGATACAAGTTTTTCATATAATTCATCCATTTTAAAAAAAGTTTCAATTGTTCCCGTTCTTATATATGATATTATTTTTGTTAAGTTTCTTGATATCTGTCTGGATTCTTTCTTCTGTGGGAAAGTTCTAGGCTTATTTTCAACAATATGTATTTTTTTTCTTAGTGCTAATTGTAGATTTTAATTTGTTTTCACACACGCCATTCACTGCACTTTTAACATAGTCCCATGTGGGTTCTACTTGTTCTGTGTTGGCTGTTTTGTATATTTCATTTAAATACTACTCACTTTTAACTTGATATTTAATTTATATGCCATATTTCGGAGTTTATTTTAAAGAAATATTTTAAAAAGTGCAACACACATTTTCAAACTTAATTTTAGAGGTATCGCATCACATTGGTCTGAATATATATCTACGCCAGGGTCGATTTTAACAATCTTAACTGTATTACGGATTAGCAGAATATCCTATAAGGGTGCCGTTTTACCTTCTTAAATTCCGGAATTCGAAGTAATATAATATTTATTAATAAATGTCTTAAATGATAAATTGTGTTTTAATTTGAAGAAAATATTGAAAAAATGTCATAAATTATGCAGATGACAACCTCTTTCAAGCACATTAATCCAATTAAAAAGTGTTTATTTCAGTCAGGTCATATAATTGTTTTTTAGTCAGTTCACTCGAGTTGTCGGCTAAAAAAAGGACATTTTATGAATGAGTCTCTTTTACACTTGGGTTATTTAAAATTTATTCAGAGATGGGCTAGTTTTAAGTATCGGACTACGAAAAAAGATATTAGTTTCAATGTAAAAATATTAGTTTTGGCATCTGTATGCTGAACGAAAATTACGCCGATCTTGCAAAGTGAGATTGTATAATGTTTGTTTTGGTACCCCTTGTGTAATTGTGGTTTTTGTGCAAAAAGATAAATGAATAAGGATGTAAATTTTATCTGATAATTTTTTTAAAAATTAAATCCAAAAGTTTTTCTGCCATAAGTTCTTTGTTTCCTTCATTTTCTCTGTAGTTTTCCTAGAATACGGAGAAAAAGGGAAAATTCGATTTTTGTGCCTTTTTCATTAACTTTTCCAAGATGTTTCTGTAATTTCAAATACTACGTTTTAGAAACTAATATCTCATTCGACCAAATGTGCTCAACTAATTCTTAGCTGGCACTGGCTGAAGCTCCTCGTGCTCCATACTCGAAGTGTTTGAGAATCACTTAAAGCCCCTCTCGCTTTTATCCGTGTATACACTAGATAAAGGGGCCTAATGAAACATACACGTAGACGCATCTATACTCTATCTCTTTCCCACCCATCGCGCGCCTGTCATAAGCGCACCGCTTTCCAACTTAAAAAAATCATTTTAGTGATTTATAACAATCTTTATACACTTTTGCATCACTGTGAACTATAATTTTTAATAAACGTATCTATAGGTGAAAAAAGTAATTGACGATAAAATATATAAAAAATAAGTAGTCTAAAGATAGCGTGCGGCTACTCAAAACCTAAAATCGTATATTTAATAACCATAACATTTAAAATGGACAAAAGTGAACCATTCTTTTATTTACTTACTAACAAATTGAAATAAATTTACTGCGAAAATTTATTTAATTTTCAAGATCTCATATCTTTATTAGCGAATGGGATAAATTAAATTATACTTTTTAATATTTGGGCATAAAAAGTACTGGCTTTCAACAAATGAACCACTTCTCAAATTCAAATCGGTGCAATAGACTCTTATGCAAACTTCTCGAAAGTTGACCTAGTAATGGTCCACGTAGAGAGCCTCCGACAGGCATGCACCTACATAAGCAATGCCCTGCCTAAGATAAGCATAGGTACACGTTGCAGTTCATTTGACTTCGAATTTTGTCACCTCACCAGTCACTCTAAGCAACTACACCACACAGAAACACTGAAGAGAGACTTTACTTTGCTTACCTTGGTGCAATTTTCCGTATACAGATACCACTGTGCAAATTTTTATATGAAATTGAAATTTTTGAAGTCAGCTCCAGATTATTACTAAATCGATTGATTGATGATTAATTCAAAATAACGCTATATTTTTTAACTTACCAGAAAATGTACCTTTTTAATACCTATCCAATGGTATAAGGGTGTTCCATAGCTAAGTCTTCGGAGTTTCACATAATATGCCAAATAATTGTTTTTTTTCACCATTTTGTGTTTTTTGAATAGATGTTCTAGTGTATTTAGTTTCCTATGGCACTTGGAAATGACAGATAATTTACAACTATAAGAATAATAATCAAGAATATCTCTACAAATGTTCAGAAACTGGGAATGCGATTTATAGTCATCCAACAGGCTACAATAGCCATAATGGTAATAACATGTTGACGATAGCACAAAATAGAAGCAAAATATTTATAGTAGATGTTCAAAATGTCGACAATCCATTTTCAAACACTTACTTAGTCTTTTTTCGAAACCACTAATAACTCTGGACAACATTTGCGGGGTTAAAGTTTAAAAAGAGTCTCTTATGTGTATTTTTAAATCTTGTGGTGTTGTCGGGCACGCATTGTAGACAATACCTTTTATTTATCTTCATGAAAAGAAATCTGATGGAGTTAAGTCCGGAAATCTCGGGGGCCAATTTTGATCCGTTTCTCCCAATTCACCTGTTTCGAAAGTTGGCATTTAAAAATTGCCGAACCTCGCGATGATAATGAGGCGGAGCTCCATTCAGTTGAAGCCACATAGTTGTTCTAATATTTAAAAGGACTTCTAATAACACTGGAAGTTGGTGTAAAAGAAAATCGTGAAACATCAAACCATTTAAAGGTCTTTCAAAAATGTAGGGTCCAATTTAGTATAGACCCAGTATTGCTCTCCACACATTAACTGACCACCTTTTCTGGTTTCTCATAATTCTGTAGTTATACGGATTTAAATCAGAATAGTAATGAAAGTTGTGTCTATTCAAGAAACCATTGTTATGAAAAGTATATTCATCGCTAAACAACACCTTATCAAAATAGTGTTCATTTTCTGTCACTTTATCTAACACCCACAAGCACAATTCAGTTTGGTTGTCAAAATCATTTCCGTGAAACTCTCGGCGAAGCTGAATTTTAGAATTATGAAATCTGTATTTATTAAAAATCCTTGAAACACTTGCTTGGCTAATGTTAGTATTTTCGGAAATATAATTCTGACTAATATTGGGATTTTTGATCACTGAACCAAGTACAATAAAAACAATTTTTTCATCCTCAGTGACAGGCTTTCTCATAACAGGTTTTTTATAACTGACACTTCCATTTTCCCGAAACTGATTTAATAGTCTCAAAAAAACGGCTGATAGGATGGTTTCTTTCAGAAGACGTTTGACCATAGACTCGAGAAGCCAACAAGCAATTTTGATGACATTCTCCAAAGATAAAAATCATATTAATACGCTCTTCCTTTGGATAAATGTTCATTTTGACAAAATAATAACACAACAATATTCAAATAATTCAATTCAATAAATGGAGTTTCACAGTTACAAAAAATAATACCGCTATTATAGCAACAGGCTTTACAAACTAAATTGACAGATTAAATGAATTATCTGACGTTTCTAAATGCCATAGACAACAAGATACATCAGAACATCTATTCAAAAAACACAAAATGGTGCAGAAAACGATTATTTGGCGTATTCTGTGAAAACACGAAGACTTAGCCATAAAACACCCTTATACTATTCGATAGGTATTTAAAAGGTACATTTTCTGGTAAGTTAAAAAGTATAGCGTTATTTTTAAATTAATCAAGTTATAGCCATTTAAACTTCTTATTTGATTAGTTTTAATTTTTGGACACCCTGTACAATATAGCAGATTTACTATAATTAGAATATAAAATACGATTTATTGTTAAAGTTCACTGTAAATTTAGAGTACATAACTCAAATTCTTCTTAAGTATTTAAAATAAGAAAATTAGGTTACATTTTGTCAAAATTCAAATTTTTTAGAATCCCTTAAGGTTTAGGTACTATAAACCTTATTAAAATAGGCACTTATTTCGATCAAAAAATCCAAAAATGCCATAAAATGTAGGGTTTCTATTTAAAAAAAAACAAAACTTTGATAGTTTCAAAGCTTTTGGGACACCCTGTATAATATGAAAATAATTTTAAAAAGTAACTATATTAGACCTATATATCCGAAAAGTAGAACTTTAAAAAAAAAAAATAAGTTCATTTCAAACAACTAACGTTAACTTAAATTTAAATATGATACTGGTAATGAGATATTACATTTTACTTTGATACGACTCTGTAATGGTTTTCATTTACATTTAACCGCAACATCTGTGTAGATGCCAAGATCCTCTTTAATTAGTATGGGTACAAAATAAAATACAGTTCAGCATCCTGCGTCTGTGAATGTTAGTTGGCACGCGATGAATCTTAAATAATAATATGAATGATTTCTTTCATATGTACATCTGGAAAGAAGAGCTTCTGTTTTGGTGTTAAAATAGACTCCAAATTTTAATTTTTAAACCCCAATTTTATTCTAAAAATATTATGTATAAAAATAATTTTAAAGCAAGTTGCGATCAACATTCAAAATTGTTATCTTCAAAATAGAAAATAAAACTCATAGCCATTTATTTTTTGTAGTTACATGCTGTCCTTTATTTGAAAATAACTATATTATGTAGTATTGAATCACGGAATACCGTCACTAATCACATTAGATGAGCATCTTTCATTCTATTAACAACTTGGCCTTGTTACGTTCATTCGCTATCTCTTCTGCAAATACAGTCAGTTTTCGAGCCAAAACATGGTCATGTCATATTTTTCATGAAAAGCTTATTTCAGTTTCTAATAAAAGCTATTAATATCTTACGTACGACAAAAAGCATGAAAAATTTCAAAATATGAGAATACTGAAGTTATACATTCACGTTTAGTCAGTAATCGAAGGATTAAGTGCACAAATATTTATTTCTTATGTAAAACCTTTTAGTTCTTAAAATATTCCTACATAATATATAAAGGAATATTTATTGACATTACTGTTATAAATAATAAAAATAAACCACAACCAGGTCTTTTAGATTCTGATATGCTAAACACGAAAATGAGTAACATTTAATTTTTATTTTCCTTTTCAAATTATATGACCAGTTTATTAAATACGCTGTCCTTGTTTATCATCGTCAACTAGGAATATCTGACCTCATCAGTCGACGTTATCGACACGTAAGTATCAGATGAAGGGTCCCCAGTAAGACAAAGTGACAACCGTAAAATGTTTATTTGTGGTGAAGTGAATTTTGCGTCAGGAAAATGCCCTATCAGCCTAATAGGTAAAAAAAATATTATTTTTATGTCGGATGCAAAGTCAAAAATCGGGACAAATTTGGGTCTCTACATATATGCTGCAATAACTAGGCTTCAGATCCTTGAAACTGTTTAAAGCCAAAAACGAAATCGATGCGTTTTGCTGTTTCAGTGACATGGAAGGAGCCTGCTTGCTATTCCTGTATTATACCTTCAGCAGAAAAAAGAACCAGCATATCTAAATACAAGAAATCTGTCATCGACCACCAGAATTTACCATTCGCAAAAAGACCTATTTCACTTAATGATGACCTCCCGATTCCTAAACCCCCAGAAACGTTTATTTCTATAATTCACAGTTTGAAAAATATATAAAGAAATAGAACATAGATACACCATCAACATCTGCGGATTTTGATTTGATATGAAGTTTTTAACTTCTCAGTTACCTATGACAACTCCAGCTGAATTCAATAATTGGGTTAGAGATCATGCCAGAGAGTAACGCGAAGTTATTAAAATCAAGACGTTGGCAACACAATGTAGCGATTATAATATTCTGTGGTCATGAGAGAGAGCTGATCTCATTTATTGAAATTGGTGGAGATTTGTTTTCTGCTGCAATATAAACAGTTAATTGGCATCTCATAAACCATAAATCAGAAGAATGAAGAATGTTAAGATCAAAATTAAACTTAATAACAATGGTATCTGACATTGGAAATACATTGGAAAAGTTATAAAAACATGAGGCACATTTTGATTTGCATAAAACTTGAGGGACATCAATGATCACTCTGTGGGGATTTGAAAGTTGATGTAATTTTATTTGTACTGCAGCAAGATTACTTAGAGTTTTGCTACCTCTTTTTCGAGTGAGATGTTGCGCAAATAAGTAAACAAAGCAAATTAGCCTTTACAGTACAAAAGAATATACAATAGACAATACTAGTTGATTCTAATAAGATTTTGGCACCACCTCTGCATTTAATAAAATTTTTATAAAAAAATTGAACCGACTTCTAAAAGTGCGCTAAAAAGTGAAAAATAACCATAAATTTTTATATGAAATTGAACTTTTTGAAGTCGGCGCCAAACTAATACTTGACAAAATGTGATGGGCATAAACATAATTAAAATACTTTTTTTGTAATTGCTTTCTTACCATAATTTGTATATATTAGTAGTTATTTATTTCATTTACAAATAATTTGGCGCCGACTTCAAAAAGTTCAATTTCATATAAAAATTTATGGTTATTTTTCACTTTTTAGCGCACTTTTAGAAGTCGGTTCAATTTTTTTATAAAAATTTTATTTTTCTATTTTTAGTTTTAGAATTCATTATGATATTCATAAATTATTTGAACTAAGAACTAATCGAAATTAGTGTACTTCGCAATGACTCCAAAGTGGCAAAAAAGTACAAATTTTATCCAAAGTTGTAAACCACTAAAAATTCTTTAGTTCTTAGAGTTTTCCAAATACCAATCAAATTGGGTCAAACGAATATTTAGTCTGTCATAGAAAATCCATTATATTAAATTTCAAATTAATTTGAGATTGGTAATATAGGCCCCAACACCTTCCAATATCGATATTTAAAGAAAATAAATTAATTTTTTATTCACCATATTAGATACGCCATATTAAATTTTTTTAAAATAATTTTAGATTCGTCAAGTGTGACCCCGAAAACTCTCCCGTACCAATTTTGGTTAAAATCGGACAAAATTGATTTTTTTGTTCGCCATATTGAATCCGCCATATTGAATTCTTTAAAAATAATTTCTGATTCTTTATGTGAGGCCCCGAAAACTTCCCCATACCAATTTTGGAGAAAATTGGACAAAATTGATTTTTTCGGCCGCCATATTGGATCTGCCATATTGCATTTTTTTAAAATTATTTTAGATTTGTCATATGCGACTCTGAAAACTCCCCCGTACCAATTTTGGAGAAAATCGAACAAAAAAGATTTTTTTTGTCGGCCATATTGGATTCGCCAAACTGAATTTTTTAAAAATTATTTTAGATTCGTCATATGCGACCCCAGAAACTCCCCCGTACCAATTTTGGAGAAAATCGGACAAAATTAATTTTTTTGGCGGCCATATTTGATCCGCCATAGTGAATTTTTTTAAAAATTATTTTAGATTCGTCATATGCGACCCCGAAATCTCCCCTGTACCAATTTTGGAGAAAATCGGACAAAATTCATTTTTTCGTCCGCCATATTGGATCCGCCATATTGAATTTTTTTAAAATTATTTTAGATTCGTCATATGCGACCCCGAAAATTCCCCCGTACCAATTTTGGTGAAAATCGGACAAAATTGATTTTTTC
This sequence comes from Diaprepes abbreviatus, assembly GCA_034092305.1. NCBI lineage: Eukaryota > Metazoa > Arthropoda > Insecta > Coleoptera > Curculionidae > Diaprepes > Diaprepes abbreviatus. The sequence goes on along the minus strand of JASJET010000002.1, from coordinate 14,461,637 downwards.
GTCCGCCATATTGGATCCGCCATATTGAATTTTTTAAAAATTATTTTAGATTCGTCATATGCGACCCCGAAAATTCCCCCATACCAATTTTGGTGAAAATCGGACAAAATTGATTTTTTCGTCCGCCATATTGGATCCGCCATATTGAATTTTTTAAAATTAATATTAGACTCGTTATGTGGCATCTTGAAAACTCCCCCATACCAATTTTGGAGAAAATCGGACTAAATTAAATATTTTTGTCCGCCATATTGGATCCGCCATTTTGAATTTTTGAAAAATAATTTCAGATTCGTTGAGTACAACCCCGAAAATTCCTCCATACCAATTTTTGAGAAAATCGGACAAAATTAATTTTTTTGGCCGCCATATTGTAAGCGCCATCTTGGATTTTACTGCACCAATTTCATCTAAAAAAATATGGGACCACCGCAGCAACTTCCTTTACATAACGTAAAAAATTTCATTCAAATCGGTGCAGCCGTTCCGGAGAAATCGGTGTACATACATAAAAAAAAAAAAAAAAAATACATAGTCGACGAATTGAGAACCTCCTTCTTTTAGAAGTCGGTTAAAAATAGACTTAGTGAAGAATTTTGTAAATGATATTTCAATATCTTAGGAACAAAATGTTTTTAAACTTAAAGAACCAAGAACTAAAGGAGGAATCTTTGTGTGATCCCAGAAACGAAAGCTCAAACGAACAGAGGTAGTCTTGATTTGTTTTCATTTTTTCATATTTGTTTCAAAAATCCAACTTGTGAATAAGTAGTCATTTTTTTTTTAGCTTTTTTAATTTGCTCTTTATACCGTAACTATATCAAAAATGGACCACCTTGTATATCATGTTATATACTTTGATGCATTTGAATCCACGTCATAACTGTGTGAAGTCGGGACTGATAATGATAATTTAAATTAGACCAAAAATTCCTTCATTTTTTATATTTTCGGTGATATAAGAATAAATAAAAATGAACCAAAGATTATTTTTTACGTTTATTGTAATTTTTATTTGGCAAATTAATGTTAACAAAATTCTTATTTAGAAATAGCGTCACTAATATTTATATATAACAATTCACTTGGACCATCAACAATACTTTTTTTACGAAATAGTTTTTTTTTTTTAATTTATTTATTGAAAGCTATTTAAATTATAAATATAACCGCGTATCAAACTCGCTATATAAAAAGTGTTACGAATTTCACAACAGAAATGTTATTTAAGTTGTTGCTTGTTAAGAAAAAAATTAAGTTTATAGGAAAGCAAATATTTTACAAAAAAGTTGTAAGAAAAATTTTGTAAAAGAGAATAAATTATAATTTTTTAGGGTCAAAAGTTTTAAAGACATTTACAAATAAATTTTTGCCAATTTTTACATTTTCCCTCATTCTTCTCAAAAAAAAAACACAAGAAACTCGATAAAGTTGCTAAAGTACCGTAAATATTTTTGCTTCAGTTATATACATTTTTCAGAGAAATTAAAGTGTCTATAGCATTAGCCTAGGAAAAAATAAAAGGAGTAAAATTTGCTTACATTGTTTACACCACATTTTTTCGTAACATTTACCTATTTAACTTAGACAATGTTGAAGATTGACTTAAAAGTCAGACTTGGATTATCCTTATATCTTTTGGTTTGTGAGAATTTCATTACGCACACATAAAGGATATCCCAATACTAAATATACTGAAGATTTTACTCTTGTTTTTCTATATAAGGAGCGCATATAAATTTTCACATTTTGATATCAAGTCCCATATATATTACTGCAGCTTCAGACTACTTTATGTTATCCTATGTGTGTTCTGCAATAACAGATCTCGACATCTTTTGTTTTGTATTTAAAGTTGTATGCTCCTTATTTTTAAACTCTATTGGACGTTTGAATTATCTAACAAATATTTCAGTACACCAATCTGGAACTTTGTAAATACACTTTTTATTATCGATGCTGAACAATGAAAATTGCACACCAATGAGTGGTTCTGCAGACGAAGAACTCGGAACTCTATACAAAGAAATATTGCAAAACCTAGCGCAGAGGATAAAACTTTAATAATATAGACATCCAACGCAACAACTCACAATATAGAATAGAAAGAGAGGTTACGTTCGCAAATTATTTAAAAAATGGACAACTTTACATTAAGAACACGTTTTTCAAAAAGTGCCCTAGTAAAAAGGAGAATAGGATCACCACAGAGGAAAGAACAGAAAACGGAATAGATTTTATATATTTTAAATATATTCTACCGGGCATTGCCGTTTTGGTGAGCTCTAATAGAAGTAGTGATCATAGAATAGTTGGATATAGGATTGTAGTAAACATAAAACTAGAGAGGAAAAAGAAGTTTAAAACACTCAAAGACAAGGAGGTCCCCTATAAAAATACAACAAAATAGAGTATGGCAAAAAAAAAATATCAGACCAGATAGTGAGGAAAATGATACTATGAAAACCAACGACAGACTTACAAAAATAATGCGAGAAACAACAGTTAGCCTGACACTACCGTCAATTCAAAGACGAGCAAAACTAATAATACAAACTAAAATGGTATTGTAAATGAGATAGATGATCAGAAGTTACCAAAAAATACAGTAGAGTAGGCGGAACTTAATAAATCCGTCAGAAAAGTGGCAAAGCGGATATAGGAAATTATCAAGGATAACAAAGCAAGGAATTAAAAAAGGAAAACAAAGGTTTAAATGTCTTTAAAAAAGAAAACACAAACCCAAAAATGTTAGTATGCTTGGAGACAGACTAGGGAATATTACGGAGGATAATAGAGGGATATTACCAATAAAAGGGACATTCTAGTTCGACTTTAGAAGTCAAAGATGGATAACGCAAATGTCAAAGAAATAAACAGATAAGAAAACTGAATATGTAACGTAAATTCTGAAGTCTTGCTTGACATTGAAGAGGACGAAATTTAAAGATACCAATAAAAAACGGAAAGGCATAAAATAAATATGACTTAATACCTTAAATGATGAAAGAAATAGAAACCAACTAATAAAGAGACTAATTTATTCCTTCATGGGAACACTGCGATAGTAATTCTGATATATAAAAATGAAGATCCGGGCAATCACGAAAACTACTAGTTAGTAAGCGTAATATCGCAGATTTATAAACTCTTTATGAGAGTAATAACAAATTGCCTAGAAACAAAACTCGCCACATATCAACCTCACCAACAGACAGGCTTCGAAAAAGGCTATAATAAAATAGAACACTTCCACACTGTTAGAATATTAATAGAGAAAGCAACAGAATACAAGGTCCAAATGTAGACAGCATTTATAGATTTCAAAAAACTATCGACACTGCATAATATTGGGAATTGTATCTATGAAAAGTGCAAGGATAGATCAGCGAAACATTGACATTATTCCGGAATTAAAAGAACGATCTGAAATAAAGAAAGGCAGCATGAAGAATAACCTAAATTACTTACTCTGATCTTAGATCTGCATTGGGGAACAAAGGAATGAATATAGCAGAAGCAAGACTTAGCAACTTCAGATTCGCAGGCAATATAGTCATTTTTGCCACAGATTATGCGTAACTATGTGATATACTTAAAAAAATACAACTAGAATTAAGGGAGTTCAGCCTAAAAACGAAGTTTACAAAAATTAACCAACAGACAACCACTGAAACGATAAATATAGGTGGACACCAAGTAGCAAAGGTTAATTCACATGGTTATCTAGGTCAAGAAATAGCAACAGAAAAACAACCAAGAGCTCGAAATTAATTATAGAATATACTTAGGATGAGCTACATATGGTAAAATGAAACACGTCGTCAATTACAATCTTCTTCAAAAACTAAGAACTAAAATAGACATGAAATGCATTTTCCCAGTAACAAAACTAGACCGCAAAATATAGATTGTGATCAAAAGGATAATAAACATATAAAAAGTGCTTCAAAAATCAATTGAACGAAATATTAAAATAGAGAACATAGCAAGAAGAATGAATAAACAGTCTAAAATGGAACTGTTCTAGCTATGTTGCCAGGAACTCAAAAAAGTCCAACGGAAAAATGACAAGATGGGGACCATGACAAAGCAAGAGAAACACCGGCAGACCACAAAAATGATGGTATATTGATACCAAAAGAACAGGGAGATGGAATTGACATCGTGTGGCACAGAATAGGGATACTTGAAAAAATATGAGAGAGCCTTACAACCAAAGGATAGAAAACAAGAGAATAAGTTAATTGAAATTTAAACATCTAATTTATTATTCATTTTTAGGTGTAATTTTTAAAAGTCGGTTAAATATTTGTAAAAGGAAGAATTGTTATAATCCTGAATTTTTGATCGATTAATATCATCGAATAAGGATATTCACCAGTGGTCAACTCTGTTTGTGACTTTGGCAATTAATTGCTCCAAAAATAATTTTTCAGCCTTTAGAGCACATCAGATGAACTAACGTAAATTAACTTCTAATAAGAATTAAAAGGATCGAGATGGCATGGAGTTTTTGTTATTTGAGATTACAATTCTATTTTTAATTTCCAATTTTCTACCTTAGGTTGAAATTTTTTCTTTTCTTCAATTATTTATTTCGATGAAACTTGACTGTACAAAAGGTTTCGACGTAATTTACTAGAAGGAACTCACCATTGGCCCAAAAAATAGGGTGAGATTAGAATTTTGTTTCGATCCTGTAGGTTTGGATAAAATGTTCTTTTCCCTTTAGTTATTTTGACCGCAAAAAAATTTCAAGATTTGCACATTTGAGGAAGTTTTTCTTCTTAACATATAACTCCTGCTAACACAATATGAAATATCCAAACAGCAGAATTTTGCTTTTCATTCGTTGCAGCTCCACTGATACATTAGGTGGTCAAAACGCGTACGGAGAGAAAAACAGAAAGGATTTCGCAGAACAAAGTTCTTTGTATAAAAAAAAAGACTTTTTCAAATGTTCGAACTGTAAAATAATGATTCATAAATAGACACATGACCTGCGTCTTCCCGTTTCTTCCCGACCTTGTCTGACAGACTATCGTTTGCCTAGATTTTTTTAGACACGTCTTTAATGTTTTGTAAACAATTTTTCAATTGATAGAAAACATGTAAAATCAACAAAAATTGAAATGTAGAGATTGAAAATTTATTTGCAGACAATTTTTTATCACAGGCATTAATTCTAGGAAAAATCCATGCGCCTTCTCTAGCGGTAAGTTAATAAGAATTTATGTTTATGACTTAAAGCAAGAATTTAATTAAATTAGGAATTATTAAAGCGTGTGTTTTAATTTACTTTTTTTTTTGTAGCTGAACAAATTTCCTCGTTTTCCTTATTTTAACAATTCTGAATTAACAAATAAATTTTATGAGTATCGTGCAGAATACTGCAGATGATTTTTATTATTTTTTTAAAATTACAAAAAAAGATTAAAACCATCGATTTTAAATAAAAATATATTTTTTATTTTAACAAAATTTTAAAAATAATACTAAACTTTGAAATATATTCTTGTACAAAAAGAAGCAATAAGCGATTACACAGGGTGATTACGGTCTTGAAACATCTCCTATAATATGTAGTTGAAGCGATATTCTCAAACAATCTCAAATTTCTAATGATGAAGAGGCTAAGAAAGAAGTTCCCTTTTTGTTACGTATTTATTACTGCGTAATCTATAAAACATCCTAAAGATAATTTTATAATTGCTAAAAACTAATGTCAAAATAGAAGGACAATATGAAACTATTGTGCTCTTTGCACAACGTTATTCCTGATATTTTGACAAGCTCTGATGAGTTTATTACAGTAGTTAGAAAAAAACTTTAGATACATAAGTTGCTGGATTTTCTATATCGCAAGAATGTGTTACTAGAAAAAACAGATGCTTATGAAAAATTGTATTTTTTTGAATAAATGAACCTTTTTCAAAAATATATATGTTGCCTATGTTATCGTTAACCGTTTTTGAAATATTTACCTCCGAATATGAAATATTTCAAAAAGTCGTCATATCATTTGATTTCTAATTGGTTTTTGAATAAAATTATTTTCCCGTCATTACAGTATATAATTATTTTGTCATAACTTACTTAATTTTATATTTTAGTGCGACTATAGTATATTATGTTCCTTAATTTTCAATTGTTTCATAATTCACATATATATATATATATATATATATATATATATATATATATATATATATATATATATATATATATATATTTATATGTTGTCTATGTTTGCCCTAACCGTTTTTGAAATATTTACCTCAAAATATTAAATTTTTTAAAAGTTCGCCGTAGCCATGTAAATTATGACGCGTACCTTGTAGTTCTGTACTGGTGCTCTCTAGATAAGACCAGCCTTGAAAATCATGGCGTTTATAGCATTCCATGTGCAGATTGTCACCAAATATACATAGGATAAACAAACAGGCGCATATTAGCAAGAATTCAAGAACACAAAAATAGCCTCAAAAACAAACAAACAACCTCAACTCTATTTCAACATCACCAAACCACTGGACATACTATATATTATCGACTTTGAAAAAGCAAAAGAAATAGCTCCAGTACAGAACTACAGGGTACGCGTCATAAGAGAGGCCCTAGAAATCAAATAAGCGGGACAGCTGAATAAACGAGACGATGCTATACATATTCCAACAATATGGAAAACATTAATAAAGAAACAAGAAACAATACAACAAAGATCAACCAATACACGAGAGAGCAGCATACAAGAAACAAATATATCGCACTCGGCAGAGGGGAGGAGTCTGCGAAGCCGCTCGTCCAATCAAAAAGCGAGCCAGCTAAACAAAACTCGACATTCATCAGAGGCCACCATTAATTCTCAGCGAGTAACGAGACGAACCGCATTTGAAAATTCCAAATGAGATTTTGGCGAAACGTCGTGAAACCATCTGTGAAAACCTACGATATAACAATTATAATATATATATATATATATATATATATATATATATACACTTTTGAAAATGGTATTTTAAGCTCTTTTTTAATATTCAGTAATATACAGGGTGTTCGATTTAAAAAAAGGTAATTTATTTTAAAAAATACAATTTTTTTTAGCATTTCTTTTTTCTAGTAACATATTAATACGATATGGAAAAAATCCAACAAGTTATGTATTTAAAGTTTTTTCCTAATAACTATAATATGATAACCAAAGCTTGTCAAAATATAAGGAACAACTTTTCTCTATGATTTTTAATAAACATATTTTATATTTTATTATTATATTTTGAAGAAAATAAAAAAATAATATTTTTTTCTTTAGAAAGGCATAACGATAAACTGGATCTGGCAACCTTGTACCATATCCGAACAAATGTTTGGTTTTATCCTGATCGACGCTTCTTCGATCGCAGTTTGAAATTATATTTTTTTTTATTTAAGGAAAAAATTATAAAACATTTCCCCCCTAATTCACTGTCATGGTCCTACTTTAAAACCGGTCTAAATTGACAATAGACAAAGTACAATAGTAAGCTAAGCAAAATTTGAATTCTAGAAATACAAGAATAAAAAATCATTTTCACAACTATTTCTCATACCTATGTCAAGGCTTAATCTCTAGGCTATTGTCTTTATATAAGGGTTTATTTATTAATAGATGCAATATATATTATACCGATATCATAAGCAAAACAAAATTGGTCAACTAGAATATCAAGTTATACAAGAAATTACCTAAACAGTCCGACGGTGTCGTTTTCCAGAAAGTAACGAATGCCTATTACAATGGGAAAGAAGGTTTATCGTGAAAGTTTTGTGTCCTGTGCTCGTAATCGAGTATATGTCATTTTGAAAAATATAATTTAATCTGCACACCCGAATTTTTAATCGATTAATATCATCGAAAAAGGAAATTCGCCAGTGGTCAGTTTTATTGGCGAATTTGACAATTAATGTCACCTAAAATAATTTTTAAGCATTTAGAGCACATCAGATGAACTGACGTGAACTAACCCCTAAAGCGAATTGAAAGGTAAGAATGGCACGGAGTAATATATTTTTAGTACTTGAAACTGGGATTTCTTATTTTCAACCCCATAGATTAGGCTGAAAGTTTTTTTCATCAATTATTTATGCCGATGACATTTGACCGCAAAAAGTTTAGCCTTGACTTACTAAGAGGACCCAGCTTTCACGAAAAAATATAGGTGTCAGATTGGAATTTTAATTTTAATTTTCAACCCTGTAAGTAAAGTTAAATGTTTTTTTTTTCCTTAATTATTTATCTTGATGACATTTAACCGCAAAAAAAGTTTGGCCGTGATTTTACTAAAAGGAACCCACCCTTAGCTCAACAAAATAGGGATCAAAATTAGAAATTTATTTATTTCCAGGCTTATTGGCAAGGGTAACGTGTTTTTTCACCTAAATTATTTATTTTGGTTAAATTTAATTGTGAAAAAGCTAAGCGGTGATTTATTAACAGGAATCTGCACTGAGCGCAAAGAAAAAAGTGGTGAGATAAGCATTTATATTTTATTTTCGGCCTCATGGCGGAAGGTAAATTTCTTTTCACCTTATTTGGCAACACTTGGTAATGAAAAGAGTTTATCGGCGATTTCCTCACAGGAATCTACACTGAGCGTAACAAAATAGTGGTGAGATTGTCAATTTATTTTTTATTTCTGATTTTACGACTGAGGGAAAAATATTTTTGTTCAGTTGTTTATCTCAATGACACTTAACGATGAAACAGTCTGAAGGCCATTTACTGACAGGAGCCTACAATGAGCGCCAGATAAAATAGTGATAAAAATAACAACTTATTTTTATTTCCGGCTAACCTCAAAACTATCAAAATTTCCATTAAACTTTCTCACGATCAGTGTCATCGAAATAAGTAATTTAATAGAAGAAAACTTTTACTCTTGACCATAGAGCTGGAAGTAAAAAATATATTGTCAGATCTCAATCTGGTTCTAGGACACTTAGGGTAGGTCCCTGCTAGTAAATCACGACAAAATTTTGCTCCAATCAACTGTCATCGAAATAAATAATTGATTAGAATAAAACGTTTCATTAAACTGTAGGGTCAGAAGTAAAAAGTAAAATGCTAATCTCAACCTAATTTTGACGCTAAGGGTGGGTTACTGTTAGTGTATACACGGTCAAACCCTTTTTGTGGTCAAGTGTCATTGAAACAAATAACTGAATAAAAAAAAACGTTGAACCTAGCTGAACAAGCTGATAAATAAATAACACCCCATTTTAAGGATTTTAGAAATTCTTTTACTGTTAGAGATATAAAATTCTAATTTAAACAGAGGCTGATGGATCCAAGGTGAAACAAACGATTGGAGTGTGATTATCGGGTCCAGAATTCGAACTTGCTAAATCCCTAGGAAACGGACCTGCCACTTTACAAGCAGACAAATCAAATCTGTGTCGACAATTGCCTAAATTGAAACATTACCAAGGCGAAAATATACATATTGTCAGACAGCCAAGCAGTAATAAAAGTTCTCAGATCAAATATCTACAAGTCTAAATTGGCTTGAGATAGGAGGCAAGCTGAGACACAACGGAATTACAGGAAATTAGGAAACAGACGCATCCTAATAGAAGGTGCAAGATCTCCTTTTCCTGGCTCATAACCTTTCTGTAGATGTATAAATGTATATGCGTAGAAGTGGGGTCAGCACACTGCGACCTAGTAGATCTATTATGCCCCCCTAGTGCTACCAAGTCGTAAGAGTTACGTTATCGGCTAGAGCAGGACCTCCAGTCCCTTCAAGGTGGGTAGCTCCCCTACCTCGATTTGGTGTGTTCCCAAGAACCACATCCTTGGGTTTTCTAGAGCGCTACACTCTAAAAAGATATCAAGAGAGGTTTCGTCCTCCTCCTCATAGAATCTACATTCTTCTCCTTCTACCAGTTCGAGTTTCTTGAGGTGTCCCTTCAGATGCCAATGCCCCGCCAAAACCGCTGTCAGAACTCTGAGTTGGTTTCTACTAAAGCTTACACGTTCTTTGAATCTCTACTGGTCGTAGTTCCCAAGAAGTATCTTCGTTTATTTCAATCCTTATAGCTCCGTCCAATAATTGGATCTCCTGATTTCGTCTTTTATCTTCGGTTCTTTCAGCATTATCCCGCTACTGATTTCAGAGAAAGGCTCTGGCCTCGGAAATAGTGTCTCAGCCCCTTTCCTCGCGAACCTGTCTACTATTTCATTCCCCTCTATCCCGATATGTCCCGGTACTCTAATGAGGGTGACTCGATTATTCTTACTCAAATCATTTAATTCCTCTAAGCATTCTCACATGATGATAATCTCTTGGCCGTGATAGTTCTTTTCTTTGTTGAATTGAATACATTTCCTAATGGCATGTATTTTTGCCTGGAAAATAATTGGTGACTTACCCAAACTTTCGTAGTGTCCGGTGCCGGGTCTATACAATTCTATTCCTGTTTATTTCGTGGTTTGGAGCCATCTGTATACCACATAATGTATTTCTTGTTGAGTTTTTCATTAATGTTTCCATCCCATTCGCTTTTGCGACTCAACTGTGTTCTGAAGGTTTCCACAAAGTTGAATTTTTCTGTAGATTATCAAGCCACATAAAAGAAGAGCTCTTCGAGAGCATAGAACAAAATCAAATAAAAAAAAACTGGAACAATACATCTGGTTTCACATAACCGACGAAAATTATAAAAACATCGCCAAAGAAAGAAAGAATTTTTATGAACCTCTCAAGAAAAGATATTCAAGTAATAATGAAATATTTTACAGAACACTCTCCACTGATATATCATCTCAAAATAATGGTCAAAGCTGAGGACGAGATTAGTTGTAAGTTATTAACAGGTTGTACACCGAAGAAATCAAGAAATGGGGAGATTGTGTATTTCAGTATGTATTTTATATTATTATCGGCCAAGCGCTTTCGGTCTTACTTAGACCATCCTCAGGGCTTAGACCCTACAAACAAGAGAATATGGTCAGCAAATAAGCTCACTCAGTACTCACCAAAGATTAATAAACTTTTACTGCCTTTTCTTTCTGCTCTTTTTCTCTTTTTCAAATTGCCAATGGATTATTGATGTGAAATGTAATAAACAAGAAGTTAGAGAACTCATACAGAGAAATTCTACTCAGGCTCACATATACTTGTATATATTTTTAATTTTTGGACAATTTTTATTGCTATATTATGCTATGACTGTGTGTGGCATAACCTCCCTGTCTTTTGTGTTGTTAATGTAAAAGTTTATTATTTGAATAGTATTAATGTATACATTGTTTTGAATGTTTTAATTCTAATTTGGGACAGACTTTTTAATTGTATATGTGACTTGTTCTGTGTGGAGGCTGCGCTGGTGTTGGAGACTGTTCTCCAAAGGGCAGGGTTAAGGTGTGCCCTTTGACTAGTGATTGTGGTTGGTGAGTACTGAGTGAGCTTATTTGTTGCCCATATTCTCTTGTTTCTAGGGTCTCAGCCCTGAGGATGGTCTAAGTAAGACCGGAAGCCGATATTAATATAAAATATACACTGAAATAGAGAATCTCTCCATTTCTTGAGATTAGTTGTTCCTGTAACCATTCAGTCGAAACAGCGGAACACTAGCTATACGGATGGATACCTCTCTTCTATGACTTTAATTTTTGGAAGGTGTTTCCTTGTCACTTGAAGAAATAGAACACTTACCCTTCTGAAAATTGGTAGACTTTGTGAAAAGACCAAATATCCCGAGTTTATATTAAATTAAAATAACATACAAAAGTATCTTTCATGTCGAATTGCTGTAGGAGGATCAGAAAATCCTTAACAATCCAGTTACAATCTACCGGGTGTCAACGAATCTATTAGACAAGTCATAATTTCTAGAGTATTATGTGTATCAAAATGAGAATTGGTACAGGTAAATGGTATGTGAAGGGGAGTGTTTTCGCATATTTTCCACTTTCCGGCCACTTCCGGTTTCACCGGAAATGGCCCCGGTTTTGAATTTTTAAATGGAACACCCTGTATATTTTAACATTTTTGGATTTCTGAGACAATTCTAGATCAAAATGTGACATTCTAAAAACTTTTTACGTTTACTTAATTTTTTTAGAGCCACTTTTATAATTGCATCTAGGTGGCCATGATCGGACGCAAACTAATCTAAGGGCCTTAGGTGATATCAAAAAAATACAATCGCAAAGCTTTAGTTGCGAAAACTCTCCTCTTCACATACCATTTACTTGTACCAATTCTCATTTTGATACACATAATACTCTAGAAATTATGACTTGTCTAATAGATTCGTTGACACCCGGTATATTATACAATCTAGTGGGTGATTGTTAAGGTTAAATTATTGATCGTCACATGGGTGTCGTCCCATGAATATGAAAGTTTATGGCAGAGGAAATCTAAATTCCTAAGTAAAAAAGCCGATTTGTTGAGAAATGTGAAATAATAATATGGTAAACATGCTAAAAGGCATGAGACAGCGCTGCGAGTGAAGGTAATTGAGAGAAATAGTAGGTGACTGTATTGACGTAACAAAATAAAAAATTAATTAAGATCATCATACCGTTATTGTGTACACAAGTATATATTTTAGAACATAAGACCCAAACTTTTAATACAGATCTAAAATAACCGGCGTGTCCAATTTTCTACACTCTTAGGGGGTGTTGGAGTTATTATCAAATATATCGTGTTGCGGTTTTCACTTTAGTCTCGTATTTTTTAACGGAACGAAAGATTCCGGTGTCATATTTGTCATGGCTCTCTTAGTTTTTAATCTACATATTGTATATTATTTTTGATGTTGATTAAGTATAATTTAGGGTTTTCAAAAATATATAACCGGTTTGTTTTATTTTGAAAAACAAGATCACAATTCGATATTTTCTATAATTTACTTTACTTTTAATAGTAGGCCATGGCCAATTTATAACACATAAATGCACAATTTTGACAATAATAATTATACCAAAGATTAGACACTTTAGAAGTTACACTAAATTATTATTTCATTTTTTAATTTATTATAAAATCAGAATATTGAAATTTGATTGCAAAGAAACAAGAACAAAATTGTTTCATAAAATTAAAGTAACAAAAACAAAAAGAAACACTGAAACTAAAAACTACCAACCCTTTTTTTAAAGAAGGTTTTCAAAATGGCTGCCGTTTTCTCGAATGCAATATCGGCACAGTTTTGTTATTCTTCTAATTGCATTTAAAAGAATCATAGGTCCAATATGAAAAGTTTGGGAGGTCAAACCAATTGTCTTACGAAGTTCCGTTGTAGATTCAGATTAAGTTTTATATATTTGATTTTACTAAAACCCCTCAAAAAAAAATTCAAAACGAAAAGATCAAGAGATTGGGGAGGGGGGGCATCTCACTGACCTATTGGTACTTATTCACCTTTGAGAAAAGTTATTGTCCAGAGATGGCCTTAACAGCCCGGAGTTGTGGCTTGGGGTACCGTCTTATTGAAGATAAATGGAATTAAAATGGCCCAATGGAACATTTTCAAGCAATACTTTCCTTAAGGATTTCTAGGTATCTACATGCTATGAGACCCTTTTCATACATTCTGTAGACTATGCGTCGGCCCAAAATAAAACACGAGACGCCAACCCCGAAGCGCTCTTGTTGTGCCATTTCGAAAATTAAATGGTGATTTTCTGCAGAACAATGTCTCGTGTTGTGACAATTAAAAAATTTCCGCACTTGAAAAATAACATGCATCAGACCAGATGACAAATCTGCCAAAAGATTCGTTGGTGTGTATTTATTGAAATACCATCAGTAAAATGTTACTCGGCGCTCATCATCTTCGGGGTGTAAATGTTGCACTTTCTTAAAATTATATAGATGATATTTATACTTTTTAAAAATTCTTTCAGCGTCAGAGTTTGCTACACCAGCTCCTTCCTCTATTTTTCTACAGGATGACGAAGTTGTTGCTTCTGCGTAAAATAACACATTTGTTTATTTTCTCTCTCTATCTTCTTTGATGTATGTTCTGGGACGCGGCTGAATAAAATATCCGTGTTCAACTAGATTTCTTTTGAAACGAGCAAATATGTCTGGAAATGGTTGTCTTCTTTCTGGATACCTAACATGAACAAAAACGATCCCGAGATATGAGAAGTTATTTTAATGATTACGCTTTAAATACATTTCCTATTTAAATATAATTGAGAAGCTTGTTGGGGACTTTCTTTGTTTTGTATAAACCATACTAACATATCATACTTTTCATAATTATCACATACAGCCATTGTAAATGCAAAATAAATAAGAAGTAAAATAAAAAAAAACCTAGGTAACAAAAATATTTCATAAATAATAACAATCTGACAAAACTGTGAAGTTTTGGGCATTTGCCTTCTGTTTCTTACAAATTGACCCTTGCCTAACGTTTCAAATAAAGTAACGTATTGAAAATATCGAATTCTGACCTTGTTTTCCAAAACTAAATAAACAAATTATATATTTTTAAAAAGCTTAAATTATATTTAATGAATATCTAAAATAATATACAAGGTGCCCTGTTTACAAAATCATAATTTTGGTAAATAACTCAAAACCCTAACTTTTCAGATAAAACTGACTGTGCCACTGAACTTCACGTAAAAAAGTCTGTAAAAATAGTTTTTACCTTCTTGATAAATTAACGCATAACAGAAATACGAGATGTGCCAAAAAAACGAAAATTTTCAAAATCACTGTGTAGATTAAAAACTAAGGAAGCCATGACAAATTTGACACCGGAATCTTTCGTTTCGTTAAAAAATAGGAAATAAAATAAAAGCCCCAACACTATATCTTTGATAATAACTCCAATCAGGCGCGGATCCAGGGGGGGGGGCGATCGACCCCCCCCCCCCAAGAGCCTTGAGTTCAGAAAAATAGATCCGATTTTGCCTCTTATACTATAGTTTATTCAAGAACTAGAGAGAGTAATGAATCATTTTTTACCCTTTTTTTCTTCGAAAACTACCTGTGTTCTTTAGTCCGGTGTCTTTGGCAAAATCTGTGTCTAACACATATATTTTTCATAGGAATGGGTTAGAAATTTTATAATCAAAAATACCGATCTATAATAATGGACTATTTGGGTTGGATAACAATAGATATTTGGATGTGTGAAGTGTTAAAAAGGATTTTAATCCTTCTCATAGGCGTCGGAAGGAGGTTTATTGTATCACTAAGTATTTATGGCATAAAATATTATTTCGGTAATAAACTAAAAAGTTTTTATAATATTATTCTATTTCTTATGATTTCTTAATAGTTCACAGACATTACAAAATATAGATAATTTTGACATACTTAACACAAATCATAATTGTATTTTTATTATTTTTAATTATGGCAAAGAATCCGTTTTAGTCACATTCAGATTAAAACGTAGTTTTTTCTCTCAAAAAATTCTAAGTTATAATTTATAAATACTTACAAAATACTTATTGTCAAAAATGCAAAACATTTTTAGGACATTTGACGTTCCAGTTCATTTATTTCTTTAACCATCTGCAGAATTACAATTAAACACTAAAATGAGATTAAATGTAATTAATTTTTATATGTTACAGAAATAATAAATTGTGTTTACGCTGGTAAACATTAAGTATCTAATTCGTAATTAAAGTCAGTGAAGCTATCGTCACTCAAATTAATTATAATTGGTTCCTTTATCTCACCGATCGAGTTTCCACATTTTCTTTTATTCTTTTATTATATGGATTTTTCCCAATTTTCCGCAGTAACTTTATTCAAAAAATTCTTTCAAAAGTTCAGTTAAATTACTAATTTTGTAAGTACTTTTTACTTGAGGGAGATATTTTCTTCTCCAACGGACATTTTCCGGACGATCTACAGGAACCAATTTCCTATCTGGTTTTTCCCAGCAAAAATTAAGTTCTCTGAGCAATTTCCAGAGCTCAGTTCTTTTAATTTCAGGAAAATACCGATCTTCATTGATTTTAGTTAGAATTTTGTCGACGGTTGGGATCTGCTTCTCATAATAAAATATATGTACAACTCCTTTTATTGCAGTTTATATCTTTTCTTCCAACGAGGTTTTCCGTCTGCCTGTGATCGATTGTGGCATGGGAATACCAACAATTCCAGTCGTTTTTTCTCCTTCAGTATTCAGTACATAGTAGATTTTCCAACTACTGTCATGTTGGAACAAATGTTAACAGAGTTTTTAACATTTTTATCTAGATATTGATGTCTTAAGGCATCATAAACATTCATCGTAATACGTTTCTTGTTGAGGAAAAAATGCCCTGCTTTAACTATTTTGGAATAAATATAGATGTGGAAGCCATATTTTTTGGGTATCTCGCTAATCTCAAATAATATATGAAAACAAGCACAAACAAGATAAATCACTAAAGCCATATTGTATGGTGTACTTTGCTCACTGACGGAAATTAAATTGAAGTATCAGAAATTTTACTGTTGCAGTAAATTTATAATATTGAAATATAATTAATATAACTAGATTTACGGCAGTCCTCAGTTACCTGCGGTACTGGGCAGGTACGTTGGAGGTTTCGGTAACAGTTTTATTACTCTCTCTAGTTCTTGAATAGAGTATAGGAATGTGTATGCTTGCGATCGCCCCTCTCCTTCCCAAGAGCTTTGAGTTCAGGAAAATAGAACCGATTCTACATTTTATACCAGGAATGTGTATGTTGCTCGCATCCTCCCCCCCCCCCCCCTGTCGGCAACTTGTTTTTTCTTGTGATCGTTCCCCCGTCTCCAAGACCTTTAAATTTAGAAAAATATACCCAACCCTGCTGGTGTCCCCCCCGCCCCGCCCCGTCGACAACTTGCTTTCGCTTGCCATACTGTACTTTTGTGACATCACCGCCCCGCCCCCCCAAAGAGAGAGGCTGGAGCCACCCCTGTCTCCAATACCCCTTAAAATTGTTGAAAATGGAACATCCCGTACATATTTTAGAACACAAAACTTAAACTTTTAAATAGAATCCTAAAATTTACTTATTTTTTAAACAAAGGGGAGCTTTTAAATAGAAAAAATTCACTCTTATCCCGATTTGTCTCGAAATTGATAAATTGAAAATACAATTAGCATTGTATAGCAATTTACTAAAACTGTCGAATTAACCCAAATTGCAAAAATAAATTCGACTAATGTTTTATATAATATATGCTTCCTGTAAATGATTTAATCGTTAAAACATTATCGGAGAAAATAATATTTGTAAAAGTTAACATTAATTTAACTTGGCCAAACAGCGGTTTCCAACCAAAAATCACGTCTTTGTCAGAAGGGAAATGTACAAATTGGAGCAGTGCTAATATCCCGAAGTTCTGGAGCATTAGCCAGATTTAAATCGCAGTAGGATTGATTAATGTTGGCTGAAAAAGAATAATGAGTTTGCATCCTTTAACCCGAAAAACTTGTCGCAAACGTGCTGCTGTTTTCCATTATAAATTATGCTTAAAAACAAAGAATACCTATTCATACATTTTATAAACGAAAACAGTAGGGCTTTGTTGGATATGTTTTTATTATTCTGTTTTAAAAGAAAAACAATTTTATGTCGATAAAGCCCGCTGAATATAATATTTTTTTGAATGCTTTTGTCATTTTTTAATATATAATATATTTAATATAATAAATGCATATATAAATACTGCTGTTTGAATATTTTATCTAAAGGTTCTGGGCTTCATGAGTACTATTCTAAATATATATTTGTTTGTTGAATATTTTTTCCTTTCTTTAATATACAATATGTCCGGGAAAATGTGGGAAATCAAATCTTCCCCGATATGAAAAAAAAAATACGTGAAAGCAATACTACAAGTTCATATTAACTTTTTTCGTGTAGGCCTCCTCTTTAGAGATATTGAACCATTGGGTATATTTCAATTTTTTTAATATGATGTATATCAAGTAAAATGCTTCAAATCACTATCCAAGAAAGTGTTGTGAATGACTCAGCTGCAGGGACGGACTAGCTATGACACTCATGACTCCATTTTTTTACACCCTATATGAAAAGAACTTTGGACAACATTTTTTACATATCTTTAACTTCTTCTTCTTCTTCTTCTACGTTGACTAGGGATATCCCTGTTTGTCATTCTATCTACACCCGCCTTATTCAGCTGATGAAGAGAACCAGCTCTGGG
The DNA here is from genome assembly GCA_034092305.1 of Diaprepes abbreviatus. NCBI lineage: Eukaryota > Metazoa > Arthropoda > Insecta > Coleoptera > Curculionidae > Diaprepes > Diaprepes abbreviatus. The sequence continues at coordinate 14,443,458 of JASJET010000002.1, read as the reverse complement.
CCCATCTCTTTGGTGGTCGTCCTGGTAATCTTCTTCCTCTTGGTCGTCCATACATACAAACTTTGGCTAATCTCTCTTCATTCATTCTCTCAACGTGTTCTTTCCAACCTCTTTTTCTTCTTTTGTCCATTTGACCACAACCTGCACATTTTTCTCTGATTAAGGTATTTGTCAGCCTATCTCTGATTGACACGTTCAGCATTGATCTCAGTACTTTCATTTCGGTGGATCTCATTTTCTGCTTTGTCTTCTTAGTGTCTGTTCTTGTTTCCGTGGCATAAGTTAGAATTGGTCGTATCATGGTCTTATATATTTTTGTTTTTCCCTCTATTCTCATGTATCTGTTTTTAAATATAACATCTCTTAAGCATCCTGCCACTTGTAGGGCTCTTGTATTTTGTGACAGTACTTCTCCAGTAAGGTTACGACAGCTTGTTGTGTCAATGCCTAGGTATTTAAAGTTCATGACTTGTTCAATTATGACATTTTCTATCTGTAGCTTACATCTTCTTGATTCCTTGGAAATTACCATTCACTTTGTTTTATTCGTTGATATCCGCATATTGTACTTCTTAGTTGATACGTTAAATAGGTGTGTCAATCTCTGGAGGTCGTCTTCGTTATCTGCGAGTAGGACCGCATCATCCGCGTAGCATATTATATTGATATTGTGTCCGCCCATCTGGTATCCGCGTTTCGGTCTGATGTCCTCTATTATGCGGTCCATTATCAAATTAAATAAGAAGGGGCTTAGCGAGTCTCCCTGCCTTATCCCTTCGTTTATCTTGATGTCTTCGGTTAGACCTTTAGATGTTATTATTTTTGTGCTGGAATTTGTGTACAAGTCATCAATTATGTTTATGATCTCCGCTGAAACATTTTTCTGTTTTAGGATGTCCGTTATGTGCTGCTTCTTGATGCGGTCAAATGCTTTTGTCAGGTCAACAAAGCATAAGTATGCAGGGTGGTTAAATTCTATTGATTTTTCGATTATTTGTCTCACTATAAATAAGGCATCTGTGGTTCCCCTGTTTTTTCGAAAACCCTGTTGTTCCTCCGAGATCTCTATTTTCTCTTCAAGTTTGTTACGAATAACTGCTGTAAATAGTCTGGTGACAGAGTTAAGAAGTGTAATTCCTCTGTAGTTGCCCGGATTTTTGTGGTTACCTTTTTTGTGTACGAGAATTGTATAGCTGGTTTTCCATTTTTGCGGTAAGCATTTGGCCTCCGTATTTCAATAATTCGTTGGTAATTAGATCTGGTCCAGGAGATTTTCTAGTCTTTAAATTACGTATTTTAAATTCTATTTCTTCCGATGTTACCTTCATTTTAGTAGTGCTCAGATTTATGGATTTTGCTGCTATGCTAGTGTGAATCGTATTTGTATTATCAAATTGTCTTTCAAAGTATGATGTCCATTTTTTCTTTTTGATGTGAGCTGTACTGAGTTATCCATTAACATTTTTTTTTGTTTCTGAATTATTCTCCATATTCTCTTCTGCGCACCGCATAAGTCATGCTCCATGTCCTTTGTGTATCGCTCCCAGTATTCTTCCTTGCATCTTCTAATCCTCTCGTTTATGTTGTTTCTCGTTTGCTTGTATTTTTGATATTATTCAGCCGAAGGATTACTTTTGTACTTCAAGAAAGCGTCTTTCTTTATCTTTGCTAGTTCTTTTATTTCTGTGTTTTACTTAGTTTCTTTCTCCCTTTACTCATTCTTGTTCCCAACGCTTCTTTTGCAGCGTCTAGTATATTTATCGTTATTGTAGTCCACATTTCTTCTATTGTTTGGTCCTCGGAACAAGGTTTAGTAGTTATTTTTTGTTCCAATCTTGAGCGATATAGCATCTGTGTAGATGAGTCTTTAACTACTGACTAAATATTAAGTACTCTTCATTCATGTCGTAGTTATTCAGGTGCTCCCGCACAGCAACACTCAAATGAGGTGCTTTCAAATGGTTAGTGCTCTACTAAATCGTAAAAATGTCCTGGAGGAAGTCAAAATAAATTTATTCAATCAGTCCTATCGGCAATACGAATGGTCCAATCAAAGAATTGCTAATAATTCCTGCCCATACATTAATTGATTGAAAATAATGTTGATGATGTGAAGCAATAGCCAATACATGTGAGTTGTGTAAATTTATGATACCATTTTTGGTAAACACTGCTTTATCCGTGAAGAAAAGAGTGCTAATGAACTTTACACTATTTCATTGCTGATCCAATAGCCAGTTTGCAAATTGTAGTCTACGGGGAAAATCTTCAGGTATCAGTTCATGCACTTTTGTCAAATTCTATGGATATAACAGCTGTTCTTGGAGATCTTCAAGTATTATTGAAGTAAATATGAATAATGTATTTTCGTTGAATATATTTACCTTTTCTTAATATATATTTAATTTCAAATATTAAATACATACAGCGTGTCCCTCCGGGAATCAATTTGATCTATATATGGAAAACTATATATAGGAAAATTTTGGAAACTTGATAGTATATTATTGTCGATGGGGGCAACCCGGATAAAATATTTTCAAGATGGCACTTGCGAAAGCAGTCAAAAATGACGTTTGCAGATCCTAAAATAATTATCAATTTTTCCTATAAACAAGCATTCTTAATTTAATTTGGATTGGATTCCTTGTTGAAAAAGGTATTTTTAATTATATTTTTACAATATTTTCATAACTAATAATACAAGAGGCTCAAAAAAGAAGGTTAAAAATTAAATTGAAAGAATGAATCATCAAGAGTCATTTTTTTCAAATGGAAACCACCAAATTTTTAAATTTTATCTTATTTAGCATTAAAAATAAGTTTGTTTGAAGTTGCCTGTGCTGAAAATGTTTAGTTTTCGGAATATTATTAATTTAATATTTTTACATGACGATTTTGCTACAGATTATAAATTCAGTTTTGTCATTATTTTTGTCGAATATCATTTGATATATAGACAATGGGGGTCCAACAGATACCTAATACTTTGCCAGGGATGATATCTAGTATAAAACATTGGAACTTATTGTATATAACAGGTAAATTGTCAAAAATAATGGAGTTAATGCCTCCCTAAGAAACGTATGTCAGATCAAATATGAAGTCTAATACAAACAGCGCAATGTCCTAACCTACCATGTAATCTAAATATCTAATTTGGTAAATATCTATACACCAACAATGAATATTATATACTTGCTGTTAAGTGTATAAACACATTTATTTTAAGGAAACTATTTTAGTTTTCCACCGTTTGATAAAAACAGGTATACTATGTTCTTACACAGTTAAAGACAAAGAACTGCCTCAAATTACAAATAAGGGCGAGGAAAGGGTAGAAGCTTCTCCCAGCACAACTACCTGCAGACCGATTTTGAACTCATTGGTTTTCGTTAGTATAGGGAAGGCAAACGCATCTAAACATAAGAAAAGCGAATCCTTTAAGAAATCTATGTAAGACCAAATATGAAGTCTAATACAAATGGAGCCATGTCCCAGCACTCCACATAATCTGAATAAGGTTACCTCAGTTAGTTGGGGCCTAGAATATTTTCTATAATCTAAACGTACTTGCATACCGTTTTCAAATATCACGAATAAACTTTTTTTAAAAATATGTGGATTCCAGAAGTTTGTAGAAAACATAGAGTAAACTGACAGGCCGGATAGTCCTCCTATCTATTAAGCAGTATTAGCAGTTTCCTTCACTGTTTCAAAAATCTTTTTAATTTTGAACCCGATTACCTTTGTCTTAATGTATGAGTTATTTAGGGTGCAGTATTTTAAATCGTTCTTCCAGTTTCTATACTCATTGTTATTGCTTTGTTCCCCATATGTTCTTGTTGTTTGTGATGTCTTCATGAAGAGAAGTTCTGGTTGTTAGAACCTTCTCTGTCTTTGGGCTTTGATGTTGCTCATGATCACTTCCTATGTCAAACCAATTTAGTATAGTGACATCCTGAATCATAATCAATTCACGATTGTCTATTGCCAAAATGGTCGACTATTTCATTAATCCCGATTGAGATAAAAATTTTCATATTGGGGCTAGTCATAGCTACCAAAATAAGCCACATGAGGCAGATAAAACTTATCTATAGACGATTACTTTCAAAAACTTAAATATTGTTTTTATATTGTGGTGTATGTATATTTATAGTGATTTTTTTTTAGTACAGAACTCTCTAGGTCATATAACTGGGGTTCAATCCAGGCACAGAAATTATACTATAATACGTTTTATGGTAGACTGAGCTGTAGAATGTAAGATATATTTTGTACACAAAGAATGAAATAAGTCTATAGTAGATCCAAAATGTCGGTGTAAAAAAATTGTAACGAGCTCGATTTCGAACACAATTATTCATGCAAGAGGCAAGTGAAATTTCCCGCTTTTTCTCAGATTAAAATCAAAATTTCAGCACAAAAATTTCCGTCGGTTATCCACTATATTATTCATACTAGTATTTAGTCGCTTTTTTAAGATACAAGTATTTATAAAATATGATTCGACAACAATGGTTCGTATTTTAAAGTGCTGTCACCGGGATTCCATTTATCCCAAAATGATAAGGCTGACCCTTTCCTTTGTCTTGTTAAGTTTATTGCAGAAAATTAATCTCACGCTTGAGGAAGCAATTCGATATTTGATATTTAACCAGCAAGATACGTGTTCGCAAACAAACAGTTACAAGAATTGTTGTTGAAAGTTGTTAAGATTAACATATTGCATAAAATTTAATATATATTTATATATATATATATATATATATATATATATATATATATATATATGTATATATATATAAATATATGTATAATATATATGTTATGTCGGAAATTCTCATGGGTGTGATGTGTAATCGAAGGTTTTCGGGCATCTACGAGCGAACTGTTCATGAGTTCGCTCGTAGACGCCATACAGTGAGCTTTGAAAATGGTGAATGAAATTTCACCGAAACGTCAGCTGCCTTACAGTTCTGAGAGGAACTCAGCACATACACGGGATGCCCGAAAACCTTCGATTACATAAATATATATATATATATATATATATATATATATATATATATATATATATACATATATATATATATATATATATATATATATATATATATATATATATATATACATATATATATATATATATATATATATATATATATATATATATATATATATATATATATATATATATATATGTTTATGCGGCTTTCATGGATTCCTCCGTGTGAGATGCAATAGCAGTGGATATATCCACATTATGCCGTTGTAGTGCTGAAATCACATTCAGCAAACGTACAACTATATGCAACTCCGTGTATAAATGAAGTAAATTGCGATCAGTAAACGCAAACCTCGTTCCAATCATATCCTTTCCGTGTTAGAGGTTGCACAGTTTGAATAAATTGCGATAAAACAAAATCCATCCCATTCCACCACCATAGAAATGATGGCCTACCTGTACCACCATACCGAGAAGAAAGTCAAAACTTACCTTCCCCGCCACAGTGATACGGCAGAGGTACATGTTTCGTCTCTAGACTCATCAGGGTACCGACATGCACCTGTCTATGCAAAGGACAGATAATGTGGATATATCCACTGCCATTGCATCTCATACGGAGGAATCCATGAAATCCGCATTAACATACATACGCCATCCGGCGGGAGGTCGGCGAAGCCGCGTTTAGTGTTGCATGCTTCCTTCCAATCTGTTCTTTGTACAGGGTGAGTCAACGATTGGATGAAGTAGGTTTGTGCCTTTTCGGTGACATTAACAAAGAAACTATATTTATTGTTTGATACAGTTTATTTTTACGCAGATTTTAAAAATATATAGAGTCCTACTCTACAGGGTGAGCCAAAAAACTAGGACAGCATAAAGTTGTATTTTTTTTAAATAGAACACCCTATATACGAATCGTATTTTCGATTTAGCTTATAATTTTAAATCTTTTTTATTAAGGGTTTACTATAACAAAACTTTATAGTTTCTGAGATAATTAAGTTTAAAGAAAAAAAGTCACATTTTCAAGCATCAATTCAATCCTAAATAACGTTTTCAATTTTGTGACAAATATATTCAAATTTGAAATTTAGCAAGGCCAAGGACAAGTTAACATAATTTTTACCTAATATTTGCAATAAAAGCTACAGGGTGTTGAACACATCGGCTCAAATTTGAGCAAGTTTAAATGAATAAATATCTTTTTTTTAAATGGTACACCCTGTATATTTTCATGTTATTTAATAGAGTAATAAAAACCCTAAAAGTTTTGTTCAATATATCCTATACCTATTTATAATAGTTTTTGAAATATTTCAGTTTTTCTTATTTTCCATACTTTTTTATAGAAATAGTCTTCATTATCATAGTAGCCATGTAAAATAATAAAAAGAAACTACAGAAACAAACAGAATGTGGTTAAATATGACGAAATACATTATTCGTTATATTATAACGGCAATAGTTTAATTAAACATAATGTGAAAAAATTAACACAACAATAACGACAAGGCAAATACATATTTACTTTTATACTAAATTGAAACAAAAAAATTACCTATTAAATACTGAGATTAATTATTTCTTTTTAATAAGTGTTCGAATAAACGACCCTCTTGTGCAATGCACAAATTTAGCCTTTTTTGCAGATTTTCTCGGACCCTGGACAAAATTAGTGGCGTTATTGTTCTACAGGTATCCCTAATCCTGTTTCGCATATCTTCCACTGTTGTTGGTGGATTAATATACACCTTATTTTTAACATAACTCCATAGGAAGAAATCTAATGGGGTGATGTCGCAAGACCTTGGTGGCCACTCAATGAAACCCCCACGTCCAATCCATTTTTGCGGATATCGTTGGTCCAAAAACGCACGAACTTCACGATGGTAATGCGGAGGCGCACCATCGTGCTGGAACCACATACTGTCGAGCTCATCCCTATCGAGACCTTGAAGCAGTTGGGGTAGTTCTTCTTGTAGAAAGTTCAGGTAACTATGGCCATTTAGTGGTTCATTAAAAAAATGGGGTCCAATAATTCGATTATGATGAATACCACACCAAACATTTAATGACCAGTGGTTTTGATGTTGCACCTCTCTAATCCAAAATGGGTTTTCTGTGGTATAATAATTCATGTTGCGTCTATTTACGACACCGTTACTTCTAAAAGTAGCTTCATCACTAAACATTACCTTGCATAATAAATTTGGATTTATTTGAATCTCCGCATTTATTGTACGACAAAAGTTTACACGACTTTCAAAATCCTGTCCATGCAATTCTTGGTGTAATTCCATGTGATATGGATGATACCTATATTTTTTGGTAGTACGATTAGCGGTGGATTGTGATGTTTCACATAATGCTGCTAACTGACGGCTACCGATATAAGGATTTTCCTGAACATTTAACAATACTTGTAGTTCTTTTTCTTCATTAGTTACTGGTTTGTTGACCACTTTACGTTTTAGATAATCAACAGTACCAGAAGAATCAAATCTTTGCATTAAGTTTTGAAAAGTATGGGTATTAGGCTGGCGTCGATCAGGATACTTCCTTTTGTAAATTCTTTGGGCAAGAAGGCAATTTTTTTGAGCCTCTCCTATTGTATAAATCATATCTATTAACTCATTCTTTGGAAAATTCATTTTACAATATAAGATGAATGCAAAAAACAAAAAAAACCAAACTACAGTACATAAAAACCAAAAGAAGCGATTGCGGTTATAAATTTGACACACAGAAAAATGTTCTTTTACATTGTTTTTGCCATGGCTACTATGATAATGAAGACTATTTCTGTAAAAAAGTATGGAAAATTATAAAAACTGAAATATCTCAAAAACTATTATAAATAGGTATAGGATATATTGAACAAAACTTTTAGGGTTTTTATTACTCTATTAAATAACATGAAAATATACAGGGTGTACCATTTAAAAAAAAGATATTTATTCATTTAAACTTGCTCAAATTTGAGCCGATGTGTTCAACACCCTTGCAGCTTTTATGGCAAATATTAGGTAAAAATTATGTTAACTTGTCCTTGGCCTTGCTAAATTTCAAACTTGAATATATTTGTCACAAAATTGAAAACGTTATTTAGGATTGAATTGATGCTTGAAAATGTGACTTTTTTTCTTTAAACTTAATTATCTCAGAAACTATAAAGTTTTGTTATAGTAAACTCTTAATAAAAAAGATTTAAAATTATAAGCTAAATCGAAAATACGATTCGTATATAGGGTGTTCTATTTAAAAAAATACAACTTTATGCTGTCCTAGTTTTTTGGCTCACCCTGTAGAGTCCTAAATATTTTTAAAATCTGCGTAAAAATAAACTGTATCAAACAATAAATATAGTTTCTTTGTAAATTTCACCGAAAAGGCACAAACTTACTTCATTCAATCGTTGACTCACCCTGTACAGACAGGTGCATGTCGATACCCTGATGAGTCTAGTAGAGACGAAACATGTACCTCTGCGGTATCACTGTGGCGGGGAAGGTAAGTTTTGACTTCCTTCTCGGTATGGTGGTACAGGTAGGCCATCATTTCGATGGTGGTGGAATGGGATGGATTGTGTTTTATCAAAATTTATTCAAACTGTGCAACCTCTAACACGGAAAGGAACGAGGTTTGCGGTTACTGATGGCAATTTACTTTATATATATATATATATATATATATATATATATATATATATATATATATATATATATATATGTATTGTAATATTTTGCTGTTCTGTTATTGAGTAATTTATCGAGATGCCGCTGTTGTTTCTTATCTTCTATTTTTCCGGCATGAAAATAATAGACAGGACGGGAATGCGATGAATTGTACCCGATGCAATTCAATTGAGAATGAAATAAAGCTGTCGTTATTTTCTGGACTCCCGAAGATTCTCCATTAGCTTGGAGTTTTTTCTCTCTCTCTCTCTCTCTCTCTCTCTCTCTCTCTCTCTCTCTCTATATATATATATATATATATATATATATATATATATATATATATATATATATATATATATATATGTATATAATTCGAAACTAGGGTTATTGGGGACGCAATATATTTAAATTTTTAGGCCTTGATAAGGAAAAAACCTTTTTTTGATTCTTGCAAGCTTTCGAGAATTTAGTTTTATCTTCTTCAAGACATCTCTACAATAACAATTACAAAGTTAGAATATTAACCTAACCTATAATGATTAAGGAACTCACCAATATGGTTTGAATATGAAACAAGTAGATATGTGAAAAGCAGGGGAAAAACTCACCAATAAAACTTTTTAACTATATGTAAAGGCATAAAGGATTGTTAGAATTTGATAAATTTTCAAAAATCACAAAACAGCAAAACATTTCACTCGACTATTTCACCATTTTGTAGTTACAAATGTCAGGTGTCAACCGAGAACAGTGGCATGGGTGGTCTAATTAGTTCAGGATATACGAATCCGTAAAATAGTGGCGTAGTCAAGTGTGAGGTTTAGCAAAAAGCAAAAGTTACTGAATTAAATATGAAGATTAAAGGAGTTAAAGATTTCTAGAGCTATCTCAATTCCACCAGAAGGTAGAGCAACCAATAGGTCATCAATATATTGCTTGACAAATGGAATTGATGACCTAATGGTTGCTGTACTTGCTGGTAGAATTGAGATAGCTCTAGAACTTTTTAACTACTTTAGACGTCATGCTCAATTTACATTTCTGGATGTTAGTTACGATTGAAAACAAGTTACCATTCGTACCATCCTACGTTATGTCAATCAATCTCATCTAAGGCATGAAAAATAGAGCTGTCAATCTTACGAATTTTATAACAGAGGCATTACGCCTACCTAATGATATACTAATGGAGAATTCTTACCCGAATAACATTATTAAAAAAAAATTCGATAATACCAAACATAATATTCCCGAAAACATTTGTGAAATTCCTTATCAACCGTCTCTTCTGAATACACAATCCTTAAGTTCAGCCAACACTCTGTCAAATATAACAGTACAAGTTCGGTTTTTCCGTACATTACCTAACATATTAAGTCTCAAGAACAAATTGATGAAGATTTTAAACATACATATATCAAAATAGCTAGAAAACAATTATTAACTCTATCTAAAATTTACTCTAAAACTAAAACGTCATTGCAGCTGAATGAGACGTTCTTCATCGGGTAAAAAATTCCTTGTACCAACTGTCAATTAGTTTATATAGGCCAGACTTCCAGAAGCCTCAAAGGCAGACTCACTTCCCATCGTAGTAATATTTATAGTGGTTTATCCTCTTGTGCTCTGGCTTAACATGTCTTTCATTATGATCACATCATTAACTGGGATGGCACTGAGATTCTAGAAAGAGTTCCTTCATATCACAAAAGGTTCTTCCTCAAAATGGTCCATATTAATCAAGATGACAACGCTATGAATAAAACAAGCGACATCGAGAGTCTGAGTGCCATTTACAGCTCTATTTTAAAACTGGAAAAAGAAAAGTATTTGAGATTCCTGGATAGTCCATCTCCAGATGAATAAGTTATTTTCCAGTACTTTTTCTTATATCATGAAAAAATATCAAACAAGTAATTTTCGCTTTTTGCTAAATCTCACATTTCACAACGCCACTGTTTTACGGATTCATATATTCTTAACTATTTAGGCCACCCGTGCCACTGTACTCGGTTGACACTTGACTACAAAATGGTAAAGTAATTGAGTGGGATATTTTACTATTTCGTAATTTTTGAAAATTTAGTCAGATTCTAACAATCCCATCATATTATGTCTTTAAATATATTTAAAAACTTTTAATGGTGTTTTTTTTTGCTCTATTTTTCACATATCTACTTGTTTCATATTCAAACCACATTGATGAGTTTTTAATAATTATAGGTTAAGTTTTAATATTCTTAAAACTGTGGTTAAAATGTAACCTTGTAATTAATATTGTAGAGATATCCTGAAGAAGAGAAAAATAAATTCTCGAAAGCTTGACGGAACCAAAAAAGAGTTTTTTCCTTATCAAGGTCTACAATTTTAACCATAAATCCCTTTACACTGAAACAACGCACCGAAATAGTGACAATGTACATTGAAAATAGTCGTTTAGTTGTGTTAACTCAACGAGCATACCGTCGAAAATATTGTGACCAACAGGCACCGTTTGACAAGACTATCTGTTGTTTGGTTTCGAATTTTATTGAGTACAGGACAAAAAAAAAGACAAAAAAAGGAGATCGTCAAAATACCGCTCATTAACGACCAAGACGTTGCAATGAACTAGTTGAAGCGGTGAGAGAGAACGTTGCCCAGAACCCAAAAGTGTCATATTGTCACCGCGCTCAGCATTTTGGCGTCAGTGGAACCACTTTGTGGCGCATTTTGAAGGATGATTTGCATTTATTTCCATATAAAGTGCAGTTAAGATAGAGAATATTGTCGACAGACCGTCCACGTCGCTTGAAATACGGCCAAACAGTCGCTCGAATAGTTGACACTGAACCTGATTTTTGAAAGCGAATTTTGATGACCGACGAGGCCCATTTCACACTCTCTGGCGGCGTTAATAAGCAAAATTGCTACATTTGGGGGACGAAAAATCCACACGAGATCCACGAAATGCCATTGCATGACCAAAAAGTGACTGTTTAGGCCGGCGTTTGCGCCAAAATCATCATTGGGCCATTTTTTTTTCAAAGACAACGAAACAGTCGATGGAAATCGATATCCGCAGATGTTGGCTCATTATATCTGCCCACAAATGCGTGAAAAAGTTCTTGATGGTTACTGGTTCCAACAAGACGGTGCGCCATGCTACACTGCCAATCAAACAATCAAGTTTCTGCAACGGAAATTCCCTGGACGTCTTATGTCAAAAAGAGGCGATATTGACTGGCCACCCAGATCTCCAGATTTGACCGCTCCGGACTTCTTTTTGTGGGGTTATTTAAAAAGCAAAATGTACGCCAGCAAGCCTGAGACCATAGAAGATCTTAAGGCAAGCATTCGTGCCGAAATTACCGCTATATCACCCAAGATTCTCGAAAATGTAATGAAAAACGCAGCAAAAAGATCACATTTTGCTTTGACCAATAAAGGTGACCACTTGATAGATGTAGTGTTCAAAAGCTAGTCCCAATAAATTATAATGATGGTTATCTATATATATATATATATATATATATATATATATATATATATATATATATATATATATATATGTTAGCTTTTTCTTATTATTTATTATTCGTATAATTTTTAGACCCCAGAAAATGTACCTTTAGGATATACATAAATTTGGATAAAAACTCCCGAATTTCCATTTTATGATAAAAAATATACACGCAAGGTATTTTTCATTTGATGCACGGATTTAGTAGGGAAAGGAACAATTTTGCCAAATACATGATACATATTAGCATATCTTCAAGGTTAACATATTTTTCTGCTTTCCAAAAAACACTTTTGTTTTTCAAATGGAAGCATAAAATCCAATTTCGGGTTCGAATTTAATTGAAATCGACAAATTTTAAAGAAATTGGTAAAAATCTTAAAGTCAACACGATTTTTCATTATTTACAAAACAGCTCGTGAATATTCAAATAATGTATATCGCTACATGCATTTTTACAACAGGATAATGGATATGCCGAAGAAGGCGGTTGTTTATGAAAGCATATCCTGATAGTCCAGTCACCGAAGGTTTTTCTATCTAAATTTTTTCGGATAAAATTGACTGACATTAGGAAAGAGCTCAAGGAATAAGGGTGGATGCCACCTTCTCGGGAATGAAAATTACTGCATTCAAAATAACCAAAGAAATTGGTAGAGAAATAAACTTTAAGTAAAAAGTTTCCTTTAAAGTTATTTCGATAAATCAATACTTTTTGAATTACTGGTGATTGAATATGTTAATTTTTTTTTTAAAAACTCAAAAATCTAATGTGTTAAAAAAAATTTAATAAACAAAAATAAATCTTATAAAAAGACAAGAAGACTGACCTGTTTGTTCATTTCTGTAGATGCAGTACTTACCGAGTTACGGCTGGTTGAAGGCGACTTCTTGTCCGCCGAAAATTGAGGTCAAAGCATTCAACGTTAATAGAGAAAAGAAAAAGTTGTAGAATATTTTTTAAGTGGCTTTTAAATGAGCTTTATTTGAAGTCATTGGCGTCAAAACCAACGAAGTTATAGTGAAAATTCATTGTTTACTCGCTTTTCGGAAAAATTAATCAATACTAAAACCAATTGCTTTACCACAAGGTTTGAAATTGATAGGAGCCCTTTTACAATTTACTTTATTTAGGTGAAAATAATAAGATCCATTAGTTTAGTGGTTTAGAATGACTATTTTTGAAAATATTTTGATTTAAATTTTAAAAAAATTAATGAAGTTTCTTTAAAATTTCAAATAGTTATAAAACTTAAGAAGTGTTCTGTTTCAAAAATTATTTTTTTTGTAAATGATTATAATTTTTTTTTTATTTCTCTATGATTAAAACTAATTAAACTATCACTGCTAAAAGTGTGCATTTGATTGTGGCGATCACGTTCCTTAGGCACTTTAAACTCAAAAATCTTAAAAACAAAGAATTCAAGAAAATTCAACTTTATAAGACTTCTAACCCATGCAATTTTTTAAAACGAATAGATAGCTTGAAAATTAAGGAAGTTATCGTTAAGAAAATGAACATTTTCGGAGCATGTCGATATTTTTATCTTCCACAATTATGCCTAAAACATAGAGTGTACTAAGGCTGCAAAAAGAAACCATCAATCACCAAAAGTCATTCCGAAGAAATATCAGTTTATAGAAGATATGCCAGAAATTAGTAATCAAGAAAATTTTTTATCAAACTACGAAAATATAAGAAGATTTATTAGATATCTTATTGAGAAAGTTCAAAAAATTCTATCAAATGTTACCAAGGGACAGGGCAAGATATGGAGTTAATTACCGAAGTAACTGTTCAGTATGGCTCAAGATTAAAAAAGTTATAATAGCGGAAGATGGAGACATCTTGGTTATTTTGAGTGTCAGACCTACAATTGACAAAGAAATTTATTTCCTGAAACTAAAACAATAAAAAGTCTCTTCAATGGTATATTCGTAGAAAATTTATCAATTGGATTATTCAAATAGTGTGAAATACATTCTTTTTCACTAGATACATCGGTTTTCTACAATACAAGAAAAAAAATTATTGATCTCTTGGAAAAACCACCTGGTTTGGGAGATGAGGAGTCGTCCATAAGTTTATAGACTGTGGCTATATAATCGGTACTACTAGCGCCATCTTCATGAAATTTTGGCAACTAGTTACTACAACCTTCCTCTCCCTCCATAGAAAGTTTCAAGTCTATCGGATCATATGCAGCTGTTCAGTAGCAGTTCACATGTTAGTATCAAAATGACTGGTAAGGAAAGGTTAATTACAAATTTTCATGAAGACCGATCTTATAAGTGAGAATTGTCAGAATTGTGAGGTAATACCCTATTTCTAGCTTCAAAAACTGGACTATGAAGGAAATATTCTATTTGAAAAACTGATTTTACTGGTAATAAACGCTTAAATTATGTTCTAGAAAATAAGGCCAGCTTAATGACAAATTGTCATAAAGACCGATCTTTTAGGTGAGAATTCTGAGGTAATACTCTATTTTTAGCTTCAATGACTGACCATGAAAGAAATATTCCCTTTGAGAAACCTATTTTACTGATAATAAGAACTTAAATTTTGTTCTAGAGGGTAAAACAAGTTTAATTACAAATTTTTATAAAGATTGATCTTTTACTTAATAATTCTGAGATAATAATCCATTTTTAGCTTCAATGACTGGACTACGAAAGAAATATTCCATTTAAAAAAAAAAACTGTTTTTCCTGGTAATAAAAACATAAATTTTGTTCTAAAGGGTAAAACAAGCTTAATTACAAATTATCGTAGAGACCGATCTTTTACGTATGAGTTCTAAGGTAATACCCTATTTTCAGCTTCAATGATTTAACTAACAAAAAAACAATCTATTAGAAAAGTAATTTTACTGGTAACAAAAACTTAAATTTCGTTCTAGACAAACTACAAATTTTCATAAAGACTGATCTTTTACGTATGAATTCTGAGGTAATATCCAATTTTCAGCTTCAATGACTGGACTATGAAAAAAATATTCCATTGAAAAAACTGATTTTACTGGTAATAAAAACTTTAATTCCAACTAATAGGTATTCTTTGATTTTTAAAATAACATGTTTTATTCAAAAATGGTCAATACAAAAAAGATATGTGAAAAATAAAACTTAAGTTTCAGGTAATGTGACCTCTGGTGGCAGAGTGGAGAAATATTTTTAGAACAGAATGATAGAAGTTATTTAGCGTAATACATTTGCTATACAGAGTGTCCGGGAAAATGTGGAAAATCTCCTGGATATGAAAAAAAAAAAATTCGTGAAGCAATACTACAAGTACACATAAACTTTTTTCGTATAGGTCTCTTCTAGAAGATATGGGCTCCCAAAGAGCTGCAATGATATCTAGTTTTTTACACATAATTATTGAACTACCAGGTATAATTCAACTCTTTTTAATATGATATACAACAGGTAAGACCCTTCAATTTATATCCAAGAAAGTCTTGTTAATTACTCACAGCTGCAGAGACGGACTAGCTCTTAAACTCATGACCCCCTTTTTTTAAAGCCCTGTATAATAAGAACTTTGGACAACTAACTCCTCAGTTAATAACTTCTAAAGAGGGTTCAACATGTGCTTCGTGAAGTCTGATACACTAGCGGGCACGGCGAATTAAGGACTGCTGTACTCGCCACATTAACACAGCATTGTTCCCTATGTGATCACAATGAAATGCGTTTATCTGTAGAAGTTCCTCCCTACTATCGACCGGAGTGGAATACACTAACGTTTTGCAGTGTCCCCTACAGGCAAAAATCCAAAGGCTTTAGATCGAGATATGGAGGAGGCCAGGCAATAGGTCCTCCTCTACCTATCCAACGGTTTCGATAGACGTGCTCCCCTACACCAACGCTGAAATGAGGTGGTGCTCCATTTTGCATGTAGTACATGCTTTTGAAAAGCATTCTGGAGGAACATTCTTTATTCAGTCGTGCCGGCAATACGAATGATCCAGTCAAAAAGTTGCTAATGGTTCCTGCCCAGACAATAATTGATGTTGATGTTGCGAAACAATAGTTCATCCGTGAAGAGCATAGTTTCCCTTATTTCGTTGCTGATCCAATAGTCATTTTGCAAGCTGCGTTCTATAAGGAAGATCTTCAGGAATCAGTTCATGCAGTTTTTTCATATAATATGGATATAAAATCTGTTCTTGAGGAACACGCTGATAATTTTCGAATGCTCGTTGAAGAAGTGTCATCTACAGCATTTAAAATATTTTCCTATAATTGTGGCGTAAGAACTGTTCTTCCCCGACCAGCATCAGTAAATCTTTTCCTAAATTTTTCTAAAATTATGAAGAAATTTAATAATATCACCTTGTTAAATGAAATCGTCCACTATTATTCCTCAGACGTTGGTCAATTGGTTGAAATATTTTCTGATCTGGAAGAGTACGATTAGGATATCTGTCATGATACAACCTCCTGACTTCCAAAGCATTGCAAGATGCTTCCATACTTCGAATTATTTCACAATTAATTTCACTACGAAACCAAAAAATCAGTAAATTACTATCCAAGTAAAGAATCAATGTGCCAGCGATGTGAAAGTTGACAAGTTCTAAACTGCAGGATATTTATTTCTTTCGTAGCTAGCAACTTTTGCAACAAAAATACCTTGATTTTGATGCCGACAAAATAAAACGCACTTTTTTTGCGAACCTAGGTCGAACTGCAATTCACAAAATTGGACATTTATATCTCAAGAGGTAAGCTCTAATTTTGGATCGATTTCTTTTTATCATAAGATTGAAGGTTAAACATTTGATAGAAACAAAGATGTATCATTTACCGAAACACGCCAAATAGATGATGTAAATAAAACGATAAAACATAGTTAGAATTAGCGACATGAATGAAAAGTACTTATTTTTAGTCAATAATCAAAGGAATATAAAAAACGTTGTCCAAAGTTCTTATCATACAGGCCGTAAAAAAATGGGGTCATGAATATCACAGCTAATCCGTCCCTGCAGCAGTGAGTAATTCACAATATTTTCTTGGATAGTAATTTAAAGGGTCTTACCTGGTATATATTATATTAAAAAAAAATTGAAATATACCTGGTGGGTTAATAATTATGTGTAAAAAACTTGATTCCATAGCAGCTTTTTGAGAGCCTATAACTCTGAAGAGGGGACCTACAGGAAAAAAGTTTATACGAACTTATAGTATTGCTTTCAAGTGTTTGTTTCATATCCGAGAGATTTTCCACATTTTCCCAAACACCCTGTATGTTAATTTAATAAATTAAAAACAATGCGCAACGTGTAAAAAATCAGAAAAAAAACGAACTTTGACAAGCTTTACTGTAGAAGTATTGAGTTTTCGACTTTTTGTTATATGACTTACTACCTTTATTTTGCTATGTAGAATCGCCTCTTCAAGTATTCTGATGCATTATCCGAACATCCTGTATATGAATACTAGCTTTGTTAAAATACTTAAATAGTGATTACCAAGCTATTAGCGGACAAATTTAGTGGAAAGGCAGTTCAATAGTAATTTTGAGCTTTAAGTTCACTTTGAAATTCAATGAAACATTATTAGTGAAAATAATAATGCTCACAAGAGTGACTGTTATTTTAACTTTAGCAAACAATCTTTTCCAATCAAAAATCAACTCATTGTTAGAACGAAAATGTATTAATTTGAACAATGTTAATATACCTACTAAGTTAAAGCATAGAAGTTGGAGGATTGAAAGTTTAAAGCGAAAATCAAATTTAGGTCGCAGCAGAAGTGCCGTATTACTGCCGAGGTTCCATTCCAAATTATATCTTGTTACGGTCTCTTTAAAGAGGAGTAATTTATTTTAATTTTTCGGAATTTTTCCTCGCGTTAATTTATTTTTCAAGTTCAATTTGTATCATTGGTATTTAATTGGTCAGTGTATTTCTTTCATTACTGTCAAAATATTATTCTTTGTATTGTAATTGGGGTTTGAGAGTAAATTATGGTGAACTTCTTTACAGTAAAGTGTTTCCGGCTTTAGTCCTCTGAATACGAGTACTGTAAATAAATGTGCCTGAAATCTTTCAATTTACTTTCGTTTAATCAAATACCAAAAAGTTCTTCCAAGATTTTTTTTTATTGTACTTGTTTTTTATTTTTGTTTCCAAATTGCTTAAAAATATTATTTTAAATTCCATTCGGACGGATCCAACAAAAAAAATCAAAATGAATCTCACATCTCTAAATGCATCTAGTCTTATTCGAGAAGAAAAGAAAGCCGTTAAACCAAGCACCTCCAAAATTTCACGGCTCGACGAACTGCCTAAAATACATAAAGAAAATGTACCTCTACGTCCAGCGCAATAGACTCACCAATCTACAATATATATATATATATATATATATATATATATATATATATATATATATATATATATATATATATATATATATATATATGTTTACCGGTGCTTGCCGCACCTCGACTTTTTCATTTTTATATCTTTAGGTGTATAGCGCACCAAAAAGCGGCAATGCCGCAAATGTCGCGGTAAACAACCTAAAGAAGTCGCTGTAAGCGCTACTGTGCTTATCGAAACACCTAAAATAAATATTTTCATAAAGTAATTAGTTATTTTATGGGGTTTCGAACAAAATGTGTAGGCTTACAAAATTTCATGTGCAATAAAATATACAAAATTTTAAATAGCTTTATTAATATAAAACTTTTTGTTACAAGAAACTCTATAGAGAATGTCTTTGTAAAAAAACATAACTTTCATTCTGAAAATAATTTGCGTGTTATTTTAATAAAAATTATTTTATTGCTTAAAAAAATTTAATTTCCCGATTTTTCATTGTAGTATACGTGCATTTTTAACAAGTCATATCATATCATTTCATTTATATATATATATATATATATATATATATATATATATATATATATATATGGCTAAACTTTTACATCCGTATACAGGAAAAACTGAATCCTTTGTGAAAAATTTTAGATATTTTGTCAAAAAATTAAAAACCATCCAATTAGAGCCCAGAGATATATTGGTTAGTTATGATATAAAATCCCTATACACAAATGTTCCTATGAATGATTCAGTTTCCATAATACCGGACATATTACGAAATAACAAGATGGACTCCACGCTAACAGAATTAATTTAAGCATGTCTGATTTCCACTTATTTTACTTTTCGAGGAACTTTCTACGAGCAGTCATGGAATCGCCGCTCTCACATGTGGTAGCTAACATCTTCACGAAAGCTTTCGAAGAAAATGCCTTGTCTTCTGCTCCTCTAAAACTTGCATAATTTCCTGGATCATCTAAACCAACAACACTCTAGCAAAAAATTCATTATTGAAACTGAATCAAATCCCTTTCTTTATGTGCTAGTACAAAAGAGGGATAATGGCAAATTAGGACATTCTGTGTACAGAAAACCAATACATACAAATCGATACCTCAATGCAAAGTTACACCATCTTCTACTTCGGGTGCCATGTGCTATGCCACACGTCGGTCATCATTTATCCATCACATGGTCACATTATAACTAGAGTGCCCTCCTCAGCCTGTCTAGATATGGTTGCGGCGTCTGCTATACTACACCAGTTTCTTATATTACGAAGCCAAGAGTGTTGTTTTCGACCTGGTCCAGGGGATACGCAGTAGTCGACGGAGTGTCAACAATTGAGAAGCTTCGATCCGATTCAGCGTCCCAGCCTTAAGTGATCACACCATCATTCTTCTTAAAAACCATCCGCCATAAACTTTTTCGTACATAGAGCCCTTTCAATATGTGATGAGCAGTCACTGAAATCGGAAACAGAAAAACTGACTAATACTCTAAGAGTTCGTTATGTGAGCAGTCAAGGGGATACGCAGTAGTCGGCGAAGTGTCCACAATTGAGAAGCTTCGATCAGATTCAGTGTCCCAGCCTTAAGTGATCACACCATTATTCTTCTTAAAAACAATCCGCCATTAACTTTTTCGTACGTAGAGCCCTTTCAATATGTGAAGAGCAGTTACTGAAATCGGAAACAGAAAAACTGACTAATACTCTAAGAGGCAACGGATATTGCGTCGAAGATATAAGACGTTCTATTAATAAACATAAAAACCAAGCTCCTCAACAAAATGTCATAAATTTACCTTCTATAGACAGTGTTGTCTTACCTTACATACAGAGAACCACCGATAAGATTGCCAGATTGCTCCGAAAATCAAACATCGGACAATTTTTAATACATGTAAGAAAGTTGGACAACGTTTAAATTCAAAAAAAGACGCAATACCGTTGCAAGGCGTTTACAAGATATCTTGCTCTTGTGGTAAAATGTATGTAGGTGAAACAGGACAGTCTATATCCACTAGGCTTAAGAAACATGAAGAATGTATAAAAAAGAAACAAATTATACAATCTGCAGCAGCTCAATACAAGCATTGCTCAGGTCATAACTTTAATGTAAAAGAATATAGGATGCTAGCATCAGTGGCTGGTTTCTTTAAATATAGAATTAGAGAATGAATTGAAATTTGTAAATATTCAAATAATATTAATAGACATACAGGTTATAGTCTGCATCACACGTGGAAATCGATTGTAACGCTGGATCACGGTTCGCTGAGCACTAGTCGGGTATAAATACCTGAAACCCTGAAGATGCTTCGTGTAATCATAGGCGAAACATCGGATAATAATTCCAATTTGACACGCTCTAAACCCAAGAACCTTGACTTTCAGGCAAGGGAGCATCAGCTTCCGTTATAACCGGAATTGCCACTCTCTTGAAAATATTTTAGCCCAATTACCCTCATTGTCTTTAATAGACTGCCAAATTTTAAGAATTTTCCAAAGTCTAGTTCCCGAGAAATCGATCGCGGCAGTTAGTCGTGGAACCCACTGTATATTCAATTATAACATTATCAATACCTTAAATTTAATGCAAATTTAATGTCCATTCTACATTAAATTTAATAATTTTGTACCAAAAGTAATTCATTCAAATAACAGTTAGTTGTACATTAAATTTGATTAAATTTCAGTGAAGTAACCGAAAAGATATTTCAACTTCTGTACATTAAAATTAATTCACATATACGCAAATACTAAAGAAATTTACATTATTATTCAATATACATTGCATGAGATTCCGGCAGATGGCGCAACTTGTACTGAAGTTTTTGTTTAGTATGATCTAAGTTGCTTAAAGGAGTCAATTTTCTTATGGTGAGATGTACATGTCTACCTTGTACTAACTGAAACCAATGAATTCGAAACCAGTCTAGATAGCGGACACTACCTATAGGAAAAGTGTCCGCCTTTTCCTGGTAATTTCAGAATTTTTTGAACTCATATTAATATTGGTTCATTAAATATGTGATAACATATCTCAAATTCAGTGAATACTGGCTGAATATTTAATATAGATAGTCACCTTAAAAGTAATGAACAAACTTTAAATTTAATGTATGATTACATTAAATTTTATGGAATAAATTAATTTAGATTCATGTAAATTATTTAAATTAATGCATTGCATAAAATGCATGTAATAAACGTTTGTGAAATTTGTCTTAAGTACATTTACATTAAATTTAATGCATTTCTTTTTTATAGTGAAACTAAGGTTGCCTATGCTGCTAGTTATGAATTTAAATCTCAAACTGATCAAAGCAGGGGCAGTTCCAGCATCTCTCTTTGGGGAGGGCGGCGGTGATATCATAAAAGTACAGTATGGCAAGCGAAAGCAAGTTGTCGGCGGGGGGAGGGGGGAAGACACCAGCAACATTCCCATTTCTAGTGTAAAAGGCAAGACCGGGTCTATTTTTCTGAATTTGAAGCTCTTGGAGAGGTGGGGGTGATCACAAGAAAAACAAGTTGCCGCTAGGGGGGGGGGGGAGAGGATGCGAGCAGCATACACATTCCTAGTAAAAGAGACAGAATCGGGTCTATTTTACTGAACTCAAAGCTCTTGGGGGGGGGGGGAGACTATCGCAAGAAAAATAAATTGTCAACGGGGAGGAGTGCCAGAAGCATACATATTCCTGATGCAAAAGACAAAGTCGGTTCTATTTTCTTGGACTCAAAGCACTTGGGAAGGGGAGGGGCGATAGCAAGCATACACATTCATATACTCTATTTAAGAACTAGAGAGAGTAATAAAACTATTACCGAAACCTCCAACGTACCTGCTCCAGTGCCGCAGGTAACTGAAGACTGCCGTAAATCTAATTATATTTAATTATATTTAAATATTATAAGTCTTCATAAATTTACTGCAAAAATAAAATTGGTGACAGTACAATTTAATTTCTGTCAGTGATAAAAGTACACCTTACAGTGTGTCCTTAGTGATTTATCTTGTTTGTTTTTATATATTATTTGAGATTAGTGAGATACCCAAAAGATGTGGCTTCCACATCTGTATTTATTCCAAAATCGTTAAACCAGGGCATTTTTTCCTCAACGAAAAATTTATTACAATGAATGTTTATGATGCCTTAAGATATCAATATCTAGATAATAATGTTAAAAGCTCTGTTGAGATGTATTTCAACATAACAGCAGTTGAAAAATCTCCTATGTACTGAATACTGAAGGAGAAAAAAACGACTGGAATTGTTAGTACTCCCAAGCCACATTCGATCACACGCAGACGAAAAACATCGTTGAAAGAAGAGATGTAAACTGCAATAACAGGATTGTCCATACATTTTATTATGAAAAGCAGATCCCATCCGTCGACAAAATTCTAACTAAAATCAATGAAGATCGGTATTTACCTGAAATTAAAAGAACTGAGCTCTGGAAATTGCTCAGAGAACTTAATTTTTGTTGGGAAAAACCAAATAGGAAATCTATTCTCATAGATCGTCCGGAAATGTCCGTTGGAGAAGGAAATATCTCTCTCAAGTAAACGGTAGAGTTGCTGAAAATAATACAACTTATAAAATTAGTAATTTAGCTGAACTTTTGAAAGATTTTTTTGAATAAAGCTACTGCAGAAAATTGGGGAAAATCCATATAATTAAAGAATAAAAGAAAATATGGAAACTCGATCTCATAATCGGTGGGATAGAGGAACCAATTATAATTAATTTGAGCGAAAATAGCATCACTGACTTTGATTACGAATTAGACACGTAATGTTTAGCAGCGTAAACACAATTTAATATTTAAATTTTCTGTAATATATAAATATTAATTACATTTGAATCCCTTTTTAGTGTTTAATTGTAATTCCGCGGATGGTTTAGGAAATAAATAAATTGAAACTTCAAATGTTTTTAATTAATAATAAAATGACCGATAGCCCCAAAAAAATTTTAATATTATATAGACGAATTTATTTTTATATATATATGCTTAACTTCTTGTATTTTTGACAATGGGTATTTTGTAAGTATTTAAATTATAACTTAGAATTTTTTGAGAGAAAAAGGCTACGTTTTATTCTGAATGAGCCTAAAACGGTTTCTATGCCAAAATTTAAAATAATAAAAATACAGTTGTGATTTGTGTTAAATATGTCAAAAATATGTGAATTATCAAGAAATCATAAGAAATAAAATAATATTATAAAAACTTTTTATTTTAAGTTTATTACCGAAATAATATTCTATATCTTACATAAATGATAAAATAAACCTCCTTGCGACGCCTATGATAAGGATTAAAATACTTTTTAACACTTCACACATCCAAATATCTATTGTAATCTAACCCAAATAGTACATTATTATGTATTTATGATTATAAAATTTCAAACTCATTCCTACAAAAACACCGGACTAAAGAACACAGGTAGTTTTCTAAGAAAAAAAAGAGTAAAAAATGATTTATTACTCGCTGTAGTTCTTGAATAAACTATAGTACAGGGTGAGTCAACGATTGGATGAAGTAGGTTTGTGCCTTTTCGGTGAAATTAACAAAGAAACTATATTCATTGTTTGATATAGTTTATTTTTACGCAGATTTTAAAAATATTTAGGACTCTACAGAGTGAGCCAAAAAACTAGGACAGCATAAAGTTGTATTTTTTTAAATAGAACACCCTATATACGAATCGTATTTTTGATTTAGCTTATAATTTTAAATCTTTTTTATTAAGGGTTTACTATAACAAAACTTTATAGTTTCTGAGATAATTAAGTTTAAAGAAAAAAAGTCACATTTTCAATCATCAATTCAATCCTAAATAACGTTTTCAATTTTGTGACAAATATATTCAAATTTGGAATTTGGCAAGGCCAAGGACAAGTTAATATAATTTTTACCTAATATTTGCAATAAAAGCTACAGGGTGTTGAACACATCGGCTCAAATTTGAACAAGTTTAAATGAATAAATATCTTTTTTTTTTAAATGGTACACCCTGTATATTTTCATGTTATTTAATAGAGTAATAAAAACCCTAAAAGTTTTGTTCAATATATCCTATACCTATTTATAATAGTTTTTGAGATATTTCAGTTTTTCTTATTTTCCATACTTTTTTACAGAAATAGTCTTCATTATCATAGTAGCCATGGCAAAAACAATGTAAAAGAACATTTTTCTGTGTGTCAAATTTATAACCGCAATCGCTTCTTTTGGTTTTTATGTAGTGTAGTTTGGTTTTTTTTTTGCATTCATCTTATATTGTAAAATGAATTTTCCAAAGAATGAGTTAATAGATATGATTTATACAATAGGAGAGACTCAAAAAAATTGCCTTCTTGCTCAAAGAATTTACAAAATGAAGTATCCTGATCGACGCCAGCCTAATACCCATACTTTTCAAAACTTAATGCAAAGATTTGATTCTTCTGGTACTGTTGATTATCCAAAACGTAAAGTGGTCAACAAACCAGTAACTAATGAAGAAAAAGAACTACAAGTATTGTTAAATGTTCAGGAAAATCCTTATATTGGTAGCCGTCAGTTAGCAGCATTATGTGAAACATCACAATCCACCGCTAATCGTACTACCAAGAAATATAGGTATCATCCATATCACATGGAATTACACCAAGAATTGCATGGACAGGATTTTGAAAGTCGTGTTTACTTTTGTCGTACAATAAATGAGGAGATTCAATTAAATCCAAATTTATTATGCAAGGTAATGTTTAGTGATGAAGCTACTTTTAGAAGTAACGGTGCCGTAAATAGACGCAACATGCATTATTATGCCACAGAAAACCCATTTTGGATTAGAGAGGTGCAACATCAAAACCACTGGTCATTAAATGTTTGGTGTGGTATTCATCATAATCGAATTATTGGACCCCACTTTTTTAATGAACCACTAAATGGCCATAGTTACCTGAAATTTCTACAAGAAGAACTACCCCAACTGCTTCAAGGTCTCGATAGGGATGAGCTCGACAGTATGTGGTTCCAGCACGATGGTGCGCCTCCGCATTACCATCGTGAAGTTCGTGCGTTTTTGGACCAACGATATCCGCAAAAATGGATTGGACGTGGGGGTTTCATTGAGTGGCCACCAAGGTCTTGCGACATCACCCCATTAGATTTCTTCTTATGGGGTTATATTAAAAATAAGGTGTATGTTAATCCACCAACAACAGTGGAAGATATGCGAAACAGCATTAGGGATACCTGTAGAACATTAACACCACTAATTTTGTCAGGGGTCCGAGAAAATCTGCAAAAAAGACTAAATTTGTGCATTGCACAAGAGGGTCGTTTATTCGAACACTTATTAAAAAGAAATAATTAATCTCAGTATTTATTAGGTAATTTTTTTGTTTCAATTTAGTATAAAAGTAAATATGTATTTGCCTTGTCGTTATTGTTGTGTTCATTTTTTCACATTATGTTTAATTAAACTATTGCCGTTGTAATATAACGAATAATGTATTTCATCATATTTAACCACATTCTGTTTGTTTCTGTAGTTTCTTTTTATTATTTTACATGGCTACTATGATAATGAAGACTATTTCTATAAAAAAGTATGGAAAATAAGAATTATAAATAGGTATAGGATATATTGAACAAAACTTTTAGGGTTTTTATTACTCTATTAAATAACATGAAAATATACAGGGTGTACCATTAAAAAAAAAAAAAGATATTTATTCATTTAAACTTGTTCAAATTTGAGCCGATGTGTTCAACACCCTGTAGCTTTTATTGCAAATATTAGGTAAAAATTATGTTAACTTCTCCTTGGCCTTGCTAAATTCCAAATTTGAATATATTTGTCACAAAATTGAAAACGTTATTTAGGATTGAATTGATGCTTAAAAATGTGACTTTTTTTCTTTAAACTTAATTATCTCAGAAACTATAAAGTTTTGTTATAGTAAACCTTTAATAAAAAGGATTTAAAATTATAAGCTAAATCGAAAATACGATTCTTATATAGGGTGTTCTATTTAAAAAAATACAACTTTATGCTGTCCTAGTTTTTTGGCTCACCCTGTAGAGTCCTAAATATTTTTAAAATCTGCGTAAAAATAAACTGTATCAAACAATAAATATAGTTTCTTTGTTAATTTCACCGAAAAGGCACAAACCTACTTCATCCCATCGTTGACTCACCCTGTACAAGAGACAAAATCGGGTCTATTTTCCTAAACTCGAAGCTCTTGGGGGGGGGGGGGGCGATCGCACCCACCGCCCCCCT
Organism: Diaprepes abbreviatus; assembly: GCA_034092305.1. Classification (NCBI taxonomy): domain Eukaryota; kingdom Metazoa; phylum Arthropoda; class Insecta; order Coleoptera; family Curculionidae; genus Diaprepes; species Diaprepes abbreviatus. The sequence goes on along the minus strand of JASJET010000002.1, from coordinate 14,416,630 downwards.
TTGGATCCGCGCCTCGGTCAAAGTAGGGCTCCGAACCGAGTTTAGTCCCTGTCGTAAATCCCGGTGCTAATATTTTCGACTAAATCGGATTTTTAAATTAAGTGACTAAAGTCTACCCGGGATCGATTGTAACAACCCTATAGTGTTTTGTTTGGTCGGAAAATTCGATCTTTTTAACCACAATACAGCGTATGAATAAATCACTGTTTATACTTAACATAAAAAATGTCCTTTGGTTTAAACGTTCGTGTACATTTTCCTTTCGGGAATAATGGACAAAGTGATTTATTTTAACACTCTCCGCGTAACAATTTCTGTATAAAAGGCCCTGTAGAGACCGAAACGACGCCAAGATAAATGCGATCATAATTGTCGCACAATTTCCTCATATTTTGAATAGAGAATAAGAACGTAAAACGCGCGGAAAATATTATGTAAGGAAATGCTTTTATTCTGAGGACTGATATTTACATGGAACGAAAAAACAAACAAACCGCAGAAAGAAGCAGACTATTAATTTAGGTGACGTTTTAGGGCCTATAATTTATACTGTGTTTTAGATTGTATGAACTGTTTTTTTTTGTATGACTGGAAGATATTTCTTGACTTTTCATTGTTTCTACTTTTTTTGTTAAAATATATTTTGACTAGCATCATATATGCCGAAACAAAAGACAAATGATTTTAATTTTCTAATTAAAATAGCGAAAAATTATTAGATATTAGAGTCGGTTTTGTACAGTGTCCGAAATTGGTTTGACAACTTCGCCGTCTAGAAAGATATATATATATATATATATATATATATATATATATATATATATATATATATATATATATATATATATATATACAGGGTGATTCAAAAATCGATCACGAAACTTAAGGGGGTGATTTTACTTGACAAAATAAGGGTAGAGCTTCATATAATTTTTTTTCAAAATGTCATTCGTTTTCGAGTTACAAGCTGTCCAAGTTCAAGTTTTTATTTTTTGTTTTTTGAATTACTCGCTTACAGGAAAACCGATTTGACTAATATTTGAAAGATAGGCTAAGTCTTCTGCGCTTCATCATTTTAGTAACAATTCACATTGATTGTTTGCCGCTAGAGGGCACTTTACCTACATTGAAAATTGTTTTTTTGTCATAATTTTTTAGTGTTGACAGCTACAGTAGTTTTTGGCATAATTTCTGAAAGACTGATGCCAGGCCTTTAAAAAAGGTGCTCTTTATTTACATCGCTAAACCCAACGGTTTAGACGTAAATCACCCTTAAAAATTAAGTGGTAAATTTACTTTTCTCATTTCATTACCACCAGCTACCAGGTAAATAGCTATCAAAGTATACTAGAGCTGTCAGTTTAACATCAAATAAATTCGCTTTTTAAACTATTTAATTTATAATTTTAAAATAACTAATAATGGCTAATCACCAATATTCAAATATCGAATATTGTGATATCCATTTTTTTTATGGAAAAGCAAATGGTAATGCAGAGTTGGCAAGAAGATATTATATGGAGAGTTATCCGGAAAGAAATATCCCTCATGCTCAAACATTTTCCAGTGTGCACAGGAGGCTTGCGGAATGTGGTTCCTTTAAAAGTTATAATGGAAATAGGGGAAGACCTAGAACTGCTAGAAACGTGCAACAAGAAGAAAGAGTGCTTGAAATTATTGAAGATAATCCAGGTATTAGTAGTAGAAAAATTGGGAATGAAGTGCGGCTCTGTCGGGCTAGTTCATGGAGGATACTAAGAGAAGAACAACTCTACCCGTTTCATTCAAAAAAGGTGCAGGCTCTTTATGACGATGATCGGCCGAGACGGTTGGAAATGTGCAATTAGATCCTAGCTAAGTATGAACACGATAATCGATTAATTGGCGTTATATTATTCACTGACGAAGCTAGTTTCACTCGTGATGGCACAACAAATCTACACAACATCCACACATATGCTTACGAGAACCCAAACAATGTGGTAGAAACGAAACATCAGCGTAGATCAGTTGATCTACAACCACCAAGCACAGAAGATGCCAAATGGGATTTTGGCGAAACGTCTGCAAATTTCTACAGGAAACCAAACCAACGAACGGATGTATTCCCGGATTAATACTGAATCACATGTTCCCATCCGTGAAACACTACGCAACAACATATATATATATATATATATATATATATATATATATATATATATATATATATATATATATATATATATATATATATATATACAGGGTGATTCAAAAATCGATCACGAAACTTAAGGGGGTGATTTTACTTGACAAAATAAGGGTAGAGCTTCATATAATTTTTTTTCAAAATGTCATTCGTTTTCGAGTTACAGGCCGTCCAAGTTCAAGTTTTTATTTTTTGTTTTTTGAATTACTCGCTTACAGGAAAACCGATTTGACTAATATTTGAAAGATAGGCTAAGTCTTCTGCGCTTCATCATTTTAGTAACAATTCACATTGATTGTTTGCCGCTAGAGGGCACTTTACCTACATTGAAAATTGTTTTTTTGTCATAATTTTTTAGTGTTGACAGCTACAGTAGTTTTTGGCATAATTTCTGAAAGACTGATGCCAGGCCTTTAAAAAAGGTGCTCTTTATTTACATCGCTAAACCCAACGGTTTAGACGTAAATCACCCTTAAAAATTAAGTGGTAAATTTACTTTTCTCATTTCATTACCACCAGCTACCAGGTAAATAGCTATCAAAGTATACTAGAGCTGTCAGTTTAACATCAAATAAATTCGCTTTTTAAACTATTTAATTTATAATTTTAAAATAACTAATAATGGCTAATCACCAATATTCAAATATCGAATATTGTGATATCCATTTTTTTTATGGAAAAGCAAATGGTAATGCAGAGTTGGCAAGAAGATATTATATGGAGAGTTATCCGGAAAGAAATATCCCTCATGCTCAAACATTTTCCAGTGTGCACAGGAGGCTTGCGGAATGTGGTTCCTTTAAAAGTTATAATGGAAATAGGGGAAGACCTAGAACTGCTAGAAACATGCAACAAGAAGAAAGAGTGCTTGAAATTATTGAAGATAATCCAGGTATTAGTACTAGAAAAATTGGGAGTGAAGTGCGGCTCTGTCAGGCTAGTTCATGGAGGATACTAAGAGAAGAACAACTCTACCCGTTTCATTCAAAAAAGGTGCAGGCTCTTTATGACGATGATCGGCCGAGACGGTTGGAAATGTGCAATCAGATCCTAGCTAAGTATGAACACCATAATCGATTAATTGGCGTCATATTATTCACCGACGAAGCTGGTTTCACTCGTGATGGCATAACAAATCTACACAACATCCACACATATGCTTACGAGAACCCAAACAATGTGGTAGAAACGAAACATCAGCGTAGATCAGTTGATCTACAACCACCAAGCACAGAAGATGCCAAATGGGATTTTGGCGAAACGTCTGCAAATTTCTACAGGAAACCAAACCAACGAACGGATGTATTCCCGGATTAATACTGAATCACATGTTCCCATCCGTGAAACACTACGCAACAACATATATATATATATATATATATATATATATATATATATATATATATATATATATATATATATATATATATATATATATATATACAGGGTGATTCAAAAATCGATCACGAAACTTAAGGGGGTGATTCTACTTGACAAAATAAGGGTAGAGCTTCATATAATTTTTTTTCAAAATGTCATTCGTTTTCGAGTTACAGGCCGTCCAAGTTCAAGTTTTTATTTTTTGTTTTTTGAATTACTCGCTTACAGGAAAACCGATTTGACTAATTTTTGAAAGATAGGCTAAGTCTTCTGCACTTCATCATTTTAGTAACAATTTACATTGATTGTTTGCCGCTAGAGGGCACTTTACCTACATTGAAAATTGTTTTTTTGTCATAATTTTTTAGTGTTGACAGCTACAGTAGTTTTTGGCATAATTTCTGAAAGACTGATGCCAGGCCTTTAAAAAAGGTGCTCTTTATTTACATCGCTAAACCCAACGGTTTAGACGTAAATCACCCTTAAAAATTAAGTGGTAAATTTACTTTTCTCATTTCATTACCACCAGCTACTAGGTAAATAGCTATCAAAGTATACTAGAGCTGTCAGTTTAACATCAAATAAATTCGCTTTTTAAACTATTTAATTTATAATCTTAAAATAACTAATAATGGCTAATCAGTAAATATTCATATTATGGATTATTGCGATATACATTTAATTGATAAAAATTAATGAAACAGTACTAAACAAACTAAAAAAGATTCTCAAAATGTCCCCCATTTTCTTCCATACATTTCCTAACACTCTTCAAAAAATGTCGCCTAACTCGATGAAAAATTTCCGGTGTTTCTTTAATAATTTGGCACTTTTCGATTATCCTGAAGCGAAGATCCTCGACGTTGATTACTGGAATATCGTACACCAATTGTTTCAAATGACCCCAAAAGAAAAAATCCATAGGATTAAGGTCTGGTGACCTCGCTGCCCATGCCAATGGTCCACTTCGTCCTATCCATCGCTCAGGATACGTTGCATTCAAATACTGTCGGACACGTATACTAAAGTGGGGCGGAGCTCCGTCTTGGAGGATCCACATGTTGGCCCTTACTTCCAATGGCACATCTTCCAGATACAATGGGAGACGATTTTGGATAAAATCTAAGTATACGTCACCAGTTAATGGGCCATCAAAGAAATGAGGACCAATAAGGTAATCTCCTATTATCCCTGCCCACACATTTAGTGAAAATCTACGCTGATGTTTCGTTTCTACCACATTGTTTGGGTTCTCGTAAGCATATGTGTGGATGTTGTGTAGATTTGTTATGCCATCACGAGTGAAACTAGCTTCGTCAGTGAATAATATGACGCCAATTAATCGATTATCGTGTTCATACTTAGCTAGGATCTAATTGCACATTTCCAACCGTCTCGGCCGATCATCGTCATAAAGAGCCTGCACCTTTTTTGAATGAAACGGGTAGAGTTGTTCTTCTCTTAGTATCCTCCATGAACTAGCCCGACAGAGCCGCACTTCATTCCCAATTTTTCTACTACTAATACCTGGATTATCTTCAATAATTTCAAGCACTCTTTCTTCTTGTTGCACGTTTCTAGCAGTTCTAGGTCTTCCCCTATTTCCATTATAACTTTTAAAGGAACCACATTCCGCAAGCCTCCTGTGCACACTGGAAAATGTTTGAGCATGAGGGATATTTCTTTCCGGATAACTCTCCATATAATATCTTCTTGCCAACTCTGCATTACCATTTGCTTTTCCATAACAAAAATGGATATCACAATATTCGATATTTGAATATTGGTGATTAGCCATTATTAGTTATTTTAAGATTATAAATTAAATAGTTTAAAAAGCGAATTTATTTGATGTTAAACTGACAGCTCTAGTATACTTTGATAGCTATTTACCTGGTAGCTGGTGGTAATGAAATGAGAAAAGTAAATTTACCACTTAATTTTTAAGGGTGATTTACGTCTAAACCGTTGGGTTTAGCGATGTAAATAAAGAGCACCTTTTTTAAAGGCCTGGCATCAGTCTTTCAGAAATTATGCCAAAAACTACTGTAGCTGTCAACACTAAAAAATTATGACAAAAAAACAATTTTCAATGTAGGTAAAGTGCCCTCTAGCGGCAAACAATCAATGTGAATTGTTACTAAAATGATGAAGCGCAGAAGACTTAGCCTATCTTTCAAATATTAGTCAAATCGGTTTTCCTGTAAGCGAGTAATTCAAAAAACAAAAAATAAAAACTTGAACTTGGACGGCTTGTAACTCGAAAACGAATGACATTTTGAAAAAAAATTGTATGAAGCTCTACCCTTATTTTGTCAAGTAGAATCACCCCCTTAAGTTTCGTGATCGATTTTTGAATCACCCTGTATATATATATATATATATATATATATATATATATATATATATATATATATATATATATATATATGCTTTATTAACGCATCGACGATTTAAGTCTTTTAGCGTCTATTCAGTTCAGTTTTCTTTAATATCCGTTAGTTTAAACATGTTTATACACTTATATTCGACATATGGGTTCACACATTTTTTTTTATATTTTACTTAGCAGTTGAATTTCATTTAGAAATGAAAGGATATTATTGGAGTTCTGTATTGAGAGAATGCTTGTTGGGTTACCTGATATATTATGTTTATTACCTTTGGATTGGTAATTGTGACAATCAAAAAGAATATGTCTAATAGTTAGTGGGATGGTACAGGAAGTGCATAGGGATTGATTTTGGCCTTTGATCAAGTATTAGTTTGTGAGGCGCGTGTGTCCGATTCGTAGCCTAGTAACTATAACAGATTCTTTCCTTGTTAGGGAGTGATGTGAGGAGTTTGCAATGTAGGAGTTCTTAATCGTATGCAGTCTGTTATCATCCAAGGTTAGATTCCATTCAAGTTGAGCCAGATTATGGAAAAGTCTATTAGTCTAAGTTTTGATGTCATTGATGTCTACAAGGAGGGGATTAGGGGGGTGATTCGCAAGAGAGTCTACCTTCTCATTTCCAGATATTCCCCACATGGCTAGGGATCCACAGAAGGATGATTAATTTGTTATCTATGAGTCCCTTTTCATGGAGATATTTAATTTCTCCAGACAAGGGATGTTTTGGATGGTATGAGATGTTCTGTATGGAGCTGAGTGAATCAGTGGCAATAACCCATTTTTTGTGCTGAGATGATATAGTGTATTTGAAGGCTCTATAAATGGCGTGTAATTCAGCTGTTAGTATACTGGCTGTTTTATGCATCTGAAAAGTTTCTCCTAGATGCTGCAATTGTCTGAGTGGCAGTTTTAGATCCATCAGTATACATGACGTTGAAATTATTATATGTTGTTTGAAGCAGGAGGTTGAATTCTTTCCTGATTAAGAGATGACAGGTATTAAGTTTGTCGTACTTAGTGAGCGTTGATCGGATTTAATTGGGGACACATTCCATGGAGGGAAAGAATAGCCGTTATTTTGTGGCTTGAGGCATGGTGGCAAGGCAATTTGCAGGCGTTCCTTGAGTTTGTTATATCTTAGGTTAGAGCTATGGGGATATTTACTAGAAGAAGTTATCTAAGGAGAGGAATTTCTGTGAAACTGTTTTGATATAGGGAGGAGAGGTGTACAAAGCAGAGTATGAGAATAATTTAAGAGTTGTATTATCTCTAATATAATTTATGGGCAGAATTTCAGCTTCACACATAATGCTGGAAATAGGGCTAGTGTGGGAGCCTATAGCTAGTCGAACACTAGTATTGTGTATGGGATTTAGCTTGGAAAGGTAAGATGGAGGGGCGGAACCATATATACAGGAGACGTAATTGAGTTTGGGGATTATGCAGGATTGATGAATTTTAATAAAGGAGTGTCGGTCATAGCCCCAAGTAGTACCTGCTAGCATTTTGATAATTTTAAGATCAGAAATACATTTGTTCTTCAGTTTATTGATGTGGTGTTTAAAATTCAGTAATTGGTCAAAGGTTACACCGAGAAATGATTTGTTAGTGGCGGGTTGTATAAGGAAGTTATTAAGGTATAAGTTAGTTATTCTTGGACAGTTTCCTAAACGACAAAAGTGAACAACGTGAGATTTTCCAGAAGATAATGAAAGGTTTTTACTGGAGGACCAAGCAGTTAGTGTATTGAGAGCTGATTGAAGAATGAAAGAACTATAATTAGGGTCTTTGGATGCATGATAGATTAATACATCATCAGCAAAAATTCTTATGTTGACTCTGTGGTCCATGAGCTTAGTGATATCATTAATGGCTAGAAGGAAAAGTGTGGGACTGATGGAAGAGTCCTGAGGGACTCCACCTATATGGGGATAGGTTGTGGAAAAGAAGTTTCTAATTGTAATGGCAAGAGTTCTGTTGCATAGGAAATTTTGAATATAAGATAATATGTTGCCTCCTATGTTAAGCTTTATAAGTGAGTTAATGATACTGTTTCTATTGAGTTTAGCAAAGGCTTTGTTGATATCGAGAGAGATGGCAGTTAGATGTTTACGTAGGCAATTGTAGATCTCTCAGGCCTATATGCTAGTTGCTCTGGTATCATTAAATTGTTTTTTTTCAAGATACTACTATAATCGGGAATTTATCATGCGTTCCAGGAGCTTACCCAGGTGAAAAGTTAAGGACATAGGTCTATAGGATCTAAAAAGGTGATTAAATAAGGAAAGTTTTGGACACATTTCCTTAGATCGGCAATAACTTTTCTATTCCCAAAAAAATTTTTATTCTGTAAACACTTTTATGTAGCAACTTTTTACGTAAAACACGTCTGCTTAGTTAAATTTTAGTTACAACGTTTTGGAACCATCATCAACTTTGTTTTTCCTTATGACCGCAATATTGGACTTTTAACTTATCGAAAACTAATTGATTTTTTCTATAACACTAATACAAAAAAAATGTTTTGACTTAAAAATGACTAAAAATACTTTTTTAATAAAAATTCGAATATTTAATAATTCTGAAGTATTAAATAGTTCTTTATTTAAGAATAAATTAAAACTAATAACAATACTTCTTCATAAGACTGTGACCATTATAGATTGCAAGCCAGCGACAGGTTTTCTTGATCAAATTCCTCTCAGACGAGAACTGGTTAAAGTTTCAGGAAGTAGTGTTATAAAGCCTCGTGATACTCAGCTGCGGCTCCGTGGGTGGGTTGAGCAGTGGCGGCCCCACATTCACGAAAAAAAAAATTTTTTAATTATTTTCTCCAGATTGAAAATTGTTCAAATGATAGTTGACACAATATTTTGAAGAAAAAAAAAGTCAGCCGGCTGTAAGGTGGATTATACGTCAGCTGGTCACACGAACATGAAAAAAAATATATGTTCGGTGATTTCCTCTCAGTTCAAAATTGATCAGATGAAAATCTATATACTACTTTGAATAAATAAAAACGTTAGCTGGCTGTATCTCGGTGGAAAGATTGTGAGCTGAAGCAGTGAAAGGTGAAACACGAGAACAAGGTGTGAGTGTCGATTGCCTATTTAAATACACTAGCTAACGGATTCTTCCAGCTAATCTATATATATATATATATATATATATATATATATATATATATATATATATATATATATATATATATATATATATATATATATGAAGTAAAATGCGAACAGTAAATGCAAACCTCGTTCCAACCATATCCTTTCCGTGTTAGAGGTTGCACAGTTTGAACAAATTGTTAAGAAACACAATTTATCCTATTCCACCACCATCGAGATGATGGCCTACCTGTACCACCATACCGAGAAGAAAGTCAAAACTTACCCTCCCCGCCACAGTGATACGGCAGAGGTACATGTTTCGTCTGTACTAGACTCATCAGGGTACCGACATGTACCTGGCTGTGCAAAGGACAGATCAGAAGGAAGCATGCAAATACTGAACGCGGCTTCGCCGACCTCCCGCCGGATGGCGTATATATGTTTATGCGGCTTTCACGTATACCTCCGTGTGAGATGCAATAGCAGTGGATATATCCACATTATGCCGTTGTAGTGCTGAAGTCACATTCAGCAAACGTACAACTGTAGGCAGCTTCGTATATGAATGAAGTAGAATGCGAACAGTAAATGCAAACCTCGTTCCAACCATATGCTTTCCGTGTTAGAGGTTGCACAGTTTGAACAAATTGTTAAGAAATGGCATAATGTGGATATATCCACTGCTATTGCATCTCACACTGAGGTATACGTGAAAGCCGCATAAACATATATACGCCATCCGGCGGGAGGTCGGCGAAGCCGCGTTCAGTATTTGCATGCTTCCTTCTGATCTGTCCTTTGCACAGCCAGGTGCATGTCGGTACCCTGATGAATCTAGTAGAGACGAAACATGTACCTCTGCCGTATCACTGTGGCGGGGAGGGTAAGTTTTGACTTTCTTCTCGGTATGGTGGTACAGGTAGGCCATCATCTCGATGGTGGTGGAATAGGATAAATTGTGTTTCTTAACAATTTGTTCAAACTGTGCAACCTCTAACACGGAAAAGATATGGTTGGAACGAGGTTTGCATTTACTGTTCGCATTCTACTTCATTCATATACGGAGCTGCCTATAGTTGTACGTTTGCTGAATGTGATTTCAGCACTACAACGGCATAATGTGGATATATCCACTGCTATTGCATCTCACACGGAGGTATACGTGAAAGCCGCATAAACATATATATGTATATATTTGTATACATATACATATATATATATATATATATATATATATATATATATATATATATATATATATATATATATATATATATATATATATATATATATAATGACGGCCCGAACCCGGAGAAAAATCTATTCTCGAACAATAAAAGCTTGTAAAAATAAAAATTTGCAACCGATCGGGTCGTTTTTGGCTCAAATTGTAGATGATGGACGCTTCTAAAAATTTGGTGTAGTATGTTAACAAAATTCATTGTGGCGGATCCAATATGGAGGTCAAAATCCAATATAGTGGCCCAATTTTTGAAAATCAACCGATTTGCACCAAATTTAGTATACGGGCGGTTCTTGGGGTCGTTGATTACAAATCTGGAGTCGGATTTGCGAAATTCAAGATAGCGGATCCAATTTGCCGGACGTATTTTTTGAAAATTAACCGATTTGTATCAAATTTGTTATTCGAGGTTTTTTGGGTTCGCCGATTATGAATCTGAAGTCAAATTTCCTAAATTCTCAAGTTCAATGGGGCGGATCTAAGATGGCTGACCAAACATGGCGTAGGTATTTTTTGAAAGTCAACAGATTTGCACCAAATTTGTACGGCCGTTTTTGGAGTTGATGATTACGAATCTGAGGTAAGGTTTGCCAAAGTCAAGATGGCGAAACCAAGATGGCGGACGACATTTTTGAAAATTAACCGAATTTTTGACAGCCATATTGGATCCGCCATATTGGATTTTGCCAACCTAATACACCAGTTTTTTAGGAGCGTCCATCAGCTGTAATTTGAACCAAAAATAACCCGAGCGGTTTTGAATTGTTATTTTTAAAATCTTTTTTTTCTAGACACTCGATATTTCTCTGGTTTTCGACCGCCATATTTGAGCCGCCATATCGTATTTTGTAAAGACGCACTTGGCATTTGAAAGTAGACGTTCTAAGCTTCAAAATTAGCTCTTAAACAATTTTTTTGGTTGCTTCTAATTTTGGTCGTAGCTCTGATCCGGTTGACGTGGATTGTCCTATATATATATATATATATATATATATATATATATATATATATATATATATATATATATATATATATTATATTCATCTTACTATATGGGCTTGGACAAGAAGAAAATTTTAATTTTTTTTTTTATTTTTGAATATTTTTAGTTGAGTTAGTTGGCCGCCACACAACGGAGCGGAGGAGTATATTTGCTGTACATCATGTCAATTTCGGCAACGTTGTATATATTTAATATCTATTCTCGTTTGGAAAGTTTTTAATGGGTTTCAACACTATACGGTGCGCTGCGTACTGTCATTAGGTTTGTCGGAGTCCTGCATAAAATATATTGCTAATTTTTGCTACGATAAAGGAATACCTAAAGGCTTTGTAATGATTACTTTTTGAAGAAATTATGTATATACATTTTCAGCAAAAACTAATTTGCAAATCGGTTTAGTCAGTTGATTCTTTATTATTTTGAGATTTTGATTTTAATTATATTATTCAGGCAAGTTCAAAAAATTCCTACAGATTAAAAATTTACCCCCTAATTCACTAACATGGTCTAATTTAAAACCAATCTAAGTTGACAGTGAAGAATTAAAATTATTAAGTGCAACAGTAACAATTTTAAACCGTAAAAATACAAGTAAAAATAATTATTTTATATTGTTCTAAAGCAACAAAACTAAAAAATGCTGTTAGTTTTTAAATAACAGCTATAGCTGTTGAGGATTTTAAAGCTTTGTCTCTGTATTTGTATCCTTGATAAGATTATATAAGTATTAATTTGTTGACGCATGTACTATAAATTATAATAATATCATAAGGAAAACTACACCGACTAACTAGAAGATCTAACTTTCGTGGCAACTAGATCAGGTCTAAGTGTTTTTTTTTTCATGTTCGTGTTACGAATTGACATATAGTCCACCACCTTACAGCTAGCTGAGTTTTTTTCAAAGTATAATGTCAACTATCATTTGTCAAATTTTCAATCGGGTGGAAGTGTTTAAAAATATCTACTCTACCCACCAAAAGAGCCGCAGCTAACGTTCACTAGGCTTCCTGACACAACCCTCTGAATCATTTTACGAGTTATTTTCGGGAGAAAATGACTTATAAAATATATACTTGGCTCGTGTACTATTATTGGAGAAACGATATTTAATAATTACAAATTATATAGTCATACTAAGGTTCAAAATATCTACCACTTTTATCAATATACTGTTAATTTTTTTTTCGAAATGGCATGAATATTATTTCGATTGATATTACCGAGAACATTGTCAGTTTTCTGTTCAAGAACTTCACAGCTTTCAGGGCCATCAAATTAGAATACCTCATGTTCACATATCCCCATGAATAAAAGTCTAAAGGTATTATAAATAACGAATAGTACTGACCGGTTTCATTACTTGTAAATACTAACCAACCACGAAATTATCCGATATTTCATTTCTTATATATTTGGAAGCCTAAATTTGGTTTCTTTAGATCTTAAAGAAACAACTATTTCTAAGAAAAACTTTGCAACTCACCTTTTAGACTTCGAGCATAAGAATCTTGGCGTAAAATCCCTGAAACAAAACACAAATAATAATTAACAATAAATAATTCTTAGTTCGATACAAATATTGTAGAATAAAAAGGTTATGCGATTTCGAAATGCACGTTTTCTTTGCTGTACAATTTTAAACCTCCCTGCCTATTTCAATATTTAGATCCAGAAAAATGATATTATGCCCGCCTTCTCATTTACATTACAGTTAAATATTTATCATGAAATAATACATTTTTAACCACAACTTGACATTTTGAAAGAATATATATATTAATTTTAATAATTTCCTTATTTCACAATATATAAAGCATATAATAATAACAATAAAAATGGCGAAATGGTTTGAACTACACTATTAAAAATAACCTTAAATTTAAGGCAAAGTTAGTGTGCATTATACATTAGATTTAATGATTTTGTACCAAAAACAGTGAATAATTTACACTTACTTTGAATTTAAAGCAATTTAATGGAATATCAGTTCGTTATACATTAAATTTTGTTAAATGGTATCTTAAATTTTAATAAAGTAACTGGAAAGATAAACTCTGTACATTAAAATTAATTCACATATACTCCAATATTAGAGGAATTTACATTATTATTCAATACAAATTTCTTGAGATTCCTGGAGCTGGTGCAATTTTTATTGAACTTTTTGTTTAGGATGATATAATTTGCTTAAAGGACTCAAATTTCTTAAGGTGAGGTGTTGTCCCGTACTGACGGGAACCAATGAGTTCGAAACCAGTCTAGATGGCAGACAATACCTATGGGGAAAATATCCAAGTTTTTTTGGTAGGTATAACATTTTTGGAACTTGTATTAATGTTGGTACATTAAATATGTAATAGCATGTCTCAGATTCAATGAGGACTGGTTGTATATTTAATGTACATAGTCACCTTAAAAAGTAATGATTAAACTTTAAATTTAATGTATGATTACATTAAATCTAAAGGAATAGATTAATTTAGATTAATGTAAATTATTAAATTTAATGCATTACATTAGATGTGTTTAATAAACGTGTGAAATTCGCTTCCAGCACATTTACATTAAGTTTAATGCATTACATTAGGTTAAAAGGAATCTTTTGATGTTCATCTTCAACAGATTTTTTGTTTTTATTAATGGTAAATATATTATATAAAATATCACTTTTAGTGAGATTCGCTTGTCATACACACAAATTTTTTTCTTTTATAAAACAATACGCTTTAAATAAAGATAGGACCTGTTTTGTATGGCACCAAGGATTTTACCACAATAATTACCGAAACTAGATTTTTACCGACCCAGAGAGTAGGCAGGTTTCCGAAAGAACTGTGGCACCGACAATCACCTACATTGTATAAAAGCCCTTATCTGTTAATAATGATTTCTCATGTTTTTTGCAAATATGGCGCCCTTCTGGTCCGTCATTTTCGTTGTAGTCCATATGCCAGATTGGATTCAAAAGTGTATGTCGGAACGAAGATTTTAAGCTATTGGTCATATTTTTAAGTTGCCTCAATTTTTGGTCTAGTCACGACTTATTTGAAACTGATTTACTAAGCTATCTAAAAAGAAAAATCTTCGACCAGTGCGTTCAGAGTAAGAAACGAAAAAATAAGAGGAAGAACGGGCATTACTGCCATCATAAAAAAGATAACAACCCTTAAGTGGATCTGGGCACACTAAATAACCAGAATTGCTTACGGACGGTGGACACGAAAAATTAGGCTGGAGATCTTGGGCTAATAAACGAAGTAGAGACAGATTACCTACACAATGAACAGACAACACCAAAAGGATGTCTAGCAACTGGTTACAAGTTGCCAAAGATAAATAAAGCTAGAGAGTACCAGGGAAGGCTTATATCCAACAATGAATACAAAGGGCAATATTTTCTCCAGCAAAAAAAAAATTATTTTTATTTGTTGAAATTACTCGTAGATGAGATAATAATCAGTTTATTTAAAATAAAAATCTTAATAAAAAGCAAAATTAAGTCATATTTCTTAGTTTATAATGAAAGAAATTTAAAGACCTAATTAAGACAACCGACATGTTTCTAGAAGAAAAGAAAATGCTTCTGCTGAAAACCAAAATTCATAATTTGATGGAAAATATTTTATTTTTAAACTATATTTACAAGAAAAGAAAAATTCTTAAAACAAAAATATAGTTATTCCAATGGAGTAGAAATAAAATAACCAGCAGGCTGACGAGACTTTGCACCAGCCCAAGACCTTAGGAAACAGCAGCTGGATTCTGTGTCATATAGAACCCTATTAATAGATTTAAGTCTACTATTTGGTGTTGTAAAGTAATTTCCTGGTATCGCTAGGAAGCAAAGTGGCGATACCTGTCCTTTTCTATTATATCGCAAAATCTAACCTCATTTCTTGTTGAAGTGAAAAATAAATAGTCGTACGACTTTTTTATAGCCCGAAGTATAGTCGATAGAAACATAGAATGACAAGAAACACTATTATCGCTTTCGTCGATAGAGATTGATAGTAGAAAACTAGATATAGAATTTTACGTAGCAGAGAAATCCACTGCAGGTCTAACCCCAACTCTAGCCCATAATTAGTGTTGTAACGAAAGAGAATGCATCATATTCGAGCTGATAATATAGGGAGCTTTATAGTTTTGACCTGTTTGCAATTCCAGTTGAGAAAGACAGACAACATTATATATTTCTTAAATCTATGAAATCACAGTAATTATTTACTATAATGCACTTCCACAAGATTATCCACTTTTTTTGTACATCCTCAATTTAGGGCGTAGATTGTGAAAAAACGAAATTTCGCGGAAATATTCTGTGATATTCCTTCTTTAAATATACCTACTTTGAGATTAGGCTACCAATGCTTCATTTCTCTCTTATTTAATTTTATATTTACTCCCCTTCTTCTTCAAATTGTAAACATCACCCTTCTTTTACTTTGGAAACATTTATGCAATTTATTTTACGCTTAAGGCAAGAAATTCGAGATATTAAACAACAACCACCGCACTAAAACTTCACTCCCTAATTCACGAAAATTAGCCAACTTTAAAACCAATCTAATTTGACAATAGACGGTATAAATTGACAAGTGAAAATTCTAAACCATAAAAATAAAAGGATAAAAAATTAATTTTCCTTTATTACGAAACCCCCGAAAACCCATAAAAATTCTGTTTGGGAGATAAGTATTCCTATCACCGATTTCAAGTCTTAATCTCCGGCTTTTATTCTTTATTTAAATGTTTAGTAGTTGAGATATGTAATATAAATTATGCTAATCATAAGTTATACAAAACGGGCCAACTAACAGATTTAACTTCCATTGCGACCTAATCAGATTTAAGTCTTAAACCTTCTTAGTGAATCTGGTTATTGGTGTTTTTTTTTTGTTTTTAATATATCTTTATCACATTTTATTTAAACTAAATATAATTTTTTTTTAAATCAAAATTTTAACAAATTTAAAATCATAATAATTCGAATTTTTTTTTATAGAGGCATAGAACTTTTAAATGGAATAAAACAAAGACGAATTTTTTAAATTGATATGAAATTTACTTTATTCGAAAGATAACCTTCTGGCATTATAATTTAAATATGACTTCTGGCATATGACCGCCACGGCGGGCTCGGACGTAGTCTAATCTGGAGGTCCAATTTTCGATGACTTTTTCCAACATTTGTGGCCGTATATCGGCAATAACGCGGAGAATGTTGTCCCCCAAGTGATCAATCGTTTCGGGCTTATCGGCGTAGACTAGCGACTTCACATATCCTCACAGAAAATAGTCTAGCGGCGTTAAGTCGCACGATCTTGGAAGCCATTTCACGGGCCCGAACCGTAAAACTATGCGGTTACCAAACGTTTCCTTCAATAAATCAACTGTGGCACGAGCTGTGTGACATGTTGCGCCGTCTTGTTGAAACCACAGCTCCTGCACATCATGGTTGTTCAATTGATGAACGAAAAAGTCAGTAATCATGGCTCTACAGCGGTCACCATTGACTGTAACGTTCTGATCAGCATCGTTTTTAAAGAAGTACGGACCAATGATTCCACCAGCCCATAAAGCACACCAGTCAGTTTTTCTGGATGTAACGGTGTCTCAACATACACTTGAGGATCATCATCACTCCAAATACGGCAGTTTTGTTTATTGACGTATCCATTCAAACAAAAGTGAGCTTCATCGCTAAACAAAATTCGCTTATGAAAATCGGGATCAACGGCAATCTTGTTTTGAGCCCATTCACCGAATCTACGCCTTGCTAGGTGATCGTGTGGCTTCAGTTCTTCCACGAGTTGAATTTTGTAAGCACGCAGACCAAGATCTTTCCGCAAAATCTTCCATAAAGTGAATGGACACATATCCAATTCCTGTGCACGATGGCGGATAGACTGATTCGGGTCTTCCGTACGCTACGCTCTACAGCAGCAATGACTTCTTCTGTACGCACTGTACGACGTCCCTGTGGATGCGTATTATCATTTAGAGTAAACGTGGTGCGAAAACGTTCCATAGTTAATCGAATTAATTGCTCTGATGGACGATTATGTTGACCGTAAAATGGACGTAGTGCGCGATACGTATTTCGAACAGAACTATGATTTTCAAAATAAATTTGCACAATTTGGAAGCGTTGTTCAAGCGTCAGTCTACTCATGTTGAAATGCCAAACCAAACTAAACATAAATCACTTGACAGCTGACAAAATGGCAGCCAGTTAAAAAAGTGTTGCCAACTTAAAGTTCTATACCTCTATAAAAAACACCCTTTAGATTGGCTCTCAAAATGCTTTTGACAAGGCACAAAAAATTCTAAAGTTTTTCTAGATGATGGTTATTGGAAAACTTAAATTTCCTTCCTTAGAATTAAAATAAGAGATGCATAAATATCAACGTAATTTTATAAAATTTTTTCATCCACATTCACCAAAAATGTTAAATTTTTAAACGGGGTCTCATAACCTTGGAAATTAAGCCTTCTAGTTTGTCACTTCATTTTACTATAATATTTGTATCAATTGTATCATATATCTATACCCCAAAATAGATTATTCTGAAAAAAAAGTTAGTTGAGATTTGAAATTCACAATTCCGCTTTTAATGACTTGCCTAACTTTAAACCTGATATATAGGCTGGGGTTTAAATTAACAATGCAAATATAAATCAACTAAATTTTAAACCATAAAATAAAAACATTGGGAAAATAAAATCGGTTTAGTTTATCACGGTTAAAATTTAGAGCGCAGTACGCTTTGTGATGTTCTAGAGTCGTATCAGAATTGGAAACACTAAGTGCAGTCAGCTTGATTATATATTGACAAATATTCGAATCATAAAGCTACGGGTACAACATTGGAATTTTAACAACCGGTCTTCTGTAAAAATTAAATGAATTAACCACTATCTTGGCTATTTAACAACACTACCGTAAGAAAAATCAATAAGGTGCTTTATCAAAACGATACGTTAACCAACGTAAATCTCTTCAATTATGAGGTAAAGAAATATTTGATGTCTCCAAGAAACATTTTAATTGAATTTTTAACCGACTTCTAAAAGAGGGAGGTTCTCAATTCGTTGACTATGAATTTTTTTTTATATATGTACACCGATTACTCCAAAACGGCTGCACCGATTTGAATGAAATTTTTTACGTTATGTTCAGAAAGTTGCTGCTGTGGTTCCATATTTTTTTGGATAAAATTAGTGCAGTGAAATCCAAGATGGCGCTGACAATATGGCGACCAAAAAAATTAATTTTTTCCGATTTACTCTAAAATTGTTATAGGGGAATTTTTGGGGTCGCACATAACGAATCTAAAATTATGTTTAAAAAATTTAATATGGCGGATCCAATAAGGTGGACAAAAAAATCAATTTTGTCCGATTTTTTTCCAAAATTGATAGATGGCGGATTAGAGATTCTACATTTCTCGATTTTGTCTACAATCAGTATTGGGGGATTTTTGGTAACGTTAATTACGAATTTCAAATATTTTTGGAAAAACTCAATCCGGCGGATTCAATATAGTATCCTAAAAATTTAAAATTTTTTGATTTTCTTCAAAACTGATATAAGGGGTTCTTGAGGGTATAATTTATGAATTTAAACGTATCTCAGGATTCAATATGGCGAATCCAATATAGCAGATTAAAATTTTTGCATTCTTCGATTTTGTTCAAAGGTGGGACTGAATCGTTTTTGATGATGTAAATAGCAAATATAAAATTATTTTAAGAAAATCCAATATGTTGGATGCGATATGATGGTCCAAAAATTTTAAATCTCCGGATTGCATCCAAACTTGGTATTAGGGGACTTGAAGGATTTAAATTTAGATTACATTAAAGCGTTAAAATTATGTTTTTGAAATTCAATATGGCTTATCCAATATGTTGGATTGAAAATTTTTGCCTTATTTGCATTTTGTCAGATTTGGTATTAGGGAGTTTCGGGGTCGTGTATTACGAATATGGAGTTAATTTTTTATACAAACTCAATATGCAGTATAAAATATATCCACGTAATAAATTTACGTCTCAAGTTCTTTAAATATCGATATTGGAAAGTTTAGGGGCCTATATTACCAATCTAAAATTAATTTGAAATTTAAGATAATGAATTTACTACGACAGACTAAATATTTGTTCGACACAACTGCACTGGTGTTTGGAGAACTCTAAAAATCAAAGAATGTTTAGTGGTTCATTTTAGGGTGACTTACAACTTTGGATAAAAAGGGGTAAATTTTTGCCACCTTGAAGTCATTGCGAGGTACACTAATCTCGATTAGTTCTTCGTTCAGATAACTTATGGATATCATATTGAATTCAAAATTAAAAATCGGAAAATAAAATTTTTATAAAAAAATTGAACCGACTTCTAAAATTGCGCTAAAAAGTGAAAAATAACTATAAATTTTTATATGAAATTGAAATTTTTGAAGCCGGCGCCAAACTATTTCTAAATGAAATAAATAACTACGAATATATACAAATTATGGTAAGAAAGCAATTACAAATAAGGTATTTTTATCTGATTATGCAAATCACATTTTGTTAAGTATTAATATGACGCCGACTTCAAAAATTTCAATTTCATATAAAAATTTATAGTTATTTTTCACTTTTTAGCGCACTTTTAGAAGTTGATTCAATTTTTTAATAAAAATTTTATTAAGGTAGTTTTTAATAACTACCTAATAAGTTTAAAAAGGGACAAAATACAAAATATTAGTTTAGTTACTCTAATAAACGAGTTTCAGCACTTCTGCAATTTAAACTTAATTAAAAAACAAATTAGTGCGAAACAATGTAAAAATGTAATAACAACTGTGACAGATTAACGGCTAGAGTGGCAATTAAAGAGCACAGTGCATACGGCAGCTCATTCTTGCGTAGGCTAAAAGGGTCATAGTTCTCATATCACCTATTTAAACTCTTTTATCTTTATGGAGGGCACCACTCCATTTTTATTAGGGTTAAAACTTAACTACTTTCAGGTTGGAGGCTTCAATAAAACACAATAGATGCTGCAATGTAACTAAAACTATATCGATCCAACTGTTTTATTAATGAAGTTCATGAAGTACAAGCTTCTTCAGACCAATAATCTAAATTATAGGTCGAGTAGCCTCACATTCATAAATGACGTTATTAAAAAACTGAAATAAGGCAAGGGTGTAATTTTAGGTAAACTTTTTATTGTATTTTTAGAAAAGGTAGGTTATATAAGCCTTCACTTTAAGCTGTTGCTTTTCTCCAATCTGCTAAATTTTACAGTCACCATAAATAAATCTTCTGCCTACCCAGACATACATTAATTGTTTCATAACGGCCAACCGAACAATATTGTGTATGAGAAGAAGCAAGTACTCAAACCCACATCATGATAAAAGGAAAAAAAGGGGGAGAAGGCTCTAAAATAAATCAAAAAACCGATATAAGAAAAATGATGAAACTCACCTCTAAATGAAACCAAAACCGGTTTCTCCAAAACGAGAAATTTGAAAAAGGCCTCGTGGTTACTTGAAAAATAAAATCAAAAATGAAATCGAAAAAACTTTTTCTACAACTTTCCTCTTGCGAATCTATGACACTTGCCCTCCTCTAGTTGCATTCTTTTGAACTTCATCAATCAAATGAGTGTTCGGGGTAGTGACGGGGTAAGGCGTCTACTCTGAGGACATCATGACGGAACAAATTTGATGAAAGACGAGCAACCAGTAGCATTTACTATAATAAGCATTTATAAGCATATTATATTAGAGGAAAATTCATTACTTATAAAATAAAAGAAAATACTTCTGACTAAATACAATATCATTGCATCAAAAAGCTGAAATATGAAAATGCTACATAACATAATTACACAAGCAAGAAAATAAATCAGTCAAAAAACTATAACAGCCAGATTCACTAAGGAGGTATAAGATTTAAACCCGATTTAGTTGCCAGTTTTGTTTTGCTTATGATATTTTCAAAATTTATATTTCATACGTCAATAAACAAATATTTATAAAGATAAGAATCTAGCGATAAAGCCTTCAAGTATGTAAAAAAAATGGCTATATCCCGAAGACAAATAAAACTTTCCAGTTTTACCTGTTTAGTAATAAGAGAAAATAATATTTTATGCTTGTATTTTTAGGGTTTAAAACTTATTTTACTTATTGTTGTTCTGGTCAGTTTTAAGGTTGAACCATGTTACTGAATTCAGGGGTATATATTTTGGAAAATAGTCAATGAAACTAGAAGTATAACTAAGGAAAACTAAATATACAGCTGATGTGAAATTGGTGATGACAGCAATGCAATCTTGAAAACTATACGAGGTAGATAGATGCTTTAAAGGGGAAAGTTTTAGGCATTTTTGTCACTAGGCAATTAATGCTGCTTGTAAATCCATTCTGATTTGTTACATTTTTGAGATATTAAAAAAACTGAAATTAAAAAGTTTTTAATTTTTACTCATCGAAAAGTACTTAATTTTCTATGTAAAATACCAATGCTATAAATAACTAAAAACAATTTTTAATAAAAATTTAAATATTTAATAATATTGAAATTTTAAATAATTCTTTTTCTTAAGATTAAAGTCAAATTAGTAACAATATTTCTTTATCCTGAGTTCATTATAAATGAAAATCTTTCAAAAGTTTTAAAAAGTCCTAAGAAGAAACTGAACAATTAATTCAAGCTTATTCATTGATTCGGTTGTTTTTTGAGCCTGAAACAAATGAAATTCTTTCCTTTGTCAAGTAGAGAAGATTGGGAGGGAGAGCAAAATCTTCCGAAAAATAAATCCTGGTGGTATACTGATGGATCTCGAAAAGATGAAATAGCTGGAGCCGGAGTATTCAGCAGGTGCATAGGAGTCAGAGAGTATTATGCGTTTCTGCAGTATGCCCATCTCTGTGAGTGGGACATAGACAGAAATAGGGTAATAAATATATGCTCACACAGTAAGGCTGCGATATTAGTACTGAAGTCCAATGTCGTAACTTCCCGACTGGTGTATGAGTGCAAGGACGACCTTAGTCATATGACACAGTCAGATTCATGTGGGTCACTCGGATATACGCAGGAATGAGGAAGCAGACCGTCTGGCAAAGTTGGGTTGGGCAACTGAACCGTATAGATCCCAATTGCTATTGGTAACAGAATATTAAAATTGTTGCTGGAAAGCAAATTTATTGAATCGTGGATTGAAGCTCCTGGACTAAGGTGTGCTAAAGAACATATAACTGGACCTAGTGCACGGCGTACTAAGGAGCTTCTGTCCTTAAGAAGGAAAGAGCTGCGAATTGTGGTGGGATTATTGACAGGACATTGTCACCTGAGGGGCCTTCTTCATAAAATCGGTGTCGAAGATGACTCGAAGTATAAATGGTGTTTGGAGGAAGATGAAACTGTTGACCATGTCAGAGAATGCCCAGCAGTCAACGAACTGAGACAGGAATATTTTGGAGATACAATTTTGTTACCGGAAACAGTTGGGCAATGTCAACTAACCAGGCTGTTTGGATTAGCAAAGGCGATCGGCCTCAAATGACCTACTGTTATGGTAGGTAAAGGGCCCAATAGAGGTCTAGGTATCGATAATCCTTTTTTTTATTCATTCATTCTTTCCTCTGTCATTAAATAAAATTTGTTTTTAAGTGCGTTTTTTGACGTTTTAAAATAAAAATTTCTACAATGATATTAAATTATTCTAACGAATAAATGAGAACTCTGAAGAACTTATTTTCCTAAACTAGTTAGAAACTTACTTGAGTTTGGTGGTTTCGGAAAATCTCGTTCCAAAAACTACATGGAAAATAACGAGAATGGTAATAGAAGTATTTTTGAATATTTTAAAGACAATCCGACGTCGTCTGGTGTACAAGTATTTCTAGAAGATGATTTTGATAGACAACTAATCGTATTGCTAATAACTAGCGGAAAATGCTTATTTCTTAATTCAAAAATAAAATAAACAACGTATTCCTATCTGATTCAGAGTGGAAAAAGCTAACGACTAATTAATAAGCAAATCTATTTTAGCCCTTTCTTGTTGTGCCGAGTCGCTCCAGGTCAAATTTATACTGCTGTTTCTGTTAACCTGGTAACGTGTAAAATTTTCTTTGACATTTGAAGGAAGTAGCGTGTCACGTAAGTTTAGGGCTCACCTATAAAATGGAGTCATTTTGTCCTCATTTTCACTTTTTCCTGTTACAATCAACAAAAGAAGACTGAAGACTTCCATCCTGCTAGTTTTGCAGCTTATTGCTGGATTTGGGTTAGAAATGTTATTTAGCTGTCCCGTATTACCTTTATTATCGTTTGATGTGTCCTTTTGTGCGTTTTTTTCTCTTTACCGAGATGAAACCTGGAAAGAGTAATTTTTTGTCAGACTTGAGCACGTTTTTAACAAGAAATCAGTCTAGGCCCCAAAAAATTGGGGTCCACCTTACAGATATCCACCCTATGGATTTAAACATCACTGCGGTCTAACCTCAGGGTATTCTCTTTTGTTGCTGTTAACCACCCTACGGGTTTGAACTATCCACCCTTGGGACAAATTGTACTACCTTCAAAGCTTATTAATCCCGCTGCGCCCCGCATGTGGATGATACGACAGAGCGTACACTGTAGTCGAGAAAATAAATCACAGGCAAACCATTTGTATTTATCTCCTTTTCCTGTGTATTTATTCAAGTTTGCTATTTTCTTTTTTTTTTAATATTTTGTAACATCTAGCTTATGCTACAGTTTAATTTTAATTAAAGGTTTTTTGTACGTTTGTAATTAATTATTTCACACATGCCTTCAAATTTACAGTTAATTCGACTCTGAAATGGAACAACAATCCTAAAAGCTTAATCTTTTAGATTTTTGAGGTTTTTTCGGGGATGATTTTGGAAGTGTTCTTGTAATTATGACCTCAGATTTAATTGTAGTTTAAAAAAATACTTCGTATTACATAAGTCCCTTTCATTGGTATAAACTTTTCCTGTTTGCAAACCCGTATAATACACCAAGGAATTTATTGCCTATACTTGGCAAAAGATGATAAAAAATAGCTTTCCGAAAAAATTTGATAAAAAAACGAGAAATGGCAATTTTTCGAGCAATAATATGTGTTTAATTTTTTTTCATTTTTTCAGCGCCTAAATTTTAAAAATTAGTAGGAATTGCTCATATATCAAATTACATTTCTGAAGAATTTAGAGTATACATCGGCACATCCCACGTTAGTGTGTTGGATTCACTTTTGTTCTTTTAGTACACTTATCTTACGCTTAGTAAAACAAGGCTCTTTGGATTGTCTCTCACAAAAAAGACGTATTCCATTCTTTTAATTTTCTAATTGCTGCAAACAAAACTACTTAATATTTAAATATGAAAAATTGAAGTTTAGCATCCATTGCAATTTAAAACCATCAGTAAAATTTTTAGGAAGCTTTAAAGACGCTCATTGGGTACTGATTACAAATTTATTTTGTACAGTAGATATGCATATATAATGAAAAACTTAAAAAATAAACTGTCCCAATTAGGCCTTATTGGAGTTTATTTAGCATTACTGCATTCCATTTTAAGCTCCGTCCTCATTTGTTGCGGACAGTAACAAGTCCTGACTTGTAAACAATATATTATCAGAATTGTGTTTCAGCTACGGCGTCTACAGTTTTTGCAAAGCCTTATATTTCGATCTCATCTCTTGATATTATATAGTAGATTCTCAGATTTTGCATCTGATGATAGATTAAGAATAATCATCCAGCCAATACCAATACCTGTTCATTCCCCACTGTTTTCGTATTTGCACCTTCAGGTCTCTGTATTTGGCGATTTTTTCTTATGCTTGTCTATTAAATTATTATTGTTAGAGATGACGATTAGTTTTGTTCTTTCAGCTATTTTATCTACCGACGTGACATCTGATCTGCTATAGGAACTACCTGGTCCTTAACTACAGTCCGATCTCAATACAGCTACTCGTTATTTACCAATACAAGTTTTGGATTGTATTGATATCAGCTGCTAAATAGTGTCTCTTCTTCTATTGCCCTCCATATTATTGTTATTATTACTTATTTCTATTTTAAATTTGTACATTTCTCTAATTTAGATTATGTCAATTTTGGGCTCAGAAATTTTGTTACGTACACTTGTGCCTTACAACCATATGAATAAAGGATATATAGTATAAAAAATTAAAATACAAACTCAATTATTCCTGTGTAGCCCACAATATCAATAGTACGGAACCATCGGCATATAAAGTCATACCTCCAATTCACCGAATTTATTTCAAATCTAATTAATTCTGAATAACCTTATATACACTTGTTAAAAAGAGAATATTTTCAGAATTACTAAGCTATAAATATTTTAAATTAAAATTATTATTAAAAAATATATGCAATATAATACAATGTTATTACTGGATGTCCGGATTACGAAAAATATTTAATATTGAATCTGAATAATGAATAAAATAGATTAATTCGAAATCCGGTTTAACTATTAAACCATGTTTACTGGAAAATTTAGTTATGTTTGGCAGTAACTATTACTGACGTTAATTTCCGCAATAAAGTTACCTTCTTTTTCATTTCCCATTGCTGTCACATTTATGCATTTTAAAGTTTATTAAAATATTGAATTTTGTTTGCTATTGTACAGCGATTTATAGACAAAAGTGCAAAATATGGAACGATGAATTACAGGGTCAACAGATTGGGATAAGTATTTAACATAGAACGGCTTAATATCGATTTTTAATAAAAATATGTTTTTATATATGTAATTCTCCTTTCAGGCAGAGAATATGAAAAATATATATACAAACAGTTTATTTCCTGCAAATATTGTTCTGGTCCTCTCTCCATATGTGTTTCGATCACCTCATGATCTCGTCAGTGGAGCTGTATCGGACCGCGATTAACATTAGCGGGAACCGATATATGAACCATAAATTTCAATGCCTGTCGGCAGGATATTGTACCTGTCATCTACCGACTTCGATGTCAGACTGAAAAATATCGCCAGTCGAATGACATCTTTGAATCATTGGAGTAACGTGAAATTTAAAAAAACATCAAAATTTCAGTAAGAAATAAAGAAATTTTTCTGCCGTATTTAAATAGTTTGTTATATATGTAATTCTCCTCTCAGGCAGAGAATATGAAAAATATATATACAAACTGTTTATTTCCTGCAAATATCGCTCTGGTCCTCTCTCCATACGCGTTTCGATCGCCTCATGATCTCGTCAGTGGAGCTGTATCGGACCGAGAGCAACATTAGCAGGAAATAACTGATACAGCTCCACTGACGAGATCATGAGGTGATCGAAACGCGTATGGAGAGAGGACCAGAGCGATATTTGCAGGAAATAAACTGTTTGAATATATATTTTTCATATACTCTGCCTGAAAGGAGAATTACATATATAACAAACAATTTAAATACGGCAGACAGATATTTCTTACTGAAATTTTGATTTTTTTTAAACATGTTTTTTTTGGGTAATTTTATGATATTTAGATTCATTGCTTAGGATATATTTGTATATATATATATTTTTTGGGGGGAATTTGAGTAGCTACAACCACGTAATTGGCTCACCAAAGAATAATTTTTTTAAAATGTTTATATAAAACTAATAAGAGACAAATTTTTCTTTATGCAGGCAGAAATTTCCGGAATGCTTTATGGGTAAAATTATCAGAAGAGCCTACAATAGGCAGCTCCGAAGTTCCTTAGTGGACGAAAGTTGACTGATCTGAAACAGTCATACTGAACCTATAATTCCACTAGCCAAAAATAAAGTCATGTTTCAATGGGTATCACTGCACGATGGTATAAATAGTAATAAAAGAGTTCAGGACAGGTCGATAGATTTAATATATCGACCCTGAGTTTGCCCTTAGGGAACAAAGATAAGCGGTACTAGAAGCAATTAAACAAGGTATTTACAGGTATGGTAAGAATACAAATGGGTGTCTAAAATCTCATAAGCAGTGGGATATTCGATTTAAAATGCCAAGGATGTACTTTGACACTCACAGTTCATTCCAAAAGTTCCAGAACTAATTTTTTCCACGAATGAAAATAAGAGCTTAGAAAAAATATTTTATTTATTTTTTAATATAATTCCCTTCTCGTTCTATACAAATTTTGCTGCGCTCGTATAGCTACCGGAATGACCTGGAAAACTCCTCTTCTGGAATAGCTTTCAAAGCCGTGGTCACATTCATTTGAATCGCCTCAAGGTATTCAAAACCTTCTTCTTTCATCTTCATTTTCAATTTAAGGAATAAAAAAAGGTCTCTCGGAGCCAGATCTTGCGAGAATGGCGGGTAAAAAATCATGGAGACTGACTTTTGGGCCAAAAATTGTGTTATGGGTAGCAAGGAATGGGCTGGCGCATTGTCGTGCAACAGAAACCAGTCACCGGTGCGGTACAATTCCAGTCTCATGCGACGAATCCGCTTAAAAAATTGATTTAGGACACTTTTGTAGAATCGTGCGTTCACTGTTTGGTCCGGGGGCACGAATTCGCTATGAATAATCCCGCCAAAATCGAAAAACGAAATGAGCTTTGTTTTGATTTTTGACTTTGTCGCTCGAATTTTGGTAGGCCGACCTTCGCCCTTGCCACGTCATTCAGTATTTTAGAGTTTTGTCGATGATTATATTGAAAACACCATGATTCGTCGCCGGTTATAATTTTATTTTAAAAAATTTCATGCTTGTCTGCCAAATCGCGTGAAGATTCCACACGGCGCTCTTTCACCTTTTCCATTAACAAGTACAGAATAAACTTTGCACACACTTTTTTTCCCAAGAACATTGTGCAAAATGTGACGCACGCTTCTTACGTTGATGTTGAGTTCCTGTGACAACATTTCAACCGTAGCTCGCCGATTACGCAACAGTGCGAGGCGCCACGATCGACATTCTCATCGTTAGTCGAGATTAAAGAGCGCTTCTTCCATAGATCGTCTTCCAACGTCTATCGACCGTATTTGAACCGTGCATACCACTTGAATGAACTGTTTTTTTCTTATAAGGAATATTTCGGACCGAGCTTTGTTTAAGGAATATATCTTTATATTCGCCATGAGAAATTCTGTCAAATTAAAAAAACAAAAAAATTAGTTACCTACTTTGTATATGAAAATTCGATCCAATATGGGTGCTAAAGCACAAAATAATTGAAATTTTTCACGAAACTTTATGTGCCGGTACTGTGTCTTATATATATATATATATATATATATATATATAAGTGGTGAGCAAAGTGAAGAAAAAAAATCACAACTATGAAACTGAAAATGAACTTAAAACGGAACTTTTATTGATTAAAAATTATAAAAAAAAATAAAGAATTTTTTTCTTGGAAAGATTTATTATAGGATTAATAGCTAGAGAAATTTTAAGCTTGAGAACTTTGCTATTTTTTTATACAATTTAAAAAATGACCAAAATTGAATTTTGGAAATATTTAAAGTTGAATATCTCAAAAGAAACTGAGTAAAAAATTATGGAATTAATGTAGATTACACCCCTTTATGATATAAATATACGGTATGGTGACTAAAGCTCAATTGGCTCTGGAACCAATATTATTCTGATAATATTCTTTTTTTTTGTGTTGATATCTATAAAACTAACATAGAAATATTTGTACAAAACCTGTTCTCAGCCCAAAAACGATTCCGAAGCAAATTTAAAATAGCCGCCAAAAAAATATGAAAAAATATTCTAATACAAATCTATATTTTGTTACATACATAATATTAATTACAACAATATCATAAGCAAAACTAAGCTGTCCGCCTAGAAGATCTAACTTCTAAGTCTTAAAGTTTTTAGAAAATCTGATTTTAAATAATTCTGGCGACACAGATGCACTGGCCAACCATAATGACGACTAGCGCACGACTTTGAAAATGTTGCGAATTTACCGTGAACTATTTTAAAATTACCAAAATTACAGAAATTGGACAAAAATGAGCTGAATAATAACTAGATAATAATTTTTCCTAGGGTTGGATGTCACACAGTCGTGTAATAGTTGCCAAAATTCTTTTGAAGCTGTCAACTCTACTTTATTAATCAATACTTTCGATTTCCAGACTTATGTTACCCAACTAATGTGTTATTAAAGGGAGCAAAAACAGATGTGTGGTTACTCTTGAAGTTCTTATGAAATTGAAGCTAAATGGGAAATTTTTTGAATAGAGCCCACTTTCGTTTACTGCACAAGCTGATTTTAGAATTTTTTATAACAAAAAATAATTATAATAAAAACTCAGAGAAAATGAGTGAAAATTTGTTAAATTTGATTATAGCGAACCGATATTACACACAATATTTTAAATTGTTATCCTTCTTCTTGCTGTAACCATGGTACCTACGTGAAATTTGTTTTAAACAAATTGCTATCTAGTACTCCGAAAAACTGTTACGCCACCAAGAAGTGATCATATTAAACAAAAAAATTTCATATAATGATGATTAAACAATTAAATAGACAATGAGGAGTACAAAAATGTTTTGATTAGAATATAAATAATGGAATAAAATTATTCTCAGCATACGTAGATGTAGTTTTATTTATATTATAGTGCTTAGCTAAGGTTAGTTTAAATTATTTTTAATATTTAATCAATAGTTGAATCGTGAAAATTTAATAAAGGAAAGGATAAATAATCGACAATAAAATACATAAACAATATATGCTTAGTAATTGATTGTAGCAGATATAAAACAAAAAATAATAAAAACTTTTATTGTTTCCATCAAATTACTCAATAACAAAATGTAATATTAGTAATAATATTTACTATGTTAGCTTTTAATTTTGGTTATTATTCATAACGATAGAATATTACCAGTAATAATCTATTACTTACCTAATAACATAAGCAATTTTCCTATTCAAAATAATATTATACATTTAAGAAATTGACTTTGCAGTGTCGCTCAGGTGATTTTGATAAGATAGAATTTCTTTTCGTTGGTAGAAGACATTAGCCATCCTATATTGGATATTTAATTCCTGATTTGACCTAAGCATCTTAAGTTAACAATTTTTTAAATAAAAGGCTTAAGGCGGGTTTTCCTAGCAGCGCACATTTTACGCGGCGTAGAACTTAATACGGTCGGCGTAAAACGCCGAGAACTTCTCTAATGAAAATCAAATGCAGGCGTTTTCCTATACTGCGTAAAAACGACTTGCGCCAACTTAATACGGTCGACGCAATAGGACGACTGCTCCGAGAGCAGTCTATTCAGTTGTACGCTGCGTATAATGAAAGAAGTGCTCCGATATTTTGCTAAAAATGAATTCACAAAAACAACAGATCCGTTTTAGTGCTACTGAGGATGAACAATTGGTAGAAATATTGAGGGGTTACCCTATTCTTTGGAACTTGAAGCTTCAAGAGTTTAAAAATGTTGCCAAAAAGGACACAATTTGGAATGAAATAAACAAAATGTTAAACAAACCAGGTAATTTTTATTGTTTAATTTATGACAACACAATTTATTATTAGCGATTTATTTTGCAAATATGTTTAGAGTATAATGTTTTTTTAATACACGATATAAAAGCGTTACTGTGTCTTTTGGTTTCTGCTTCTATTACTGAAGTAGTCTTTGAACTGGGTTCTAACCTTAAATCCTTCGGAATTAGCAAATCCTCCTACCCCAAGCAATGGTATCATATTCTCCTCCGGCAGTTCATATATATCTTCTGCTTGGCTAAACGGGGAACAACGATTAAGGGACTCTTCACGCAAGTAGTTGTGTAAACAGCAACATAGCCAAATAATTAAGTCAACTGTCTCAGGTTTTACATTAACAGGCGTAAAGAAAATTCTAAATATAGCACACATTATGCCGAAAGCGTTTTCCGTCACCCTTCTTGCTCGACATAGGTAATAGTTGAACCTCCTTTGGTCGCCATCTTGGACAGCTTGTTTCCGACAGTAAGGTTTCATAACATATTTATCTAATCGGAAAGCCTCATCGCCTACTATTACATGAGGCAACAAAATCTTCGTACCTGGTAAGAATCTCGGAGGAGGGAAAAAAGTTCCGTTTGTAATCTGCTTTCCCATTTCTGATTTATTAAATATTCCAGCATCACCTTCCTTGCCATAAGATCCAACATCAATACCAACGAATTTGTAGTTTTCATCTACCATAGCAAGAAGGACAATTGAAAAGTAATTTTTGTAGTTATGGAATAACGAACCTGTGTTCTCTGGCGCT
Source organism: Diaprepes abbreviatus (assembly GCA_034092305.1). NCBI lineage: Eukaryota > Metazoa > Arthropoda > Insecta > Coleoptera > Curculionidae > Diaprepes > Diaprepes abbreviatus. The sequence continues at coordinate 14,385,010 of JASJET010000002.1, read as the reverse complement.
ACAATCCTGTTGTGTTTGCCATCTAATCCTGCTAAACAATTAGGAAAATTCCATCAGTTCCAGAATTCTTCGGCTTTTTCTGTCCAATTTATTTCAGAGACAGATGGTAAAAGTGTGGGTTGCAGGTTTGTTTTCAGTGCTTTCAAAACTACTGGAACGAACTTCGATATGGTTAACGATGATATGCGATAGGAAAATGCCATTGAATGGAATGACTCCCCCGTAACAAGAATCTGGAAAAAAAATAACAGCATTTATCAAGCAAGAAACTACTCTGCATATTCTACAGAAAAAAATCTGATGTATCGAGGTACTCTCCCATATGGTTTTTTTAATATTCTCGTTTTTTGATTCCAGACATTTATTCATCTAAGTGAAAAGGAATTTATTTTCAGATGGACAATGCAAATCTCGATGGAAGAGTATTCGAGATCAAAAGGCAAAGGAAATTAGAAAAAAATTCGCCTACTGGGTCTGCAGCTACAAAGAAACGGGCTGTGTACTGGGACAGATTGAGGCTCTTGGATAGTGTGGAAGATGAGCGAGAGTAAGTACGTAAATGGTACACATACAGGGTGGCCGTACCGTTTATTTTCCTATGATTTATTCAATAACATTTTTTTTCAGAAGTCAGTCAAATTTCCAAACGAATGAAAACGACCTGGCTGTTGCAGATCAGAGTGAGCAGAATAATAGCGTTCAATATACAGTTGGCGAACAAGATATCACTGGAACTAATGATACTGCCGAGGAAGAACTTAATGAAAACAAATTAAAAAGAAAAAGGGAAAGGTCCATATCTCGAAAATCGAATACACATGAGTGTAAAGTTTCAAGTTTAGTAAGTCCTTCGATAAAGAAAAATAGAGCAAATGACACATTGGTACAGTTACTAAAAAACAAGGAGCAGGAGAGGCAACAACTCGGAAAATATGTTAACCAAATAATGGAATCCAGCGAAGAAAACGAAATTGATCTTTTTTTCAAAAGCCTTGCTGCTACTGTTAAGAAATTTGAGCCTGAAGATGCAATCGAGGCTAAAATGAAAATTTTTAATGTGGCAACCGAAATTGAAATCAGAGAACAAAAAGAAGCAGCATGTCTATTTTTATTGAAAACAGCAGTCGTCCTAGTTCAGCATTTTCTTCCCACTCTTCCTCTCACACATATGTGGAACAATCGCCTACTTCCAATATGTACATGGTATCGCCACCACCTAACACGAACTTATCTGAAAATGCACCGTATGTAAATCTATCGTCACCCTTCCAAGATGATAATGCTCCTTCGCAATCCATGGTGTCACCCTAATTCAATATGAAGTTACCTGAAAATGTACTGTATGTTAATCCGTCGTTACATTTTCAAGTCCAGCATTTGTATTCCATGATGCTACCTCGGATCAATTAAACTTATCGGATAATATATCGTGCGAAGATCCATCGTCATCCTTTCAAGTCAAAAATACGTATAATTTTGACATTCCTAAAATAGTGGAACACAACATATTAACATTATAAATAATGGACATAATTATTAACATAAAAAGATTAAAAATGTGCAAACTAGGTTTAAAAAATATATGTTTGATTATTTGGAAACAAAATTTAATATATTTACCTCAATGTTAGGCCAAGTTTTTCAGATGGCGAAATAGGATGTCGCACATGATTACATGGCTCAACATTTAAATCTTCTTTCACAAGATCGAGAAGAAACGAGAATTGCTGCCTTGTAACTCTAAAATACGCTTTAAATTTTACTTCGTCGTCGAGCAGATGTTTATGGATAAGTAATTTAAATGCTCCTTCGCTGCTTCTATTTGGAAATAATTGACTAGCAGAATTTCTAGTGCCACTATGAATCGTGGTTAATAAATCAATCTCTTCTTTCAAAATTTCGTCTTGTAATATTAATAAAGCCAAAGCCATTTTTTTACTTTTAGATAAATTCATCGCGACGGTCGTTACGCAACTGAAAATCCTAGGAAAACACTTTTCGGCAGCGCATTGGTTGTTGCGTTGCGTCAGCCGAATTACGTTCTACGGCACGCAAAATGTGTGTTGTTGTTAGGAAAACCCGGCTTTAATAAAACTATTCTACGCCTATCAATCGGTAAAAGAAAACGATAATAAATGGAAAAAATAACCTATTCACTCTTTTAACAATTTTGGAAGTATTTAAATCTTTCTTTTTAAATAGGAAAAACAATCATTATACGAATTCTTTGCACATGTAATTAAAGGAATATATTGTATTATAGCGATTTTATTTGAATATTCTTTTGTTTCATAATAATGGGAAAATTGTTGATATGGTGTTAAATCTATCCTTGACTTAATCTCTAATGATTTTCATATTTGATAAGGGTACAATTTCTTCGACTTATTTTTAAATATTTATATCAGCTATACGGCTTATGAATTCCCATAAAATGTTTAAGTTTATGGTACCAGACAAACAGATAAACGACCTAAAATTAAAAAAAACTGGCGAATTTTGACAATTGATTTATTTTTTCCTTTACAGATAACGATTTTTGGGTAGTAATATAAAATATATTCTTTCGTCATGGGTAAAATCCATATATAGAGTGATTATTCAATTCCTCCATTTAGTAAAATATATTTTACGTCAATCAATATTTAATAAGATTAATTATCATTAATATTTGGTCCATGATACAACTTTCTATTATTTTCTGTTAGCTTTTGTGTAAAAACAAAAAAGTTTTATGATATTTAAAATTCACAGCATGCAAAAATAAAACTTTTCTCACGTTATTTCATTTTAAACAACACTTTGGTCTTCTAATAACTTTCTATTGTAAAACCTTCACAGTTGTAAACTTATTATAAATCACGTTTTTGCATTTCGCCTAAGCCAAAAGCTAGACAGCTTATTCACAGCATCTAAAACACTAAATAACCGCTTCCGGCGGTTATAAAAGAACTTTTCTAACTAAAATGAAACGAAAAAGATTTTTAAACGTTCGGCCTAAATGAAAAATAAAAGTTTTGAAAAGTTGGAAGCGCAGCATCTCCCGGGAATAATAAAATTGAACTTACGAGATGTGTGAAAAATATTTTAAAATACTTAAAACCAAGTTTTCGTTTTAAATGTTGTAAAACTTGATAATAATTTAAGCGTGGGTTGTAGAAGGTAAAATGTTTTTTGCGTTGTTTCCGTACGAATTTTAACTTCCCTTTCTAAATGAACTAAGGTATGATAAGGTGCAAATAAACCATTTATAAGGATTAAAAAATAATTTTGAGGTAATTTTCTAACAAATAACTATTTGTATTTTATTATGGAAAACTAAATAAAAACTTTTGGACAGATTAACCGTATATTGAACTAATCACCTATTTAAAAAGTATATCCGGGAATATTAAACCATGTATTCATAGACAGGATTTTTCAACAAATAAAATGTAAATTTACTAATTTACATATTTTACCTTTTAAAGTGATCTATATTGACAATAAAAAAGTAAAGTTGCCAATTGCCACAATAAGGCAACAAGGATTGAATATTAAAAATACGAGAATTATTTTCTTATATTACGAAATATGCAAAACTGGAAAATATTGTATATGTTCGAGAAACCAACATACTTCTTACCGAATCCTGGGCTTTATCATTAGGTCTTCATTCTCATCATATGATCACAAACGAAATTAAACTGACCTTTTAACTTTTTTGTGATTATAAATAAAATACTAAGAAGTTTTTTAATATGAGAAATCAGTTTCGATGTACACTGCAGGAGGCGCCACTTCGTCTTCATTTATCTCTAAAAATCATTATCCCTTGACATTTTTTATCCAAAACAGTTACAACTAGTAGGTGAAGCTTCGAGCAGCCTTCTCTCATATAATTGAATCTAAATGTTTAATTGCGTAGACTCATCCTAACGCCCCTTCACACTTTATCCAGATTTAGGATTGGTCCAGGAAATTTATAACTTGTCATGGGTCATCAGGCCACCAATAATAAAAATTTACATAGCAGCAAGCTAATAATGACAATAACGTAGGAATAAACTGGTGAAGAACAATAAGAATAATACACAAAGTTAATAACAAATCAAAATAGAAAAATTTATTTAATTGTTTAATTAAGAAGGGAACCACCTCAGCCCGACCCCACCAATTTTGATCATTTTTGGATATGTTGTGGTAATTAAAAAATTAATGGCACGTATATTTTTTAACTGCTAACATCCACTTTTAAGGGGTGAAATTCATCCCCAAAGCCAAGCCTTAAAATTTTGCTTTCAATATATCTTAGCATCTAATGAATATTCATTATAAAAGTCGTAAGGGTGAGGTGAATTTATGACCAAAGAGGTTGCAACTCCTATTTTATATTTTAAAAAAACTAAATTTTATATGAATATTTTTTTAATAAACATCCGGAAATGTACTCAAAAAAATTACAGAAAGCATTTTTGTTAACAATATTTATTATTAGTGTTGGTGCGTTTCGGGATTTTTCAAATAACCACCCCTAAATATCGTTAACTACCCCTTACAGTCATACACCACATATAAGAGACAAATATTTTTTTTCTTAAAAGTCATCCAATACAATAAATACAATTTTTTTTCAATAACAGCATCAAAAGGGTGAAAAAAATCACCCCCAAAAGTAAATACCTATTACGAATTAAAATTCTGTAATAAAAAAAAAATAAAGTAAGTTGTGTATCACTGACAAGGGAAATAACATTATTTTTTTTAATATACCAACATTTTTTTAAGAGGTGTAAACTATCCCTCATGTTTACCCTTAAAATTAATTTTGATATACCTTACCATTTAATGAATATTTCTGAATAAAGCTAAGTATAAAAATATTTGTCGTAAGAAGCCTGAAATATAAGGTCTATTTATGAAATACATTTGTTATGAATATTTTTTTTCTTAATATCGGGGAATGAACCTAAAAAATTATAAACAGCATTTTCGTTAACAATATCGATTTTTAAATCTTAATAAAAAAATCTATTTTTTATCACTTACATGTGATCCATCACTTTAAAGGGTACTTGCTGATATTAAGGAGTGGTTCATTGAAAAATGTTAAAACAAGTATACTTTAATATTCAATATTAAAAACGGAAATGCTTTCATTTTCATGAAAAAAATTCTTTAAAATAATGTATTTTTTGCAATATAAAATAAGGATTGCGACCCCTTCCATCATAAATACACTTCGTATTTCAAGATTCTTACGAAAAATATTTTTAAACGTAATTTTATTTAAAAATAACTATTAAATGGGATGCGTATGAAAAAGTAAATCGTAAAGTTCAACTTTAGGGGTAGTTTTCACTCCCTATAAGTGAATATTAGCAGATTAGTATGTTAAAAAAAGTTTTCTCCTTATTAAATCATACAGGACTTATTTTATATTTTGTTTTATAAAAGAATTTTAATTAGATCCCATGTTACATAAAGTATTTGCTTTTGAGGGTGGCTTTTTTGACCCTCTTGGTACTATTGTTGAAAAAAAAAATTTAATATATTTGCATTTGTTATAAATTACATTTTATATACACTTTGGATGACTTTAAAGACAAAAAAAAACAATTTTTACCACTTATATGTGGTCCATCATTGTAAGGGATAGTTAACGGTATTTAGGGGTGATTATTTGTAAAATCCCGAAACACATCAACACTAGTAATCGATATTGTGAACAAAAATGCTTTTTGTAATTCATATGAGTTCATTCCCCGATATTTTTTTTAAAAATATTCATAAAAAATGTTTTTTTTTTTTAAATATAAAATAGGGGTTGCAACCTTTTTGGTCATTAATACACCTCACATTTGTTACTTTTTATGACGAATGTTTTCCACTTGATTTTATTCAAAAATAATTGGTTTGTACTGAGATATATTAAAAAAAAAGTTTTAAGGGTTGACTTTGGGGATAATTTTCACCCCTTAAAAATGGATGTCAGCCGATAAAAAAATACGTGTCTATTATTTTTTCATTACTACAACATATCTAATAAAATTTTTATAAAAAAATTGAACCGACTTCTAAAAGTGCGCTAAAAAGTGAAAAATAACTCTAAATTTTTATATGAAATTGAACTTTTTGAAGTCGGCGCCAAACTAATACCTGACAAAATGTGATTTGCATAAACAGATTAAAAATACTTTATTTGTAATTGCTTTCTTACCATAATTTGTATATATTAGTAGTTATTTATTTCATTTACAAATAGTTTGGCGCCGACTTCAAAAAGTTCAATTTCATATAAAAATTTATAGTTATTTTTCACTTTTTAGCGCACTTTTAGAAGTCGGTTCAATTTTTTTATAAAAATTTTATTTTTCTATTTTTAGTTTTTGAATTCATAATGATATTCATAATTATTTGAACTAAGTACTATTTGAAATTAGTGTACTTCGCAATGACTCCAAAGTGGCAAAAAAGTACCAATTTTATCCAAAGTTGTAAATCACCCTAAAATGAGCCACTAAAAATTCTTTAGTTCTTAGAGTTTTCCAAATACCAATCAAATTGGGTCAAACGAATATTTAGTCTGTCATAGAAAATCCACTATTTTAAATTTCAAATTAATTTTAAATTGACAAAACCTTCCAATATCGATATTTAAAGAAAATAAAAAAAATTTTAATACGCCATATTGAATTTTTTAAAAATAATTTTTGATTCGTCATGTGTAACCCCGAAAACTCTCCCGTACCAATTTTGGTGAAAATCGGACAAAATTGATTTTTTTTGTTCGCCATTTTGATTTTTTTTAAAATAATTTTAGATTCTTTATGTGAGGCCCCGAAAACTTCCCCATACCAATTTTGGAGAAAATCGGAGAAAATTTATTTTTTCGTCAGCCATATTGGATTCGCCATATTGAATTTTTAAAAAATTATTTTAGTTTCGTCATATGCGACTCAGAAAACTCCCCCGTACCAATTTTGGAGAAAATCGGACAAAATTTATTTTTTTTGTCCGCCATATTGGATCAGCCATATTGAATTTTTTTAAAATTATTCTAGATTCGTCATATGCGACCCCGAAAACTCCCCCGTACCAATTTTGGAGAAAATCAGACAAAATTGATTTTTTCGTCCGCCATATTGGATCCGCCATATTGAATTTTTTTTAAATTATTTTAGATTCGTCATATGCGACCCCGAAAATTCCCCCGTACCAATTTTGGTGAAAATCGGACAAAATTGATTTTTTCGTCCGCCATATTGGATCCGCCATATTGAATTTTTTAAAAATTATATCAGATTCATTATGTGGCACCTCGAAAACTCCCCCATACCAATTTTGGAGAAAATCGGACTAAATTAAATTTTTTTGTCCGCCATATTGGATCCGCCATTTTGAATTTTTTAAAAATAATTTCAGATTCGTTGGGTACAACACCGAAAATTCCTCCATACCAAATTTGGAGAAAATCGGACAAAATTAATTTTTTTGGCCGCCATATTGTAGGCGCCATCTTGGATTTTACTGCATCAATTTCATCTAAAAAAATATGGGACCACCGCAGCAACTTCTTTTACATAATGTAAAAAATTTCACTCAAATCGGTGTAGCCGTTCCGGAGTAATCGGTGTACATACATAAAAAAAAAAAAAAAAATACATAGTCGACGAATTGAGAACCTCCTTCTTTTAGAAGTCGGTTAAAAATGATCAAAATCAGTGAGGTCGGGTTGGGGTGATTCCCTTTTAAGTGTTCAAAATGACCTCCGTTTTCAATTACACAAGGATTAATTCTATGGGAAAAATTGAACTGCACCTTTTCTATAATCTCTAAGTATGAAGTGTTGAATTTTGTGTCCATACCCACAATTCTTCTGGGTGTTTTCAGGTCTACAGTATAACATCTTTTTAAGAATTATCCATAAAAAATAATCTATAGGCGTTAAATCCAGTAAGCGGGGTGCAGGAGCATCATTTGGTCTGTCAATCGATTTTGAAATTTATCATTTACATAATTTCTCACTTTTAATGTGAATTGTGCGGTGCACCGTCGTGCGTGAATCATATATTTTGTTTAGTAGCCAGTGGAAGACCATCCAATAAATTTGGAAAATAGTCATACCCCTTCTTGTAAAGAAATATTATGAAAATCCACATCATATGCTCTCCAGAAATTAAATATGCCGAGGTAAAAAAAATTATGGAGCCTTATATGTGGAAGTGCTGCTTATGGGATCCTTCGCAATGTACAGGGTATCCCAAATTCGATAGTTTTGTGAGGGTTCGCGGTCACTATTAAAATTAGGAAAAAGGTTATATCTTGTTATTTAGAATAAATTATGTTTTGTTGATGTTTTTGTTTTTTAAATACTATAGTCTCATTGTGTTGTGTTGCAAATCAATAAATAGTCAATGTATCTATTAAGTTTAAATATAGGTATCATAACACCTTCTTTTATTTTTTATTCGTGGTTTGCCACGATTTTTAATGAAAAAATCGTAAAACCCAGCTTGCCTTTTGACTTTGACATAAAGTTATTTTACTGTTAAAAAAGCATAAAAAATTCTACCTTATTATCTAAAAATATATAGGGTGTTGTATTTAAAACAACCTAATAATACAATAAAAATAAGTCGTTTAAAATGTTGTGATATCTTTTCAAATAAGAACATTACAGAATATTATAAAAATTGTCAACTTTTGAATTTTACGCTGTAACTTCAAAAGAAAAGAAAATTTTTAAGTTGTTTGCGGCATTTTTGTTTCCCCTAAAGAATAACTCTTGAATGTTGCATTAGTTTTTTGCTAACTTTAGTAGTTAACGAGAAATCTCGTAAAAGTATCAAAATTGGGTACCCTCCCAAATAGCACACTTCAGTCCACTGGATATCCATCGATTACCCAAAGCTGGACATACTGGGTATCCACGGGATGTCCAGAATTTGTCCACCAACATCCTATGGATATCCACTAGACTATACGTTTGTCCCACTCATGGACGTCTTTTTGGATTACATATATTGTCCAAGTATGGATCATTTTTGGATATTAATAGGACTAATTTTTGATGTCCATATATTGTACATTCTTGACCCGATTGTGGACATATTATCCGATAGTATTGTGCTTTTTGGATAAATAGGTCATAATCTATGGTTCCCTCTTCTTGACGTTCCGGTAACGTGAATGGTAGATATTTTCAGAATTTGCTTAGGGTCCGAGAGCTTACAGTACCTAATTAATCTGCACTTCTGAAGACACAGACCACTCATGTCATCAAAACGTCGATAACAAGTAACCATAGATGCCCCTATTAGTCCCAAAAATTAAACAGATATAAATTACATTAGCGAACCAGGTAACTGGAACTGGATCCACATATTACACTTATTGATTACAATTGTCAAGTTTTTAATACAATACTATATAAGAATATAAAATTTTATAATTAGTCGAATTGCAAGTGCTACAAAATATAGCTTCAATTGATTTAAATTGTTCAAGCTGTAGAAGGATCGCTATGAATAAGTTATCTGGTTCCATAGTAATAGGTACAATTTCAATTGGGTAATAGAAAATATACCAATTATTTAAATAAAGACTTTTTATTGTTACAATAATTATTTTTTTCTAGATTTATTTCTGTCGTTTAATCTCTTCTGCCATTATCTAATCTCGTCTTCGGCTGTTTTTTATCGGCCCCCCATTCTTCTACCGCAGCTGAAAATTAATAAGGTTTAACGTTAAATGATGCAGTATTTTATGGTTTTGTAGGAATTTAAATATCTCTCTCTCTATGTATGTATATATATATATATATATATATATATATATATATATATATATATATATATAAACCAAATGCATCGTTATTGCTTAGAGTGCTTAAACCAACAGGCCAGAAAAAAAATTTTAACACACTTTTTGTCTGGGTATTATCAGAACAAGGGGATCTAGAGTTCAACTTGTGAAATCTGACACCTAATTTGTTCTTATTATTTACGAGTATGACAAATAAAACAGAGAGATTTTTTTCATCAAATTTTTATGTTTAAGTGGTAACTTACCTACAAATAGTGAACATAAGTTCTTTAAAGGGCACTTTACTGTTCCATCATATGTATAATTCTTGGAAAGGCTATCTGTCATTGTTACAATAAAATATCTTTTAATAAGTTAATAGGTATAATTTCCTCCAATTTTCGCTAATTGTAAAACCTAAAATTTTATTACTTTTTTGAGATAATTAAACGTTAATTCCACATATGCTAACCTAAGTATATTTTTGACTTTAAGAATCAACGTAAAAAAATATATATAAAATAATCCTGTAAATTAAGTTTTTTTTTTATCAATAGACTCATACACATAAAAAAGCATTACTCGAATAAGTTTCAGCTTTTATTTCAGAAGAAGTGTAATAAACTTACTGCATCTTTGAAGTTTAAATTGTCCTGAAGATCTTATGTGACTTGAGGCAGCTGATTATTTTCTTAAGTAAAAGGATAGTTGAACTCCTGCAGAAAATTCTTTGTAGATACTTGTTTTTTCCCTATTTAAGATTACCTGATTATCCTCTCTAATTTGGTACAAATTGGCTTTCACATAGGAATTTTATTTGGACCAATCTGTGGAAAATTCATCTAAAAAATAATTAAAATAAGTTAAATTATAAGTCTAAACCTAGAGTCGAACTGTCAAAACTTTATTATATATTTTTAAACAATTATACTGCACAAAAATACACATCAATGTAAACTTTTACTAGCGTTTAATCCAAAATAGTCATAAAAAAATTAATATAATTATTCAAATTTGCTATAGCTTTTATTCCGTTATAAATTTTGATAACATTTATTAGTGCCAGCAATCTTATTAGACTGATTACTCAATAATGACTTTGTCAGAGAGAATTTTCTCTAAAATTTACAATTTTATTATTACACAAATTTGCCACTCTATCTGTGCTCCATTTTAACCAACAAGATACAAAATTCATTGGCCTATCAAAATATTTGCACTTATTTGTAGTAATTTCCATTTAAATAAGTAATTGTATGAAAAAGTATAGCTACAAAAGCTATATTTTAACATACGTGTTTTGATACTGAATATTTTGTTCACTTTCAAATTTGTGCGAGTTTGATACTAAATTATCAGCATTTCGTCGGGCATGTCTGTAGTTTCGTTCGGTAATTTTTGGTATAATTAAAAACATTAAATTAAAAATAACTATACTTACCTTTAACGGTGGCATCTTCTTCAAATAAAAAGCACACTTGATTTTAGCTCAACTAAAACTCCAAAAGGTCTTTTTTAGCTCGACGTCAACACAATGTGATCATGGCGGGCCGGCGGGTTAAGAAATAACAATTCTACAGGCCGATATAACAGTATCCGATTTTACCGACAACCCGAAATTTAATTAATGGACGTCTGATGGACTTACACTGGACATCCAGATATGGACGTCCATATATATTACAGGTCATCACATCTAATGGATATCCATAGACGGTCCATGGACATACAGGACATTATATGTACCTATTCTGGATATCCAATGGAAATCTTGTGCTATCTGGGCTGTACATCGAAACTGCAATCGGGTCTTGATTTCTCATCCTAAAAATAAATATTTACATGGAAGTTTAAGAAGTTATATTTACTTTGATTCCCTGATTTGAAAAGTTATCAACTTTTGGATTCAGGTAAATTGAGTTGGATGCTGATATTTTAGTCCCAAGAATTTACGCCAGCGTTTTTACCTTTTAAATACACCCTGTATATTTTAAAATTGAACAAAACGTAAATATCGGACTTGCATTATCTTTATTTTTGTTTGTTTGTTTTGCAAAAGAAAGGAAAGGCAAGTTCGACAACCACATTTTAGTCAATTTTTAGTATTGTTTACAACCTTCGAACAAATATAGAACGGAAAGTTGTAAAAATGTTGTAAAAATTGTAATATATTTGGCCGGAGGTAAACATATTTTTTACGTTGTTCTCTTATTTATCTTATTTGTTTTTTTCAAAAACTTGATATATAATGAGATACTAATACATTGTTATTTCGAAAAACAGAATAAATAATTTAATAGGGAATAAACATCTAGAGAGTTCTCTTATAACTTGCTACATTTTATTACAGAAAACTAATTTTAAAAGGGTTTAAACAGAAACGCTTATATGAAGTAATCATATATTGAACACGTATTTGTTTTTATTAAATTATAAGCATATTGGTTATACGAGACTAGGTGTTCATTGTAATTGCTTTATCGCAACTAATAAGCCAAACAACAACCCTTAGTTTATTAAGTTACCGCTTTTCAACGGTCCATATCAGATCTAAAATCTTAGACATGTTGGCTGAATGTTGGTTCAGGAGATACCACCTGGGAAAATTATTCTGCTAATGTTTGTCCCTGGGTACATACCGGTGGCGTGGAGGGAAAAAGTATTCTTTATTTCCAAGGCAGAAAGGACGGACTGCACAAACTCTTTATCTTTGCGTCCTAGTAGACTGACGAGTTTCTTATTAAAGACACTGGAAAGGTTAGTGGACCGACACTTCGAGAAAGGAATAATGGTGCAGTGCCCCTTGCATCCTTTACAATTTGTCTATCAGGCAAGAAAATTCGCAGACACTGCGCTACATCTACTCATCACAAGAGTCAAAAACTTACTGTCGAATGGTCGATCCGCCTTAGGTACCTTTATCGATATCGAAGGGGCGTTTGACAACACATCTCATGATTCGACATGTAATGTTCTACAAAGACGAGGCTCTGAACTGACAGTAACTAGTTGCATGGATTAGAGAAATGTTGACGCAAAGAATAATATATGCTGAGCTTAACAGTGTTACTGTTAATGCTTTGCTAAGAACGTACTTTCCACAGGGAAAAGTTCTATGGAGCCTTGAAGTGAACTGCCTGTGGAATGATCTAATTAAGGCTGGTTTGTACATACAGGTTTATGCCGATGATTTGGTCATTTTGTGCCTGGTCGCGATATCCGGGACAACCTGGGGGAACAATAATCCGGCCGCTCTAGATCGCGGAGTGATGATGATATATTGAAAGGCTCGGAATAAATCCGCACAAGGCCGAGGTGGTATATTTTGTAGAAAAAAAGACGAAAGGTTTCTCCAAATTAAACTGATGAGAAGGATACTTTAATACAAGGGAACAGTTAAATTCCCAACCGACCAGAGTGATTACTTTTCTCAACAAATTAATTTATACAATTTTACTGTCGTTTGTAGTAATTCAAAGACCAAATTATCACCAAATACTATTTTCTCTTATGTATGGGTGGAAACCGAGTACAGCAAACATTTAAATGTGATAGATTCAGTAGTGTAAAATACATTAAGAATGCACTGCATTTTATTCAAATGATTTTGTGGCAAAATTTCTTCTGCGATTTCCTCGACTTCCCACAATCTAACTCATCGATACCAGAACAGCTGACAGTCCATTACGTCATAAACAATAGGACAACCAATGGTATAAAAATCAGCTTTAATCAAATTGCTTATTGAAAAGTAACACTGCATTAAACTGATGAGAAGGATCCTTCAATACAAGGGAACAGTTAAATTCCCAACCGACCAGAGTGATTACTTTTCTCAACAAATTAATTTATACAATTTTACTGTCGTTTGTAGTAATTCAAAGACAAAATTATCACCAAATACTATTTTCTCTTATGTATGGGTGGAAACCGAGTACAGCAAACATTTAAATGTGATAGATTCAGTAGTGTAAAATACATTAAGAATGCATGATTTCAAGGAAGGCACAAAGAACGTTTTAGGTACTCTTTGCAGATTGATATAGAGCACAGTAATCAGTATGTTAGTATTCTGGTTAGGTTATAAGGCCTCAAAATTTATAACTACTTTGGAAATGGATTTTCCAGTACTTGGACATTCCTTTATTCCTCTAGATAGAGGATTATTTGAGAGGGATATTAAAAGAAAAAGTGTTATTGTAGAACGCACAGAGTACGAGAAATTAATCAAAATTACTCAAAACTTTTCAAGCTTGGCAACTACTGGCAAATTTTTGATTGGATAACAGAAATATCTCAATCCATAAAAAAAACCTGCTCAATTGGCATATTAAATTTTATGAATCCAAGAGATTTCTACTTACTAAAGAAAATTACAATATTTTAATAAGAGGATAAATTAACTACAAATCTGATGCGGGTTTTTCCAAATCAGTACTGAAAAAAAATTACTTTCGAGTCTACAAGTTAAAGAAATTGAAACTGGGGAACACAGCCTAAAAAGGGAAAAATCTTCAGTTTTTAGTTTATTAAAGAACACTTTGGAAATGACTAGTCTAATCACCATCATCTTCAATTTTACGCCAATATTAAACGCTCAGTTGAAACTCTCTAGCAACAGGGTAACCATCAAGAAGAAGAAGTAGTAGTAGTCATACAATAAGAAAACGAAAAACTTAGAATCTAAGAATTTGTTTTTAAAAGTATCTGTGTGGTTTATTTAGAAAATATTTTTTTGTGTTTAATATTTAATACTATTATAACTAATAAAAAATGTTTTAGTTTATATATGTGTGTTAATTTATAGGAAATGAGTTTAGTTAGAAAATAAACGTTTTAAAATAAGCCAAATGCACTTATGATATTTGCAGTTCTGAATTGAAAAATGGGTATTTTTAAAATATAAGTGCAAAACTTAGTAATTTAATTTTAAAACATTTTTTTTATTTTTGGTAAGATTTCGAATTAAGGAGCATAGTTATTTCAAAACAAAATCACTAGAGCTAACTAAAAATAAAAGTTTATAAAAATCCATAAATATTTTAATAAAAGATAGTTTTTCAGCTTCCTGAAAAATTTCGTAACTAGCAAATACCGAGTTTTGCACTTAGGGGACTCATTTATTTGATTCATATTGCAAGTAAGTAGGGCTAAAAATAGTGCCTGTATCAGTTTAAATGTTGAAAGATTTCAAACCAATCATCAACTGGCAGGATGAGAGTGAAAACTGATTCGCAAAAATGCTGCTGAAGAAGTTCGAATGCTTCCTTACTCTTCAATAGACCAGCTAACGGTCATATTTTTTGATGCTAGCTAACGATCACCTTTTTTATTATATATCCTATAAATTATCAAATGAAATATGTTTAGCCCTTTTCAAGAAACTTTGTTTTGCTTGATTTTTCTACAAGTTTATAAAAACAGCTATAATTAAATTCCTCCCTCCCTATAATATAAGGCTGACTATTATTTCTTGTATAAGCAATAAATTCGCAAATTTTCAGATTTATTCAAATGATTTTATGGCAAAATTTCTTCTGCGATTTCCTCGACTTCCCACAATCTAACTCATCGATACCAGAGCAGCTGACAGTCCATTACGTCATAAACAATAGGACAACCAGTGGTATAAAAATCAGCTTTAATCAAATTGCTTATTGAAAAGTAACACTATTCTTGGACAATAGAAGTCGCAATATTATCAGCATACAAAACTCGAACCTTTCACCGAGGTTTTCGCTACAACACTGAATTGTTCCCATATATATATATATATATATATATATATATATATATATATATATATATATATATATATATATATATATATATATACTAACGGCGGAAGAATTCTTACGTGTATGAAAGGTCATTTGCTGAAATTGTAGCTCATATATATGCGAGGTTGATTCAAGAAATAACGAAAATTTTAGTTTTTCTTAAAGAATCTTTCTTTTCTCATCAACATTAATTTTGTTTTCAGACTAAACACTAGAACCAATGTTTTTCCCAAACTTGGAAGCACTTCTGGGATTCACTGTTCGATAAGGCTTCAGCTCCTACAGCGATTCAGTTTTTATCTCTTTAATGGTGACAAAACTTCGTTCTTTAATTGTATATAACGCTATTGTTGCTTCTTAAAAAATTTCGAACAAGCAGTGAAGTGTGAGCGGGAGACATTATCGTAATGCAATTTCTACGAGTGGTTTTGCTACAATTCTGGGCATTATCATACGATTTCATTAATAACATCTCTGAGAGTGACTCGGCGATCTTTCAGAATCACTTTCTTCACTTGATGGACGCTGTAGTCGGTTATTGAAGTGCTCATCTTTAACGTTTTTAATCCTTTATGGAAATGTTTGTGCCACTACTAAAATCTTGTTTTACTTATAATAGATTCGCCATAAGCTACTGTCAATATTTCGAATATGGTGCTGCACTTTATTCCATTTTTTAAACAAAATATAATGCAAATTCTTTGATCTATCTTTTTAGGAAGTAACAAATAGTCGGACGCACCAAACACATGTATCTTTTTCGACTATCAAAAATAGACTAAACATTCAAAATGGCAACATGTGCGAACATGTAGGAACATGTATCAACGAGTTAAAAAATTTTTGACAATCGGATATACAAAACCCATAAAATTCAAAAATTCCCGTTATATTTTGATGGTATCTCATACTTGCAATATAATAAAACTTTTTGTTTTTTGAAATAGAAGGACTACTCAATTTTTATGGGTAATTATGAAATTTAAACAGTAATTGCAAAAGAAACTAATAATACAACTTTTATATTTTATTTTTCTTTTGATTTTATTAAATATATTCTAAAAAGTCGGCAATTTAAAACAATGGAAATAAACCATTAAGCCTAACCCCAACTTAATGAGATCGAAACCATACCTAAATAAAAGTAAAGTTAAAAAATGTAACTTCTTATCAAAACTTTAATTTAAAAAAAAAATTATGCTTCTAAGGTTAAGATATATTAAGCAACATTTTCATTATGTCAAAGATAACACTGATTTACAGTACATCTGTTGCCGAAGAAATTTTAGCTGTTGTTGACTACATATGATATGCTAATTTCAAATATATCAGCTCTAGTTTCTGAGTTTCAGCTATGTAGGTATAAAACAGAAAAAACATGGATATTTACTAAGAAAAAATTTATTAAAAATCAAGGTAATCATTGAGTTCTAAACTTCATTTTAAAGCTCTTCTCTGATGTGTAGACTTAGGAAAATGAGGTGTCAGAGACCAACAATAGTCAGACATCATATTCGTATCCCAGAAACCTTGATTGCGCTCTTCCATGACGCGTAAGTCCTGATGCAGACGCTCTCCCTGCTCTTCGCTCATATCTCCTAAATTTTCCGGAAACCTTTCTAGGTGACTATGGAGGAAGTGGAGTTTTACGCTCATATTGTACCCCAATTTTTTTAACTGTAACAGAAGGTCTTCTACAAGTTCAATATAATTTTCTAATTTTTTATTTCCGAGAAAATTCTGCATCACAGAGACGAAAGCTGTCCAATCCCTTAGTTCTAACTCAGTCATACAATTTCTAAATTGAGTATCTTTCGTAAGTTGTCTAATTTGGAGGCCATCAAAAATACCGGCTTTAATCTTTCCATAGTGAGCTGAGGAAATTTTTGGTAAATGTAAGAACAGCAGTCTTCGTCTTTATCTAATGATTTAACAAATTGTTTCATCATGCCCAGGTTTATATGTAACGGTGGAAGGATAATTTTGTCACGAGATACTAGTGAATTCTGGACTATATTTTGCTTTCCAAGCTTCATATTTTTTTCTCAAGGACCAGTTTCTTCTTACCTAATGCTCTTGTTTAGCTCTAGTGTCCCAAAGACATATAAAACAGGGAAACTTAGTGTAACCACTTTGTTGACCCAGAAGAATGTTCACAATTTTTAAATCAACACAAATTTGCCACATATGGTCATTGTACTGTATTTTATTTAAGACTAGTGAGCTCTTACAATATTCTTCCTTTAACTTTATACTGTGGACAATAGGTACCCTAGCGTATTTTTTTCCATTATGTAATAGAATACATTTTAGGCTACATTCTGAGTTGTCAATAAATAAACGCCAGTCGTTTGGTTCGTATTGCTTCAAGCCCATATTTATCAACAAGTTTTTAATGTCTGAACAAAATATAATTTCGTTTTCTTCGGAAAACTAACGCCGTAATTCTTTATCCCTTTCACGATAAAAAGTTATTTTAGTATTTGAGGAAATTACATTTTTTTCTTTCAGTCTTGATGCCAACAATTCTGAAGCTTGTTTAGAAAGATTTAAATATCTTACAAGATTATCTAACTCATTTTGAGAAAATCATTTTGGCTCATTTGATATACCTTCAAAATCAGCATCATTTTGTGATGAGCTTGGTCCTTCCTTGTCTTGTTCTGAGGGTTCAGATATATTTTTAGGCACTGAAAAGTCAGGTGAATAGTGCATTGGACGCTGAACACAACTAGTACTTGGGTACTGCCATTTAGCTCGATTTTTAGTGTTTAGACCGTTTACGTTCACGCTACAAAAGTAACAGTCTTCGAGATGATTTTGTGGTTCTCGCCAAATAGCCAGTGCTTCAAATTTAAAGGCACTTCTTTTACTACTTTTCCATAATCTTAAATATTCTACACACGATTTACAAACACAATTAGGAGCCAAGATTTTTCATTTTTAGCATCTGAAAATACTCAAAATAGGTATTTTTCACCAACTCTGATATAACTTTTCTACAGTTGTTAAACACATAATCTCCGCATATATAGCAAAAATGATTTGGATTGTTTAAACAACGTCCGCTTGAACTACTCATGACGCGAAAACTTCAGATACTAATCTTAACGCAGTAAAATACGCACGTTATCGATAAATAAATACGCATAAATGATAAAAATCAAAAAAAAGTAACTCGAGCTACACAAAAATTGTTGAGGTTAGATTTGACAAAAATAGGCCATAAGTGAATATTATTAACCATAAACTTCACGGCAACAGACAAAAAGTTAAATTTTGTAAACTAGTGTAATCAATAGAAATTTGAAATCTCGTTCGGCCTTAAAGTGTTAACACTTTATATCACAAATTCCATACACAGATTTTGCCAAACACAATTTTTGAAGTAAATATAAAAGGCTTTAAAATTAATTAATATGTTTTATATAAAAATTTGGTAGAGCTATTTAACTTAACTGACCTAAATTTAACAAAAACAGTAAATATTCAAATTTAAAAAAATAATTATGTTATGAAGAGAGTGTGCGGTAAGTAGAGCGAGAACCTTGCAAAATTTAAAAGCTTCTTTCCTATTTGATTACTCTTCAGATTAAGAATTTTTTATTATAGCACCTATTGTTTAAAAGGCAATTTATCCTCCCAGAAGAATCTTCCTATTCCAAAGGCCCGACAGTCAAAAAAGGTAAAATAAATCACGTTCCCGCATATTTGTTAAGACCAAAAGCTATTTGGCTTATTCACAGCACCTAAAACTCTATATAACTGCTTTTCGGCGGTTATAAAAGAACTTTCGCAAGTAAAATGGAGCCGAAAAGAATTTTAAACGGCCGCTGTAAATAAAAAATTAAAAGTGTAATAAAACTTTTAAACGTAGCATTTCTGGGGAATAATAAAATTAAATTCCTTGACTGTTTAAATATGCATCTTAAAAGAGCATTAATTATGGTAAGATTTATTTTTTAATGCTTTAGGTTATAAAGGGCATGGTTGGAAGCTGAAGTAATGTAGGAGATTTAAGAAACATAAAACTGGAAATAGACTTTAAAAAGTGAAATACCCCTAAGAATCATTAATGCAATGGCAGTAAAAGCCAACTAAGGCTTACTAAATAAGTCAGGTAATGGCACAATTTCTAGAAGATAGCAAAGTTTCACTCCTATGGCACAGTTTCCCTACGGAAATACATATCATGTTATAAGATCACGAATCGAAACCTAACCATGTTTCCCTGAATTGACTTTCCCTTTAAAGGGTTACATCATAGTTGTTTTAAAGAAAACTTATATATTGTTAAGGTGGCTCCAATAAATTTGACCAGATATTTAGTATATCCTTTTGGAAAGTAAAGATGTCAAACAAGTGTTAATTTCTCAGAAAAATTATGAATGATGAATTTAAAGAATTTTAGAATTACTAAGTAATTAAATAAGTTATCAAAATATTTATTTTTTAATGGTTCTAAAATGTAAATAGAACTTTTGGGAGCTGAAATGATTCAAAATGTTCAATAAATATGAAGGTTGTCCTAAAATGTGCTGATAAAAGTTGAATACTACTTTTCCTCTATAATGCAACGATCCCGGAAAGTTACGGACCAAATAAGTAAATCAAAATAACGACTAGATTATCCAAACAAAAATTAATTCAGGAAGAAATTAGGATTTCTGTCATTTCGTCATGAATGAATTTCAACAAGAATTATTATACTATAGTAATGCGTTTTGTTTGGTAGTAGGCCTGGTTGGATGGTAGTGATATATTTAATTTACTATTCTTATATGTTTTAAAATAATACATAGTCAACAGTTCAGTAAGCACACCGTGAATAAATTTTGAGCTTTAAATTTGGAAAATAAAAGCGAAATTAAGAGGACACGTTTAGTTTTCTAGATATATTTTTTTTCAAATTGAATTGACAATATTTTATTTACCATTTTACCTCCTTTACTATAATATATACTCAATTCTTTATGAAGGTCATAAAAATTACGTTAACAATTTTAGAGAATTCCGATTCAAATATTTAACATGTTAAAAACCTCTATTTATAAAGATATAATTATCTTGCTTGTTGATAGGATAGTTTTAGCGCCAATTTACTAAATTGTTACTTTGCTATACTAGTTGTAATTTCGATTAAAACCTTTGAATTAAATAGCAGTATAATGGCGGTTACTTATTATCCCAAATTTTGATCTGTTGCTAATCTATTTTGAAAGAATAGTTACTGTGGCCATGGTGTAACTTAAGTAGGGAACTGCAATAGTGTTATACGAATATTACTAAAATAAATACAATGGGATATCCAAGAAGTTCCTAAGTATAAACCTCAAGATATTATCATCATACAAAGTTTTTATTTCGTTCTGCCACAAAGTGCTATACTAAGCTGGGGTTATACTTTTTAAAGACCACTGAAAACTCAAATTGATACTAAGCCAAGCATACCTAATGGTTATTTTAGTTCTATTTGAGAAACGGAATCCCGATTGTAAAAATCATTTTGACAACTAACCTTCAAAGCAATCTTCTGTTGATCTTTTTTTGTTATTTTATATAAATATATATATATATATATATATATATATATATATATATATATATATATATATATATATATATGAAGTAAAATACGAACAGTAAATGCAAACTTCGTTCCAACCATATCCTTTCCGTGTTAGAGTTAGTTTACCACGGAAAGGATATGGTTGGAACGAAGTTTGCATTTACTGTTCGTATTTTACTTCATTTCTACACGGAGCTGCATATAGTGGTACATTTGCTGAATGTGATTTCAGCACTACAACGGCATAATATGGATATATCCACTGCTATTGCATCTATATATATATATATATATATATATATATATATATATATATATATATATATATATATATATATATATATATATATATATATATATATATATATATATATATGTATTTTTAAAGCAAAAACTTGGCTGACTTATTGTTGCACTATTTAATTTAGATTAAGACCATGATAGTGTCATTTCTTTGATTTATTATGGTATATTTTGCTATAAAAACACGGATTTGTATAACATCAGTATGAAAATCTACTTTAATTAGGCATTTTTAGAAAAATCGCGACAATGTGGTTGCTAAAATGCGCATATAAAAATGTAAAAGTATTATTAAATCTGTACAAGAAAAATAAATAAAGCTTGTATAATGGCTATGAAATTAAAAAAAGATATAGTTTTACAATTCAGTGGCTATATCTAATTGCATTCATTATTTGTTAAAAAATTTGACGAACCTAAAACTATTCTGCTCTTAGGTTCGCCAAATTTTTGTATGTGATTTTATCGAAATTATGCAACTAATGCAAGTTTTTAAACCACTTTATAACTAATACATCGTTCAAAACCGTTTCGAATTATATTATGTGCAAGTAAAAAAATAAACAGAAGTCATTTATATTGAAATGAAATTTATCGTGTTTTTATTTTACCTGCTTAGCTGTAACTGTTAAAATATTACATTTTATTATATTTAAATTAATTTTGATCACTAACATGGTATAATTTTAAAAGTAGTCTAAGTTTCTGTAGAGGGTTTAAGTTGACTACTGCCATAATAAATCAAGCACGTTTAGAACCTTAAAAATACAACGATAATATTTTTTTTATTACTAAAAGGGCAAAAATGGAAAATTTAATTTATTTTCTAAAGGCAACTATTCCTATTACCGACATCAGGCTTTATTTCAAGGTCTTGATACTCATATTCTTATATATGGTGTCCCACCGGGAAATAATTCGATTTATATGTGGAAAAATATATAGAGGAAAATTTTGAAAATTTGACAGCATACTAATATCGACAGGGGCAACCCGGCTAAAATATTTTTAAGATGATGGTACTTCCGGTAATACTGGAAGTAGGTATCAGATTGCTTATTT
Organism: Diaprepes abbreviatus; assembly: GCA_034092305.1. Taxonomy (NCBI): domain Eukaryota; kingdom Metazoa; phylum Arthropoda; class Insecta; order Coleoptera; family Curculionidae; genus Diaprepes; species Diaprepes abbreviatus. The sequence continues at coordinate 14,362,510 of JASJET010000002.1, read as the reverse complement.
TAAATAGAATAATCTATGTATTATTGCATTTTTGGATACTGTGTAAGATTTTAGGCTCATTTTGTGTATCATATTCTATACCTTAGTCTACGCGTTAAATTCATTATGCATTTTTCTTGTAAGGAAGCCATTTTATTTCATTTGGGAGAGATTTATTATTTTGAACGAATAGTATAAGGTGTTCAAAAAATAAGAGTAAAAATTAAATTGAAAAAATCGTCAAATGTCAATTTTTTCAAATGAATAATTTTTTATTTTATCTTATTTAGCATTACAAATAAGGGTAAGTTTACGTAAGGTCGTTTATGCCAAAAAATTATTAATTTTCGAAAAATTGCAAATTTAATATTTTTATATAGTGATTTTGCTGCGGAATTTTAGTTCAATTATAATTTTAGCTATGACGTTTTACTCATAGCTGGCTATGACAGTATTGAAAAACAATTACATGCTAAAAGAATTATGAAGCTAAAAGTTTATAAGCATATTTTATATCTAGAATAATTCAAAAACGTCTAAATTAGCATTTAAATTTTCTTGATAAAAATTTAGTGCCACAGCGCCCTCATTTCTTATTCCACAATAAACATTAAACTAAAATTTGTGATGTCTAAACACACGTAAATGTGAATCACTTCAATAAGGAGAATTATGTCGGTTACAGACAGCATTTTTTGTAAATTTAGCGTTGTCTATCCAAATGATATTGTCCAGAAAATAATTGTTTCTTTGCGTCCAAGTTATGATAAATTCAGAGAATGGCTTGGAAAATCAGTTTCTTTTAGATGTTGAATTATAGGAAATCTTTATGGATGTTGATTTACAGACATTGTTTGATATGCAGCGAAATATCCCAAAATAGTAATTTCAATATTCTCATTACTAACAAGTATTTTATTTGTTGTCACTATTACCTTGACGGATCCAAAGTTCTTCAAATTTTCGATAATTTATTTAACAGAATAATGTGATAAGTTCTGTTTTTGCGGATATGAAATGGCAAATGAATCAGATATTCTTGATATAACCTTATCACATTCTTTATAAATAATAAATGAATAACTTTAAATAATCTTCATTTGTATAATTTTGGTACCCCGGCACGATTATTAATAACTTTGAAATGGTGGCATCTTCATACATTTCGTTAGCATTTGAGTATTTTTCAATGCTGTCATAGCTGATAATGAGTAAAACGTCAAAGTCAACTAAGATTATAACTGAACTAAAAATCCGCAGCAAAATCCCTATATAAAAATATTAAATTGGCAATATTTGAAAAACTAAAAATTTTCGCCATAGACAACAAACTTAACCTTAACTAATTTTTTATGTTATGTTCAGGAAGTTGCTGCGGTGGTCCCATATTTTTTTGGACGAAATTGGTGGAGTAATATTGAAGATGGCGCTGACAATAAGGCTGCCAAAAAAAATAATTTTGTTTGATGTTCTCCAAAATTGGTTTGAGGGAATGTTTGGGGTAGTACACAACAAACCTGAAAATATTTTTAAAAAATTCAATATGGCGGATCCAATATAGCGGACAAAAAAAATTAATTTTGTCCGATTCAAAATTGGTGTGGGGGAGTTTTCAGGGTCACACATAATAGATCCAAAATATTTTTAAAAAATTCAATATGGTGGATCCAATATGGTGGACAAAAAAATCAATTTTGTCCGATTTTCTCCAAAATTGGTACGAGGGAGTTTTTAGGGTCGTACATAACTAATCCAAAACTATTTTTGAAAAATTCAATATGACGGATCCAATATGACGGACGAAAAAATCAATTTTGCACGATTTTCTTCAAAATTGGTACGAAGGAGTCGCATATAATCTGAAATTATTTTAAAAAAATTCAATATGGCGGAACCAACATGGCAGATTAAAAATTCTACATTTCCCGATTTTATCTAAAATCAGTATTGGGGTATTTTTGTTAGTGTTAATTATGAATTTAAAATATGGTTTGAAAAACTCAATCTGGCAGATTCAATATGGTGTCCTAAATATTTTTCATTTTTCGGTTTTCTCTCAAACTGATATAGGGGGTTCTTGAGGGTGTAAATTATGAATTTAAAAGTATTTTTTCAGGATTCAATATGGCAAATCCAAGATAGCGGACTAAAAATTTTACATTTTTCGATTGTGTTCAAAGGTGGGAATAAATCGTTTTTGAGGATGTAAAGAGCGAATATAAGTATAGAAATTTTAAATTTCCGAAGTTCATCCAAATTTGGTACTAGGAGGCTTTGAAGGGTTTAGATTTAGAATGATTAAGACTTAAAATAATTTCTTTGAAATTCAATATAGCCGATGCAATATGGTGGGTTGAACATTTTACCTTGTTCGCATTTTTTCAAATTTGATATTAGAGGGTTTTCGGGGTCGTGTATTACGAATATAAAGTTAATTTTTTACAACTATTATGTTGATAAGATACAATATGAGGGACAGAAAATTTTACATATTCCGATTTTGTCTGAAATTGACATTGTGGGGTTCTTGAGGTGTATACAAACTCAATATGCAGTATAAAATATATCGAGCTAAGAAATTTCAGGTTTTTTAAACATCGATATTGGAAGGTTTTGGGGTCTATATTACCAATCTAAAATTAATTTGAAATTTAAAAATAGTGGATTAACTATGACTATGAATAAATATTTGTTTGACACAATTTTACTGGTATTTGGAAAATTATAAGAACCAAAAATTTTTTTGTTGTTCATTTTAGGGTGATTTAAAACTTTGGATAAAATGGGTACTTTTTTGCCACCTTGGAGTCATTTTGAGGCACACTAATTCGATTAATACTTAGTTCAAATAATTTACGGATATCATAATGAATTCTAAAACTATAAATAGAAAAATAAAACTTTTATAAAAAAAAATGAACCGTCTTCTAAAAGTGCGCTGAAAAATTACTACAAATTTTTATATGCAATTGAATTTTTGAGGTCGGTGCCAAATTATTTGTAAATGAAATAAATAACTACTAATATATACAAATAATGGTAAGAAAGAAATTACAAATAAAGTATTTTTAATCTGTTTATGCAAATCACATTTTGTCAGGTATTAGTTTGGCGCCGACTTCAAAAAGTTCAATTTTATATAAAAATTTATGGTTATTTTTACTTTTTAGCGCACTTTAAGAAGTCGGTTCAATTTTTTTTATAAAAATTCTATTATATAATCCAGTCCAAGAATTCCACTAAAAGTACATAAATGAAGGCCAAAACAAAAATATGTATTCTACGTACAAGACAAATTTTAAAAAATTGCTGAAAACACTAGGGTTATCGATTGCTTTGGAGATTAGTTTGGATATATTTGCAATAAAAAGTACCCAGTTAAAATTTTGTTCTCCATGAAAAATGTGTTTTTAGGCACCTCATCATTTTTGCCTCGAACAGTCGTATTTTTTAACTTTGTCGCTGCTGCCCTACCGTAGCAGAAATGTCGCCTTAAACTTTATTATATCCATGGTTAAGATGGTATCCCACTCGTAAATTCAAATTAATGCTAATGAAAATGGGCAACTGGGTCCCGAAGCCAGCAGCGTAACGCGGTTATAAAGACAATTTTATGAGCCAGTTTTACCGTTTTCCGAAGCGAGTCCATGCGACACGGCAAATATACTTTTTTAAATTTGAAGTTTAATCTAAATAGACGCAGTAAAAGTTACTTGTATTAGAAAATTTACTGCTAACATATAAATTTCGCTTTAAACTTAACATCTAACAAGAAAAGTTGATAATATTTACTGCGTTGGTGTAAATGACAAAACATATGTATAAAAGATTAAAATTTGGATAATTACTGAAAGTTTAGAATTTAGCAAAATTTATGTATTAAAATAAACAAAAAAAATTATAAGTATAATACTATTTCAGTTGATCGATTTGGTCGCCTACAAGAACGATTTTTCTTGTGGCAAAAATGGACTGCGTTCCTTTTTTTTTGAATATTTTATGCTATTGCGAACCGAAGATAAAACAAGTTACCGCAAAAAAATATTAGGGGCAAGGAATACAAAAAATTTGTATTAGTTTGAAACTTCTGTTTTATTAATTTTAGTGGTAGGAGTCAACTTTTTACTAAAAAGAGATTGAAACACAATGGATTTTAGTGTTATATATTTAGGAACATGTCAGAAATGTATTCAAACTCATACGTTGGGAAATACGTTTAGTGATCATTTCCGTTAATACAAATCAAACACTATTCGCTTCAAAATCATTGTAATTTCTTAAAAAATATTGTTCCGGACGGCCGGTCTTCAAACAAACTATACCCACTGTATTATTTTAATAACTTTTTATTGTCAACCTTACTTTTGACACTCTAATTAATTCAAGTTGCACACTGACCAAGAAAGCCGACCTGGACCCTTTATATACCCTTTTGGTCGATACCGGAAGATTCCCTAATTCTCTAGAAGGATTTCCATACTACAAAATAAGAAATATGAATAATCCGGCGATTTCTAGACCTTCCATCATAGGCGTTCCCTGTTAAAAATAAGGAAATCGAATTCTCTAAAAAGTTCCGGACCTTCTTTCATAGTCATCTCCTGAGAAAATTAACAAAGGTAAAATTACTGAAATAAATTATGAACTCGGAGTAAATATACATTATACGTTACATTAGAAAATATACCTAAAACCCCACAAACTACGAACACAAACTAATACTAAGAAATATAAAACGCTACAAAGTTCGTTATATTAGAAAATATACCTAAAACCCTACAAACTACGAACACAAACTAATACTATGAAATGTACAATGCTATAAAGTTCGTAACATTGCCCCCCTTTCAAGCCTTGATCGTCCCGATCAACCATCTTTATTTCTTCTGGGTATGTTGGGTAGGTCAAATTTATTAACTTCATTATATCCGCCTCATATTCTTGAAGATTTTCGTTGTATTTCTGTCTTCTTCCTTGGAGTTGGGCTTTATAAACTTCTTGGAGATGAGCTTCCCCATAGCGCATCTCCAGAAAAGTAACAATGAACTCGTAAACATTCTGTTTTTCTTCAGGAATGTTACGTAGGACCTCCATAGCTTCACTTGGTAGTGCTAGAACAAGAGCACGTGCCTTTTCCGGTAAACTCCAGTTATTGTCGGTGGCGGCAGTTTCGAACTGACGGACATAGTTAAGCCAAGGTACCTTGCCGTCGAAGGTAGGTGGCTTCATCACACTAGTTGCAAGAACACCATCTACTTTTATTATACCTGTACTGGCTACCTTCTCGATTTGAAAATGTAGCTGTTGCATCTGTTTCTGGATTCCCGCCACCTCATGTTGTACTTCGCAATGTAAGTCTTCTCTAATTTTGCTCATCTTCTGTTGCATTTCTTGTTCTATGCGCGTCATGTCTTCTTTCATTTCTTGTTTCATATCTTCTTGACTTGTTTTAAGTTCCTGTCTCATGTCCTCTAGGCTTGTTCTTAGTTCTTGTTTTATGCTTTCTTGATTTTTCTTAAAGTCCTCTCTCAGTTCTTGGTTCATGTTTTCCTGGCTAGTTTTCAGTGTCATCAATTCTTGTTTCATATCATCTTGGCTTATCTTTAATTCATGTTTCATGTCATCTTGGCTTGTCTTTGATTCATGTTTCATATCATCTTGGCTTGTCTTTAATTCTTGTTTCATGTCATCTTGGCTTGTCTTTAATGTCAGCAATTCTGGTTTCGTATCGTCTTGATTTTTCATCATATCTTCTTTCAATTCTTGTTTCATCTCTTCCTGGCTTGTTTTCATGTATTGAATCATCATCAGTATTTGATTTAAACTAGCTTGAAGTTGTTCTTCCATTTTTGCTTTCTGGCTTTTTGTTTCCACTGGCATACAATTTCAATATACTTTTTTCCTTCTTTTCTAATATAAATTAACCTCTTCTGGATTTAATCCACTTCCGACACCAATTTGTTCCTGACGGCCGGTCTTCAAATAAACTATACACACTGTATTATTTTAATAACTTTTTATTGTCAACCTTACTTTTGACACTTGTCAAATTAATTCAAGTTGCGTCGACAAGCTTTCAAACTACACTGACCAAGAAAGCCGATTTGGACCCTTTATATACCCTTTTGGTCGATACCGGAAGATTCCCTAATTCTCTAGAAGAATTTCCATATTACATGGGGTAATCCAAATAAGAAAAAGGAATAATTCGGCGATTTCTAGACCTTCCATCATAGGCGTTCCCTATCAAAAATAGGAAATCCAATTCTCTAAAAAGTTCCAGACCTTCTTTCATAGTCGTCTCCTGAGGAAATTAACAAAGGTAAAATTACTGAAATAAATTATGAACTCTTAGAAAATATACCTAAAACGCTACGAACTACAAACACAAACTAATACTATGCAATATAAAATGCTACAAAGTTCGTTACATTAGAAAATATACCTAAAACGCAACAAACTATGAACACAAACTAATACTAAGAAATATAAAACGCTACAAAGTTCGTTACATTAGAAAATATACTCAAAACCCTACAAACTACGAACACAAACTAATACTATGAAATGTACAACGCTGTAAAGTTCGTAACAATGTACCAAATTTTCAAATTTATTATTAATTCTATTATAAAGATAGCTTAAGAGAAAGTTGTATTTTCAACGAAAAACCTAACAAAACTTTTAACAACTAAAATTTTTGTGAGATCAGGTTAGTATGGGTTAATTCATTCTAGTTCAATTTTAACATAGTTTCAGGTAATTTAGAAAACTGAGTTATCTAAAATTGAAACTAAACTCAACTAAAAAAATTGTACTTGGTTAAGATTAATTTGACATTGCTTTTTGGTTTAAAAAAAATCATATATTGAATGAGAATTTATATTTATTTTAAATAAATACTCGAGATTTATTTAGTTTAGTCTGACTAGAATAAGTTAGGTCTGTTTATTATCGATACGGCTTGGTTTTAGTTAATTCAAAATACTAAACTATCAAAAAGTGTAACCTACCTGAACTAATTCATACCAACCTGAACTAATCAAAAAATTTCAGTTAGTTAAAATTAATTTTACACTTTTCTCACATTAAATATAATAAAACATTTCTACGATTTCCTATCTCTGTTTCCTCTCACTGGGTTTAATTAATAACATCACATTTCTCGTTAGTGCTTACATTTTCGTTGCTAAAATATGACTGACTCCTAAAGTCCATCCTACATATTTATATACATTCATTAAACATACTAGAATAAAAGTCTAGAACCTTACTAGAAACATAACTAACAATGATGACTAATTGAAATGGTATTTCTATAAGGGAGGGTTATATTCAGGTAGTTTTCATTAGACTGCTGTCTTTTAGTTTCATTACTTCCGTGGTAAGGCTTGAATCCGTGGAAATACACTACTCTCATTTTGGCCTGAGACTTGATTAGATACTATTAGCGTTATTGATTCTCTTCAGAAAAGTATATGGACCTCCCTATGTTGGCATCAAACTATTTCAAGAACTTCTCGCACTTTCTCTTGAAAATGATCCACCAAGTCTTCAAGCTAAAAACATTCATCTGTTGAGGAACTAAATCTTATGTTGCAAGGCAATTTAAGTTACGTTCAAATAGTCCCTTGGCTGGCGTTACTCCGGTAGTTTTGTTGAACTTCAGATCAGTAAGTCAATGAGAAAATTGGTAAATATTTGTTTCAATCTTTCTGATGTTTGTCCACAACCTATTAATGGGCCGAAAAATCGGACTGAGGATGTACAGTTGTTTTTTATGGTTTTATGGTTGCTAAGTAATTCGTAAAACTAAAATTATGTCTGTAGTCACTTTCTGGTGCCAATTTTTCGGACGACCGAGGTAATAACATTTCCTTCATCTGATGGAGACTCTTGCGCATAACCTTTTCTGTTAGCCATACTTCCGGCCACTCTTCTTCCGCAACTAGCATGGCTGCACATGCTTTCCCAGACCGAAAAAAAAACGCAGCATGAACAGGGATTGTAAGAATCATCGCTTACTCCCCTTGGACTCTGCGAAACAGCTCCCATTCGGGATTCAAAATAGGACGTTCTAGAGCTTTATCGAAAATTAGTCTTATTTTTATACTTGATGACAAATCCAAGACAGAAATCAATTTTTCGCTAACTCTTCAGGTCTACCAATAGAATTTTCTGGAAATCTGATGATAATTCTCACTTCTGACACCAACTGTTACGATTTCCTTCTTTATATTCTCTTATTGGGTTTGCATAATATCACAACTTTCCATTAATTATTCTTTATCAACTACTTGTTAACATTTTCACTGTTCAAATAGAGCTCATTCTTATATTCTATCTTACTGATTTATATACACCAATAGAAACATGCTTGAATAAAAGTCTAGAATCTTATAAGAACCATGAAAAATAATGATGACTAATTGAGATGGTTTTATATAGAAACAGAGTCATACTGAAATAGTAATCGTTACAATATGTTATCGACTGAGATAGAAACAATTTTTTTTAAATAAAGGTTTATTACGAGAAAATGCTGGAGATCTGAATCAAAATTTTAGTTCATGTTAGTTAAATCAGTATAGATCACAGATAGAGGAAAAATGAAGGTTAATATAGACTGCGGATCCTTTGGAAAAATATTGGCTCACGCTTAAAAAAAGATAGAATGTTTTCAAGTGGGGCCTCTGTTTCTAATTTAGGTCAGGTGACAGGGATAGCCAATGACGTTTTGAGTATCGTACTTAGCTCCACCATTAGAAAGAGAGATATTATTCCTCGAAGACGCTCTATCTCTTTCTAAGCATTTGTCAACTTTCTTTTAAAGGATCCGCAGCATATACTAAGTAATATTGATTTCTCTTACGTCTATGGTTTAGATTAATCTAGGTTAGTTCAAGTTTGGAATGTTCGTACAGGAATCTAACTAATACTGAAACTAACCAGAAAAATGAGCGGTTTTGTTTTTACAGTTTATTAGTCATTTTTCTTCATTTTAAGGACTAAAAAATTTCAAATTTGCGAAATTTTTATGGTTGATTTGGCAGACCGTGCTATAGGACCCAGTGACCCTCTATATGTGAACACTGATGAAGACCAATACTAAGGTCGAAATGTTTGTAACAGAAAAACAAAAGAACATCTATAATGAAACAAATTCATCTATTATTTCCCTGATCAAACCGAAAATCTAAATATATATATATATATATATATATATATATATATATATATATATATATATATATACATATATATATATATATATATATATATATATATATATATATATATATATATATATATATATATATATATATATATATATATATATATATATGAAGTAAAATGCGAACAGTGATTGCAAACTTCGCTCCATCATATCCTTTCAGTGTTAGAGGTTGCACAGTTTGGATGAATTGCTACAAAACACAATTCACCCTATTACACCACCATCGAGATGGTGGCCTACCTGTACCACCACACCGAGAAGAAAGTAAAAACTTACCTCCTCTGTTACAGTGATATGGCAGAGGTACATGTTTCGTCTCTTATTAGACTCATCAGGGTACCGACATGCACCTGTCTGTGCAAAGGACAGATCGGAAGGAAGCATGCAACACTGAACGCGGCTTCGCCGACCTCCCGCCGGATGGCGTATATACGTTTATGCGGCTTTCACGGATTCCTCCGTGTGAGATGCAATAGCAGTGGTCACATCCACATTATGCCGTTGTAGTGCTGAAATCACATTCAGCAAACATACAACTAAATGCATCTCCGCATGTAAATGAAGTAAAATGCGAACAGTGATTGCAAACTTCGCTCCATCATATCCTTTCAGTGTTAGAGGTTGCACAGTTTGGATGAATTGCTACAAAACACAATTCACCCTATTACACCACCATCGAGATGGTGGCCTACCTGTACCACCACACCGAGAAGAAAGTAAAAACTTACCTCCTCTGTTACAGTGATATGGCAGAGGTACATGTTTCGTCTCTTATTAGACTCATCAGGGTACCGACATGCACCTGTCTGTGCAAAGGACAGATCGGAAGGAAGCATGCAACACTGAACGCGGCTTCGCCGCATGTCGGTACCCTGATGAGTCTAATAAGAGACGAAACATGTACCTCTGCCATATCACTGTAACAGAGGAGGTAAGTTTTTACTTTCTTCTCGGTGTGGTGGTACAGGTAGGCCACCATCTCGATGGTGGTGTAATAGGGTGAATTGTGTTTTGTAGCAATTCATCCAAACTGTGCAACCTCTAACACTGAAAGGATATGATGGAGCGAAGTTTGCAATCACTGTTCGCATTTTACTTCATTTACATGCGGAGATGCATTTAGTTGTATGTTTGCTGAATGTGATTTCAGCACTACAACGGCATAATGTGGATGTGACCACTGCTATTGCATCTCACACGGAGGAATCCGTGAAAGCCGCATAAACGTATATACGCCATCCGGCGGGAGGTCGGCGAAGCCGCGTTCAGTGTTGCATGCTTCCTTTCGATCTGTCCTTTGCACAGACAGGTGCATGTCGGTACCCTGATGAGTCTAATAAGAGACGAAACATGTACCTCTGCCATATCACTGTAACAGAGGAGGTAAGTTTTTACTTTCTTCTCGGTGTGGTGGTACAGGTAGGCCACCATCTCGATGGTGGTGTAATAGGGTGAATTGTGTTTTGTAGCAATTCATCCAAACTGTGCAACCTCTAACACTGAAAGGATATGATGGAGCGAAGTTTGCAATCACTGTTCGCATTTTACTTCATTTACATGCGGAGATGCATTTAGTTGTATGTTTGCTGAATGTGATTTCAGCACTACAACGGCATAATGTGGATGTGACCACTGCTATTGCATCTCACACGGAGGAATCCGTGAAAGCCGCATCAACGTATATACGCCATCCGGCGGGAGGTCGGCGAAGCCGCGTTCAGTGTTGCATGCTTCCTTCCGATCTGTCCTTTGCACAGACAGGTGCATGTCGGTACCCTGATGAGTCTAATAAGAGACGAAACATGTACCTCTGCCATATCACTGTAACAGAGGAGGTAAGTTTTTACTTTCTTCTCGGTGTGGTGGTACAGGTAGGCCACCATCTCGATGGTGGTGTAATAGGGTGAATTGTGTTTTGTAGCAATTCATCCAAACTGTGCAACCTCTAACACTGAAAGGATATGATGGAGCGAAGTTTGCAATCACTGTTCGCATTTTACTTCATTTACATGCGGAGATGCATTTAGTTGTATGTTTGCTGAATGTGATTTCAGCACTACAACGGCATAATGTGGATGTGACCACTGCTATTGCATCTCACACGGAGGAATCCGTGAAAGCCGCATAAACATATATATATATATATATATATATATATATATATATATATATATATATATATATATATATATATATATATAAACAAGCTTGTTTGTGGGTATAGGACAGCGGGTTTTTTGAATATTGGCATATATATATATATATATATATATATATATATATATATATATATATATATATAAATAAGCTTGTTTGTGGATATAGGACAGCGGGTTTTTTGAATATTGGCATATATATATATATATATATATATATATATATATATATATATATATATATATATATATATATATATGAAATAAAATGCTAACAGTAAATGCACAATTCGTTCCATCATATCCTTTCCGTGTTAGAGGTTGCACAGTTTGAATAGATTGCTACAGAACACAATCCATACAATTCCACCACCATCGAGATGATGGCCTACCTGTACCACCATATCGAGAAGAAAGTCAAAACTTACTCTCCCCGCTACAGAGATACGGCAGAGGCACATGTTTCGTCTCTACTAGACTTATCAGGGTACCGACATGCACCTGGCTGTGCAAAAGACAGATCGGAAGGAAGCATGCAAATACTGAATGCGGTTTCGCCGACCTCCCGCCGGATAGCGTATATATGTTTACGCGGCTTTCACGGATTCCTCCCGTGCGAGTTGCAATAGCAGTGGATACATCCACATTATGCCGTTGTAGTGCTGAAATCACATTCAGCAAACATACAACTATATGCAACTCCGTGTATAAGTGAAGTAAAATGCGAACAGTAAATGCAAACTTCGTTCCATCATATCCTTTCCGTGTTAGAGGTTGCACAGTTTGAATAGATTGCTACAGAACACAATCCATCCAATTCCACCACCATCGAGATGATGGCCTACCTGTACCACCATATCGAGAAGAAAGTTAAAACTTATCCTCCCCGCTACAGTGATACGGCAGAGGCACATGTTTCGTTTCTACTAGACTCATCAGGGTACCGACATGCACCTGGCTGTGCAAAGGACAGATCGGAAGGAAGCATACAAATACTGAATGCGGTTTTGCCGACCTCCCGCCGGATGGCGTATATATGTTTACGCGGCTTTCACGGATTCCTCCCGTGCGAGTTGCAATAGCAGTGGATACATCCACATTATGCCGTTGTAGTGCTGAAATCACATTCAGCAAACATACAACTATATGCAACTCCGTGTATAACACGGAAAGAATATGATGGAACGAAGTTTGCATTTACTGTTCGCATTTTACTTCACTTATACACGGAGTTGCATATAGTTGTATGTTTGCTGAATGTGATTTCAGCACTACAACGGCATAATGTGGATATATCCACTGCTATTGCAACTCGCACGGGAGGAATCCGTGAAAGCCGCGTAAACATATATATATATATATATATATATATATATATATATATATATATATATATATATATATATATATATATATATATATACATATATGCCAATATTCAAAAAAAACCCTGTCCTATATCCACAAACAAGCTTGTTTTTTTTCAGATTTACTTGAGTATAACAGAAGGTAACGATGAAGAAAAACAAAATATATTTTCTAGATCGGATAACTCTTCTATCAATTTATATTCATGTTGTTTATTAACTTAGCAAAAGCGACTTTATATGTATTAAAATGTCTACCGACATTGGCATTGGCTTAAAAGGCCTATGGCGTCTGGCAGTTTTATGCTCGGTATAAATCAACTCTGCATCAATACTCGGCACCATACATTACTATCGGATATGCTAATGGTTGAGACGGTATCCTGCCCGTAAATTTGAATTAATGCTCATGAAAACGGGCCACTGGGTCTCGGGGTTCGTATTACAGGGTTGCACCGTCACATGTATGGGTTAGTTTACTGTTTGACTAAGCAGGGACAGGCAACACTGACAGATATACGGCCTCGAATTTGAACAAAAATCGATTTCTTAAGATACATATATGAGGTTTGTACAAAAATAAATGGATAATGAAGTAATAAGTTAAATGAAACATATAGAGAAATTAATCTAGGCTTTATGTATAACCCACAAATGTTGGTAAGTGTAGGAATATCAGAGATTGATTGATGAAAAAATAATCAAAAATTTTAAATGAAAAATATTGTGAGTGAATTGTGAATTTTTTAGTGACATATTTTAAAGTATTAATGAAACAAATTGACCTTTTCTTAAAATAATTGGATCATTGTCAGAATTTTGTTAAAAGCTCAGCTAAAGACCCTGTTCTACTGATCCTAGATAACTGCTCTAGTGGCATAGGTGTAAAAATAACAATGAAATGTCGAGTAGAACTATGTTACAGTATAGATCACAAAGTAGCAAAAAGCGGTAACGAGCTTTAGTGAACACTGAAGCCTTTCAAAGGGGGCTGCAGTGGAATCAAGGCCATTATAAGGGAGTTAAACTGTTCAAAGCGAATGGCGGTGTATTGAAGAAATTAATAACACATTCTTTGAAATTTCTTATTTTGTTGTTATCGCACAAGTTTTTCAAAATATAATTAAGCATTCTAGTTCATTTTAGTTATTTTATCTGTGGCAAATTTTTTCAAGTATGGAAGTAATTACAACCATTACGTGATTCACGCAATCCAGCTAGCTGGCATGATAAGACAAGAACACGATAGCTTTTAATGACTTATTTGCACAGCAAGTGTGCCCGCATCGCAAAGAAACTAAGGCATGCAAGTATACGATGCAAATCTATAAAAAGTAGCCCAATACTTATTATGTGCTTTGCCAATAAACTTTATTTTAGTGCGCTAGCGAAGTTTCTTCTAAAAATCACACAACCTTTAGAAGGTAAGACTAACACATATCTTTAAAATGCCACACATTTCGTCAATATTATTAGTAACATAAATTTGGAGCTAAACTACAGATTAATAAATTTTAATGTGGAAAGTCTCTATACTAATGTGCCATTAAGGGAATCACTGGGTATAATTAAACTAAACTTTTCAATGATCGAACATTATCAGATCGAACCATGTTACCACTAGATGGGGAGTGTTGTCTACGTAGTGCTTACGTTCAAGTAAAGGGCAAGTTCTACGCTCAGTACGACGGTCTTGCAATGGATTTTTCACTCTCTCCAGACGTGGCCAATATATATATATATATATATATATATATATATATATATATATATATATATATATATATATATATATATAAATAAATAAAGTTCTTGTCCGTGTAATATAAAAACAGAAAAAATAAAATCTTTGGCATAGCGGACCTTAAATGTGTCAATCTGTACTATTCTCATGTTAAAAAGTGCGGAGCATTCCAAAGTATGGAAAGACTCCGGGTCCGACAGATGGCGACAGCACTGTTTCGTCCTAATGTGGGACTCGTGAGGCCACCGCAGTCGGTACAAACCATCATCTCGCCTCTGTATCCTATAACTGAATTTAGCAAATAGGACGACAAAGGCGACATCTCGATAGCTCACTCGATAACACAAGAACTACACAGATTGACAAAACTTATAAAAACCGCCATGTGATGGCACGACGGTGAATAAAAATAGAAATCTGTAAAATCGAATACACAAAACGCGCTGCCCAAAGGATAGCGGTGGCCTGACGAGTCCCATATTAGGACGAAACAGCGCTGTCGCCATCTGTCGGACCCGGAGTCTTTCCATACTTTGGAATGCTCCGCACTTTTTAACATGAGAATAGTACAGATTGACACATTTCAGGTCCGCTATGCCAAAGATTTTATTTTTTCTGTTTTTATATTACACGGACAAGAACTTTATTTATTTATTTTCTACTTATTTGGCTTAAAAACACACTAAACGGTGCTCTCATAGGAGGATCGTTTGGTGCGACACGTGGCTTTCGTTGCCAATCTAGCAGCAAGCCAAGTTGCTTTGTACCGAATAATGCGACCCCTATCCTTTGGGCAGCGCGTTTTGTGTATTCGATTTTACAGTTTTCTATTTTTATTCACCGTCGCGCCACCACATGGCGGTTTTTACAAGTTTTGTCAATCTGTGTAGTTCTTGTGTTATCGAGTGAACCATCGAGATGTCGCCTTTGTCGTCCTATTTGCTGTTTTTAATCATAAATTCAGTTTTATAGGATACAGAGGCGAGATGATGGTTTGTACCGACTGCGGTGGCCTGACGAGTCCCACATTAGGACGAAACAGCGCTGTCGCCATCTGTCGGACCCGGAGTCTTTCCATACTTTGGAATGCTCCGCACTTTTTAATATGAAAATAGTACAGATTGACACATTTCAGGTCCGCTATGCCAAAGATTTTATTTTTTCTGTTTATATATGTATATATATATATATATATATATATATATATATATATATATATATATATATATATGAAATGGTTCGAAACTCATGCCATACAAGAGCAGCAATAGTGAAACTGAAAATCTGATTGAGATATGTCCTTCATCGTATGGAAGGGTAGTGATCAAGAATTAAATGATTTCTTAACACTTTTAAACTCTATTGGATCTAAAATTAAGTACACCATTGAAAAGGCTATAAATGATCAATTGTCCTTCCTAGATGTCATGATGAATCGTTAAAATGAAATTATTAAAACTACAGTATACAGGAAGCCAACACATACAGGACAATTTCTTAACCATGGTTCTAATCATTCTGTTTTAATAAAACGAGGAATTATACTTCTATAATCGTGCTGTATCTATATGCAATAATGCCGATTCAGTTGAAAAACATTTATCAAACATTAAATCCGATTTACAACAGAATAGTTATTCTCTAAAATTAATTAACGATTTCATAAATAACTTTAGAATGAAGACCACTGGACACCCAGAAAACATTCTTTCTTCACAATTCCGTACATTAAGGGAACCTCTGAGAATATAAGATGAATTGCCATTGTTACAATATAAAAACAGCCAACAAATCAGGAAATACACTCAGAGCTTATTTAACAAAAAAAACACAAACTACCGATAAAAAGAATGTGTTTACAAAGTTCCATGTGAGAAGTTAGAATTAAGGAACATAAAACTCATACACAAGAAGGGAAAACGTCGAGATCTGGCATTGCAGAACACGCCTGGGATAAACAACACCATATAAAATGGTCTGAAGTGGCAGCTGAACCTGATATGAAGAACAGAAAATTAATAGAAGCAGCTTACATTAAAAAAAAATAACTGAATATTCAGTAAACGCAGTGTTGATACCTAATCTCTGGCAATCACTACTTTGTAACACCAAATTATTGAGGTGTGTACAATGAAGGAAAACTTTGTGCTTCATTGAACCTGGTCCGTTCGTAGTCTTAAGAAAAAACATTCAGTTTATAGTTTAAAACGATTAGAGATACTACCTAATTGAAACGTCGTACAAACATACAAAAATAAAGACAATGTAAGTCCGACAACCACATTTTAGCGAATAACCTTTATGTGTGAGTGATTCATGAAATTAATCATTAATCTTAATAAATAATATAAAGGCGAATGGTTGATAAGTAAATCTATTATCTGGCCAAATTTGTCTTTCATCATATCTGAATCTAAGAAGAAACGCCGACAATGTAATATCTGAAATATGGATTTACGTATTCCCCTATCAACGAATCTTCATATTTATGGCCAATTTGCAAAAAAGTTTTTAAATGAAGCCTTGAAGCATTTTGGGCTAGAAAAGCATTTCATTAAAATGCATGTTGATCAAAAAGATAAAAATATATCCTAATTTCAAGTCCCAGAAACGAAATGTTTGATATAGTCAACCGTATCATACCTTATTATGAACTCCATTAGACAAGATGTTGGACTACCCGCTTCATATAATATTTCATTTTTAATAGCGAAGATATGAAAAAAAACACATAATTAGTGAATAATTAATTTAACCAAGCGTCGTGGTACCCCTTGAATTAGGTATATGTAGGTTACTGCGTTGTCAAAAAGACACCATACCCCAAGTCCAAATCAGAGTCTTGTTCTCGAAATTTCACAATCAACACAAACAAAACACTAAATAAGACGCTGATACGAAAAAGCCAGGAATAAAAACCAGGAAAAAAACTAGAGAAAAAAAGCGGGAACAAAAAAAACGGGAATTCAGTAACCCAGAAAAGAAAATACAATCCTTAAAATCCTTCTTATACCGTGTATAATCCAAAGTTAATAGTTAACTGGGGTTCTGTTACAAAAATATGACTTATTTTTACCAAATAAAAAGTTAGAAACCACAAAATCACATAATAATTCTTAACGACGCTTTAATTATTAGCATCGATAAATTAAAAGAATAAAGCAAAACAAACAACTAAATAAGCTTAAAATTGTATCAATCACTTCACAATAGATCCTCGTTAGTTCATAAAGAAAATTCTAAATTTAATCGAATAAAATATATCGAGAAACAATTAATTGACTTTCCCTTTCTTAATTTAACTTTAGATATATTTTAGCCAAAAATATTAATTATTTAAAAAATATAACAATCGATCACAAGTAAGCTCGACTTAAAAAAAATACAGATACTAAACCCGGAAATAAAATACTAAACACAACTATCATAGTTCCCACAAGAAATTTGTTAATCAGTATTCAAAGGTTATCGTAAAACTACAATTAAATTGCCACAGAAAAACTGAATTTATATATATATATATATATATATATATATATATATATATATATATATATATATATATATATATATATATATATATATATATATATATATATACATATATATATATATATATATATATGTTATGTCGGATATTCTCACGGGTGTGATGTGTAATCGAAGGTTTTCGGGCATCCCGTGTATGTGCCGAGTCCCTCTCAGGACTGTAAGGCAGCTGACGTTTCGGTGAAATCTCGTTCATCATTTTCAAACCTTACTGTATGGCGTCTACGTTATATATATATATATATATATATATATATATATATATATATATATATATATATATATATATATATACATAATTTACTATAAACTTACTATATGACCTTTTCGTTTTTATGGGAATGTGCAAATTAAAATTACTGAACTATTGACCTCAGGCTGTAAGATATTTCGTTATTCCGAAAGTTACATGCTTCCTGATAAAATAATCGCCGAAACGGTGTAAATGATCCTCAAAAACGGGTTAATAAACCTTAGTTTCTACCGCAATTGGCCCAAAAATTCAACAATACCAAACTGCATTTAGCATCCAAGTCCCTAGGGAGTATTACAAGACCAAACGATACACTTAGTCCCTTTTCCAAGTGGAGTAAAACTTCAAAGTGTGTTAATGGCTGATACGCCGTTGCCTTTTCAATGGTCTTTTTAGAAAAAGGACGATTTTTGCCAACAGCAAATTAAAATAAAATGCATACAAAAAATTACTGGATGTCTCACATACCCAAATAGAATATTAGTTAAAGGGCTTATAGTGACATAGAACAATATGCAACCAATCATACACGAATCCTGATTAAACAACTAACTAATTTAGATGGAACGATAAATAGTATGGAATGACGAATATTCCCGTGTCTAATACTTCGTTACATCCTATCATCTTATTGGAATTGCCCTGAAAAGCATTATTCAATTAGTGACGTCAATGTTACGTCAGAGAGCGTGACATCAAAATAACACTTAAACCGATGAATAACAATCTGACAGGTTTGACGTTATAAAATATTAGAGCTAGGCAGGAAAATAATTCGTATTTCCCTTAAATGAGGAGTAAATATTGGCTCAAAAACTAAAACATTCCAATAATGAATTAAAAACAGCACCAGGGGAGTATGGAAAAAAAAAACAGGGTTGATATCAAAATTTAACCTATCTTCTTTGACAGCTGCTTGTTTACATGTTGATATTTTATATTTCATCCAGTTTAGACTTTAAGGGGAGCAAACCGACTTTGAATCACAGAAAAAAACATTACAGTAAACCCATAACACGATCATGCTTCTCTGGTAGCCAGAAAAATGTCATCCATTCAACTCGATGAGTCAACTCAACCACTCGATCATGCCCTATAGATTTAAAGAACAATAAATTTGCTTAAAGGCTGTTTATAGTAGGTGGCGGAGAGGTTTTTAATGTTTGACAGACATAAACATGTTTATTTATCTTTTCTTTAAGTTTAAGTGTTAAAAATAACTCTAAATGCGAAGTTTGCAATTAATATTAACAAAACAGCATTTAAAAACTTATTTTTATTGGTAAATATTGTTAGATATGGTTTACATATTGAAAATAATAATAATTATAATTTAGGCAAGCATAAATTTATACTTTATGTATGCTAAGATTGACGTACCGATTATAATATGATGCTAGTTTGAATAATGCTAATTGCAAAGGATATCATAAAATCGGTATGTATGTATCAAGAAATGAAATATCTACTGTTTATCAACACTTTTTTAAATATAAATAAAAATATTATTACGTTATTCAGCGTTCAAACAACCGGGCTCTAGTTCTGACGTTATGCTAATTCTACAGGGGCATATTCGAAGACTCAACCAGCTAATGAATCACTACTCCTATCATACGCACAATTTATAAAAGAAGAAAAAAATTGTCTAGAATATTATTTGCTAAAATGTTGGAAGTCGATACTAAGGGAGAATGATTACATAATACTATGAATATTTCTTTTCAAAAGTATCAAATTCCTAATCAAAATATTTTGTCAACGGCTACTCATGGTGCTCTAGCAACGCCGGGGCATCAACAAGCAGGATTTAGAGAACCTGCTATACATTATCTTATTCATGATCAGCATTTAGTTGCGACGAATCTGAATGAACGGTTGCATAAGTCATTTTATAAAGTTATTAAAGCAGTCAGTAATATTAGAAGCAATTAATTGAGTGGCAGATTATTTAGCCAGCTATGTAGTCAGGGAGACGTCATCTCTCCGAAACTATTTACGCTAGTTTGGAAGATGTCTTTAGAAAACTAAATTGGGATGAGAAGGGTTTGAGAGTCGACGGTTCTTATCTTACTCATCTTCGCTTCTCCGACGATGTTGTTGTCATGTCTAGCAACCCAGAAGAGCTAAAATAAATGCTTCAAGATTTCAATGAAGAGGCGAGACCAGTGGAACTTAAAACGAACTTGGGGAAAACTAAGTTAATGAGCTCTGATGCAAATGTACAAATAAAGATTCAAATGAAATCATAGAGAATGTCCAAGAGTACATTTATTTAGGCCACGTCATGAAACTGGGCAAAGAAAATCAAACGGCGGAAATAACAAGGAGAATAGGGCTGGCATGGGCTGCCTTTGGAAAGTTGCAATACGTATTAAGAGATAGAAACACACCAATCGACCTTAAACGGAAAGTGTATAACACGTGTGTCTTGCCTGTTGCTACTTACAGCATGGAAACGATAACACTAACCAAATAAAATGCACGTAGGCTCCGAGTCAGTCAACGCTCTATGGAGAGACAAATGTTAGGAATCTCGATACGGGATAAAATACGAAATCAAGTAATAAGATCAAGAACCAAAGTAGTTGACGTCATTGAACGCATATCACGACTAAAGTGGCAATAGGCGGGGCACATAGCTAGACAACAGCCCGATAGGTGGACGAGTAAATTACTGCAATGGCGACCGCGAGAAACGAACCGAAATCGTGGCAGGCCACAACGCAGATGGGTAGATGATATAAGACAGTTTGCTGGAAAAGACTGGCTCCAGAAGGCGAGAGACAGATCCCAGTGGAGGACCATCGGAGAGGCTTATGTCCAGAAGTGGACGTCAATGGGCTGAGAAAGAAGAAGAAGAAGAAGATGCAGTCAGAAAAATGAATATTTTGCCCATTTGGTGCTTCACATAGAAGTTTGTTCGCTCTCTAAATGTATTTATCTGAATTGTTTTTATAGTTTGTTTGACTCAGCACTAAATTTGCTAAAAAAACAGAGACGAAGAACTGCGCATCAATTTGATTATATTCTCTAATGACACTACAAATTTGAAAGATCTGTATCAAATATCTAATGTAAAATAGGAGACTTTACTTACCTTTCTTCATGCTGAGTTCACGGAGAGCACACCAAGTTAGGTTCGAGATTCTTTTTAAACACAGATGCAACAGATTCGTCAATTTAAGAAAAACTGGTGAACTTCACAACTAACGAAGAATTTAACGTATAATTCAGAAATTGGCACCAAGAATTTTGGTCTCAGAAATTAATATCAGGAGTCAACATTGCATTGTGAGAAACAGTTCAAAAATCTGCCACTGTTGCCAAAATTGAAACCCAATATTACCAAATTACTAAAACTCTACCACCCTCAACAATCTCATAAATTTTTTATTTCCTTCCGATTTTTATATCAATTTCCTAGTTCAAGCCAATAATATTTTTAAGCGACTCTGTAAACTATTAATTTCAAGCTACCCTTTACAAATATGTTGCAAAATATTTGCCCACCTAAACAAAATTAATCAGAAATATTTCCTGGGCATAATAAAATCCGCCATCTGGAATACAGGGGAACCAAGCGGTGGTACAAAACAGTTACACAGAGTCGGGCAATCAGGAAAAAATCAAACACAAATGAATATATTCAACTGGTATGGAATTAAAATATTCTAATACACTTGGTAGTATTTAAATTTTTAATACATTTTAATATTAGGTATATTTTCTAGAAGGGGGGAAGCGTTGGATTTATTTTTTTCTGACAAAGATGGCGGAGGTCCAAAAAATGTTAGGAACCTATGCGTAAGATAAACCATTATTTGGACACTTTAAATTACCAAATGCGCAGAATGTGACAAGTGACAGGTTGGTGATCCAGATCGACCTCTTACACAATCTCAGATCTGTATATAATTTGAAAAAGCCACATTCAAATTGATCCAACCTCAATAAACATTGGATTTCAAAGTACATCCAGACTTTTTTAAAAATTAGCAATAATAATCACTTAACTTCTTATTTTTGACAATACTTCATCCCAGATATATTTTGTTTAAAGTAGCGCCACATTAAATGTGTGTTTTTCTACAAAACATACATAGGGCTATTAAAATTTGGTCACAAGGACACAAAGTGTGTTTTTGACCCTGTATAAGGTAACTTAATAAAATAACTATTTTTGAAAACGCAGTTTGTGTCTAAAAGTAATAAACAATATAGTTAAGACAAATAAGTACACGGTGTCATCAGTGAAGTCTGCATTAGGTGGAAACTAAATTTTAAATGCGTTTAATTTTTATATAATTATTCTTTTATTAAAAAATTTGAGTATTTTCAATTATTTTCTTAAAATTAATGTGCATTACTTTTAGACAACAACTGTCAGCATTTTCAAAACTAAGTAGTTTTATGAAGGTTGCCTTTTCTTATTTTTCGACATTGGTACAACTTACAAAAAATGAGCAAAAAATCTAAATTATCTTATAGAGCTAAAATTTTGTATATGGGTTAAAAATTGCATTTTTTTTGGCAAAAAATTAAAATTTTATCGATAATGCTAATAACGTGACTATTATTTTTTTGGTTAATTTACATCTTGATCGAAGCAGAAATGGTTGCCAGAGTGAAATTTCGAATAAAGTTATTAATAAAAAAAATCTTATATGATGCTGACTTTACTGGACGCAGTGTACATACAAAATTATAAAATTAGATATTAGATTTGTTAAATATGAGCAGAAATTTGTTCCTTCTTCAAAAAAAATCTCCTTCCTTTTTGGCTCATAAACTTTTGCTTTATCTTACTTTAACTTTGCTCTAACTTTAGTTTATAAAGGTTTGTTCTATTATAACCAATACAATATTGAGTCGATAAGAAAGTATTTTTTTTGTCGCATATAGACAACGTTGTTACTTTTTTATTTCCGTAGAGGAAAGACAACTTCTGTGGAGACTTTTTCCTCAAAGATGAAAAATATTATGGTCGATGTAGTAACATTGATAATGACAAAATTAAAGCCATAATTGATGAAAATGGTCATATAATTGTTTAAGAGACTATGATATTAAATTTATTGCACGCATCAACTCAATATCACTTAAAATGTCCTATACTCGATGAAAAGCTGGATATTTGGGTTCCGAATTAATTGAAAGAAATTTATTTAACGCAACAAATCAATATTTGCCACACATGTCACAACGAATAAAAAGAAAATCATTACTGGTAATGAAAAATGAGTCATTTAGAGTAACATCATTCGAAAATGATCATGGCTCAATCGTAATACATTAGTACAAACTGTATCTAAAGCTGAAATGCATTCAAAAAAGGTCATGCTGTGAATTTGATGGGACTACAAAGGTGTTGTAATATTTTGAGCTACTTTCGAACAACCGGGCGATCGATTAAAATGTTTTCTGTTAGAACTAATGAAACTGGCAAATCGGTAAGGAATTGTATTATATCACGATAAAACAAAGTTTCACTCATCTTTAGTAACTAGTAGGAAATTATTAGAGCTTGGTTGAGAAGTGATGTTGTATCCTTCATAAGCCCTAACCTAGCATCTGATCACTACTTTACAGCCGCAGTTTTTGGGTAATTTTTAGTCTCTAAATGCGAAAATGATAGTAAAAACTTCCTAACACGTAAGATTTTTGCGTTATGATTTTGTCAGCAAAAATACATTTTTATCACATTATTTTCAAAAGTAATTTGTAATATACCGGAGCGCGATGTGGCCAAATTTACATTGTCTATATGTTAGGAAAATTGTAGACAATCTGGCAACACCACGTGAGGGTGCTTACAGATAACAATTCAACCAAAAAGTCTCAAACCTTAGGGCTTAAAACAATGAAAGCACCCATTTAAACCCATATAATTTCAAATTTCTCTCTGCCCCGTCGCCGAATCTACTTATAGATGGCCTCTGAAATATCCCGTCGCTTTTCAAACTTCCGATGCTCGATGCTTCTAGAAAATAGTAGACCTATGTAACGGCTATAATAGCAGTTGGCCGGCAGTCGTATCATCAGTACTGGTTTAGCACGAGAAGCCAATAGTAAGAGCTTTGTATTAGTGTTATCTTTATGTTGAATAAAGTTAGTTGACGCCTATAAACGTAGTCCATATTTCTGAACCGACATACCCGATAGTACAAAAATGTCTAAAGTACAAAAACGTGGCTGTGTTAACCTCGTGGATAATTCTTGTTATATATGTGGTCAGTGTACGCAGAAATCGCAGAAAAGTAGCTTATCATAAGTATTTTGTATATCCTGTTGGCGCAAAAGATCGGGACTGGGCTCCTCAAATATATTGTCAAACTTATGCAGAAAATCTAAGTAACTGGTTAAATGGCAATCGCTCTTCTATGCTTTTTGCCGTTCACTGTTACTTTTGCATGACAAAAGTGTCTGGTTTTTCAAGATAGTGCAAACATAATATTAAATATACGGTTATTTTCTCAACAATAAAACCAATTCTTCATGGAAAAGGTTTACTAGGTTCAACGCCCCTGGCAAAATGGGAGGAACATTTCGAAATGTATGATGATAAGACAGAGCCCGATAATGTACCAGAAAAGGACGATACTTATTTTCCCAAAAGTGAAGGAAAAACACCCCATTTAATCGAACAACATGAAGTAAATGATCTAGTTCGGGACCTTCACTTGTCCAAAAAACATGCTGAAATATTAGGGTCTAGATTATAATAATGAATTTAACTAGCCATTGGAAATAAATTTGCAATATTTAGGAACCGTAACCAGGATCTTTTCTAGTTTTTTACTCTGCAGGATAAAATGTATGTGTGTGTGTGAATCCAAATAGTGTTATAGAAAAATTAGAATTTACACATAATTCGGACGAATGGCTTCTATTTATAGATTCTTCTAAAATAAGCTTAAAAGCAGTTCTGTTCCATTATGGCAACAAAAGACCCTCTTCTTTTAGTACATGCAGTTGTCATGAAGGAAAAATACGAAAGGGTGGATTTACGAGGTATTGTTTTTTTTTTTGTTTTTGGGACAGTAGAGCAACACAGGGCTATTATCAAGTAAAAAAAAGGGCTTCCGAGAGTTCAATATATTCCAGATTAAGCTAATATAAAGAATTTGCCTCTTGTCGATTCCAAAAAACTATTGTTATCTCCATTATACATTAAACTGAGATTGAATAAAAATTTCGTTAATGTATGAGATAAAGAAGTAGATGAGTTTAAGTACGTTTAAATATTTTTCCTAAACTAAGTGATGCTAAGCTTAAGAACGGAATATTTGTTGGACCACAAATTAGAAACATACTAAGGGATCAACGATTTGATCAAAAATTAAGTGATGTTGAATTAGGTGCGTGCTGTTCTTTTAAAACAACTGTTTCGGAGTTTTTAGGAAACAAACAAAATGAGCTGTCACATGTCTATTAAAATACACTTCTTGCATTCCCATTGCAATTTTTTTTTGTATTTGTTGACTAATATAATTGTCAAACTCTTTGAATGGCAAAAATTTTACAAATGATGATGACTTTAAATCGCACTTGTTTCAGTTTTCTTCTGATAAGAAGCAAAATTTCTATGAGCATGGAATCATGGAGCTGCAAGTAAAATGGAAAAATGCCATAGAAAAAAGGAAAAAAATATATACATTATTGAAATTTATTTTTTGTATACAAAAAAAATATTTCATACTAAAAAATCGAACCTACGAGCAAGTAATTTCATATAAAAATAAAAATAATTTACAGCGTACTAGTATATTATGTACTAGTAGACCAATAGAGAATCAAAACAATGTAAAACTAATTTCCTACAGTCTTTGTAAGTGATGATTTTTGGCGATTTAAAATCAAACTGTTTCGACTCATCTTTAGTAATGAATTATTTATTATTATAAAGTCAAAGAGCTAGCTAGCTTCATTCCTTATAATTAAAGTTCTCGTCGGTCGGTCACTTCGCCTGTACTTTTAATTGTGAAACATAAATTATTAACAAAACTGACAACTATATCGACGAAGCTAATATTATGAATTTATCAAATCTATTTAATATAAATTATTTTCAAATTATTTATTTGAGTATAATCCGCTTTAATATTTTATCCTTTTACCAATATATGTATGCAAATATTTAATTAAAACGGTATTCTAATTTAGCGCTTGGCCAATTGTTTTGATGAGGATTTTGCATAGTTTGCGGACGGATTGTAATTGTAAAAGCATCAAAATTTTAGATTAACTCTATTCTGAACTGTAATTTGCAAAATGTAGTTATGTAAACGGTCCTCTAAAATCAACATCATTTAAAGATAAGAGCTTAGGTAATTCCAAATTTTCTAGTTAATCTAGTGTTGTTATTAATAAATATGTGAGTTTTGGATAATTTTTAAATAAAACTATTTATTTATTTATTTACATAAGTTCAGGATACCACAGAACCATCGAATATAGATCCATAGAGAAGTTGAGTTCTTATGGGATTGTTTAGGTCTCGAGCAGCGCTCATTTTTTTGATGCTCTTTCTCTCGCATGCTGCCCCCACCACAAATATCTCTCACAGTTTCTCTCCACACAAGTTCCCCTACTAGATGGTCAAGTAAAAGAAATGGTACTACCTTATTCCAATGCAGTCGTGTCTGAATGGTCCCCGCTTTAGCAAGCATTTTGTAGTGATATATGACATAGATTCGAATTCGGTCTCATTATTTTTTATGTAGAAAATATGTGTTGCCTAGGTACAACAAATGTTTCCTCAAGAACAATAAAATTATTATTTTTAATAGAATTCTTTCATTCAAAAATTTTTAAAAATGTCCAAACAGTTTAAAATTATTGTGATGATTTTATTAAAATATTTTTGTAGAGATATTAAAAAAAAATTCTGTATGTATCAATATCGAACCTATACTCACATAAAATGCAAAATATAATTTTCCAACACTCCTGACCTATCGGCCATGAGAACATTTAATATATATAGTTCACATTAACCCATCTGAGAGAGGGAAACTTGGAGAAAGATGTCTACGCCAACTGCTTTGTGGATACCAGAACTAATTTTGTAAATATGGATACCCAAGAGTGGCGAAGCTTTTTAATAGCGCTTCTATATGAATAATGCTTATATATGAAATCTATATTCGTTGACAGAACTGAGGTTTCAGATTAGCTTACCCAATGAAATGATATAGTCAGTTTGATATTTTGCATTGCCTTAACAATAATTTTAGAAAAACAGGAGAGAAAAAATATCAATACCTCGAGGGTTTACAAATATGATATGAAAATAATTTCAAATTTCGCTCTTAAACAAACTGAGGCTACAAAAAATAACAACTGTGGTGTTACAAAATTGATCAGACTGACACTGCATTCTAATCAGAAGTGAACTTTGACTTGCATGACCTCTGCGTCATGAGATATTAAATAACCAGAAATTTCTGATATTCCTTCCAAGTGCATTAAAATTTAACCAGGATAAGAGAACTGGGGAATCTATTAGTTTGAAAATTATACGTAGTTCGAAATAGTTCTTCGATGAGTCAGCGACAATATATCAAATCTTCCAGCAACTTGCTTAGTCGAGCAACCAGCCCTAAGGGCTAATAATTTAAGAAATCTTGTCTAAACCGATTCAGTTATAATCATTGTTACGGAATTTTTGCAAGTAGACGTCGTTCATTGAACCATTTCTTCACTTTTGACAGTGCGAAGCACTACTAAATACACAAATAAATTATCACTGATGGCGAAAAGGACTTCTTCTGGATTAAGTTACACAACGCTACGAAGAAATGAAAGCCGAAACTTTGTCAGATGATTATGAGCCAATTTTTCATAAAATAGATAACATATGTAACAAGCTGAAAGACAATATGGCGAGGAAACACCGAAATTAACTAGAAAAACTAAAATCACATCAACTACTGACTCTACCTGAAACAACTTCAAGTAAAACCATCATAAACTTATCTTCAAAAATACTTTCAATAGCAGACGAACAACTACTACGCAAGGGGCTTAATTTCGCAGTAACACCAGAAAGCATGCCCGTTTTAGATATCATGAGCTCTGTAGAATCTATACAACTAGATGAAAACCATTCAGACGAGTTTAGGTGGAAAATAAAATCAACTTTGGAGGGCACGAAAAACTAAGTTCAAAATCCCCCCAAACTAGAAGCATCAGCCTTAAAAGAACTTCGTAAGGATGAATCCATAAAGATTTTACCAGCGGACAAGGAAAATGCAAAGGTGATAATGGACATCGTCACGTACGACCAAAAAATCGGAGATATCCTGGAAAAAGGCAAATGTAGACAACTAGCTCGCGACCCCACTAAATCTATAGAGTAAAAAATCTACAGAATACTAAGGAAATAACAAGACCATATACCTAACAACCTATGATCGACGCCCACACCACACTACAGTAAGCCATCACATCTTTACGGACTACCAAAAATTCATAAAACAAACATACCATTGAGGCTAATAACTAGCTCCAGAGGATCCCGAACAAATGCACTGGCAAAGTTTCTTTTAAAAATCATACAACGTTTAGAAGGTAAGACAAACACATATGTTAAAAATTCTACACGTTTCGTGTAGTAGTATCGGCAATCTAGAGCTAGACGAAAAACTAATAAGCTTTGATGTGGAAAGTCTGTATACTAATGTACCATTAGGGGAATCACTACACATAATCAAAACTAGACTTTGAAATGATAATACTTTATCAGATCAAACAACGTTACCACTGGACGGGGTGATGGACCTTTTGGAGTGTTGCCTGCGTAGTGCTTACTTTCAAGTACTACGCTCAGGACGACGGGCGTCCGATGGGTTCCTCACTCTCTCCAGTCGTCGCCAATATATACATATATATATATGAAATTTTTCCAAACTCATGCCATAGAAACTGTAACAGTACATTAAAAACAATAATAGAGTCTTCAGTAAACCGAGTGCTGAAAAACCTAATTTTTGGTAACCCCTACTTTGTAACATCAAATCACAGTGTACAGTGAAGCGAAACTTTGCGCTTCAATGGGCACAGTCCCTATATAAGCTCGTAGCCTTAAGACAAAACATTCAATTTATACTTGGTAACGATTAGAGATACAACCTAAACGAAACAACGTCAAAATAAATAAAAATAAAGGCAATGCAAGTCCGACAACCACATTTTAGTCAGTCCAAAAAAGGTTTCAAACTTATGCGTTAGCAAAATAAAAATAAACATTGAAGCTCTCTTCCAAAATTAGAAAAAAGGATTTCAGCATTTTCTGAAATATAGATTTCGGGCGGAAAAATTTTTACCCCAGAAACACATTATTTGGTATTTGTAAGAATATTTAAATAATTGTAATATTTGAAATAAATATGAAAAGATGCGTCGTAGGCAGTACGCAAATTCAAAAATAGTTTTCATTTTGTTTCTTCAAAGATCTCTACGTAAACAATAAACATATCGTTTATTACTTCCCATAAAGCAAAAACTAAAAATTACCTAGGTTATGCTCATTACTTTAAAATGCCTATATTCAATAAAGAAGCGCTTCATAAGATCACTTCAAAATCTAATGGCAAGAGTCTAAGTAAGTAAGTATACTAAAATGCATCTAGAATTTCATAGGAATGAACTCAAACAAGTCACAGACAACAGCAGAATAGGTTTCGAAAATATTACGTCATAAAAAAAGGTAAAAACTGAGAATGAATATTGCAGGTTTGAAAAACATTGCCAAATTTATTCTTGGCGAAGGAAGATAATTGAGTTAACAATGGTTAAAACATCTTGCAGGAGTCTTTATCGAACCTAAATGTATTATCAAACTCGGCTCCCCGAAATATCATAAACTTTGCTTAAGGTTTAGGAATTACAAGGCAATAAACTACGAAGGGTATTGACAATAGATCTTCTTAGAGTGAAGTGAAGTAGGATCGAGCTACCCAGTACTTTAGAATACAAGAATAAGATAGTTAAATATATAAATTTCAAAAATACTTTATTGTAATAATATGGAGTAAATTTGTAATATAAATTACCTTTGTATAATCTGTTGCTATAGGAGTCAAAATTATAGTTGTAGTTAATATTTAATTTAGGCATTTGAATCGGAATGCGTTATCTTACCACCAACCTAATAAATTCCTAAAATTGCTGAGGCACATTTTTGTAGATTTTAAATAAGCAATTTACTAGCGTAAAGGAGAAAGCATCTCAAAGACATTCTCACCCTAAAGCAAGCCACTTACTCTGCTTTGGTAGGTCAAAGATTAGATACAACGACACGTCTCTAAATGAGTTTACGAGCTAATGAGGACCAGATATTTGAGCCGTCGTTCGTCAGAATCCATCCCTTCGGTTAAAGGTTAAGTTGTGGCTCCTTAGGTACAACACATAAAAACAAAGTCCCTTATTTTTATTAAAGATATTATAGAATAAAATTTTTATAAAAAAAATTGAAACGACTTCTAAAAGTGCGCTAAAAAGTGAAAATAACTATACATTTTTATATGAAATTGAAATTTTTGAAGTCGGCGCCAAACTAATACCTGACAAAATGTGATTCACATAAATAGATTAAAACTACTTTATTTGTAATTTCATTTAGAAATAATTTGGCGCCGACTTCAAAAATTTCAAATTTTAGCGCACTTTAAGAAGTCGTTCAAATTTTTTTTTATAAAAATTTTATTCTAAAATATCTTCAATAAGAATAGGGGACTTTGTTTTTATCTGTTTTACCTAAGAAGCCACAACTTAACCGTTAACCGAAGGGATGGATTCTGACGAACGATGGCGCACTTTTAGAAGTCGGTTCAATTTTATTTTTCGATTTTTAGCTTGGAATTCATTATGGCATCCATAAGTTATTTGAATTAAGTACTAATCGAGATTAATGTATCTCGCAAAGACTTCAAGGTGACAAAAAAGTACCCGTTTTATCCAAAGTTGTAAATCACCCTAAAATGAACCACTAAAAATTATTTGATTCTTAGAGTTCAGCAAATGCCAGTGAAATTGTGTCAAATAAATATTTAGTCTGTCATAGTAAATCCACTATCTTAAATTTCAAATTAATTTTAAGGGGTCTTTTAGGTTACAATTTTTCAAAAAAGAAATTTTTTTATTCATTTCTTTATAGAAAGAAACTACATATCGTTTTATAATTTTGCACATATATTTATTCGTACTGTTAGTATACAATTTTTTTTTTGTGGATTTTGTTACCCATAACAATTTTTTTTTAAAAACATCGAAAAATGACGGTGGACGTGATTCCAGGTTACTGAATCGTCTGAAAAAAAAAAATAAATAAATACCAAATTAATTATTGTTCAAGTGCCCATGGTCTGTACCGGAATTATTTTTTTTTCATCAAAAAATAACAAAATGGCGGCCATTTGAAAAAAATCCATTTTTGAGAGTGAAAAATCGGGTAAAAATCGGAAAATTTGTTACCGAACAAATTGATTCCTGTTCCGACAATGAGCACTTGAACAAGGATTAGTTTGGTATTTTTTGTTTGTTTTCAGACGATTTAGCCACCTGGAATCACATCGGCCCTTCATTTTTTGATGTTTTTTTAAAAAAATTGTTATGGGTAAAAAACCCATAAAAAAATCCGAAAAAAAAATATTTTTGTATACTTAATGTATTAATAAATATCTGGTAAAATTACAAAAATGATACTTCTTTTTGTTTTGTTAAAAAAAAAAAGAAATAGAAATTTTTTTTTTGAAAAATTGTAACCTAAAAGACCCCTTAAATTGATAATATTGGCCCCAAAATCTTCCAATATGAATATTTAATGAACTTGAGACGTAATTTTTTTAGGCCGCTATATAAATCAAAAAATGTAAAATTTTTAGTCAGCTATATTGGATTCGCCATATTGAATCATGAAAAAATACTTTTAAATTCATAGTTTACACCCTCAAGAACCCTCTATATCAGTTTTGGAGAAAATCGAAAAATGTAAAATTTTAAGGACGCCATATTGAATCCGCCAGTTTTTCAAAAAATATTTTAAATTCGTAATTAACACTAACAAAAATCCCCCAATACTGATTTTAGACAAATATTGAAATATGTAGAATCTTCAGTCCGCCATCTTGGATCCGACATATTTAACTTTGTTAAAATGATTTCAGATTCGTAATGTGCCATCCCAAAAACTCCCCATATCAATTTTGAAAGAAATCGCACAAAAATAAATGTCTTATCCGCCATATTAGATACGCCATATTGAATTTTTTCAAAATAACTTTACATTCGTTATGTGCGACCCCAAAAACTCTCCTATACGAATTTTGGAGAAAATCGTATAAAATTGAATTTTTCATTCGCCGTATTGGATCCGCCATATTTAATTTTAACATATAATTTTAGATTCATTATGTGCAACCTAGAAAACTCCCTTGTAACAATTTTGGAGAAAATCGGACAAAATTAATTATTTGGCCGCCATATTGTCAGCGCCATCTTGTATTTTACTGCAATTTCGTCCAAAAAAAATATGGACGGAGTAGTTGGTGTACAAACATAAAAAAAATACATAGTCGACGAATTGAGAACCTCCTTGTTTTAGAAGTCGGTGAAAAATTACAGAAATAATAAAAGTTATACTTTTTGATAAATTAAAAATGTGAAGTAAACATTATTAGTGGAGTCCCACTTTGTACCATTACATTTTGTATCACGCAAAAACGTTATCTAGTTCAGTCCCAACTCGTACCATCACTTATAATATAATTAGTTACACACGTTTACAAAAAAGGTGCTTATGATAGTTCTTGGGCAGCTACGGATCATTTCTCACGTAATTTGCCGCGTAAAATTCGAATCCGAGGTTAGAATTCGCCTATTACATCAGGATTTTAAGATATTTAAGGTAACGTATTCGAAAATCGGTTTTTTGGCTACTTTTGCATAACATTTTTTGTGCTCTTGAGCGGTTATCTACGATTGTTTCTTTGCACAGTTATGGCCACTAAAAGTACTGATTGGTAGATTTTTAAAGACCAATTTTTTTTGCAAATTTCGATTCATCATTTTGAATCCACCATCTTAAAAGTTAAAAATCTATTTTCTAACATAATATTCGTAATCGAATTAATGCGAAAGTAGTTTTCGGCAGATTATATCCTACAACCTTAGAGAAGAACTGAAACTAGAATATTTTATTTTGGTTAGTGCTTCGCTTGATTCGTTTACGTACAAATCTTTGAAATTTAAATTTGATTTACAAATCCTTTCTTCAATTCTCTAGGAACTAGATGGTACAAATTTGAAAAATCTTTGAAGGAAGAATGTTCGTAATTAGCAGTAGATTTTTCTTTTTTTCCTTTTTTCAGAGATTTGACTCCTATCATTTCTTTCACACATTATATCATACCTTTTTATTTAAAACATAATCACTCAAAAGATTGTACTGAAATCAATGTAGGAAATTTTTTTAAAAAGACTGACAAATCGCTTTTTTCTTAGCATCTGCAGTTTTTTATAAGGGGATTGTACACGTTAATTGGGGCACCCTGTAGAATTTTAATTTTTATTAGTTCTTAAATTAATTAGTTTCCATTAACAATTTCTAAAAAGAACTGTTATTTACAAAATGTCCTTTTAAATATCCAAGATACGTAATTTTTATTCCATTTTAAATTTATTAGCACAAGGGTCGTTCGACTAGATTACACGACTCGACATAATGTTGTACATTAGTGTTTCGTATCACGGCAGGCTATATCGTATATCAAATTAGGCTAAAACATCGAAAATGCCTCCGTTTACCATTTAATGACATACTAAATATAATTTTCAATAAATCACAATGAAATTCCAATAAACCATCTGGGTTAAGGATTATTATAGGCTTGAAATTTCGGGTTCTAGGACGATGTTTAAGAAGAAAATTTGGCCACATTAATAAAAAATCAACAAACATTATTCGCCGCTAATATAACTTTTGACTTTTGTCTTTAAAAAAAAAATAAAGTATATGTAGGGGTCAAAATAATAAATTGGGGGTTACTAGAAAAGCTTTATTTGTAACAATAAAACATGTACGACTACGAGTCTCTTAATTATTTTATTTTTTAATGTATCCTCCTTTAAACAATCACAAATTTCAGTACGAAATAAAGAAATCTTTCTGCCGTATTTAAATAGTTTGTTATATATGTAATTCTCCTTTCAGGCAGAGAATATGAAAAATATATGTACAAACAGTTTATTTCCTGCAAATATCGCTCTGGTCCTCTCTCCATACGCGTTCCGATCACCTCATGATCTCGTCAGTGGAGCTGTATCGGACCGAGAGCAACATTAGCAGGAAATAACTGATATATGAACCATAAAGAAATGCATATATAACAAACTATTTAAATACGGCAGAAAGATTTCTTTACTTCTTACTGAAATTTTGATTGTTCAAAAATATCACGGTACTCCGTTGATACATAGATGTCGTTCGACTGGCGATATTTTTCAGTCTGACATCGAAGTTGGTAGACGGCAGGTGTAATATCCTGCCGACATACCTTGAAATTTGTTGTTCATATATCAGTTATTTCCTGCTAATGTTGCTCTCGGTCCGATACAGCTCCACTGACGAGATCATGAGGTGATCAAAACGCGTATGGAGAGAGGACCAGAGCGATATTTGCAGGAAATAAACTGTTTGTACATATATTTTTCATATTCTCTGCCTGAAAGAAGAATTACATATATAACAAACTATCCTCCTTTAATTTACACCACTTGTTCAGCAACGACTTGATTTCATTTGAAAAAAAAGTACTGCTGTTAGTCTTCAATCTCCTCTTTTAACTGTTTCTCGTCTGCAAAATTAGATCCCCTGAGAAGCTTTCCTTACTTTATCAATAACAAGAATTCAAACAGTCAAATCTGAACTAAATAGCAGATGGTTTAACTCAAGAAGTTATATTTGCGGAGATCTATCGCTGAGTCAAAGAGCTCGTTATCGGCAACGTTACGTGCAACTTTTAGTTCTGCAGCTCTCTCCAGAAAACTGCGAACTGATAAAGTTTTCTGATCTCCGGTAAACTTAGCTTCCCTTTTTCGAGACCCTGAGCTTTTACTGATGTAATTCATACAAAGTGTAGAAATAGAAGGGCAAAATATATCTTAGGTAGAGGATGCTTCTGATTTCAAGAGTTCCGTCTGACTCAATGTTACACTTAAATTGAGATTTTATCTACATATCGTCTCGTAGTTATTCAAAACTGATGCAATCTCCAAAATTAACTTTGCCCAAATACCAAGAACTTGAGGAATTAATTTATCTACAGGGATGCGGTCAAATCGAATAATCGAAGTTATAAAGAGGGTAAGTTAAAGATCAGTTGTTCTTACTTATTTGAAGTAATGGATGCAAGGACACTTGAAAGTTATTCACTGTACTGAATTCATCTGCAAATATGCCTTGAACTTGTTATAAACAAGCATAGGTGACAAACTCTCAATCCGTAACCATCCGTAGGTTAAAGCATTAAAACTCAATAAACCGAAAACATGTATAAAAAAATAAGTAATTAATACTCAAAGGTAAGCAAAATTATATAAAGTAAAGAGCAATATCAATAAAAATATTAAGCAAGTAATAAATTAAAAGAATTCATTAAAGGTAAGAAAGTCAGTAAATTTTATAATACAAAAAAATTTAACTCAATCTAATATATACTTATGTGAGTTACTTAATCCACAATACTTCTTGCATTCTTGACAAATTTTGCCCCATATTGGGCGCCAAATTGCTATGTGTATATTTTCATGCCGAAACCAATCAAAAGAGGAGACATTAAATAATAGAGTATCGTCAAATTAATAAATCCTAAAGCAAAATCACCAGAATTCAATTGAAAGTTAGTACTAGCCTTGCCAGCGTGCAAAAATGTCACACTAACCCTTTGCAGGACACAAGGGGTGGGTTATCCAGGGTGCCACTGCATCTGGATCTAGGTTGAATGCAGAAACCATCCTCAGTGTCGTTAAAAACTAGCTTTTAACTTCACTTCTATAGATACGCAAGTACAAAAAATCTTATATGCAAGTGAGCATGTGGGTCATATAAAACACGTTAATAAATAATAATAATAAATCTATAATTCAATAAACCAAGGCCTTGCTGCGTTGGTAGCTATATGCTAGTAAATAAACTCTTCTGTTTAAATGATCATACTATTTGAAACTTCAAATTATAGTAAAATTCTTATTAAAAAAAAATAAATAAAAATTAGTTTAGGGTTCTTAAGCTTAACACTGTAACGTACTTTATAGCATTACAGACTTCATAGTATTAGTTTGTGTTTGGAGTTTGTAGATTTCAGGTTTATTTTTATAATTTATTTAATTAATTTTACCTATGTTAATTTCCTCATCAGAGGTCTACGAAAAAAAGTCTGGACCTTGTTAGAAAATTCTATTTTCCTATTTTTGTCATGGAACCTCTATGATAGAAGATCTATAAACTGGCAGATTCTTCCTTGCCCTTATATACCATGAGGTATTAAAATTCTTCTAAAAGATCAGCAAAAAGGATATATAAACGGTCTATATCGGCCTTCATGGGCAGTTTATTGTCAGAAGTCATTGATGTAATCGGAAATGTATGACAAGCTGTCAGAATTGTGAAAATAAGAGGTCAGAAAACAATACAGTATGTATAAAGGCAGGTCGTCCGGAACAATTTGGTATCAGAAGTTGGATAAAATCCAGAAGAAGTTAAAGAAAAAAGATTGAATTAAAATTGTATGCCAGTAGAAACTAGAAAATAGAAAGCAAAAATAGGAGAGAAACTTCAAAGTAGTTTAAACCAAATACTTATGATGACACAGGACATGAAAACAAGCCAAAAAGATATGAAGAAGTGCCAAGAAGAGATGAAACAAGATTTGAAGGATCATATGATGAAAAATCAAGACGATATGAAACAAGAATTAAAGATAAGACAAGATGATATGAAACAAGAATTGAAGCCAGGAAAATATGAACCAAGAATAAAAGAATATATTAAGAAAAATCAAAAAAATATAAAACAAGAACAAAAAACAAACCTGGAGGACATGAGACTGGAACTTATGACAAGTCAGAAGATATGAAACAAAAACAGAAAGAAGGTATTTAAAAAAAAAATCAAGAAGGCATGAAGTGCATAGAACAAGAAATACAACAGAGGATTAGCAAAATTAGAGAAGACGTACATGGCGAAGTACAATATGAGGTGACTGTAATCCAGGAACAGATGGAACAATAATATTTGCAAATCGAAAAGGTAGTATAGGTATAATAAAGATAGAGAGTATTTCTGTAACTAGTGTGATGAAGCTTACCTAAAAATAAATAAAATTTTCACTGACAATCTTTTGAATTTCAATTTATTTCGCCAGTCTCAAGTCTCTGAATATTATAATCGAACACAAATAAAAATCACCCTCTAGTCAAACTGAAAGTAATTAGGCCACATATCACTATATTATTTTATTTTCAACAAATTTTATACCCAGAATAGGACCAAGTTATTAAATAAAATTCAGATCTACATACCAAAATGTAGTAAAATTGATAATAAGTATCAAGGCTTCTTTTAAAATTAACCCTTGCTAATATAAAAAAAAATAGTTAAAGAATTATAAAAGTAACAGCTATCAAATAATAAGGAAATTCACAATAAACGGTCTTAAAACCAAATATGAAATAATAGGCCAATACAGCCAATTTAGGTATTAATGAGACTTAAAACTGCATATTGTGATCAGATTAAAATTTGTCATTACAATCACTCGATAAGAATGTTGAGCTCAAACTTTATTAAATCAAAAATTTGTTTTAACAAATTGAAATTAATGGATCTTACCCTAAGTTCCCTTTTGGGGTTCAAAGAATTCCTTCGTTGAAACATGCAGAACTGTCTTTAGGTTTCTTCCGGTAAAATAAATTGAAAATACAAAACAGGTAAAAGATTAGGTATAAGTTATAAGCTATTAAGTTATTAACAGGTTGTACACCAAAGAAATCAAGAAATAGACGGATTGTGTATTTCAGTGTATATTTTTTTTGAATTATTATTATCGGCCAAGCCCTTTCGGTCTAACTTAGACCATTCTCAGGACACAGACCTTGTCAAAGGGCACACCTTAACCCTGCCGTTTTGAGAACAGTCTCCATCGACGCCAGCGTAGCCTCCACACAGAACAAGTCACATATACAATTTTAAAAAATTTAAAAAAATCTGTCCCAAATTAAAATTAAAAATATCCAAAACACAGTATACATTAACATTATTAATATAGTAAACCTTTACAAAAGATGATCAAAATTATTATAAGATTGCACCCCACGCAATCATAGCTCTCAGACATTTAAATTGTTTAATGATTTAAGGAAAAAGTTTGAAAATGGGGTTGCGGTCATTTACGTTGTTCATTCTTACATTGAGGCAATGGTCGGGGTTTCATTTTATCTCCCTGCATATATAAGATTAGGTACCTAATCAACTGCACTCAATTACCGGGATAATTTAAATAATCAGAACGAAAAAAGTAGTGTTATCCACATTAAACAAAAATAACTAGTAATTTCAGGGAAAAGTATTTGTCACGATGGCTGTCAAAATATATATAATATATTTAGTTACACCTATTTGTAGAAAACATTTTATCTATTTACTCTTCCGAAAAATCTATTGTGTATACAAATCTTCCAAGTCAATCGGAATGTATACATAACAGGGAAAGAAAAATGATTAATTTATCATGCGGGGGCAGTCTTTTAAGTAGTAACAAAAAGTAGGACAGAATAAATAATTTTAATTAATTTGTTTATGCTTTTGATTTTTTCCTGATTTTGTGCAGTTTTGGCAAAACTTTTTGTTGTATATTCAGCACCAACTACTTTTAGATTCTCTAAGAGAATGGTTCAGATATGTCCATATGTCCAATAAAATCGAGGAAACAAGTAATCATTTTCTTGAAAATGCTTGGAGAACGAACATCTGTTGCAGCACTCGTTTTATCTTGAATACCCGATCAGGAGTGGATCCAGCCTCTTTCTTTGGAAGGGGGGGTGGCGGTGATGTCATAAAAGTACCGTATGGCAAGCGAAAGCAAGTTGTCGACGGAGGGGGGGCACTGGCAACATTCCCATTTCTAGTGCAAAAGGCGGGGTCGGGTCTATTTTTCTGAATTTGAAGCTCTTGGAGAGGGGGGGGGGCGAAAAAATAAGTTACCTACATACCTCGTATAAGAACAAGTTGTCAACTGAGGGAGGGGGGAGAGTGCCAGCAGCATACACATTCCTAATATAAAATGCAGAATCGTTTGTATTTTCATGAACTCAAACCTCTTGGGAAGGGGAGAGGCGATCGCAAGCATACACATTCCTATATTCTATTCAAGAACTAGAGAGAGTAATAAAACTGTTACCGAAATCTCCAACGTACCTGCTCCAGTGCCGTAGATAACTGAGGACTGCCGGATATCTAATTATATTTAGTTATATTTAAATATTATAAGGTTTTATAAATTTACTGCAACAATAAAATTTCTGAGAGTTCAATTTAATTTCTGTCAGTGAGAAAAGTACACCTTACAGTGTGTCCTTAGCTATTTATCTTGTTTGCCCTTGTTTTTATATATTGTTTGAGAATAGTGAGGTACCCAAAAGATATGGCTTTCACATCTATATTTATTCCACAATCGTTAAACCCGGTCATTTTTACCTCAACGAAAAACTTATTACGATGAATGTTTATGCTGTCATATCAATATCTAGATAATAATGTTAAAAGCTCTGTTGAGATGTATTCCAAAGTGACAGGAGTTGGAAAATCTACTATGTCCGGAAGGAGAAAAAAACGACTGGAATTGTTAGTACTCCCAAGCTACATTCGACCACAGGCAGACGAAAAATCTCGTTGGAAGAAGAGATGTAAACTGCAATAAAAAGAGTTGTTCAAACATTTTGTATGAGAAACAGATCCCAACGGTCGACAAAATTCTAATTAAAATCAACGAAGATCGGCATTTACTTGAAATTAAAAGAACTGAGCTCTGAAAATTGCTCAGAGAACTTAATTTTTACTGGGAAAAACCAGATAGGAAATCTGTTTTTATAGATCGTCCGTTGGAGAAAGAAATATCTCTCTCAAGTAAAAGGTAGAGTTGCTAGAAATAACTCAACTTACAAAATTAGTAACTTAACTGAACTTGAAGATTTTTTTGAATAAAGTTGGTGTAGAAAATTGGCAAAAATCCATATAATAAAAGAATATAAGAAAATGTGGAAACTCGATCTCATGATAGGTGAGATAGAGGAACCAATTATAATTAATTTGAGCGAAGATAGCTTCACTGACTTTGATTATGAATTAGATATATAATGTTTACCAACGTAAACAAAATTTATTACTTTAATTTTCTGTAATATATAAAAATTGATTACATTTGAATCTGTTTTAATTTTAATTCTGCAGATGGTTTAAGAAATAAATAAACTGAAACGTCAAATATCCTAAAAATGTTTTTAATTGATAATAAAATGACCGATAGCCCCAAAAAAATTTTAATATTATAGGGACAAATTTATTTTTTTATATATGTTTAACTTCTTGTATTTTTGACGATGGGTATTTTGTAAGTATTTAAATAATAATTTCGAATTTTTTGAAAGAAAAAGCTATGTTTTAGTCTGAATGTGCCTAAAACGGTTTCTATGCCAAAATTAAAAATAATAAAAATACAGCTGTGATTTGTATTAAATATGTCAAAATTATCTATATTTTCTAGTGTATGTAAATTACTAAGAAATCATAAGAAATAAAATAACATTATGAAAACTTCTTATTTTAAGATTATTACCGAAATAATATTCTGTGTCATAAATACTTAGTGATTAAATAAACCTCCTTCCGACGCCTATGACAATGATTAAAATCCTTTTTAACACTTCACACATCCAAATATCTATTGTTATCCAACCCAAATAATCCATTATTATAGACCGGTATTTTTGATTATAAAATGTCTAATCCATTCCTATAAAAAATATATGTGTCTAAGAGATTTTGCCAAGGACATTGGACTAAAGAACACAGGTAGTTTGCGAAGAAAAAAAAGGGTAAAAAAATGATTTATTACTTTCTCTAGTTTTTGAATAAACTATAGTATAAGAGGCAAAATCGGGTATATTTTCCTAAACTCAAAGCTCTTGGGGGGAGGCAATCGCCCCCCACCGCCGCCCTTTGGATCCGCGCCTGCACCCAATTGTACTTAACAATAATAGTTCCTGCTTGGCCCCAAAAAATGATGGCCATTAGTTTCTCAGCTATAGACAGTGTACCGGCTTTTTTAGGCGATTCTAATTGAGTTACATGTTAGGGAAAAGTCGGGTGTGCATCCACAGATTTTAAATGATTTTGAAAAATTTCATAATCAGCAATTTTTGTTTTGAAGGTAACAATTTTGGAACAGAATATATATATATATATATATATATATATATATATATATATATATATATATATATATATATATATATATATATATACATATAGAACTATCGAAACCTACGATCCCATCAATACTATTTTAAACATTATTTGATTCTAAGAGAGGATAGAGCCTCGTTCCCATTTTTTTCATAATTTAGAAATTCGACGATACTGACAAAACTCCTTTTTT
This sequence comes from Diaprepes abbreviatus, assembly GCA_034092305.1. Taxonomy (NCBI): domain Eukaryota; kingdom Metazoa; phylum Arthropoda; class Insecta; order Coleoptera; family Curculionidae; genus Diaprepes; species Diaprepes abbreviatus. The sequence continues at coordinate 14,320,507 of JASJET010000002.1, read as the reverse complement.
TATTGTAAAATATTTCATAAAACGCAATAAAATAAGAAAACATAATTCAAATTATGTTTAGAAAATTTGAAAAATCTTATTGCCATGTAACGTTATCTATCAGAAAAAGTACCGTTAGTAATTGTTATTATAGCTATGGAGTTATTTTTTCAGAATTATTGACAATGAAGCAATTTCGGGAGCCCTAAAATAACTAGGATAAATATACTTGGCTATTTAGGTCCATCTATACATATCATTTTTAGAAAAGTACTACGTTTTCGAGTTAATTTAACTGCTTTAAGCCTAACGAAATCTCAAATAATATCAAAATACTAACCAAAACAAATCTGAACTATATTAACATAATTTCCAGGAATGAGCTACGTCTTCTAGTTAATCTGCCTACTGCAAACCTATCCAAATCTCAAATAATAGCAAAATACTAACGGCACTTGGTTAGTTGCTTCAGATATTACATCATGAAATCCTGCAAACATTGCCAACAGAAACTGCCTAAACGAATAAACTTTAGAAGCCAATAACAAGATGAATAGACGACTGCTCACAATGTTTAATGATGGAAGAAAATTACTATATTGAACGATGTAATGTACTTAAATCAGAAAATGAAAAGACAATTCGACGGGCTTGGTTACTATGAATCCGCTTCCGAGCGGGCGGTTTTAATAGTATTATAGGCTTATTAATTAGAGTTTTCGTTCATAATATGTCGAGTTTATAATTTATTTCAATTATTTCAATATATTATTATTTTTCTAGTAGGAGGACTATGAAAAGATTTAAAAGTTTATCTAGCATTCTACGTTCCTCCTTTTTTACTTGAAGCACCTACAAATTTTCCTATTCAATTCACGAGTGGTATTATACAAATGGAAAGTGTCAATAAGATGATTCATAACGAAATTACAAATAAACAATTATATATTTTCTACTTAATAGTATATTGCTTTCATCATATTTATAATGACCACTTTCTATTTCGTAAATTGCTTCATGTTTATTTTTTCCTTCTTGAGTTTTTAATCATAATTTGCTGTTAAATGAAAAATATTTTATGAAATTTTACTTGTCTCTTTACTAACATGAACATAAAAATATTTATTTACTTTTATTTGTTATTAGAGAAATTGCAATTTCGCCAAAGCTTAAAGATGTCCGTATATATAAAAATACGACCTACATTTTCTTTTGTAAAATGAACATTGCATAGTCTGACCGTTTACAACACAATAACAAATTTTCTACAATCTCTTTTGAAATGGCTTTACCAAAATTTAAAATTGCAATCATAAGATTATGTGAGTTTTGAGGTCCTCGTTTATAATAGAATGTTACAGATAAAAAGATATTTCAAAGTAAATTTGTAAACATATTAATAAAATAATTATGTTAAAACAGTTTGGAACTATCTGATTTCATTAATTTAATAAAAGCCACTAATCATTTATTCATGCTAAAATAGCCTTCCGCATTGTAATTTTTGATGAAGTACATTATAAATTTTAATGCTATTTTCCAATAAATTGTATAATTATGTAAATTATTAATTAGCAGTAGTAAAAAATCAATGTAATATATGTCATATATAAACTAGAAAAATAGATATGGACCAGGGCTTATCTGTAAAATATTGGGGTTTCGTGGATGTGAAATGGAACATGAGATTTTTGCATAAGAGCCTTCAGAATAACCTGAATAACGATAAATTTGATACGCGTCAATTCAAAAAGTTGGGCAACATTGTTTTTATTAATAAAAATATAAAGTTAACGAAGAAAGACCGTTTTTTTTTTTCAAATTTTCTGTCGTGTAACTTTGAAGGTATTCATTTTAGAGGAAAATTGAAGAAGAAAAAAAGTTTCTTAATTAAATTTGCCATAAGACAGGGCTAGTCGGAAATCTCAAAATATGTTTCCCTTATTGCAAAATAGCAATAATTAAAAAAAAATAAGTAAAAAAGTAGTTTTTTAATAAATTTTTTTCGACCATTTAAATTTATCTGACGACCTTCACATTAGAACAAGGAAAACTTTATGCCATGATAAAATAACACGCTGAAATTCGTTAGGAGCGAATAGATAGTTTTTGCACAATAATTTTGCAATTCGAGTTCGTTTATAAAAAGTGACCATTTTTAAAGTTTGTCTGAGTCCAAAATATCACGTTAACATATTTAAATTTATTTTCAACATATAGTAGGGAACTGAAGTTTTTTTCAGAATCAAAATCGGATGATTTGTACGTGCTCAGGAATTGTTTAAAAACATTGTTGATATTTTTGCTTAAAAACAAATAGATTATCTCGGCGGATTTTCATTGAATATTTTTCTGCAATACATGGTTTTAAAGCACGTGAAAAGACGCTTCTTTTCGTAAAAAAAAATTTCAAATCCGTCAATTGGTTTCCGAGATACAAACTATCAAATTTGACAGCCTGGTATAGTGAATCTATAAACAATGCAGACCTGATTCATGAACCCAAAACTTTATCGTGCCGAGTTCTTTTTTGATACAAATATTTAAATGTTTATGTTATCGGTAACTTTAATAAAAAATGAAAAGAATATCGCCCACGCACGTGAAAAATGAAAAAAAGGGGTGGGAAGCTCTCATTTTAAAACGAATTCGAAGATTCAAAATACATATCTGAACAAATTTTAATTTTCTCAGCTTCTAATGCAGCCATTTTGATCATTTTTTTAAAATCGATGTACCGCGAATAATGGAGCTCAAATATCAATTTTAAAATGAGAGCCCCGCCACCTTTTTTTTTCATTTTTCCCGCGCGTGGGCGATATTCTTTTCATTTTTTATTAAAGTTTCCGATAACATAAACATTTAAATATTTGTATCAAAAAAAACTCGGCACGATAAAGTTTTGGGTTCATGAATCAGGTCTGCATTGTTTATAGATTCACCATACCAGGCTGTCAAATTTCATAGTTTGTATCTCGGAAACCAATTGACGGATTTGAAATTTTTTTTCATGAAAAGAAGCGTCTTTCCTAGTACTTTCAAACCATGTATTGCAAAAACAAAAATTCAATGAAAATCCGCCGAGATAACCTATTTGTTTATAAGCAAAAATATCAACAATGTCTTTAAACAATTCCTGAGGGCGTCCAAATCATCCGATTTTGATTCTGAAAAAAAGCGTTGAAACACTTGAGTTCCCTACTATATGTCGAAAATAAATTAAAATACGTTAACATCATATTTTGGACTCAGACAAACTTGAAAAATGGTCAATTTTTGTAAACGAAATCGGATTGCAAAATTATTGTGCAAAAACTATCTATTCGATCCTAACGAATTTTAGCGTATTATTTTATCATGGCATAAAGTTATGTTTGCTTTAATATGAAAGTCTTCAGAGAAATTTAAATGATCGAAAAAAATTTATTAAAAAACTGCTTTTTTTCAATTATTGCTATTTTGCAATAAGGGAAATATATTTTGAGATTTCCGACCACCCTATCTTATGGAAAATTTAATTATAAAACTTTTTTTCCTTTTTAACTTTACTCTAAAATGAATACCTTCAAAGTTACATGAGAGAAAAGTTGAAAAAAAAACAACGTTTTTTTTTGGTAAATTTTATATTTTTATTAAACAAAAAACAATGTTGTCCAACTTTTTCAATTGATGCATATCAAATTTATCGTTACTCAGATTATTCTGAAGGCTTTCATCAACCTAAAAACAGATAAGCCCTGGTCTAATATAATTAGTGATTAAACCAGAGGCGTAGCTATGCACAAATTGTTCATTATCTGGTGGTTATTTTTTAAATCAAGCTTTTATGCTTTTGTAAGATTCAGAGATTAGATGAGAATAACACCATTTGATTCATCCTAACGATCATCATGCGTTTAGGTTATATACTGACTTTCTTTTCTGTACAAATATTTCACAAACAAACATATACATATACAAAGTATTCCATGGACCGCAGAGTAAATCAAGATATTAGACATCAAAATGGACTAATTACGTCAAACAAGTTTGTTCGAAATGTTAAAGTCATTAAAGAGAAAAAATATTCAAAGTGAAAATTTATTTTGGAAAGTAAGCTATATTTTTTGATCATTTCAATACATAGAATTCAAATTTCGCATTATTATGTTACTAAATTTAAAAAATCAGATATTGTTTAGAATCATATAATTTACTGATGGGCAGATGTTCACCAGAGTAACAACAATCTTTAATTAGAAACAACCATCGTTAAACTCTTATAGATCAACCCTGTCATATGAAAGACATTTCTATCATGTGTTTTCGATGAAAATTTGATGCGGTGTCATTGATAATTACTCGATAGGCTCATTTTTAATTCTGCAAAGATGATCTACTTATAAACATAAGGCATAATATGGGTTTATGCAAGATGGAAGGCCACAATACTTTCTAACTGTGGTTGAAAATTATCTGGTCAACGTTTTCTTTACCCGTGGGTTGGTTACGAAACTGAATTTTCTTGCCTTTTTGTATCCCAAACATTATTTTTCTTGATTATTATTTGTAAGGTCACATGAAGTCCGTAGTTCACTAAGATGAAATAAATACAAGTATTGAACTTTTACAAAAATATCGGGAAGCTGCAAATATTATCAAAAGTAACCAAGGAACCTAGTGCGACGATAATTAGCTAAAAGTTTAAAAAATGTATTAAGGTGGTCACTGTCAATATTTTTCTTTGTTTTAACTCCATAGATCTTTATTTATTGCATTCATTTTGTTAAATGTGAATTTATTAAATCTGATCATTTTGAATGCGATGTGATTTTTAAATTCAAATATCTTGAAAACGGTGGGGACCTAAAGATCAAGAAAGTATACCTTTTTTGTAAGAAATGCCGTTTATTGTAGAAACTACAGGTGAAAAAAAACTTGAAGAAAATAATCAACTCCCGTTTTTAGACGTCAATGGGCCGATAGGACGTACCTAAAATTTTAACCTCAAGGTTCCTTCATATAAACGAAAACTAAGGAAAATACTAAAACTACAACAAGCAATAAAACTTATAAAGGAAATGGCTACAAATCACTAATTATATACAAAACAATTGAATCCATCGTTTCGAAAGGGGCACGAGTTTATTAATTTTTAAGGCACAAGAAAATACATTCTATGTAAAAAAAATGTTTATGGTGGTAAAGTAAACTGAACATAGAAGGTAATAAATTAAGGACACAGTTAATATTTTTTCCAACACTTATTCTAAAAAAACTTTAATCATACAGATATTTAGGTTAAAATTATTTGGACTTGAGTTTTTTCAAATGACCACTTAAATAACACACAAATCTGAAGATTTTAAGAAGAGCTGTTGTTTGTTATCATTATTTTATTGATATCCATTGTTTATTGAAGTTGTTGGCCATGCAAAAATCTCTGTATCGAAATCTTGTTAAACAGATCGAATAAAATTTTCTAATTTTTTTCAAGTGCATTTTCTTCTCACTGACTGGCACTTTACCAGAAGGCATGTTATCAGTCGGCAAGGGTGACCTGGTGACCATCCTCTGTAACGATTCAAATTCATGACTAACTAAACAATCTATTAATTCACGTGTTTTCTAAGACCTGATGTGGATTCGAAAAATGTAAAATGTACCACTCTGGATATAGCAAAACTTATTTTTTTGTCCTTAGGGACTCCTCTGCCGGAGGAATCTACAGACAGCACCACTTTCTTATAATCATTTGACCATCATTTTTTAATGTTTACAATTTCTTCAGTTTTGGGCCTCTTTATTTCCAAATTTTCATTAGCTTCAACTATAAGATTTTCATACTCTGATGATGTGTAAATCCTGCCATTTTTGGGAATATGTCTCTTTGCTGTCCCAACATTTCTACTATTTGACAAGAATTAATGACCTCTTTTGGGTATGTATCTCTTGTATAATGTTATTTGGTTGAGCTACCAGTGATAAAATAATATGGACCATAGTTGATTCCGATTTTGGCCGGCGCAACCATCTGAAAATAGGTGCAGCTCTTCGGCCTCATTACCAACGTTATTTTTAATATAAATTAGTACAAAAGTTCCCATACCGTTAGATCCTTTGTTGTGAACTTCTCCTCATATTTGACTACACGAAAATACTACATTTTTGTCTTTAAGAATATATTTCCCTCACCTAATTGTTTGAGATGACAATAGCCACTTTTGCACAGTGTTTCCATTATTGCAACTTTAGAGGAGTTTTATATTGCATCAGAGCATTATGTACATCAGGCTTTTCTGAAATGATACTAATAGTAAATTTATTTTGGCATAATTTAATTTTTATTAAAAGCATTTAAAATATATGATAACATTATTTTAATAAATCAATAACTATTCATTCAAGCTGTAATGGGCTGCTATTGTAATTTTTAATATAATAAACTAAAAATTGTTTTGATAAATTGAGTAATTATGTAAATTATTTCTACTACTAACAAAGCCATTATTGCTTTTGTATTTTCCTAAAATTAGTTTTAAGCTTAAAACTATAGCATAATATATTTTTTTGGTCAATTAATGGGAATACGATTAGTTATTGTTATTTGTCTGTATTCAATCATTATTCATCAAATAATTTTTTTCTACTGCAATTATATTTAACTTGAATCCTGAAGGCAAGCCCTAGGTATAAGGTATGCCAAAGAACATTAAACTGAATCTAATCTACTAATCATGTTGGGATTACTAAAAAAATAGTTGTGAGATCATCTTTATAAGATTAACTTCATAAATGTCCCAGTATGCAGATGGTTTCTAAAGGAAAATGAAACGGTTATAGGTATCCAGTACTCAACGGACTGAAGCAAAGACGTTTCGGAGATGCAATATTATCTCCTAAAACTATCATTCAAGTTCAGTTAATGAAGCTGCTTGGATTATATATATATATATATATATATATATATATATATATATATATATATATATATATATATTTATATATATATATATATATATACATATATATATATATATATATATATACATATATATATATATATATATATATATATATATATATATATATATAATTGGATTATATATATATATATATATATATATATATATATATATATATATATATATATATATTTATATATATATATATATATATATATATATATATACATATATATATATATATATACATATATATATATATATATATATATATATATATATATATATATATATATATATACAGTGCCTTCATTTAAAAACGAACCATCCTTAATAACTTTGTTAAATAGAAAAATTTAAAAAAAAAGAAAAATCACGTCAATTTAGATATACAGGGGGAAGTTTAATTTTGCATTTGTTAAAAGTCTGTCAATCACCTCCTCACCTCCAGCTAACCTCACTTTGATATGTCAAATGGGAACCCACACCTTGTGACACATCATTGTAAGCAGCATAAAATTGTCTATCCAACCGTATAAAAAAAATTAAATCGGTTGACGTACAAGCGAACAGTGTGCAAAAATGTCTTGTAATAATGCATAATATATCGGCCTCGAACTTTAGTATGTCAAATGATTACCCTATAGTGTGATACATCATTTTAAAGAGCATACTATCTCCTATTTAGCCATTAAAAAAAAACAAAATCTGTTGATGTACAAGCGAATAGTAAGAAAAGATGTGTGGTAATAATAGACACCTTATCACAATAAACTTTATTATGTCAAATGGCTACTTCATAGAGTAAAATATTATTTTAAATTTAAAATAAATATTTTTTTAAAATAATAAACAGTTAAAATATTTGCGAGAAAAAAACTAAGCCTGTTTTAAAATTCATCGCAAAATTCATTGCAGTCTAATCAATCTAGTGTATTTATTTCAATGATATTTTTTGCGGTACCTGATAGGTACAAAAAATCACTGCAATAAATAAAATTTTTAAGATCTTTAAACACCAGTTGTTCATTATTGTTAAAATTGTCATTGTGACGCCTAGTTGAAACGTGAATATAAATGGTGTATACGCTAGCCGAAAGAATAGAAATAATTTTTCTCTATGGAGCTGAAGATCGGTGCGCTCGTAGAACCGCCAGAGCATTTAACGAGAGGCATCAAGACAAAAACGTGGGCCATAAATATATACTCGAATTGGTACGAAAGTTTGAAGAAACGGGATCCGTTTGTAATAACAAATATATTGAGAAAAGGGTTGTAGATGAAGCATGCCAAATCGAGGTACTAGGACAGTTTGCAATAGATCCAACTTTATCCATCTCAAAGGTCGCAGATTTAACCAACATTTCTGCTGGCTCTGTGCATAAAGTTTTAAAACAAAATAAGTTTTTTCCCTACAAAATTCAAATTCTTCAAGAACTCGGAGAAGACGATTTTGATAGGAGAATTCAATTTTGCGAATTAATGTGCCAACGAATTGACGAGGACCCCCATTTACCTAAGAATATCTGCTTTAGTGATGAATCAACTTTTTTTCTAAATGGACTGGTTAACAGACATAACTGCAGATACTGGGATAATGAAATCCGCACCTTTTCCGAGAAGGGCATACTCAATATCCCGAAAAAATTAACGTATGGGCAGGAATTTATGGCAATGAAATCATCGGGCCATTTTTTTTGGAAGATAATTTAACTGGGCAAATTTATTTAAACCTTTTAGAAAACACAATATACCCTGCCATTGTGCAATCTTTAGAAAATCAAGTGGATGAAAATGCTGTTATGGTACTAAATGAAAATAATTTGCATTTCCAGCAAGATGGAGCTCCCCCGCACTACGCTTTGGCAATTCGAGAGTGGCTTGATGAACATTTTCCAGGAACGTGGATTTGCAGACGTGGTGCAATTGAATGGCCAGCACGGTCTCCAGACCTAACCCCTCTAGACTTTTTTCTTTGGGGGTATTTAAAAAGCAAGGTTTATAAAACCCCACCTGAAAATATTGACGATTTAAAAGATCGAATTGTTCGGGAATGTAGAGGAATTAGCAGAAAAACCCTTGCCAATGTTCGTGGGGAATTTCAAAATAGGCTTTTTTATTATCTCGCTAATAACGGCGCACATTTTGAACATTTAATAAAATAATTTTCTTCAACTGAATAAAACTGAATAAACTGCTTATATTTAACACACATTTTTGCATCCTAATTGCCTATAATGTCTATTAACTTAATTTTTTTTGACATCGTTGGATAGCAGATCGTACGTCCTTTAAAATGATGTATCACACTATAGGGTAATCATTTGACATACCAAAGTTCGAGGCCGATATATTATGCATTATTACAAGACATTTTTGCACACTATTCGCTTGTACGTCAACCGATTTAATTTTTTTTATACGGTTGGATAGACAATTTTATGCTGCTTACAATGATGTGTCACAAGGTGGGGGTTCCCATTTGACATATCAAAGTGAGGTTAGCTGGAGGTGAGGAGGTGATTGACAGACTTTTAACAAATGCAAAATTAAACTTCCCCCTGTATATCTAAATTGACGTGTTTTTTCTTTTTTTTTAAATTTTTCTATTTAACAAAGTTATTAAGGATGGTTCGTTTTGAAATGAAGGCACTGTATATATATATATATATATATATATATATATATATATATATATATATATATATATATATATATATATATAAATATATATATATATTGCAGCGTCTTCCTTTTTACAGGGTACGGCAGCTCAATATATCGGAGGCTAGGTTCGTATCTCTTTTAGAGATAGTTGTGCTCTGCTTTAATTACCCAATAGGCGCCACCTGTTTTACATTATCTGTGTTACTTACCTAGTGATTAAACAGGAAAACACTTAGGTATGAGGAATGATTTTAATTTATTGACTGTTGGTGTATAGCTCCACAATGCAACGACTTAATTAAAACAAAATAACAATTCCATTTTATTCCCAAAAAAAAATTATTATGTACATAAATTAGAATGGTGCCTACAATGTTTTTGTACTCTCTTGATAACTATGGTTGTTACCTCGTTTTTAAAAGGTTATATAAAATTTGGCCGCAAATGTTCTAGAACCTTTAATTGCCAATAACGTAAGTTTTATAGAGTTATTAAAAAGTTCTTACATGTTATTATATCACATTAAAATATATTTATGTTGTTTTGTCTGTATTTAAAAAAATTGATTTATAGCTCCAATTCTTTAACTTAAAGTTTTCTCCTACCTGGTCTATGCTATGGTACCTCTCACTTTTAGCGCTGCTGCTAGGATTCCTGTTGTGTTGTGGATGAATGGAAGCTTCACAGGACCACTTCCAACTCACCAACCAAACGCAGGGTAAGGTTAAAATAGTCGTGGACACAAGGACAGGAAAACTAGGGCCGGAACCATCAGAAAGCCTTGACAGCAATATCAAGATGAAAAGAGTGAGATGAAGCCCAAAAATAAAAAAGAACTAGCTTCAAATAGCCCTGAAATAAAATGTTGTTTTTACCACATGTTCGTAAAGATAAGGGGCAAAATCTTACCTCATTGATTAATGGACTTTTTTAAAAAACACTTGACCGTCTGCCCTTTCAAAGCTAATGGCAGGATTGGTCTGCTGCCTTCAACGGTTCAAGAGTAAAGGGAACGAAAATAAAAATCTCTCTTGCAACCAGACGTGACAAATCTTAGGGATATTTGTATTTAGTTTTGCCAACCTTATTCTCAACCTAGAGTACTCTAACCTAGTTCCGAACTTACACTGACCACCAGGTAATACATCAAATATTGGCAAGCCATGGAAAATTATCAAAGAGAAAATTATGATCAAACAGTCCAAAGTTACTAATCATGATTAAAACAAAGTTCAAAAAAAATTGCCACAAATTCCATAATGCATACTCAACCTTAAATGATCGGTCTCGACATGCCGTGCTCGTGTCAACGAATCGGGAATACATCCTCACATTACCGACTATAACCTTATACTTTTAATACTGAAATGGAATGTAAATAAATGAGAGTTTATTAAAAATAAAATATTTTACGACTTTTAAATTCAAACCAAATAATGTGATATATAAACTACAGCAATTTACAAACTGTGTTAAGAAAAAAGAGTGATAAGTTACGAGACCAAAAGAGTTGTGAATCAAAAAAATAAATTCCATGCTTACTATTTTAAATTGCGGGATAAATAATTAAATTTAATCAGGTAAAAATATACAAATTATATCATATTACTAAAAACGTGTAGCATTGATGCTAACTGGTAAATTTAAATGCTACAATATATATATATATATATATATATATATATATATATATATATATATATATATATATATGAAGTAAAATGCAAACAGTAAATGCAAACTTCGTTCCATCATATCCCTTCCGTGTTAGAGGTTGCACAGTTTGAATAGATTGCTACAGAACACAATCCATCCAATTCCACCACCATCGAGATGATGGCCTACCTGCACCACCATACCGAGAAGAAAGTCAAAACTTACCCTCCCCCTACAGTGATACAGCAGAGGCAGATGTTTCGTCTCTACTAGACTCATCAGGGTACCGACATGCACCTGGCTGTGCAAAGGACAGATCGGAAGGAAGCATGCAAATACTGAACGCGGCTTCGCCGACCTCCCGTCGGATGGCGTATATATGTTTATGACGCTTTCACGGATTCCTCCGTGTAAGTTGCAATAGCAGTGGATACATCCACATTATGCCGTTGTAGTGCTGAAATCACATTCAGCAAACGTACAACTAGATGCAACTCCGTGTATACGTGAAGTAAAATGCAAACAGTAAATGCAAACTTCGTTCCATCATATCCCTTCCGTGTTAGAGGTTGCACAGTTTGAATAGATTGCTACAGAACACAATCCATCCAATTCCACCACCATCGAGATGATGGCCTACCTGCACCACCATACCGAGAAGAAAGTCAAAACTTACCCTCCCCCTACAGTGATACAGCAGAGGCAGATGTTTCGTCTCTACTAGACTCATCAGGGTACCGACATGCACCTGGCTGTGCAAAGGACAGATCGGAAGGAAGCATGCAAATACTGAACGCGGCTTCGCCGACCTCCCGTCGGATGGCGTATATATGTTTATGACGCTTTCACGGATTCCTCCGTGTAAGTTGCAATAGCAGTGGATACATCCACATTATGCCGTTGTAGTGCTGAAATCACATTCAGCAAACGTACAACTAGATGCAACTCCGTGTATACGTGAAGTAAAATGCAAACAGTAAATGCAAACTTCGTTCCATCATATCCCTTCCGTGTTAGAGGTTGCACAGTTTGAATAGATTGCTACAGAACACAATCCATCCAATTCCACCACCATCGAGATGATGGCCTACCTGCACCACCATACCGAGAAGAAAGTCAAAACTTACCCTCCCCGCTACAGTGATACAGCAGAGGCAGATGTTTCGTCTCTACTAGACTCATCTAGTAGAGACGAAACATCTGCCTCTGCTGTATCACTGTAGCGGGGAGGGTAAGTTTTGACTTTCTTCTCGGTATGGTGGTGCAGGTAGGCCATCATCTCGATGGTGGTGGAATTGGATGGATTGTGTTCTGTAGCAATCTATTCAAACTGTGCAACCTCTAACACGGAAGGGATATGATGGAACGAAGTTTGCATTTACTGTTTGCATTTTACTTCACGTATACACGGAGTTGCATCTAGTTGTACGTTTGCTGAATGTGATTTCAGCACTACAACGGCATAATGTGGATGTATCCACTGCTATTGCAACTTACACGGAGGAATCCGTGAAAGCCGCATAAACATATATACGCCATCCGACGGGAGGTCGGCGAAGCCGCGTTCAGTATTTGCATGCTTCCTTCCGATCTGTCCTTTGCACAGCCAGGTGCATGTCGGTACCCTGATGAGTCTAGTAGAGACGAAACATCTGCCTCTGCTGTATCACTGTAGCGGGGAGGGTAAGTTTTGACTTTCTTCTCGGTATGGTGGTGCAGGTAGGCCATCATCTCGATGGTGGTGGAATTGGATGGATTGTGTTCTGTAGCAATCTATTCAAACTGTGCAACCTCTAACACGGAAGGGATATGATGGAACGAAGTTTGCATTTACTGTTTGCATTTTACTTCACGTATACACGGAGTTGCATCTAGTTGTACGTTTGCTGAATGTGATTTCAGCACTACAACGGCATAATGTGGATGTATCCACTGCTATTGCAACTTACACGGAGGAATCCGTGAAAGCCGCATAAACATATATATATATATATATATATATATATATATATATATATATATATATATATATATATCAAAAAATACTAGTGGATTTTCGTAGCTATGGTTCTACCAAACTTTTCAATATGCATTTTGATTCCTCGTTACGAAATAGACAAGTAATTTGTTATATACAAAAAATTAATAATAATTAAAAAAGAAGTTTTATTTTTGTGAAATAAAAAATATTTTCGTGTTTCCTTGCTGATGTCGGATGTTCTCACTGATGTGATGTGTAATCAAAGGTTTTCGAAAATCCCGTATATGTGCTGAATCCCTCTCAGGACAGTAAGACAGTTAACGTTTCGGTGAAATCTCATTCACCATTTTCAAAGCTTACTGTATGGCGTCTGTGTATGCCACGACTGTTGTTGCGTTACGTAGATAACATAATCGTTATCTGGCAACATGGAGAAGATGATCTCAAAAAACTCCTAAATCATATAAACAGTATACACTCAAAAATCAAATTCACCATGGAGACAGAACAGGAAAGAATACTTCTATTTCTAAATATCTTACAGAAAAGAAAAGCGGTTGGCTTGCTTTCGCACACTGTCTACAGAAAACCCACTCACACTAACAGATATCTCAACACCGATTCCCATCACCGCCCCGCCCAATTATCTGCCGTAGTGAGATCACTTGTGTTTCGATGGCAGATCAAGAAAATTACCATAAAGCAATGAACATACGGCAAGACACCCTAACAAATAACCATAAGAGAACAACATAAAAAAAAACATATAGACAAGGCTCTATAACATATTTATATTTATATATATATATATATATATATATATATATATATATATATATATATATATATATATATTATAGTGTGTTGTTTCATAGATATGAGTAGTAATCCGGGAATGAATCCGTTTCTTCGTTTGGTTTTTAATAGGAATTCGCAGACGTTTCACCAAAATCCCATTTAACATCTTCTGTGCTTGCTGGTTGTAGATACTCTTGGGGTCTCCTGGTAAGGAATAGCAAATACCTCAGGCTATTTACTAAAATAGTCAATAGCAACCAAGATGTATTGGTAGCTTTATTTGTTTCTGGAAATAGTCCAGCTATATCAAAGCCATCTTTTCGAAAAGTTTTCCACTTATATTTCTTCATTTTTCAGTAGATGTTCTGCTTGGACCTTAGCTATATGCACATTTAGAGCACGGTCTATACCATAGTTTTACGTCGTGATGGTAATAATCGCAACAAAATCATTCTCCACGTTTTTCTAGAGTTTTGTTAAGTTATAAATGAAGACCAGACATTTTATTGTGAATTCCTTCTAAAACCATTGAAACTTTGTTTTTGAGTACCACTAATTGAGTTTTAATTTCCGGCCATTGGCACTTTCCCTGGATCTTTTTAGTAATCGGTTTTTAATCAATAGTGAGACCCACTGAGCATAAAGTACCAGTACTTTGAATATGTCCTTTGTCTGAGATATTGTCCTATCTATGACGCCTTTCATTATTTTCTTAAAGTTGAAGAAATGGCGCCATATCTCCACGACGTCTTTCTTAATCTGAACTATACTCCACTCTGGATCAACGTTGGAAGTGACTCTCTCTTATCTTTGTTCTATTTTGCTACAGTGATTGCAATCTTTCATACGTGACACGGCATATGCAGTTTTCCTGATCTTGTTTGATTTGAAAACTCTATCCTACTTGTCTTTCAGACTGCTTCATATTTAGAATCCACTTAAGAGCTGCTTGGTTTGTTGTTATTAAAAATTACTATCCACACAAATATTTGTGAAAATGTTGAGCAGCTTTGACTGTTGCGAGCAGTTGTTTCCTGGCGGAACAATGATTCTTTCGAGTTTTATTGCATCCGGCTGAAATATTTAATAACCGGCTTTTGGCTAGCCTGGATCTGTGACAACACAGCTCCCACCCTTATGTTGCTGGCGTCGGTATCCAATAGAAATTTTCTATGATCTTGTGGGTAATCTAAAATTTGACCGAAACATAAGGCAGCCTTAAATTTCCGAAAAGCTTAATAACTAAACTTTTCATCAGTAATGCAAGCGTGAAGCAATATTGAGAACATGATTCACAATGATAACTTATTTTAATGGTGTTTTTATAAGGACTGAGTTGTATTCAGTTCGCTCTAGTTACAATAAGTAATTCTAACGAAACGTATATAGATTGTATCAACGATGTGAAATAGGAAATATGATTTGGTAACTATTTGTATATTTTCTCTAACTTCAAAGATATATCACATAGAATACTATGTAACGAAACAATTTTTTGTAGCTTATTTCATGCATATAAAATTTTTGTTATTTATTTTTACTGATATTAATATAAACATTTTAAATGAAGATTTGCTTTAAAAACATATTTACGAAATAGGATTATACTCACAATAACGTTTGAATAACTCATTGCCTTCTGCTAAAACGAGGTAGAGATAGGAAGTACATAATAGTATAGATAGTGATTATTACGCCCCCAGGCTATGTTCCACGGCATGGATGTGATTACACGGAATATTTAGTTCCGTAAAAGCTCACGCGGTAACACCGGATATACGCAATCTAAATTTTCCAGTTAATATTTTATGCTGGAGTTTTCTCAAAGAGAAAGCTAGTACTAAGATGATCAACATATTCAAGATATTGACAATTTTTTATTTAATTGTCGGTTTTAAAAACATAATATTACACAAATTTTAGAAGAAAAATAAAACTAAAAATAATCCTACAAAATGTCACCCAATGTTGTTCTTTACTTGTGGTCTCCACTAAAGGGGGGGATCTTATTCGGCCATCAGTGTAGTTATAATTGGATTATTTTCTAAAGTTCCTAAACAATCAAAATATTTTTAATGTTAATACTACAGATAGCAAGGTAATTTTTTTTAACAAAAATGTTATAACATTGCTAGATATTCATGCACCGTAGGTGATGATATTATTCATGAGGATAGAGCAGATGGAAAATCGGGCGTTGCAGTATTTATATCCAAAAAATTATTCTTTCGCCCTTTTAGGTTTGTACGTAATTTTAATGCCGGTACAATGGCGTGTGGTGCTATTCTAACAAGAGGTAACAAAAGTATTACTTTTATACCCTTTCTCATGGGTGGTGATTTTAACGCACATAGGAAAGTATGGGGATCCTCAAAAGATGAATCAATGGGAGAACAAATCCTTAATCTTATAGATAATAAGGACATAGTAATATTAAATGATGGATCGTCTACAAGACGTGTCAAGCCAGGTCACGGAAAGTCTGCTGTTGATTTAAGCCTGTCTTCCTCAGATATATCTAATAAATTTTTGTTGGTGTACTGGGTTACGTTTTTATTTTTCCTGTCTAATTCCCTATCTAAAATAGTAATTTTTACGCTTACCTCCTCCATCATTTATGTGTTTTGTTTTTTGTTTTGGGAACATATTTACAAATGAAAGAAAACATTGGCAGTATATCTTGTTTATTAGAATTAGGTTCACAATTATGGTATTATAATTGATAATAACTGTTCGATAGTCCTTGTTGTTATGTTGAGTTCCTAAAGCTTCTCTTCTTTGTACCTAAAATATAGAAAGGTATTAATTAGTCTTGTACATAGTGGCCCGGAATGGAATATTTAGTTAGAAATTCTTAATTTAAATTGTATTTTCCGGTTATTGTTACCTTCATCGAGAGATCTCGAGTCAGCAGATAATCAATTGGCTGCAGGATCGACAGATTTCTGAGTGGAAGCTCTCTGGATCCTGTTGGATCTTCTATGTCTTCTCGACACTTTAATTTTCCCATTGTGTTAGTTATCATATAACTATTAGAGATTCTATTTAGCTACAAACGAAAAACTACCTTAGTGTCAAATATAAATAGAATCTACTCTAAGCCTTTTTACTGGTATAAATTTTTGAACGTATCATAATTTTCCTAGTTACTTGCTAATAAAATTTCTGATAATAATTTTAAAATTTCATATTTTTATTTTTCATTGTTTTGAGGGCTTGTCAGTTGTCATTAACGTCGATACACAGATTCCTGTATCTTTTCCCGCCTTGGACGTTTTTCTGGGGACAAGAAAAAAAATCTTAGAGTGATAAGGACTTTCCTTGCAGAGTTGCACCGGGAAAGATCACTTGGCATTATTGCTAGGTGTGAAAGATTCGGGTCCTTGACCAAATTTATAGTAAAAGGTTACTTTGTGTACTTTTAAAAGCTGTGTGCTGATTTGGTTTGGTCAGTTCGGGAGACAAACCCGATATCAAATTTTCTATTTTTTTTCTTTTCCATCACAAAAAGGCCACCTAACATCACTGGCCTTTTTTTCTGTTATTCTCTTGCTTTCCTTTTGTCGTTTCTACCCCTGTTGCCCTCATTTGGATCATCATCGGGGCCTTCTTGCGGATATCTCTACGGCACCTGCCTTGCATGCTGTACATACCACCATACCGAGTGATCTAGAGCCTCCACATCAGGACATCAAGAAGCCGCCGTAAATCAGGTTTTATTTGTCGGTGTCGTTTCAGGGACTCATAGACTTTAATGCCTTCGGCATCACCTGTAAAATTTAAAGCCGTTGTATGTTTCTTTTCTTTCTGGATATAAAATTAATGAATAATCAGTGTACTTACCTTGGTAAGATCTATTGTGTTTCCTCATATGATACAATTAATCAAATCTTTCAACCGTATGCAGCTGATATCTTTCACATATGTAAAATGGCACATTTGTTAACTCAGGTAAACAGGCCTATTTACGCGGGTAGAGTGCACTTAATACTATCATTATATATATATATATATATATATATATATATATATATATATATATATATATATATATATAGTTGCCATTTATATCAAATCGCTTTTGTATAGTTAGTACTATAGCCAAAACACACTGATTAAACTGAAATTACTCGTTTTATTAGATTAATTATTTAGTTTTGAATTGTCAAAAACCAGCTGACTGTCCCAGGTTTTTTCCTTCGAACAGAGAAGCGCTGGGCCACTCTCGGTGGTTATATTTACACCGTAATACCTAAATATATAGAGGTTTGTTTTTAAATTTTTTGGGTGTTTTCTTGGAGTTGCATTAGATTTCCTGTTTTGTTTTTAGATCGGTCTCGGCCTTAACCTTTAGGGCACCGAAACAGGTGGCGCATTTTACCTCGACCACTCTCCGTTTCTCTGGGAGCTAGCCGGATGAGCCCTAAAAGGTAGAGACTACTCAAGAGCCACCTGACAAGTGTAGATAAACATCTCTTTCTATCTTTTACAAGTTAGGCAAAAAAATTCACCTTTAGTTTTTTTTTATATTACAAATTTGACACCTCTTCTCCCAACGATTATTTGTTTTATAACAAATTTGTCGCTGGTGAGTACATAGACTATTATTTTTTTTTTCATTACAAATTTGGCGCCCAACAGAGCCACCTGATTAAATAAAAAAAAAATAAAGTAGACCTACATCAGACATCAAAAAGTCTTTATTTATCTAACAAGACTTAAACTTATTAATTGACAACAATATATTTTCTTTCATTCTTACAACTATCCCTCTTTTAAATTTTTTTTCCTGACAAATTTGGCGCTGGTGAGTTACAAACCAATTTACTAATTTATTTTTTTTTTCTAACAACTGGCTCAGATACACGGTGCTCGGATCACTATCCTATTCTGATAACTCTTAATCTTGAGAATATAACAAAAGGTAAAATTTATCCTGAACCCAAATGGAACATTAAAAAGGCTGATTGGATGTTATATATATATATATATATATATATATATATATATATATATATATATATATATATATATATATGACGTAGAACAAAAATTCAAAAAAACGTCCTATCTTCATACACATGGAACACAAATATCCATTTTTAATAAATTGTATAAATAGCACAGCACATGTAAATATTCCAAGATATAAGCCATTCGCATATGTTCGTCGACCTCCTCCACCCTGGTGGTATCCAATAACCTGTGATGAAAATATTTATAGGGAACAAGCTGCACTTAGAAAATAAAAAACAAAACCTACATCAGAATTTTTTTTTAATTGTAAAAAGGTAGAAGCTGAAACTAAGAAAAAATTAAAAACAAAGTCTAGGGAAAGCTGAATAACATGGTGAACCAATTTAAATAAGAATACCCCTTCATCTGTGCTTTGGTTGATAGTAAGTGGAATGTTAGGGAAGACTGATTATCAAAAATTTCACAGTAATGGTTGGTTTCTGTGCGCGTAGAAAATACCAGAATGAAATAAATACACTATTTGAAATTTTGTTAAATAATTGTAAAGTTGGGAATGCTTTTAATGTTTTTAGTCTTCTAGCGTTAAAAAGAATGGAAGTATATAATGCAGTTATGCTTTATCTATATAAAATAAATTTAAAACTATGATCTCATGCTCCAAATTTTATTCCTCAGTGTACATCCTTTTATACTGGTCTTTCTTGTTTGTCTAATCAAAAGACGCCCTGAAAGATCCCAGCGACGTGAAGTGTGTCCCACTGTTAAACACCTCTGTTGACTCATTTTTTCCAGATCTCAAAATTTAGTCAAGAATTTGTTTTTTTTGCCATTGATATCAATATATTTTTGAATAAAATAACAATTCGTGACTGGCTGCATATAATACGAGAAATGATCAAAACTAGAAATAAAGCTTTACTCGTTTTAAAAAATCTAGGTCACAAGGACATTGAGAATATTATAAAAGCATTCAAAAGCACACAACTGTCATTAAAAAAGAAAAAACGAAGCTACAAAAGTCTCTCAATGTTTGACAAGAGCTTCTAAAGTTCAGGTTATGTGGAGATAAGAGTAAAATGGACATAACCTCAATATGCCAGATAAGCTTAATTTATTTTTCACAATTAATTCGCCTCAAACAACAAATAACGAAAAATCAATTTAATAAGTATCAGAATAAAGTTAAGGAAAATGTTTCATCAGTTTTAAATTTTAAGGAGGTTACTGAGACTGATATTTCCAAATATATAATGGGCTTAGACTCGAAGGCTGAGGGAGTTGACTACATAAAGTTTCGTTTTAAGATTATGTGATCCCTTCTTATTACCATTCATAACACATATAATAAATTCCTTTATTTGTCATTCTCAATTTCCACAGTCGTGGAAAAAAGCATTGGTAACACTGATTCCTAAAACTTTCTCCCCGAAGGAATTTACGGATCTCTGCCCGGATTTGTGTTCTATTTTATATGTCCAAAATTTTGTAAAAGGACATTAACGCTCAGTTGACTGCTCATATTAGGTCCAATAATATTTTGTCTGAATCTTAGTTAGGGTTATGAGGACACCATGGATGCTCTACATCATTAGCTAGAGTTACTGACGTATTTTTGGAGTTAATGATAATAGTTAAATTACAATTTTGACGTTGTTAGATTTCTCAAAAGCGTTTGATGCTTTAAATTACAAGTTACTTTTAGCTATGCTTTATTATATTAGGCTTTCTGAGGAGATAGCTGTATTATTAACTAGTTATCTTTTTAACCAACAGATTTCAGTCAGTTCGGATTGGCAGAAGAGTATCTACTTCTGTAATGATTAATAGGGCTGTGCCTTAGGGCTTAGCTTTGCCTCCGCTGTTATATGTGCGTATGTATATGCGTAGAGTTGGGGTCTATACACTGCGACCTGGTAGATCTATTGTGCCCCTTTACTGCTGCCTAGTCACAAGAGTTACCTTGTCGGCTAGAGCAGGTTCTCCAGTCTTATTTCCCTCAGGAATCTCAAGATGTTGGACGATTTCAAGGTGGGTAGCTCCCCTTCTTCGATTTGATGTGCTCCCAAGAACCGCATCCTATAATTTTCTAGAGCGCTGCACTCTGCAAGGATATGAATAGAGGTTTCGTCCTCCTCCTCACAGAACCTGCATTCTCCTCTTTTTACCAGTCCAAGTTTCTTGAGGTGTCCCTTCAGGTGGAAATGCCCCATCAGAACTTCTGTCAGAACTCTGAACTGGTTATTACTCAAGCTTATGCATTCTTTGAATCTCTTCTGGTCGTAGTTCCCTAGAAATATCTTCGCTTGTCTCAATTCTTGCAGCTCCGTCCAATAATTGCATTTCCTGCTTTCTTCTTCTATCTTTAGTTCTTCCAGAATTACGCTAGTACTGATTCCATAGAAAGGCTCTGGCTCCAGAAAAGGTATCTCAGCCCCTATCCTCGCGAGCTTGTCTATTATTTCATTCCTCTCTAACCCGGTATATCCCGATACCCACATGTGGAATGGCATCTATAGTTGTTTCCTTCTAGAGGCTTTATTGGTTTATTCTGCTCAGTGTTATGCAGATGGACCAACATCGCAACGACGAACTTTGGCAATGACGATGTAATCTGTTGTACTCTACGGGGTACCTATATGGGTGGAAAGTACGAGAATTGAGTATAGTAAAGAAATGGTGAAAGCGATTCCACGCATAATGGCTCTATGGGTATGCTCTGCATATCAGACTATCTCTACAGATGCTGTGCTACTGGTTGTGGGGCTGATTCTACTCCATCATTTAGCAAGGGAGAGACAGAGAATTTTTGGCAGAGCGGAGATCTCTTAAATAGATAAAAATGTGGAAAGTCAGAGAACATGTTTGGAATGGCAAAGGGAATGGAACAGTTCCGATAAGGGGCGCTGGACACATAAATTGGTAAGGAATGTGGAAAACTGGACTAATAGACAGTATGGGAACGTGGACTACTATATGACGCAATGTTTGACCGATTATGGGGTATTCATGCAGTATCTTCGGGGGATAGGAAAGAGGCAAACAAATAAATGCTTATATTGCGAAGATGCAGACGATGCAAAACACACTTTATTCAAATGTTAAAAATAGATAGAAGAAAGAGCCAACCAAGATATGGACGTAATCCGACGAATTTGGTGGAGACAATGCTGCTTGGCGAAGGAAACTGGAAATGGATCGAGAAGTATATGGGAAAGATATTAAAACATAAAGAGACAGACGAAAAGTTACAATTAATAGACAGGCTCCTTCCTGTTGGACATGTTTTTGAACTGGAGCGAGAAAGAGGAATGAGAGTTGAAAGTGGGGGTTATAGGGTATACTAGAGAACTCTTTGAGGTGCGAAAGCCTCACATGTATGCGTAAAGCATTTCCCTCCTAAAAAAAAGTATTGTCACTGGGGCAGATGTAGAATATTTTAAAAAATCGATTAATATAGAAATAGATAATAGAGTTGAAAATAAAAGATAATATGTCTAATTTAGGTTTTATTTTTGACAATTCTCTGAGATTTGGAGCCTCTGTAGCTAAACTGTATATAGAGGGTTTTTGTGAAATTGAAAATATTATATCATAATCCCCATTTTTAGTCACCACATATGAAGATCTTACTGTGTGACTATTTGGTGTTCTCTGTGTTTAACCATGGGAACATTATTTATGGTAAATGTATTATTGCTGTAGATAAACATAGAATTTAGCTTGTGCAGAGCTCTTGCTTAAGACTTATTATTGGAGTGAGGAAATACTTCATTACATATTTCGCATAAACCAGTTGGTTAAACATTGAAGAGCGAGGAGATTTACATTTTCTGTGTTTTTTTTTTAAATTATCCCCCATACATTTATATAAACGAATTGTATTTAGAACCCATGTTCACAATATTAATTTTAAATTTAGAGGTATCATTTTTGCTCTCAAAAATTTTAAAGTGAAATGTGCATCAATAATTTTATTTTCACGTTTTCTGTATTTTAAATAAGAAAAAGTGTATTTTCATGTAAGTCTTTTCTACTATTGTTCACGTAAAAAATACTAAAATTTTATAACATACATCGGGCTAAATCCAAGTTAGTGGCATTCCTCACTGGAGAAATTATTGGGTGGTATAAACGTTTTACTTACTTACTTAGTCTTGAGACTAAGCTTCAAATTGACAATTGCTATTTGAGGTTTGTTTCTAATACTGAAATAATGATTTCAAATAACAAAAAACATTTCTGATCCTACGCTAACAATTTCTGTAAAGACAACGGCGTTCCACGAATAATGAAATATGACAACAAGCAGCTGAATACTCCACATGATACCGTCGTAGCCTTTGCTCAACATTTTCAGTAGTTCAATTTTGATCACAGTATCGTTAATTCTTTTGACGTCACCTCAGTCAATAAGGCTGTATATTTGCAATCCCATATATTTAATTTTTTGTGAAGTTCAGAACAAAATTGACTGGATAAACTGTAACAAGAGTATAGGACCCGATGGAATATCGCCATATTTTATCAAGAAGTGCATGGTTTTCCTTGTATCTCATCTATATTGCATCTACCAAAAATCTTTTTATGATGGAATTTTCCCTCGAGATGAAAATAGTCTACCTTATTCCTACCGTAATCGTGTTGAAAATTATCGAGGTATATCATTGCTGTGTATTATGGGAAAGATATTCGAGACGTTAATAAATGATGAATTGTTGAATGCTTTTAAAACTTACATCGGCCCTGAACAAGGAAGATCAATGGTTACCAGTCTGGCTGATTGACCAAGATTTTGTTTCGAGGCATGGAAAGATGATATTAATTGGATTCTATATACACGGATTTGACTGAAGTCTTTGATAGTGTTTGCCCCAAGTTGCTGGTACACAAGCTCGAGTGTCTTGGTTTGTGTAATTCATGTTTATTATGGATAGCTTCATATCTCTTTTCACGTACACCGTGTATTAAATTATGTGGTAAAATATTAAGGCAGATTCTTGTGTTTCTGCTAAATTTTACATTACCTTGCCCGATAAATTTAAACGGCTTTCACTATCCGCGCTGATCATTTCTTCTGTATGTAAAAACTAAAAACTTTGCCAATCAGCCAAATTGTAATAGAGGAAAAAAATATTTATTATTTAATTATTTTGCCAAATTTTCAAGAAAAGATGATTTTTCTAAATAAATCAGGTGGCTCTGCTAAGGTCTCTTCCTTTTAGGGTTTCTGGGTCTAGCTCCAAAAGGAGCGGAGAGTAGTCGGGTAAAGTTATTTCTTTAGCACCACCTATTTTGGTACTCTAATGGTTAAGATCAAGACCGGTCTAACTTAAAACAAAACAGGCAACTGAAGCCAAGAAAACATCCAAAAAATTTAAAGGCAAGTATCTATATATTACATTTTACTCGCGGTATAAATTTGACGAACCCTCGAGAGTAGCTCAGCGGTTCTCTATTTAAAAAGAATATTCCTGGGATGGTCAGTTGTTGAACCGAGTGATTTTTGACAATTTAACTTACAACGAGTAATTTATAAAAAAATATACCCTAAGCAATTATTTTTGGCTGTGACAATAAATATAAATGTTATAAATAAATAATATGAAAATACCGAGTGCACTCTACCCGTGTAAATAGGCCTGTTTACCAAAGTTCACAAGGGTGCCCCTTAAATAAGTGAAGACATCAACTACATATGGTTGCATAATTTAATTAATTCTACCATATGAGGAAACACTTACAAGTTCTTAAAAAGATAGATACATTTAATATCAATTAGTTATATACAAAAAAAAAGAGAAAAACTACTATGGCCTAGTAGTACCGAGGGCAAAAATTCAGCGAATTAAAAGTCTATATTTCTCTGAGACAGCATAGACACGTGAATCATAGGTACGTCAAATCATATTCCGCTTCTAAACATATCAACAATTATTAAATTTAAGAAGTTAATAATTAAAATAAAGATCAGTAGGTAATTTTAATAGAATACAAAGTAACCTTGTATTCTAAAATTTGGTCTAGGTCAGGAATTATTTTCATTAAATTTAACTAAAATGTTGCACGACTTTCCTAGATTTAACTCTGCAAGAAAATATCGTTCTTACTAATCTATTCTTTTTTTTTCTCCCCAGAAAAATGTCTAACGAAATGGTGGAAGAAGATCCAGGGATCTTTAATTCAACACCATGACAAGCGACAAGTCTTCAAAACAATGGGAAAAAATACCAAATTTTAAAATTATTTCAAAAAATTATGCAATTTACTAAGGAAATTGTGGTATGCTCAAAAATTTATACCGGTTAAAAAGGGCTTTATTGAGGTAAAACTGTCTTGCAAGAAAGGTCACACCAGTCTTAACCTTAAAGTTTGCTGTTGTTTGAAATCAATGTAATTTTTTTTTTGTTTTTAGCTTAATTACAACCCTAATAGTTGCAAAATAACTGACGCGGGGGAAAATTAAAGTGTCTAGAAGAGTTATGATAGATCCATCAGGATCCAAAGAGCTTTCATTCAAAAATTTGTCGAATCTGAAGCCAAATATTTTTCTTCCCATTCGAGATTTCTAGACGAAGGTAACAATAAATTATTTAATATAGTCAGGATTATGGAAAGTAGTAAAGAAGTAAGTTCTTCTAATCGAACACAAAATAAAACCTAAATTAAGACGTTCTCTCTAAATATTTTATACCGAGCCACTTTGTACAAAACTAATACCTTTCTATATTTTAGGTACAAGGGGGAAAGTCTTGCGAACTAAACATAATAATAAGAACTGTCAGAATAATTGCTATTGACTATAATACCATAATTGTGAACCCAATTCCGATAAAAACAAAAATGTTGCAAGCGTTAACTTTCATTTGTAAATATGCCCCCAAAAAAAAACAGAACATATAAATCATGGAGGAGGTAGGCATAAAATTATTATTTTTATACAGATTTTGAACGGAGAAAAATAAAAATGTAGCACCACTAAACGTCTATGTTATTTTTTTTTTGTTTTTTGTACAATTAATTTTTAACCGAATTCTAAAAGAAGGAGGTTCTCAATTCGTCACGTGTGTATTTTTTTATATATGTACACCGATTACGCCGGAACGTCTGCACTGATTTAAATGAAATTTTTTAGGTTACATTCAGGAAGTTGCTGCGGTGGTTCCACATTTTTTTTAGATGAAATTGGTGTAGTAAAATCCAAGATGGCGCTTATAATATGGCGGTGAAAAAAATTAATTTGGTCCGATTTTCTCTAAAATTGGTATGGAGGAATTTTCGGGGTTGTACCCAACGAATCTAAAATTATTTTTAAAAAATTCAAAATGGTGGATCCAATATGGCGGACAAAAAATTTAATTTTGTCCAATTTTCTCCAAATTTGGTACGAGAGAATTTTCAGGGTCGCACATGACAAATCCAAAATTATATTTAAAAAATTCAATATGGCGGACGAGAAAAACAATTTTGTCCGATTCCCTCCAAAATTGGTATGGGGGAGTTTTCGAGGTCTCATATAACAAATCTTAAATTATTTTAAAAAATTCAATATGGCGGATATAATATGGAGGACAAAAAATTAATTTTGTTCGATTTTCTCCAAAATTGTATGAGGGAGTTTTCGGTGTCGCACATGACGAATGTAAAATTATTTTTAAAAAATTCAATATGGCGTATCCAATATGGTGGATAAAAATTAGTTTTGTCCGATTTTTTTTTAAATTGATATGGAGGAGTTTTTGGGATAGCACATTATGAATCTGAC
This sequence comes from Diaprepes abbreviatus, assembly GCA_034092305.1. Taxonomy (NCBI): domain Eukaryota; kingdom Metazoa; phylum Arthropoda; class Insecta; order Coleoptera; family Curculionidae; genus Diaprepes; species Diaprepes abbreviatus. The sequence goes on along the minus strand of JASJET010000002.1, from coordinate 14,293,743 downwards.
ATTATTAAAAAAAAATTAAATATGGCGGATTAAATATTTTACATCTCTCGATTTTGTCTAAAGTCAATATTGGGGGATTTTTGTTAGTGTTAATTACGAAATTAAAATAATTTTTGAAAAACTCAATCTGACGGAATCAATATGGTGTTCTAAAAATTTTACATTTTTCGACTTTCTCCAAAACTGATATAGAGGGTTTTTGAGGATGTAAATTAGGAATCTAATAGTATTTTTCAGGATTCAATATGGCGAATGCAATATAGCTGACCAAAGATTTTACATTTTTCGATTTCCTTCAAATGTGGAACTAAATCATTTTTGAGGACGTAAATAGCAAATATAAAATTATTTTAAGAAAATCTAATATGTCAGATGCAATATGACCGTTTAGACATTTAAAATTTCTGGATTTCATCTAAAATTGGTACCAGGGGACTTTGAAGGGTATAGATTTAGGTTAGATTAAGACGCTTGAATTATTTTTTCAAAATTTAATTGGCGGATCCAATATGATAGGAAGAAAATTTTACCTTGTTCACATTTCTTCAAATTTGGTATTAGGGGGTGGTGTATTACGAATATGAAGTTAATTTTTTACAACTATTAGGTTAATAAGATACAATATGAGGGACTAAAAATTTTACATTTTCCGGTTTTATACAAAATTGATATTGCGGGTTTCTTGGGGCGTATTCAAACTCAATATACAATATAAAATATATCGGGCTAAGAAATTTACCTCTCAAATTCTTTAAATATCGATATGGGAAGGTTTTGGGGCCTATATTACCAATCTAAAATTAATTTGAAATTTAAGATAGTGGATTTACTATGACAGACTAAATATTTGTTTGATACAATTTCATTGGTATTTGGAGAACTCTAAGAATCAAAGAATTTTTAGTGGTTCATTTTAGAGTGATTTACAATTCTGGATAAAATGGGTACTTTTTTGCCACCTTGGAGTCATTGCGAGGTACATTAATCTCGATTAGCACTTAGTTCAGATAATTTATGAATATCATAATGAATTGAAAACTAAAAATCTAAAAATAAAATTTTTATAAAAAAATTGAACCGACTTCTAAAAGTGCTGTAAAAAGTGAAAAATAACTATAAATTTTTATACGAAATTGAAATTTTTGAAGTCGGCCCCAAATTATTTCTAAATGAAATAAATAACTACTAATATATACAAATTAAGTTAAGAAAGCAATTACAAATAAAGTATTTTTAATCTGTTTATGCGAATCACATTTTGTCAGGTATTAGTTTGGCGCCGACTTCAAAAATTTCAATTTTATATAAAAATTTCTAGTTATTTTTCACTTTTTAGGGCACTTTTAGAATTCGATTCAATATTTTTATAAAAATTTAATTTATTTTAATTTCGTAATCTACTTTGCCTAACATATGCCATATAATTACTATAAGTAACAAAAAATTTTAACACTCATGGGTTGAGTATGATAAGGGGGGAATTCAAGAATGCATCATCTAAACTTCGCTTTTTTCTAAATATTGTGAATCTTTTCTCTTTAATTATTCTCATGTAATATGTAAATGAATATTTAGAAATAAAAGCATTTTTTATTATTATTAGATAAATACAAGCGAGATTATTTTAAAAATCAAACATCAAATTATTAGTTATTGTTGATTTTGTGTGCTTAGCTTAATTAAACAAAAAACTAAATAAAACGGGATTGCTATTAAGAAATTCGAGATTTATATCACAAGAAATGAGACAAGAGGAGAATTTGGAAAAAGAAAAGTAGCTCATTTTTTTTTCTCGACTCACTGAGATGAGATGAGGATGACGTTCTTCTCATCTAGTCTTATTCCACAATATCATTAATTGCATTATTATTAAATACGGTATATCGGTAAAAGCAAACACTTGTTACATATACGAGATATCTGTTGAAAATCTGCTTTGTTTTGCACCGTCCTTTCTGCTAAAAACTTATCTTTTCTTTCATTGGCCCTTACCCACATCCAAAAAATATTTATGGTCCCTCGTGAGTATTGGATACTAAATTATATCGTTATATAGATCAAAAAGCGACCTTCATTAAAATAAAGAAAGAAAATAACTTTTATCGTAGACAAAATTACTTCTGTACGTACAAGAAAAATATGACCTACATTCCCGTTTGTCGAAGGAACGTCGTTTGACCTAACCTTTTCGCGATACAATAACCATTTTCACGGCTCTCGAGTGAATGGCTTTGCCCAAATGCGAAATTGGGACATTGTGTCAGCGTGAACAAGTTTATTCCTTAGAATGGCTCTGCGATGATTTGATGACTTTGGTTACAATAGATTACTGTCATGAAAATAAATTATTTGTTATATAGGACACAATTTAATAGTGTATATAAGATGGTCTATTAATGCCGAGAATATATTTTAGTTACACAGATCAAAGAGAGAAAAAGTATTTTACAAAAATTGAACATCAATAAAAAATAATTTCCAGCAGTAATATTGGCTGAAAAAATTAATCATCATCATCAGGTAGTCTGTTTGAAGGTTGTAGACAATGTTGAAGACTGACAAAAATGTTGTTGTCGGACTTGCACTGTCTTTATTTTGATTTATTTTTACGACGTTTCGATTAGCTTGTATCTCGAATCGTTACCAGGTATAAGAGTCTTAAGACTACGAGCTTATATTGAGACTTTGTCCAAGCGCAAAGCTTCGCTTCACTCTACACACCTCAGTGATTTGATGTTACAAAGTAGTGATTGCCAAAGAGTAGGTATCTCAACACTCGGTTTACTGAAGATTCCATTAGTGTTCTTAATATAAACTGCTTCTATAAATTGTCTTTTTTTCATGTTGGGAAATGCAACGGTGATCGTAACGTACGACCAAAAATCGGAGATATCCTGGAATAAGGAAAATATAGACAATTAGCTCGTGACTCCACTAAATTTATATAGTCAAAAATCTACAGAACACTATGGAAATACCAAGACCATATACCTGACAACCTACGATCGACGCTCACACCACACTACAGTAAGCCAACACATCTTTACAGACTATCAAAAATTCATAAAACGAACATACCATTGAGGCCAAAAACTAGCTCCAGAGGATCCCCAACAAACGCACTGGCGAAGTTTCTTTTAAAAATCATCCAACCTTTAGAAGGTAAGACGAACATATATGTTAAAAATTCTACACATTTCGGGAACATTATCAGTATCGTCAATCTAGAGCCAGACGATAGACTAATAAGCTTTTATGTGGAAAGTCTGTATACTAATATACTACTGGGAGAATCACTAGACATAAACAGAACTAGATTTTCAAATGACCCTACCTTATCAGTCCTAACCACGTTACCACTGGATGGGGTGATGGACCTGTTGGAGTGTTGCCTGCGTAGTGCTTACTTTCAAGTAAAGGAAAAGTTAAACGCTCAGGACGACGGGCTTCCGATGGGTTCTTCTCTCTCTACAGTCGAAACTCATGCCATAGAAACGGCAACAGTAAAACTGAAAGTCTGGTTGAGATATGTCGATGATACCCTTATCGTATGGAAAGGCAATAATCAAGAACTTAATCGTTTCTTGAAACATCGAAATACCATTCGACCTACAATTAATTTTACCATGGAAAAAGAGGTAAATGATGAATTGCCCTTCCTAGATGTCATGGTGAACCGTTCAAACGAAACTATTTAAACTTTAGTATACAGAAAGCCAACACATACTGGACAATATCTTAATCATGGTTCTAATCACTATATTGTAACAAAATGGGGAATTATACGCAAGCTCTAAAATCGCGCTATATCTCTGTGCAATAATGCCGAGTCACTGGAAAAAGAGGTAGCAAATATTAAATCTGATTTAAGACAGGGTTATCCTTTAAAACTAATTGACGATGTTATAAATAACTTTAGAACAACGAACACTGGACAGCAAGAAACACATTCCTTCTTCATAATTCCGTACATTAAGGGAACTTCGGAGAAAATAAGACGTTATAATATAAAAATAGCCTTTAAATCAGGAAATACATTTAGAGCTCAGTTAACAAAAACAAAAACAAAAACTAGTAATAAGAAAGAATATGTTTACGAAGTTCCATATGAGTATGGTGAAATGTATATTGGAGAAACTAAACAACCACTAGAAGTTTGAATTAAGGAACATAAAACTCTTACACAAAAAGGGGAAATATCGAGACCAGGTATTGCAGAACACGTCTGGGACAAACAACACTATATAAAATGGTCTAAGGCGGCGGCAATATATATGGAACCCAACATGAAAAAAGAAAATTTATAGAAGCAGCTTACATTAAAAACAATAATGAAATCTTCACTAAACCAAGTGTTGAGATACCTAATCTTTGGCAACCACTACTTTGTAACATCAAATCATTGAGGTGTGTGCAGTGAAGCGAAACTTTGCGCTTCAATGGACACAGTCCCTGTATAAACTCGTAGTCTTAAGACAAAACATTCAGTTTAAACTTGATAACGATTAGAGATGCAATGTAATCGAAACGTCATAAAAGTAAATAAAGACAATGCAAGTCCGACACCATTTCAGTCAAAAACAAAGTTGGTCAGACACTAGCCGAATACAAATATTATGGTGCATTTTAACAGATAACACTGAGCCTTCTGCTCTTCTGCTAGTTACGTCAAATATATACCTAAAGATAAAAGGAATTAACGATATGTTAGGTAATTACAATAAAAGCCTGTTGCTAAAGATAGTTTAACATAAGATGTCTTCTATTAAGACACGATAAGATAAGATTAAAAGGATAGTCGAGCTTCTTAAACTTGAAATAGGCTAGCAGGTGGAGTCAAAATTATACAGATAAACATGTAGTCCTCCAGATGAAGTAGGTTGGAACTTTGGCCTCAATGTGCTTTGTGGCGCAGCCAAGTTCCCTCAAATAAACATTCCACAGTTCAGGGATTTGTAGATTAAATAATGGCAAGTACATTTTAGATATGTTTACCCTGGTGATAGCGCTTACAACGTAGAAAAAACTATACAGTATAACTCTTAACACATTTTTAAGTTGCTAAAACACTTTAGCAACAGGTAGTTTAAATAAAGAAAATAGTTCCTGATTCCGGTCTTCCAACACAGAAAAACCTTTAAACAAATGATATTTGCAAATTTTTAAATTTGACGGAAAAAATCAACCGGATTGATTGACTAAACTTACAAAAATAATCTAAAACTGTGGTAAGCTAAATAAGTTAAGTTTTATAAAATAACTACCTTTTTTTCAGTAAAAAACTATTTTTAACACAAAATCCTGACAAATCCGAAGAAATCGTTCAATGAATTACCTATTACTTGCAATCGGCAATTATCACATATACTATATCTGCTGATTATAACAGATAGAAATGATAAAGTAGTTAGAAAGCCGTACGAGGGTGTTAAAAAGAAATAGAGTGGCGGAATTACAAAAAATCCCATAAAACCCCATTATCTAATCACCTATGTTATTAACCTAAAAAAACACGAATTAAAAAATTAAATGACCGAAATCCATAAAATTTTGTAACATCCTCTTATCGATTTACTGCTATTTACCTTAAAAACCACGAATACTTTTTTTAAAGTTTATTCCAAAATTTGATTCATTTTAATAACGAAATCATGCCATTATAAAACAGTCCTATTCAAACAAAAACGCTGCTGAAGAAATATTTTAGGATTCTAAACAGCCATTTTTGGTTGTTTGTTTGGGAAACCTCTGACCTGAAGAATCGATCCTAAGGGAGTTAGGTGGATAAAAAAATTGTGTGATGAAAAGCATTTTTTTAAAAATATACCTTTATGGGTAATAATATTGGAAAAACAATGTTAACGGATTACCCGTTGAGAAAAAATTATTTTGTAATTCAAAGTGTGGCAATTATACTAATTTAGCTTGTAGTTCTAACAATTAGACGTTTGGTGCAATATTATATTTACAGTAGGCTCCATATTTGTGAAAATATAGTTCCTAATCTTCAATTTTTGGTTTAAGACTGATTGAGAGTCAATAGAAATTTATTTTTTCTGGAATTAATATTACAAATAACAGGAATAAAAAATCGTAGAAAAGGCATATACACCTGTCACTAAAAAAAAATTTCGGACATTCCGGAACAAGAGGTAACCAACTATTGGAGGTTATACAGGGTGTAAATACAAGATTGGCTATGAAAGTTGATGAGAATTTTAAATATTCAGTAATTATCTACGCGTGTTTGAAAACGTCAAGAAGATTTCTTTTTAATTTTAAAAGCTCAGGTATTGATTATAGACGAAAAAGTTTAAATAGTAAGTTGCGGGTAGTTAAAATACCTTCAATTTGAGTTATGGCGCGATTTATTTTGTTAACTTATTCAGCAAATAAGCAAAAAAAAGCGTTAAAATTAGCGTTTTTTTCTTGTTTGTTCATTAGATCTTGGAACAATGATTTTTTCGTTGGTTCTGTTCTTTTAAAAGAAAGCCGTCATGGTAGCAAAAAATGAGGATTTAGATAGTAGCAAAGGTTAACTTGTTGCTGAGATACGTTAATTTGTTTATACCGAGATTTGTTTTTTATTAACTTATGGTGTGAAAGCGACCCGTTTTTTGTCCCAAACCAAACTGCATTTTTATCTTAAGACCTTATATTTTCATAAAGTATTATTAGGAAGTCCTTTTTTCATAAAAAAAACACCATTTTTTAATGTAAAAAGCGATAATTTTTTTCTTTAAAAACAAATAGAGTTGTCGCCCCCAATTATTGCTTGTACGACATTCAAGTTTCCATATTTCGAAAGCCGGGGTATTTTGCAAAGTTTCTATGATCAATAGGAAAAGAGTTTCTGATTTTTGTATAATAATTAAAAAACCGTTCCGGTGGCATTTCATTAATGTTGATGATATTGTAAAATTATTATTTAAACATATTAAAAACAATTGTTATAAAATTTTTATAAAAAATTGAACCGACTTCTAAAAGTGTGCTAAAAAGTGAAAAATAACTATAAATTTGTATATGAAATTGAAATTTTCGAAGACGGCGCCAAGTTGTTTCTAAATCACATTTTATCAGGTATTAGTTTGGCGCCGACTTCAAAAATTTCAATTTCATATGAAAATTTATAGTTATTTTTCACTTTTTAGCGCACTATTAGAAGTCGGTTCAATTTTTTATAAACATTTTATTTTTCGATTTTTAGTATTGAATTCATTATGATATCCATAAATTATTTGAACTAAGTACTAATCGAAATTACTGTAACTCGCAATGAGGTGGCAAAAAGTATCCATTTTATCCAAAGTTGTAAATCACCCTAAAATGAACCTCTAAAAATTCTTTAATTCTTAGAGTTCTCCAAATACCAGTGAAATTGTGTCAAACAAATAATTAGTCTGTCATAGGAAATCCATTATCTAAAATTTCAAGTTAATTTTAGATTGGTAGTATAGGCCCCAAAATCGTCCAATATTGATATTTAAAGAATTTGAGACGTAAACCCTATAATTTCAAATCTGAAAAAATGCGAATAAGGTAAAATTTTCAACCCATCAGATTGGATCGGCCATATTGAATTTCAAAAAAGTAATTTTAACATCTTAATCTAATCTAAATCTAAACACTTCAAAGCCGCCTAGTACCAATTTTGGATGAAATCAGGAAATTAAAAATTTCTAGACCATCATATTCCATCTGACATATTAGATTTTCTTAAAATAATTTTATATTCGTTATTAACATCCTTAAAAACGAGTCAGTCCCACCTATGAACAAAATCGAAAAATATGAAATTTTTATTCCACTATATTAGATTCGTCATATTGAATCTTGAAAAGGTACTTTTAAATTCATAATTTATACCCTTTAGACCCCCCATATTAATTTTGGAGAAAATCGAAAAATGTAAAATTTTTAGAACGCCATATTGAATCCGTCAGATCGAGCTTTTCAAAAAATATTTTAAATTCGCAATTACTACTAACAAAAATCCCTGAATATTGATTTTAGACAAAAAAAAATCTTTAATCCGCTATCTTGGATCCGCCATATTTAATTTTTTTTTAAATAATTTCAGATTCGTAATGTACGTTCCCAAAAACTCCCCCATATCAATTTTGAGAAAAATCGGACAAAACTGATTTTTTCATCCGCCATATTGGATCCACCATATTGAATTTTTAAAAAATAATTTTAAATTCATTATGTGCGACCCTGAAAACTCCCCCGTACCAATTTTGGAGAAAATCAGACATCAGATTTTTTTGTCCGCCTTATTGAATTTTTAAAAAATATTTTGGATTCGTTATGTGCGATCCCGAAAATTCCCCCATACCAATTTTGGAGAAAATCGGAAAAAATTAATTTCATGCAAATCGGTGCAGCAGTTCCGGAGTAGTCGGTGTACATACATAAAAAAAGCATACATAGTCGACGATTTAAGTCGGTTAAAATAGAGCGGCGGCCGCAGCATGCCTGGAGGTAGGGCTGGTAACCGCATGCGAACTGCCCAGTAACCACACGATAACTTTTGAGGAAATAGCAATATAGTTCAACTACCACTGCACAGAGTTTTTCTTTTGGAGTTATTAAGTTATATTTTGCAGTAACAATTATATCACGACCACTTCAAGTTTTGCCACGTAAAGTTCTTATTGTGTTTCTCTTCGAAAATTTCGTTTCCTAATATTTAATAATTCGATGATTCGCGAATATTTAAGTCGAGAATATTTGGTTAAAAGCAAAATTTACAGAAAAAAAGTAATGCGATAAAACTCGAAGCTGGAGCATTAGCGAACATCTTACGTAAAATAGTTGAATTAATGTCCTCCCACTGCTATATAATTAAAAATAGGCCAAGTTTTTATTTAATAATGTAATAATTATCTCAATAATAATTATTTTAATATTTATTGTTTTAAAATCTATTCGATTGGTGAAATGCACTTAAATTCAATATTTTATGTACTCAAATTTATTTAAACACTATGCTATGCTATGATATATCACAATATAATTATAAGTTAGCGAGAATTTAATGGAGGTAAAGAAAACGTACCTTTTTTAGTCGAATGTACACTATTGGGTCGATTTCTAACAAATTCAGGAAGCTCAGGTCTTTAGGAAGAGTGACAGAGAGGTAAATAACTGTCTGGATTTGAAGCCGCCCGCTCTGTTTTCAAGCAGCTAGCATGAGTTTATCTCCACCATAACGCAGACATGCTGTGGTTGTCCGTCTATTTTTATATTTGTTTTCAATATGATTAAATAACAAATTTTTACCAAATCAAATCAATAGTCATGACATATATAACTAATCAATGCCGCAGGAATGGTTTCTTAATTGTTATAAACAAAGCCAAAGTGATTTTTTTGTGAAAATGTCAGTAATTCTTCTCCTATTGATCATATAAGATTCTTTTTTTAAAGTCTGTAGAAAATTCCCAACCCTAGAAGTATCAAAATTGGAATTTCCCACAGGCTGTTGCTGAGGCTACAGCTTTATATGCTCAGAAAGAATTATTATATTTGTGACCTTTAAAACGAATACACATACACAGGCGCGGATCGAGGGGGGGGCGATCTTCCCCCCCCCCCCCCCAAGAGCTTTGAGTTCAGGAAAAAAGATCCGATTTTGCCTCTTATACTATAGTTTATTCCAGAAGTAGAGAGAGTAATAAATCATTTTTTACCTTTTTTCTTCGCAAACTACCTGTGTTCTTTAGTCCAGTGTCTTTGGCCAAATCTGTTAGACACATATATTTTTCATAGGAATGGGTTAGAAATTTTATAATCAGAACTACCGGTCTACAATAGTGAACCATTTAGGTTGGAAAACAATAGATATTTGGAAGTGTAAAGTGTTAAAAAGGATTTTAATCATTGTTATAGGCGTCATAAGGAGGTTTATTTTATCACTAAGTATTTATGGCATAGAATATTATTTCGGTAATAAACTTAAAATAAAAAGTTTTTATAATATTATTTTATTTCTTATGATTTTTTAATAATTCACATACATTACAAAAGATAATTTTGACATATTGAACACAAATCACAACTGTATTTATTTTTATTTTTAATTTTGTCATAGAAATCGTTTTAGTCACATTCAGACTAAAACGTAACATTACGCTTTCAAAAAATTCTAAGTTAAAATTTAAATACTTACAAAAAGTTAAACATATATAAAAAAATAAATTCGTCCATATAATATTAAAATATTTCTGGGGCTATCGGTCATTTTATTATTAATTAAAATCATTTTTAGGACATTTGACGTTTCAGTTTATTTATTTCTTAAACCGTCTGCAGAATTACACTAAAAGGGAATCAAATATAATTAGTTTGTTATGTTACAGTTAAAATTAGACCTACTTATTTTTATTTCTATTGCACTGACATCTTAATTTAATTTACTTTATTATATCGAAATCCGATAGCCCCAAAAAATAAAATAAACATGTAAATTGTACACGCTTGAGAAAATGACACCAATACAATAATAAAACAATAAAAAACTTAGGGCTAATTGGAATGAAATACATATAAAAATATGTAAAAAAAAACACAAAAAAAAATATATAAAAAACATAAACAATAAAATACGACAAAAACAAAAATTTAAATAATAAATTGTGTTTATACTAGTAAATATTACGTATCTAATTCCTTATGAAAGTCAGTGAAGCTATCTTCGCTCAAATTAATTATAATTGATTCCTCTATCTCATCGAACATGAGATCGAGCTTCCACATTTTGTTTTATTCTTTTATTATATGGATTTTCCCAATTTTCCGCAGTAATTCTATTCAAAAAAGTACCCATTTTATTCAAAGTTTTAAATCACCCAGTTCTCCAAATATTAGTCATTAGTAAATCCACTATCTAAAATTTTAAATTAATTTTAGATTGGTAATATAGACCCTAAAACCTTCCATTATCGATATTTAAAAACTTGAGACGTAAATTTCTTAGTCCGATATATTTTTTACTGCATATTAAATTTGTATACTCCTCAAGAACCCCGCAATATCAATTTTAGACAAAATCAGAAAATGCAAAAGTTTCAGTTTTTCATATTGTATCCTATCAACCTAATAGTTGTAAAAAATAACCTTCATATTCGTAATACTCGACCCCTAAAACCCACTAATACTAAATCTGAAGAAAAAATGCGAATAGGGTAAAATTTTCAACCCACCTTATTGAATTTCAAAAAAATAATTTTAACGTCTTAATCTAATTTAAATCTTAACACTTTAAAGCCCCTTAGTACCAATTTTGGATGAAATCCGGAAACTTAAAATTTCTAGACCGTCATATTGCATTTGACATATTAGATTTTCTTTAAATAATTTTGTACTCGCTATTTACATCCTCAGAAACGATTCAGTCCCACCTTTGAACAAAATCGAAGAATGTAAAATTTTTAATCCGCTATATTGGATTCGCCATATTGAATCCTGAAAAAATACTTTTAAATTCATAATTTACACCCTCAAGAACTCCCTATATCAGTTTTGGAGAAAATCGAAAAATATAAAATTTTTAGGACGCCATATTGAATCCGTCAGATTGAGTTTTTCAAAAAATATCTTAGATTCGTAATTAACACCAACAAAAATCCTCCAGTACTGATTTTAGACAAAATCGAGAGATGTAGAATCTTTAATCCGCCATCTTGGATCAGCCATATTTAATTTTTATAAATAATTCCAGATTCGTAATTTGCAATCCTAAAAACTCCCTCATATCAATTTTAAAAAAAATGGGGCAAAATTAATTTTTTATAAGCCATGTTGAATACTCCATATTAAATTTTTTCAAAATAATTTCAGACTCGTTATGTGTGACCCCGAAAACTCCACTATACCAATTTTGGAAAAAATCGGACAAAATTGATTTTTTCTTCCGTCATATTGGATCCACCACAGGGATTTTTTTTAAATAATTTCAGATTCGTTGTGTGCAACCCTGAAAATACCCCCACATCAATTTTGGAGAAAATCGAACAAAATTGATTTAAAAAATATTTTGGATTCATTGTGCGATCCCAAAAACTCTCCCACACCAATTTTGAAGAAAATCAGACAAAACTAAATATTTTCGTCCGCCATATTGGATCCGCCATACTGTATTTTTTTAAAAGTAATTTCACATTCGTTTTGTACGACCCCGAAAACTCCTCCATACCAATTTTGGAGAAAATCGGATAAAATTAATTTTTTTGGCAGCCATATTGTCAGCGCCATCTTGAATTTTACTGCACCAATTTCACCCAAAAAAATATGGGGCTACTGCAGCAACTTCCTGAACATAACGTAAAAAATTTCATTCAAATCGGTGCAGCTGTTCCGGAATAATTGGTGTACATACATAAAAAAATATATATACTCGACGAATTGAGAACTTCCTTCTGTTAGAAGTCGGTTAAAAAGAGCACCGTGGGACCATTTTATTTAGTATCGCCTACTATATATTTTTGTAATTAATATTACACCTTCGGTGAATTTGTATCAGTTTCTCTGGAAATTTGCCAAATATTTTTTTCCGAAAGCTACAACCGCTTGTTTATTTAGGAAACCTTTACCTGGCGAATATACCTTTGGGAGTTGCGTGTAAAAAGATTGGGGGGAAGCAAAAACCATTTTTTTTATACATTTATACAAAACCCGAATCTTAATATCCGGTATTTTTAATTAGTGTTATTTTTAATAACATAGTATGTAAATAATTTATCTTTCAAAATGTTAGAAACAATTCAATAAGTCTTTATTTGCTTTTCAATTTTAGTTGATTTTTCTATATTTCTTTTTTTAATTGTAATGTTGACTACTTTTGGAAAACTGTTTAAAATCATGCATAAGTACCCAGGGGCGGATCCAGCATCACTCTTTGGGGGGGGGGGTGATATCACAAAAGTACGCGAAAGCAAGTTGCCGACAGGGGGGGGGGGAGACACCAGCAACATTCCCATTTCTAGTGTAAAAGTCAGGGTTGGGTTTATTTTTTTGAATTTGAAGTTCTTGGAGAGGGGGGGGGGGCGATCACATGAAAAACAAGTTGCCGACAGGGGGAGAAGATGCGAGCAGCATACACATTCCTAGTATAAGAGGCAAAATCGGATATATTTTCCTGAATTCAAAGCTCTTGGGGCGGGGCTATCGAAAAAAAAAACAAGTTGTCAACGGGTGGAGGGAGTGCCAGCAGCATACACATTCCTAATATAAAATACAGAATCAGTTCTATTTTCCTGAACTCAAAGCTCTTGAGAAGGGGAGGGGCGATTGCAAGCATACATATTCCTATATTCTATTCAAGAACTAGAGAGAGTAATAAAACTGTTACCGAAATCTCCAACGTACCTGCTCCAGTGCCGCAGATAACTGAGGACTGCCGGAAATCTAATTATATTTAGTTATATTTAAAAATTATAAGGTTTTATAAATTTACTGCAACAATAAAATTTCTGATAGTTCAATTTGATTTCTGTCAGTGAGCAAAGTACACCTTACAGTGTGTCCTTAGCTATTTATCTTGTTTGCCCTTGTTTTTATATATTGTTTGAGATTAGTGAGGTACCCAAAAGATATGGCTTCCACATCTATATTTATTTCACAATCGTTAAACCAGGTCATTTTTATCTCAACAAAAAACTTATTACGATGAATGTTTATGCTGTCATATCAATATCTAGATAATAATGTTAAAAGCTCTGTTGAGATGTATTCCAACATGACAGAAGTTGGAATATCTACTATGTCCGGAAGGAGAAAAAAACGACTGGAATTGTTAATACTCCCAAGCTACATTCGACCACAGGCAGACGAAAAACCTCGTTGGAAGAAGAGATGTAAACGCAATGAAAAGAGTTGTTCAAACATTTTATTATGAGAAGCAGATCCAAATCGTCGACAAAATTCTAACTAAAATCAATGAGGATCGGGATTTACCTGAAATTAAAAGAACTGAGCTCTGGAAATTGCTCAGACAACTTAATTTTTGCTAGGAAAAACCAGATAGGAAATTTGATGGTTTAAGAAGTAAATAATCTGAAACGTCAAATATCCTAAAAATGTTTTTAATTAATAATAAAATAACCGACAGCCCCAAAAAAAAACAATTTAATATTACATGAACAAATACTTAGTGATAAAATAAACCTCCTTCCGACGCATATGACAAGGATTAAAATCCTTTTTAACACTTCGAACATCCAAATATCTATTATTATCCAACCCAAATAGTCCATTATTTTAGACTGGTACCAAAGACATCGGACTAAAGAACACCACAGGTAATTTGCGAAGAAAAAAAAGGTTAAAAAATTATTTATTACTCTCTCTAGTTCTTGAATAAACTATAGTATAAGAGGCAAAATCGGGTTTATTTTCCTGAACTCAAAGCTTTTTTTTTTTTTGGGGGGGGGGGGGGGAGGCGATCGACTTCTAGCATAATTTTCTTATAGAAATTTTATGTGAATAATACGGCTATATCTGGCCATCGGTCTTGCTGTTTAATGGAATGGGTTACACTTGGAAGTTATAACAAATGCTGTAGCTAACTTTATATTTATAGTATATAAAAATTCTTGTTAAAGTTTACTGGTTGCGGATTTATAAACAACAAACCGTTTTCAACTACCCTATATTTTTTACAATATGTATATCCAACATGGCAATTTTTTTTGTTTTATTAGATTTTCCTGAAAAATTTTCAAATTCTTCATTTTCCCTTTACATGCTCGACACTCAGTTGATAAATCCTCAAAAAGCAAATATTATTTTAAATGACTCGTACCGATTCATAGTAAAAGCGTATTTAACTATTTATCCCAACATTAATTTAAGAATAAACAATTTTTTTGGTCCAAAATGCCGTTCTTCTCTAATTGCATTATTTAATCGAAAAGAATGAATTTTTGGTTATCTATATAATTATGTTATTTTTAATAAGTAATCTATAATATTACTTACCGATAATAAAATTCTTTAAATTCTCTTATGTTTAAATTAATTATAAACTTGACAGATTTAACACCTTAGGGCTTATTTTTCAAGATAATTTTATTAGTTCTATTCTGCATATAGGCAACCTCTGGTATAAACATTTGAACTAATTATGTAGGGCAGAAAATTAAGAGATATAAATTTTCAAAAATGGCGGCAAAATAAGAAATATTCATAACATCAAAACAACTGCTCCCTCACCGATCTTAAAGAACAACCAAACTAACTTGTTTAAATCTACTAGTACGATCGAAGCCGGGAAAAATACTTCTGAGAGTGTAGAGGCCTGTTTAATCTAAAGCGAAAAAACGAATTTATAGATTGTTTATGCGGCTTTCACGTATTCCTGCATGTGAGATACAATGGCAGTGGTTATGTCCACATTATGCTGTTGTAGTGCTGAAATCACATTTAGCATACGTACCATATGCAACTCCGTGAGTAAAGAGGAATCCGTGAAAGCCCCATAAACACATATACGCCATCCGGCGGGAAGTCGGCGAAGCCGCGCTCAGTGTTGTATGCTTCCTTCTGATCTGTCCTTTGCACAAACAGGTGCATGTCGGTATTGATTAGTCCAGTAAGAGACTAAACATGTACCTCTGCCGTATCGTTGTGGCGGGGAGGGTAGGCTTTTGACTTCCTTCTCGGTATGGTAGTGCAGGTAGGCCATCATCTCGATGGTGGTGAAATAGGAAGAATTGTGATTTGTAGCAATTTATTCAAATTATGCCACCTCTAGCATGGAAATGATATAATGGAGTGAAGTTTACATTGACTGTGCGCTTTTTACTTCGAACATATAAATTATTAGTTCAAGTTGGTAGAGCTTGACAAAACTATTTTTAACCGACTTTTAAAAGAAGGAGATTTTCAATTCGTCGACTATGTATTTTTTTTATGTATGTACGCCAATTACTCCGGAAGGGCGACATCGATTTGAATGAAATTTTTTACGTTATGTTCAGAAAGTTGCTGCGGTGGTCCCATATTTTTTTGGAGAAAATTGATGCAGTAAAATCCAAGATGGCGCTCACAATGTAACGGCCAAAAAAAATAATTTTGTCCGATTTTTGCTAAAATTGATATGGGGGAATTTTCGGGGTCGTATACAATGAATTTGAAATTATTTTTAGAAAATACAATATGGCGGATCCATAATGGCGGACAAAAAGAAATAATTTTGTCCGATTTTCTCCAAAATTAGTATGGGGGAGTTTTCGGGGTCGCACATAACGAATCCAAATTATTTCTAAAAAAAAATCAATATGGAGGATCCAATTTAGCGGCCAAAAAAGTCAATTTTGTCAGATTTTTTCCAAAATCCGAACAGGGGAGTTTTCGGGGTCGCACATAACGAATCTAAAATTATTTAAAAAAAAATTAATAGCCCTCATAAAATTGATCTATTTCTTCTTCTTCGGCTGTAGATGTGGATGCATTAACATTTTGATTATTAAATAAAAATTTAATTCCTAAAATATAAAAAAAATATTGTGTTTTTTAGGATTCCTATTATGGAAAACGCCCTCTCTTACGTAAACACGTTAAAGTGATTTTAAGGTAGTTTTAATACCATGCTATTAGCCATTTTAAAACACCTAAGATGTAACCAAGACTTTTATATTTCATCCAAAGTTCCAGAGTATATTATATGCCACCCGTGGATGAGCTTTTTTGCTCAGTGGTTGGTCTCTATTAATTAAAAAAATAACACGCTTAGTATTTAGATATTTCCACATTAAATGAGATTTTCTCCTATTTTATATAGATAATTCTATTTAACTCCATTTAATTGGTATCTGTACCTTCGAAATTAAAACTAGTGATAAAAAAATATTTCGTAATTTTTTTCAAACACTGATCGGCCGCGATTGTTATTTTCTTGCAGAATTTCAAATTAAAGATTTACTTTAATAAGTTTATTCCTGCAAATTCCACTCTAGTTTTCACTCCATACGCGATTTGGCCATCTTATGGTCTCGCCAGTGGAGCAGTAATAAATCAAGAGCAAAATTCTAAGAAAACAAGTGTTTATATTAAATATCCATTCCGAGATACATGACAAGCGTCATAATAAACCTGTAGATAATTTAGATGTCAGACTATAGAATGGTCAAACGAAATCTATATATACAATGGAGTAGTAAGACAGTTAACGGTTACTTATTAAACCAATTCTACGGCGGTAGAGATTTCTTTATATTTGTTTCTTACCTCCAATAAGAACTGTTTGGAATATTGCTTGAAATTATCAAAGATAAATTTGCACACAAACTTTAACCAGCGCATATGATCACTCCACTATTAGTAATTCAATATTTTTTAGTTTTGCCTATAAAACCATCTAAGAAATGCTGCCGATCTTTGTGCTAACGTTTCATCGCTATCACACATATTTAAATAAAAAAATAAATTTTTCGGTTTAAATTTATTGATGCTGTGTTCCACGTTAACTTGAAGAACAGTGTGCTCTAAATTTAATGCAATACACACAATCTTATACTGAGCCAGCTAAAATATTTTCAAGATGGCGGCAGTTCCGGTTCTACCGGAAGTAAATGTCAACTTGCTTATTTTAAATAAAATACCCCATATATTATTGCATTTTTGATGTTTATGTAAAATTATAGACATATTTCATGTATAATGTTCTATTCTAAGTCTTACCGTTTTGGACAGATTTAAATTTTTATGTCAAAAATGACGTTTGCGGACTAAAATTTAACCATAAATTTTTCCTATAAGAAAGTTTTCGTTATTAAATTTGGGCTAGTTTTCTTATAGACGAAGATTGACTTTATTAGTCTTTTTGTTGATACAGAGTGATCAAAAAAGAAGAATAAAAATTATATTTAAAAAATCGTCAAAAGTGAATTTTTTCAAATAGAAAGCACTTATTTTTATAATTTGATCATTTTAAGCATTAAAAATAACAGTAATTTTGTATAAGGTTGTCTATTCCAAAAATTTATAAAGTATTGGCAATTTAACATATTTCTATTCTAAAAATGCTATACAGCTTTTAAGTTTGGTTATTAGTGGGCCATGACGGCGAGGCGTGGCGAAAATAAAACAACAGAATTGTCACTATTTCTTGCAATTTGACATTCATTAATAATAATCATGCCGATGCGATTAAATTACACGCACGAAAATATTTAAACTTATTTATTATTTATGGAGAATGTGATCCGATATCCACAGAAACAAAAACCAGCACCAACAACTGTTAAAAGGATTACAAAAAAACTTCAGGAACTTTGGATCCATAAAAGTAAAAAGAAATAGAACTAATAATAAATATATAGAAACTATAATTTTAGGACATTTCGCCGCATATGCGACAATATCTACAAGGCAAGTAGCATTAGAATCTGGATTATCTCAAACAACAGTTTTAAGGATTTTATGAAAACACATTTTTCATACCTATGTATATTCCATAGTACGATATTTAATAGCCACTTATTTTCCACGAAGAGTAGAGTTCTGTAAATTTATTTTACTTCGGTCACAAGAAAATGCTGTTTCTTTGGATAATATTATTTGGTCGGACGAAGCCAAATTCACTAAAAATGGATTTAACGTATATTGTGCTATAAGAAATGATGGCGTCGTCGCCCTAGAATTCGACCAAGATAAACTGAATGGTAAGTTAGCCATTTTTGAAGACTTTTAGATACAAGATACGTGTTCTAACTTATAGGTGAGCGCCATTTTCGACATCTTAAAAAATTTGGACGTGAACTATTTAGATAACTTGCCGCTGGCTGATCATAGAAAACTATTTTATCAACATGATGGGGCGCCTCCACATAATAGTCATTTAGTTAACAATCATCTGCAAAACTTGTTTTATGGTCAACGCATAGCCAAGAATGGGCCACATCTTTTGCCACCTCTTTCCCCCGACCTAACAGTACTTGATTTTTTCATTTGGGGGACAATCAAAAATAAAGTATACAACACCGCATTAACCACTATGGAAGATTGTATGCAGCGAGTCAGAATAGCATTTGAAGAACTTAAGTCTCAGACAATAAGAAGAGCCATCCATGAAGAGTTCTTGCTTAGGTGCGAAAAATGTTTGGAAGTTCAAGGGCGTCAATTTGAACGTCTACTCAAATAACTTTTGTAACTTTATTTTATTAACAACTGGTTTACTTCTATTTCTTTTAGCTTTGATGGATCCAGAGTTCTTGAAGTTTTTTATAATTTTTTTAATGAATGGAAAGAGCACAAAATTTTATATTCAGATATGATTATGAGTGACCCTCCCTTTGATCTTGTGGAGGACTTTTTCGAACGAATAATAAATAATTAAGTATAATTTATTTGTATCATTGCTTTTCTATGCTATCAGTTACAAAGCAATTCTGTGCTATTAACTTTAATCTTGAGTTCAATTTATTAGGTTATTTGAAGATCAGACTAAATTTTTCCAATGGAAACTGTTTTCTCTGACTCCGAATTCGAGAATAGCAGGAAATTTTAAGCCAGAAATGATATTTTAAAGTTGGTTGCTGTACCTTGAGAAGGTCAGCTCAAGAGTAAATATTCCAGTAGCACTTGGATGCTGTTGCTTCAAATGTGCTAACATTACTTTTAGCGCTACCCAGAAACAACGACGTGGACGAAGTAGGTTCTGGTTCCCTGTCCCACCGACCCCTGTTGTTGCCACTACTGACGGTATTAGGCCTTCGCACGACTCTTCGCCCCCTAAGAAATAGTGGAGACCGTTGTCATGTAGAGTGCCGAATTTTCGTCAATCCTCTCGAACTTACTAGTTTCACGTGTTTGTTTCTTTGTTGCAATAAAAATAAGGTTAGAACGTTTAAAGCAACGGCTTTTAAGTGCTACTGGAATATTTCACCTTGGATTGGTCTTCTCAAGGTTATAAAAACAAACTTTAAAATATCATTTCGGAGGTAAAATTTCCTACTCTTCTCGGATCCGGTATCAAAGATGAAGTTAATATTTGAAAAATTCACTCTGATCTTAAAATGACCTAATAAATTGACCTTAAGTTCAAACCATTATCGCAGAATTGACCTGGAATTGATATCATAGAAAGGTAATGATAGAAGTGAATTATTCACTAAATTATTTATTAATCGTTCCCAAAACTCCACAACAAGATTAAAGAAAGGGTCAATAATAATCACACTTGAAAGTAAAATTTTGCGCTCTTTCCATTCCCGACGTCAAAAGTATGAGGTTCCATTGAAAAAAAAGTACTTAATATTCAAATCACCTTGAAAGACAAGTTCAAGGTCAAATTTGATTTCACCTGTAATGTTTGATTTTCTGAATGGTCAACGACATTACTACAGATAGGAGATTCCATTGTCATAAGCAACTTTTGTTTGAAACATTTTTCGATGTCTGGCATATCCATATATATATATATATATATATATATATATATATATATATATATATATATATATATATATATATATATAATATATATATATATATATATATATATAGTAAAATGCGAACAGTAAATGCAAACTTCCCTCCATCATATCGTTTCTGTGTTAGAGGTTGCACAGTTAGAATAAATTGTTATAAAACGCAATTTATCCTATTCCACCACCATCGAGATGATGGCCTACCTGTACCACCATACCGAGAAGAAAGTCAAAACTCACCCTCCCCGCCACAGTGATACGGCAGAGGTACATGTTTCGTCTCTACTAGACTCATCAGGGTACCGACATGCACCTGGCTGTGCAAAGGACAGATCGGAAGGAAGCATGCACATACTGAACGCGGCTTCTCCGACCTCCCGCCGGATGGCGTATATATGTTAATGCGGATTTCACGGTTTCCTCCGTGTGAGATGCAATAGCAGTGGATATATCCACATTATGCCGTTCTAGTGCTGAAATCACATTCAGCATCTCACACGGAGGAATCCGTGAAATCCGCATTAACATATATACGCCATCCGGCGGGAGGTCGGAGAAGCCGCGTTCAGTATGTGCATGCTTCCTTCCGATCTGTCCTTTGCACAGCCAGGTGCATGTCGGTACCCTGATGAGTCTAGTAGAGACGAAACATGTACCTCTGCCGTATCACTGTGGCGGGGAGGGTGAGTTTTGACTTTCTTCTCGGTATGGTGGTACAGGTAGGCCATCATCTCGATGGTGGTGGAATAGGATAAATTGCGTTTTATAACAATTTATTCTAACTGTGCAACCTCTAACACAGAAAGGATATGATGGAGGGAAGTTTGCATTTACTGTTCGCATTTTACTTCATTCATACGCGGAGCTGCATATAGTTGTATGTTTGCTGAATGTGATTTCAGCACTACAACGGCATAATGTGGATATATCCACTGCTATTGCATCTCACACGGAGGAATCCGTGAAATCCGCATAAACATATATATATATATATATATATATATATATATATATATATATATATATATATATATATATATACATATATATATATATATATATATATATATATATATATATATATATATATATATATATATAAAATAGTATATAAAATAGAATCAAATATTGGCGAAGCGGATGTGAAAATTTGTCAATCTACATGATTCTCGTGTTAAAAAGTGCGGAGCACTCCAAAATATGGAAAAACTCCGGGTCCGACAGATGGCGACAGCGCTGTTTCGTCCTAATATGGGACTCGTCAGGCCACCGCATTCGGTACAAACCATCATCTAGCCTTTGCATCCTATAAAGCTGAGTTTAAAATCAAAAAACGACAAAGGCGACATCTCGATGGTCCACTTGATAACACAAGAACCACACAGATTAACAAAGTTTGTAAAAATCCGTCATATGGTGGCGCGACGGTGAATTAAAACAGAAATATGTAAAATCGAGTACACGAAGAGCGCTGCCCAAAGGATAGGGGTCGTATTTTTCGGTACTGGCAACCAAGCCTACTGCTCATTTCAGCAGCCAAAGACACGTGTCGCACCAAACGATCCCACCATGAGACCAACATTTAGCATGTTTTATAGCCAAACAAGTTAACAAATAAATAGATAAGTTTTTGTCCGTGTAATTTAAAATAAAATAGAATCAAATATTAGCGATACGGACGTGAAAATTTGTCAATCTACATGATTCTCGTGTTAAAAAGTGCGAAGCACTCCAAAATATGGAAAAACTCCGGGTCCGACAGATGGCGACAGCGCTGTTTCGTCCTAATATGGGACTCGTCAGGCCAGCTCATTCGGTACAAACCATCATCTCGCCTTTGCATACTATAAAGCTGAGTTTAAAATCGAAAAAGAGCAAACAAGACGACAAAGGCGACATCTCGATGGTCCACTTGATAACACAAGAACCACACAGATTAGCAAAGTTTGTAAAAATCCGTCATATAGTGGCGCGACGGTGAATTAAAACAGAAATATGTAAAATCGAGTACACGAATCGCACCGCCCAAAGGATAGGGGTCGAATTTTTCGGTACTGGCAACCAAGCCTACTGCTCATTTCAGCAGCCAAAGCCACGTGTCGCACCAAACGATCCCACCATGAAAGCAACGTTTAGCGTGTTTCAAAGCCAAACAAGTAAATAAATAAATAGATGTTTTTGTCCGCGTAATTTAAAATAAAATAGAATCAAATATTGGCGAAGCGGACGTGAAAATTTGTCAGTCTACATGATTCTCGTGTTGAAAAGTGCGGAGCACTCCAAAATATGGAAAAACTCCGGGTCCGACAGATGGCGACAGCGCTATTTCGTCCTAATATGGGACGCCAATATTTTATTCTATTTTATTTTAAATAACACGGACAAAAACTTATCTATTATATATATATATATATATATATATATATATATATATATATATATATATATATATATATATACAGGGTGATTCAAAAATCGATCAGGAAACTTAAGGGGGTGATTCTACTTGACAAAATAAGGGTAGAGCTTCATATAATTTTTTTTCAAAATGTCATTCGTTTTCGAGTTACAAGCCGTCCAAGTTCAAGTTTTTATTTTTTGTTTTTTGAATTACTCGCTTACAGGAAAACCGATTTGACTAATATTTGAAAGATAGGCTAAGTCTTCTGCGCTTCATCATTTTAGTAACAATTCACATTGATTGTTTGCCGCTAGAGGGCACTTTACCTACATTGAAAATTGTTTTTTTGTCATAATTTTTTAGTGTTGACAGCTACAGTAGTTTTTGGCATAATTTCTGAAAGACTGATGCCAGGCCTTTAAAAAAGGTGCTCTTTATTTACATCGCTAAACCCAACTTATATACAAGTATACTAGAGCTGTCAGTTTAACATCAAATAAATTCGCTTTTTAAACTATTTAATTTATAATCTTAAAATAACTAATAATGGCTAATCAGTAAATATTCATATTATGGATTATTGCGATATACATTTAATTGATAAAAATTAATGAAACAGTACTAAACAAACTAAAAAAGATTCTCAAAATGTCCCCCATTTTCTTCCAAACATTTCCTAACACTCTTCAAAAAATGTCGCCTAACTCGATGAAAAATTCCTGGTGTTTCTTTAATAATTTGGCACTTTTCGAATCACCCCCTTAAGTTTCGTGATCGATTTTTGAATCACCCTATATATATATATATATATATATATATATATATATATATATATATATATATATATATATATATATATATATATATATATATTCTAATATTTTCTTGGTTATACGTTTTTCCATTAGAGAAACAAAGGACATCAATTGTTCTGACGTTTCGCTCTACAAAGTGAGCTTCTTCAAAAGAGCTGGTATATTTATTTTACATCTACAAAATTACAAAATTTTTTTATAATATACATATATCACAGTAATTACACATTTATATCTTTCATTTAATTAAAATTAATAAAAATAAAACAGATTTTAAAATATTCTTAAAGTTTAAAATTTAAAACAATACAACAGGTTAAAATAGTGAAGATTATAAAATAGTACATACCTTGAAAGTAGTTTTGTGTGTATGTTAAAAATAAATTCAATTATGATACTTGGTATGCAATTAATATGGATAGATGGATAGATTGGTTTAAGAAGGTTTAAAATACAAAAATAAATTATATATATATATATATATATATATATATATATATATATATATATATCGAATGTTTGATAAAGTTCTAGAAGATTCTCGTTAGAAAGTAAAAAAAAAATGTGAAAAACTGTTTTTTTTCCTTTGAATATGTCATCAACAAAGAACCGTAAAATCGAATTTTCGAAAGAATTCTAGAACGCCTTAAAGACAAACAAGAAGAAGAAGAATTTCGTCGAAAAGTAAAAAAACGTTTTGAAAAAGACTAAATACGAGAAAAAGGAAAAGGGATTACGTCGTCAAAAAGAAAAACAAGAGGAAGAATAACGCTGCCCAAAACATCAAGATAAACTTAGCAAATGTATATATAAGGTCATTGTGGAAGGACAACGAAAATTATACGGGGTCAAAAGCAACAGTTTAAGAAAGGAATAGGCAAAGTGTGACAAGACAGAGAAAAAGTGCGACAAGAAATGAAAGAAATCGTAGACGCGATAGAATCTAAAATGAAGAATTTTCGGACAGAAATCAATAAAATAAGGTTGCATGGCCCCTCTGATAGGGTAATATTCACTGGCAGAATATCAAACTCCCAACTTACGACTGTCAAAAATCTTGGATAATGTACAAACACCAGTCAGAAGCTACCACTTCTGCAAGTAACTGGAACTACAACGAGATGGCTACTGCATTAATATATGCACTTCGCGGACTAGCACTAGAGTTGTTGCAAACTATTCCGACAATCCAACAAAAAACTATAAAATATTGAAAATTGCGAAGAATATTTGGAGACCTCAAGGGAATGTAGAAAGCTTGCAAGAATAAAAAACAAATGACCGATGCTGTTGTCCATCTGGCTTACCGAGTCAGAGATCAAAAAATACAGCGCACGTTGCTTATAAGCACATTTAGTTATTATAATGAAGCGTTAGACAGAGCCTTGGAAATAAAGATAGTCTATAATGTATCAAGCCTAAAAATAGGAGCCGTTACAATAGAAGAAAACAAGGTTTTATTAAACCAAACAATGGAGAAAATGTGTTATTGGCCAACATCGAAAGGGCCTCCTAGAAAAGACCGCCGACCAACTTATAATTGAAGAAAATGTCATTACTACCCGTATTATCATAACTGTGGACTCTGGTTCAGCTCTATGTTTGAGAAAGTCAAACTTTGTTGATATATTTGTCTATACAAGTAACATTAAAAACTGTAACTGAAGAAGTAACTGGTGTGATTAGTCAAATTAAACTAATTGGTGTTAGTTGGCGACAAACCAGATGAGTTTAGTTTGAGTATGGACCTGATTCGTTAATACAGATTTTTATTAAAGAACCGTAATATCGAACCAATCAGTGTCATTGTCGAATACACAACCAGAATAGGATACCACAGAAAAGATAATTTCTAGAAGAATGGACAAGAATTCTGGCAGCCACGTCAGATTGGTTAACCACTTCAATAAATCCTGTAAATATCTAGTAGCACAACCATTGATGAATTCATACTAGTAAAATAACCAGGTAAAATTGCAACAAGGTTATCATATAAGGAACTAATTAAACAGCTCCAGACAAACTGGTAAAACCTTTCTCCACAAGAACTTGAAGAAGCCAACAATTTTGTAACGAAGCATAACCATGTTTTTCAAGCAAAAAATGGTAATACCACTACGACGTATGTGTACATCATCCAACATGCAATAAATATTGGAAGTGTACAAACAATACGCCAGTCACCTAGAAAACTTCCAATAGCCAAACGCCAAAAAAGATTTGACTACTAGATCTTGTGCTAACTACAGGAAGCTTAGTAACGTCACTAAGAAAGAGAGTTAGCTATATGCTTTCTAGAATTGACGACATTTTTACAACCTTGCCTGGATCATAATGGTTCTCCATACTGGATCTAAAAAATTAATATTGACAAGTAAGCATCCAAGATATAGATAAGGAAAAGACTGCCTTTTCCACTGTTACTGATCTGTATCATTTTAATATCAGACTATTGGGATACTGCAAGGCTCCTACTATCTTTAAGCGACTAATAGAAACAGATTCTACGGGAAATTTTTCCTATAAAGAAAAACGCTTAACTTCGCCTTCATCTCAAAATGTACCTTTTGTTCCAGGAATTTATTTTTGTATTTTTTTACAGATTTTTTATTACAACTAAAACTAGCAAAATATTTTGTTAAATATCCGAAATATCCTGATTTAGCCTTACGTTACGCATTTTTTTTTCAATTCTTTGTATATCTTGGTTACGTAAATATATAGTATAAGTTTCTTTCTATTAATTATTTTTCTGTTTGTCTTTCTTTTTTTTGCACCTGTTTTATTAAAATGTATTCTTACACATAGATCGTACGCATCTCGCCATATGTTAAGTTCATGAAAAGTGTTGTAATTTTGCAAAGGTTTTTTAATATTTTTCATTTAGGGATTTATTTGTCGTTGATTTTTAAATCAGCAATTTGTTGATCTGTTTTCAATGTAGTTTATCACAAAATAATTTTGGATTTTTGGATTTACCTTTAGTTTCAAATTTTTTTTAATTACTGGTATTGAAAACTTCTTACACGAACATTTCCTTCTTTTCATATTTGGGAACCAGGCTGACGACATTATTTTTTATGACCGATCGACCAAGCAATATTGTAAAATTATAACATCATAAATTTGAAATAATCTGTTTAAACATTGTCATCGATTTCAGTCAACTTCAACCATTTTTGATAATTTGATCAACCAAACACATACCTTTCCTCATTTTTGATGATATAAAATTTATGGGGAATTTAGATTTTGTTCATTTGTATTTTCACGGGCTAGTGGAAGCTTTCAGGTAAATACGGTTCATTTATATTTATGATTCAGTTTAACGATCAATTTTCAAGTTTCAGATTTTTGATGTGAGGTCGCAAATAAAAGTGTTAAATTTCAAGATACGTATAGCAGATACTAGGTTGAATAGAAACTAACCACTAAATGATATAATTTTTTATATTTTTCACCCTTTAAATATAATAGGAATATTTTAGCTTTATATTCTAAAAGTATTGACATCAATTTTTTAAAGTTACTATACCCAACTGATTTAGAAGAGTAATTTCTAGTTTAGTATCAAAAAAGTTTACAGATATTTTTATTTTTATAAATCGAATTATCCTAAGTCACTACTTTTGGAAGGACTAAAATTTTTATATTTTTTTTTTGGAAAATTACAGTAATTAAAAATATTTCTGTATAAATCAATGACAAAGTGCAATTATTTTACAAATTATACATCCTTTTCCAGTTTCATAAACTTTTTGACTCATTTTCTTAACAAAAGAATAATGGACACTCATCATTTTAAATATGATTATTAAAATCTATTTGAGTAAGTTTCCTTACGAAAATATATTTATTATTTATTTTTCGATGGTTTGAAATAATTATTTTATGATAGCAAGGAAGTAATATAATCAGGATCGGCATTGGGAGAAATATACAATTTTATAAACAAATTATTTCATTACACCCTTTTTAATTCAATTAACATAATGTCACAATAGAGTACGATATTTCCAAAGCAAGACATTAAATATCTTAAAAGTTTATTAGAATGAAGTGTTAGCAGATTCATTTAGAGTCATACTAAGATGTCTTTTGTCTCTTATAACAAATATTTAATGAGCTTCACCATCATACAGTGGTGACAAATAAGGAGTAAGGGAATAACTTCTTTCAGCGCCGTGGTTTGGCATTTCGGGTGGGGTTCTACAAATCAAATTACTATCTCTGGTGTAAACTTCAGCACATGTAAGTTACGACAAATTATTTTTTATTTTTTACTAACTAATAATTCTACTTTTTTAATAGGTACGTTATAATGAACAGAAAAGTGATGAAAAAATTTACATATAAGATTTAACATTCTGGTTAAATAAAGAGCACATGAAAAACAGAAAGATAATTGACTGAACAATGACAAACATTATTTAGATAAGTACACAACAAAATAAAAATCTGACTAATTCAATATCAATAAAAAACTAAATTAACTATATTGAATGTTCAAACTATTGTCCACTGTTTTCTAGACATAGTTGGCAACGTCTTTGCACTCCTCAGCTCACAGCGTTATAAATAGAATATTAGTAAAACTTCGCATAACATAACACAATGTTCTTGTAATTCTTCTTAAGTTCTATTTCTATTTGATTAGAATTTGTTTTTCATACACCACAAAAAAATAAAAGGGTGTAGGATTAGGATGATGTGTCTTATTTAAATGTCTAGGTAGGCTTGAGCATTTAAAATCCCTTCATATATCTCATAGGCTATTCAGGGCGGATCCAGCTTCTCTCTTTGGGGGGGGGGTGATATCAGAAAAGTACAGCATGGCAAGCGAAAGCAACATTCCCATTTCTAGTATAAAAAGCAGGGTCTAGTCTACTTTCTAGTATAAGCGACAGAATCGGATCTATTTTCCTGAACTCAAAGTTCTGGGGCGGGGTTATCGCAAGAAAAACAAGTTGTCAATGGAAGAGAGTACCTGCAGCATATACATTCCTAATACAAAAGGCAGAATGGGTTCAATTTTCCTGAACTCAAAGCTCTTGGGAAGGGGAGGGGCGTTTGCAAGCATACACATTCCTATACTCTATTCAAGAACTAGACAGAGTAATAAAACTGTTACAGAAACCTCCAACGTATCTGCTCCAGTGCCGCAGGTAATTGAAGACGGCCGTAAATCTAATTATATTCAATTATATTTAAATATTATAAGCATAAATTTACTTTATCAATAAAATTTTTAATAGTTCAATTTAATTTCTGTCAGTGAGTAAAGTACACCTTACAGTGTGTCCTTAGTGATTTATCATGTTTGTGCTTGTTTTTATATATTCTTTGAGATTAGTTAGATACCCAAAAGATATGGCTTCCACCTCCTTTTTCTTTTTTTTTTCAACGAAAAACTTATTACGATGAATGTTTATGATGCCTTAAGATATCACTATCTAGAGAATAATGTTAAAAGTTTCATTGAGATGTGTTCCAACATGACAGGAGTTGAAAAATCTACTATGTACCGAATACCAAAGGAGAAAAAAACGACTGGAATTGTCACTACTCCTAAGCCACATTCGATCACAGGCAGACGAGAAGCCTCGCTGGAAGAAGAGATGTAAACTGCCATAAAAGGAATTGTACATACATTTTATTATGAGAAGCAGATTCCAACGTTTGACAAAATTCCAACTAAAATCAATAAAGATCGGGATTTACCTGAAATTAAAAGAACTGAGGTCTGGAAATTGCTGCTTAATTTTTGCTGGGAAAAACCAGATAGGAAATCTGTTCTTATTGGTCGTCCGGAAAATGTCCGTTGGAAGGAAATATCTGTCTCAAGTAAAAGGTTGAGTTGCCAAAAATACCACAACTTACAAAATTAATAATTTAACTGAACTTTTTAAAGATTTTTTGAATAAAGGTACTGCAGAAAATTGGGAAAATCCATATAATAAAAGAATAAAAGAAAATGTGGAAACTCGATCTCATGATCAATTAGATAGAGAAACCAATTATAATTAATTTGAACGAAGATGGCTTCACTGACTTTGATTACGAATTAGATATGTAATGTTTACCAGCATAAACACAATTTATAATTTAAATTTTCTGTAACATATAAAATTTTATTACATTTGAAACCCATTTTAGTATTTAATTATAACTCTGCAGATGGTTTAAGAAAGAAATAAACTGAAACGTCAAATGTCCTAAAAATGTATTTAATTAATAATAAAATGACCGTTCGCCCCAAAAAGAAATTAATATTATATTGACGAATTTATTTTTTTATATATGTTTAACTTCTTGTATTTTTGACAATGGGTATTTTGTAAGTATTTAAATTATAACTTGGAATTTTTTGGGAGAAAAATGCTACCTTTTAGTCTGAAAGTGCCTAAAACAGTTTCTGTACCAAAATTAAAAATAATAAAAATACACTAATGTATGTGAATTATTAAGATATCATAAGAAATAAAATAATATTATAAAAACCTATTATTTTACGTTTATTACCGAAATAATATTCTATGCCATAAATACTTAGTGATAAAATAAACCTCCTTCCGATGCTTATGACAAGGATTAAAATCATTTTTAACATTTCACACATCCAAATATCCACTGTTATCCAACCCAAATAGGCCATTATTAGAGACCGGTATTTTTGATTCCTATAAAAAATATGTATGTTTAACAGATTTTGCCAAAGACACAGGACTAAAGAACACAAGTAGTTTGCGAAGGAAAAAGGGTAAAAAATAATTTATTACTCTCTCTAGTTCTTGAATACATTATAGTATAAGAGGCAAAATCGCGTCTATTTTCCTGAACTCAAAGCTCTTGGGGGACTCCCCCACTTGGATCCGCGCCTGGGACCATAAATATATTACCTAACAAAGCAACCCACATATTAAACTCAAATAGTCTCAAGGTTACCTCATTTATTTGTTGGTGAGGGTTCTGGTCTGCCCATAGACGATTAATATGGCGATTAAATATAGCATCTAGTTACTCTCCACTCATCCGTCCATATAATATTATTAAACATTAACATATCCATGTACCAATTACAGAAGTTAAGTCTTTATTCAGGGTCGTCAAGGGGAAGAAGCTGATTATTTCTTGCCTTGCAACATTTAAACTTATTTTCCTCTAAAATACCGTTCAAAATATAAATCCGACATTCTGCTTGTGTTTATTACACTCATTATAATATTCTACCTTACTGTACTTTTCAAAATTTTAAAGTTTTTCCATGCTGAGTTTTGAAACAGACAAATTGCAAGTTGACAAGCTAATACACCTCCAACAAGGCTTTAGTCGAATAAGTTATTTTGTTATTTATCCATAGTCACAGCCTACTATTTTAAACATAATATACAATATGTTATATTTCTTGAACTTAAACAGTGTTCTTTGTAATGACTTATGAAAAAGATTTGAATATTTCGATATTCTTTTTAATAGAGATCAGAGTCAGAATATTTATTATATTATATACCATAGGAAAAGAAACTGTGATTAAAAAATGAACTAAATGGTTTTATATTATATCAATAACTTCTTTTACAGACGTTTCCTATTTTAAAAAGTTTACATATTTAATAAAAACTGTTTCTAGCCTATTTGTTGTTAATTTATACCGACAATATAATTTATTCTTAAAGAAAATGCAAAATGCAAAAAAATGGTGTAAGAAAATACAGGATATTTAATTTAAAAAAAAATAAAATTTGGTCTTATATCTCCGTAATTAAAACTAAACTAAAAATATCTTACTACGCCACTGCATTTTACAGAAAAAAGGTAACGTAAAAATTCTTTATTTGTTTATCGTATTTTTTTTGATAAATAAAATATAGGACATTTTAGTAAACGGAAAAATTCGAATATCGCCCTGTTAATCCGAAATTGATCGCGATAGTCGTAATTTGTTTTCGCCATTATAATTTTCTCAAAAAAAAGCTCGGGACTACTTTATAAATTTTTGAAACTTTTGTGGTTTCCTAGACAGCCTATAAAAACTTCCAAAACAATCCACTCTGTATATATAATTTCCGAAAACAGAGAAACTTAATAATTAATACCAATGTCACGACAAAATTTGTTGAAAAATTTATTCTAAATTTCCAACGTAAACACCTTAATATTTTAAAATTATAGTACTCAATAGCTTTGTGGTCTCAGTCACGGGTTGCAATTGAATGAAACAATGGCAAGTTTCTATAGCATACAAGCGAAATAAGGAAATAGAATAGGGACAAAAACTTTTCGCCCTGGTGCCAGCTCACCATAACTTATAATTATATACTCCATAAATCGCTGAGGGGCCAAGAAAGGTAAGCCAAAAAAACAAAATGGAATAAATATCATATCACCGTCCTATACTTTTCGGTACTCAAAAGATGTTTTCTAATTTGTTATCAGCATATTAACATAAGATGCAAAGAGCATACTTACGCATTGAGTAACATGTCAGAATTTTTCAAAAATTACAAAAGTTAAGCCGTTACTTCAAGTACTTTGGAAAACATTTGAATTATTTCTTTTTAGTCAGAGTAACTGAAATAATTACAACAAATTTATTTGAAATTTAATATCTGAAACATGGAGAAATTTGTTAAAATATATTAGCACCCAAAGCCTGACCTGAACTAAAGTTCTCTACGTAACTATAAATTGCTAGACATTGTAACAAAAAGAGTTAAAAGTAAAAATGTCTCCGATAAATATAAAACAATATTTTAAAAGAGATTATGCTGTGTTAAGATTAGCTGGCATTTGGATAAGTGAGAAAAATGAGATGAAACCAAGCTGGTATAAATATATTTCTCTTTTAGTTTTGATATGTGTATTAACTCTTAATGTAAGCTTTTTGATACAAATAATATCAAGTACAAGCATAAAAGAATGTGCTTCAGTGGCATATATTGCAGTACAAACAACTTGTATACCCCTAAAGGGAATTTTATTATTAAGATACAAAAGAATTATTGTGAACCTAATTGAACAATATGATGACAAACATTTCCAAGGAGGAGATTTGGAAGAAATAAGAGTTTTAGAGAGAAAAATGTTCCATTTTACTGTGTTAAAACGAGCTCTTGCGAGCCTGACTTCTACATCATATATTCTGTTATGTATATCACCATTTATCCTTGAGAAAAGACTTTTAATTCAAGCATGGTATCCATTTGACATATCTTCCTCGCCGGGATACGAAATTGCTTACTGTCACCAAGTACTAAGTATAGGGTTTGTATGTATTCTTGCTGTGCTTACAGATTTTATCATGGGTGGCAAATGCATATTTATTGGATTACAGTGTACTCTATTATCAATTAGACTTAAAAAAATAAGTACTAATGGAACCGACAGAATGGAATCTCTAATTAGATGTGTAGAACATCATCAAATTATTTTAAGGTTAGTATATTACATTTATATCTCCGTGAATCTGTTCACCATGGTTTGAAAATTATTAATGATAGTGAGGCCAAAACAGATGATTTTGTATATTTAGCCCCGCATTGTGCTACTAATAAAGTATCAATTAAATGAGCATGATTATGTAAGTTATCTCAAACCAAATTAATATATTGCTGATTGAAATCTACCTACACAGGGTTGACTCAATATTTTAAATTTTCCTTTATATAATTGAGTTTTAGTTTCACTTCAACCC
The DNA here is from genome assembly GCA_034092305.1 of Diaprepes abbreviatus. Classification (NCBI taxonomy): domain Eukaryota; kingdom Metazoa; phylum Arthropoda; class Insecta; order Coleoptera; family Curculionidae; genus Diaprepes; species Diaprepes abbreviatus. Next base: position 14,260,395 of record JASJET010000002.1, on the reverse strand, counting down.
AAATTCTGTTGCTAATGTAAATTTTCTTTGTATATTCAAATAGAGAAGAAGTCGCCACCTAATATTTTTTAACATCACTTAAAGTTCAAATCATGGGCGGAGTTAAAAAAATTGAAAACAATAGTTCAATACAGGTTAAAAATTAATAATTTCATTTGCCTAGTAGTAGCATTCTATATCCAGTATACTTTTAATAAAATAAAACACATATATGAATGCAATATATTTATTTTCTCAGTTATATTCCAAAATAGTATAATGTTACAACTTTAAGGTAACAATTGCAAGCTATCTGACAGATTAACTAAAACTACCAAAAAAACGCAAATAACGTAGCCTGAAATAATAAGTTTAGAGAGCAAGAATTTGTCAAGATATTGCGACAAAATAAAATATGCTAAGAATCATTGGCTAAGTACAAATTAAATTCATAATTAATATAACAATCAATATAACGTAATAAAAAATTTTTAATCTGTATACTTTGTGCCTCATTGAGGTAAATTGGCAGGTTCAAATTGAGCTTTTGTTCGGCCAATTTTTACTTTTGTTTTTAAAATTTTAAATTGAGTGCAGTATAGTTCTCAACGGCACGCTATACTTTTTCATATTTATTCGCTTTGTAAACGGCTTTACCAGTGTTGTCAGTTTCTATGCGACTATGCACTTGAAAAGTCACTAAGTTCATCACAATCTTAAAATACGATATTTATGCTCTTAAATATTACCGACGATAAAATCCGCCTTTTAAATTAAATTTATGGAATAAAAGATGAATAGTAAGATGGCCTTATTATGAAGCTACATAAAAACATATCGCTCTTATGAGTTTAACAATAGTTTCAAACATTTTTACTGACTTTAATTGAGGATTTAAAAACTTCCAAGATATTTTATTTATGTATTATGTAACAACTCAAAGGTGAATTAAAAAAATATATATCATGGTTGTTTAATGATATTTACAGTTTAATTCGGTATGGCATTACAAATTGTATTCTAATGCTAAGTTCAAATTTTTAAACATTAAAGCCAAATAACTCGTTTTAAATTGAGACTAAGGAAAACCCCATTTTTGTATTTTTGTCAATAGAACACATGTAAAAGAATGTTTCTATTATCCGTTGGTACGTATTAACAACATTGACAGTTTTTTGTGAAAGTTTTAATAGGTGGATTCGGAAACTTCTTGAAACAGTTTGAGTAATCTTGTAATATTACTCACGTAAAGGTATAAAGATTTTATTGGACTAAATATTATAAAATTGTACTAGCATAAATACTAACAGAAATTGTTTTAACTTTCAGTTTTCTTGGGAAAGTTAATAAGGTGTTTGGAACAATGTACTTCACGCAAGTATTTAGCTTTACAGCTAGTATATGTTCGACGATATTTCTTTTCAGTGTGGTAAGACTTTTAATGACCGATAAGTAGTTTTGATTGATAATTGTTGAAAATAGTACTAATATTTTTAACATCGAAGAAACTTTTTCCTTTAATATAGATAAAAGTATTTTACAGTTATTATTTGATATTAGAATTAAACATCTTCCCTTATATTTGATAATCCCCACTAAATTTTGTGTCATTTTTAAATCAGTAATGTAGATATCTATAAACATATTCTTGTTATGGCAGGGGAACATCGGTAGGTGGATATCTATCCTGCAGAAAGTGGTCGGTTAAATGCTCAGCGTAAAAATATCCCATAATTATCCTAAATACTCCCGGCCGATACCCAATCATCAAATACTCACTATCAAGATATCTCTGTCCTCTGAACTATTCAACGGTTTAACTATCCAGTGGTCAAAACATTCGCTCGGTTGTTTATCTTGGACGCCAGCCTCTGGATTATTGTGGTAAAAGATCCACTTGCACCAAGCGGCTTATTACAGTAAACAAAAAAAAAGCCAAAGGTCATTTGCGCTTATTAGTTATTGGCTGCCATTTATTACCAGAAATGTAAAAAATGGGAACTAGGTAAAGAAACTCACGCCTTAAAACATCGTGTATCATGTATTCCATACTTTATATTATAGCCTAAAACGAACTTCCAAATTAAGTTAGATAACAATATAAAAAAATAGGCGATATGGAGGATAAGTGTATGTATGTGCACCTCGTACTTACCGAGCATTACCGGTACGGTATATGGATCTTTTGTAGGCAGTAACTCTGGCCGTGACGAGCGGCGACAGTTGTTATGCGCCCTTAAAGACTGATACCGGAAATCACCTGGCGGTAAACATGTTCCTGACCTCTACAAGACTAAAAATACTGATGGCATGTAATGTGTGTGCATATGTATGCATAATTGACGATAGGATGGAGGAAAAGGAACCGACGCTACCCGTATTTATAAGAGCCCTCTTCAGCGTCAGTAGTATGCCCGTACTTATAAGGATCCTCGACAATGTCGACCAACAGTGGTAGAATATTAGGCAAGAAAAGAAAATTGCCCGTACTTATAAGAGTCTTCGACAATGTCGGTAAGATAAAAGTACAATGCCCGTAGGTCAAGGACTTTCGACAACGTTGGCCACCAGCATATCATGTAAGGAAAGCAGTGGATCGTTAAACACCATACACACAAGCCCTGTCTCACCTACAATACTAGATCAGGAAGGTACGGTTAGGCAGGTGCCCGGGCAGACCGTTTTGACTCTGCATCTGGGTGGAGAGTGGGCAGTTCTCATTTAATAAAGGGCTAGCGCAGCCTTAAGTAGTTTCTCCTAACGGCGGTCCCATTACATCGAGAGTGGGGAATCGCTCACACAGAACTGCGGTATTTGTTTCGGTATTACCATATACGGACGCTCTGAAAAATATTGGAAATTCTTATTTCCCGACACGGTGCGGTCAAACTAATTAGAGAACCGTAATAAAAAAGCCTCAAAAATTCTTTTCCCTCACGAATTATATTAATGTAGAATAACTTATTTATGCCCCAACAAATCACTAATTTTTCAATATTTTTTACGTTTATTTTTTAGAATTAAAATTCTAATGCAGTTTAATATACTGCAGTATTGAGAACATAATACAATCAAAATATATGTGATTAAGAGCCCTCAAACAAATTGCTACGAAAATGTTTAACACTTCAGGCTTTCTAAAAGTCCCTGAAAAAAAAATTACCTCTGGAAACGAAAAATAAATCCTAAGTTATTATTACATTTTGGATTTTATTATGAATAAATCAGTGTTGATTGCTAACAGTATTTTGTGTTATAGAAGTTGCAAAATATATTTATATCTTGATATCAAGTAACTCTGGAAGTTTGGTTTTCTATACTATATTAAAACATAAATTTATATCTTTTAGGCTACATCAGGATTTGATTTTGCTTATTATCTCATAGGTATAGTTGGTCTCACTAATATGGTACTTATATGGTGCTGGTTTGCCACAGAAATGACAACAAAGGTAACCCAGATTGTAAATAAATTTGATACTAAGGTATATTTTATAGTATGTATTTAATGTTCTATAAAAATATTTCTCTGATACCAAAATCATTTTTGACTGATACCCAGTACATTTTATACTCTTCTTTCTTCCTCTCATAGTTTTTTGCTATCATATCGACTATCCTAAAAAAAAATACATATTATAAATTATTTTACATGTTATTTGGAGTTAAGTTTGACTCTAGCATTAATTTTTGATACAGGAAACTTAATGAAAATATAAGTTGTTTATTCAAAACGATTGAATCATTTCGGAAGAAAGTCATAAAATTTAATTTTCTAATTTTTAGTTTTTTTTTTATTTAAAGTGTAACCTGTCATACGTAGCATGACCTGAAATCAAATATAAGTTATTGATCATCCCGGTCAAAAAACTTTTTTAGTGGTATAAACTAAAATGCCCTCTCAAATGGATAATATCGGTTTGCAATTTTCTTCGCACTCTTTACCTTGATTGGTATGAACCATAAGGCGTTTTTTAAAATACGCAAAACCTCGTATTAAAATCTTCCTGTCACCTCCAGATATGTGTTCGCTGCTCTTCCCCTAAACTGCATTCCTTTATCCCACATAGGTTTGAAAACAACTATATAAATTTGTTGGTGTGTAAGCAGCTTCTTTATTAATATCCTTCATGGCATTTGTCCCTTTTACATCATTTTTAACCGACTTCTAAAAGAAGGAGGTTCTCAATTCGTCGACTATGTATATTTTTTTTTTATGTATGTACACCGATTACTCCGGAACGGCTGCACCGATTTGAGTGAAATTTTTTACGTTATGTAAAGGAAGTTGCTGCGGTGATCCCATATTTTTTTAGATGAAATTGGTGCAGTAAAATCCAAGATGGCGCTTACAATATGGCTGCCAAAAAAATTAATTTTGTCCGATTTTCTCCAAAATTGGTATGAGGAAGTTTTCGAGGTGACATATAACGAATCTGATATTAATTTTTAAAAATTCAATATGGCGGATCCAATATGGCGGACGAAAAAATCAAATTTGTTCGATTTTCTCCAAAATTGGTACAGGGGAGTTTTCGGGGTCTCATATGATGAATCTAAAATAATTTTTAAAAAATTCAATATGGCGAATCCAATATGGCCGACAGAAAAATCAATTTTGTCCGATTTTCTCCAAAATTGGTACGGGGGAGTTTTCTGGGTCGCATTTGACGAATCTAAAATAACTTTTTAAAAACTCAATTTGGAGGATCCAATATGGCCGACAAAAAAAATCTTTTTTGTCCGATTTTCTCCAAAATTGGTACGAGGGAGTTTTCGGAGTCGCATATGACGAATCTAAAATAATTTTTAAAAAATTCAATATGGCGGATTCAATATGGCGGACGAAAAAATAAATTTTGGCTGATTTTCTCCAAAATTGGTATGGGGAAGTTTTTGGGGCCTCACATAAAGAATCTGAAATTATTTTTAAAAAATTCAATATGGCGTATCTAATATGGTGGATAAAAAATTAATTTATTTTCTTTAAATATCGATATTGGAAGGTTTTGGGGCTTATATTACCAATCTAAAATTAATTTGAGATTTAAGATAGTGGATTTTCTATGACAGACTAAATATTCGTTTGCCCCAATTTGATTGGTATTTGGAAAACTTTAAGAACTAAAGAATTTTTAGTGGCTCATTTTAGGGTGATTTACAACTTTGGATAAAATTTATACTTTTTTGCCATTTGGAGTCATTTCGAAGTACACTAATTTCGATTAGTACTTAGTTCAAATAATTTATGAATATCATAATGAATTCTACAACTAAAAATTGAAAAATAAAATTTTTATAAAAAAATTGAACCGACTTCTAAAAGTGCGCTAAAAAGTGAAAAATAACCATAAATTTTTATATGAAATTGAACTTTTTGAAGTCGGCGCCAAATTATTTGTAAATGAAATAAATAACTACTAATATATACAAATTAGTTTAAGAAAGCAATTACAAATAAAGTATTTTTAATCTGTTTATGCAAATCACATTTTGTCAGGTATTAGTTTGGCGCCGACTTCAAAAAGTTCAATTTCATATAAAAATTTATGGTTATTTTTCACTTTTTAGCGCACTTTTAGAAGTCGGTTCAATTTTTTTATAAAAATTTTATTGTTTTTAAGAAGCCTGGTGGAGATGTGTTTAAAATAACAATTTTTACGCACAAGAAACAACTATAATCGTTGTCCTCAATAGAATATTGCTGCGTTATCTCCCTGAAACAGACAAAATTTCGAAAATGAGTCATTTGAGGAGCATTATGTTACGTAACGAAAAGGTTATAGTTTATGTTCAACGCTTTTTACATTGTAAGAATTTTGGTTGTTTGGATGTGCCGTTTTACTAGATTTTAAAACAGATTCTAAGACTGACTACACCGTAAAAGGTTTTGCGTATTTTCTTTTTATTCTCTCAATTTTCAACCAATATATACCAAAAATTATTTTTGCTTTTCAAGCATAATATATCCGCAATATTTTATTAATTAATTTTACGGCTTTAGATTTATTGTCTGTACAATACAATAAATAATCAGACTGTTTCTTATCACAACCAAGTTCAGTTAGAACTATATTTTTAAAAGTACATGCAAATAGTTGCATACCATGACATACTGATTAAAGGGAATTATTTTTGTCTGATGCACACTTGTCAATTCGGAGTCATTTTCTCCTTTGTCCTTCAGTAAATCTCACTACACATGTCTTCCTTTTACAGCAGTATTGTAACCCCTTTTCGCCTACTGGAGTAGCCAACGAGGAGTACAATGCGTACAGCAGCTCCTATTTATGGAGGCGAGAGTCGTGGGTTCTAATCTTACCTGTTCAAACTTTCTTTTAACACTCCGATTTTGAAAGTTGAAACAAAGAAAACCTAAGTGTACAATATTAGGTTGGAAACTCAACTAAACCACTAGTTCCGGCTACGTCGCTTAAGTTGTACCAAGGCGAAATTATATTTAAAGCATGAATATAAAATTAATTGTTGCCACGATGTTGGGTCATTTTATTAATTTTTTTTATATGAAATTACCCACTCTGAGTAAGATTATTAATGATTACTGGCGGAATATTACTTAACAAAAATGTTGTAAGGTTCTAGATCGCTTACCTAGGTAGTCTTATAATGAGAGCTAAATAAAAAATATGCATGGTATATTATGTTATGTAAAGAATGGTTGTGGCATAGATGTTTTGTCTAAATTTAAATCAAATAATAAACTGATGCAGACCTTATCCGTGATTCTTTCGGTGTCGATGGATGGGTTAGGACGGCTGAAAGTCCTTTAAAAGCGGCTTCAAATTGACACTCAAAGAACTGTATCGACCATGTGTTGCCAACTTTCGTTCATAAAAAAAGTAAATAATCTCAAAGAACGTAGAGAGACAATATATTCAAAGAAGTCCGTATATAGACACCCTAGAATAAACAACACCATAAAGAATTTCTTGCCAAAAATATTCACTTCTAAAAGGGAATTGGACTCCAAATGGTAAACTAGAATATGGCACTTTGTACCTGCTAACTGCTAAACGATAAATCGCAGTTTTAATCCACGAACCTTAAAAGTCAATTTTTCCCGTCAATTTCTGCAAATCATCAAACAACAGTTACCTAAGGGTAAGCCCGGAATAAAATATTGCACTCTCTTTCGCAACGGAACAGATCCAGGCAAGACAACGAATCGGTGATATTGCCTGCGTTTACTCCGTAATATTAAACGATAAAAAAGGGAAAATAAAACTTCTAATTACACAAAACATCGTAGCATTAAGGCCAGAAGATATGAAATGCTACAACATATTATATCTAGATTTCAGTATCACAATTTTCGCTGTCATATCCTATGATTATTGGTTTAGGTGGTTTCTAGAGAATAATACGTAATACTGCAAATATAGATGATAAAATTATTTAAGTTCAGCCCAAGCATTGACACATATTTTTAAGACCACGTACTCAAGGTCTCCTATTTCAAAGTCAAGAGCAAAGTCATAATCAACGATGCACACGTCCTCTCTCAAGGTCAAGTAGACATTGCTATACAATTAAAATTAGAATCACTTGAATATAGTCAGTGTCAAGATCAGAGGTAGAGTAAATTGAAAAAGGGTATATCCCAATAATTCCCTTTGACGAACCCAGGGTTGCACTTACCCTATGTTCAAGTCAGACGTTTATATTTTAACCTTCCTACTATATAATTGGAGATAAAAATATTTGTAGTTCGAATTCTAGATATAATTTAGTGAACAGTTTACGTTATCAGTGACATCGATTTATCATCAAAGCTTTTTCAATTCTGAAAAACGGAATTATTGAACAAAAGAGAAGTGTATGAGATATTCTAATGATATAAGTTATCATATCCATTTTTTTGTTTTACAATTTCTATGATCGATATTAATTAAAGAACAATTGTACTGCAATAGTACAAATCATTCCATTTTATTAATATAAATCATTCCATTTTATTACTTAAAATTATAAAATATACTAAAAAAAGAACTTTTTTTTGCTAAATTTTTATAATATCCTTTACATTTCTTATAACTGAGACACTGGAAAAATGGTTCTTTGAATAAAATCAACCAAATATATAAAAAATGGCTTAGCACTTATTTTGCAGTTGCAGCCTAATATTAGCAAGACAATAATATTTTTTTATTTATCCTATTCTTAACTTGCTCTATAAATATGTTACCGATAGGTTAAATTATCACTAAGCTTGCTCCTATAAACAGAACAAGAAAGTTCAATATTTTTTCAATGTCAGTTCCTCTCATTTTAAAATTGTCTATAATACTGGTATGTAAATTGAAAGATCGTGAGAGCTATTTTTGAGATATATGTTATTAAGCGAAAGCTAAAAAATAATTTAACTTCAAACTGTAGCCAAAAAAGTCACGTTGTTTTCATTTAACTCAAAATATCTCGAAAGGCCAGCTTCGATTCAGTGAAAAATCTGCTCTAAAAATACCTTCAACTTTTTAAACAGCTAAATCTTTGATATCTGTGTAATTAATGAGCATTGTAAAAGGAAACTGGGAGAAAATAAGAAACAATAATACATAAGCAGTGTGTGTCGTTAAAACATGATTTGATTTTATATGTATATTCATGTCGCAAGCGAACGTAGATATTTGATTGTTTATATATTTTAGAGCGAAGCTATTCCTAACGCAGCTTTTAACTGCGACTGGATTGAAGGAAGTAAACAGTTTAAAAAAGACTTGATGTTCTTTATTTGTATAACTCAACAACCAATGAAGTTCAAAGCCGTTATTTTTGAAGTATCCACGGCAATTTATCTGGCAGTAAGTATATGCAAAAATATACCATGCACTTTAACTATTCAGTTTCAAGTATTTGTAAACACATTACGACATCTATTTCCTGGTTTTTGAAGTAAGAAAATTTTACCAGCGACATTATAACACTAGTACACAAAATGTAATATAAAGGTTGGGAATAAATTAAACAGTGAATTCCTAAGTAATAATTGTATTTTTGTCATATGTAGTTTGCTTTATGAATATTGGTTTCTAAATTACAGGGTGCTAAAGAATTTTAAAAAAATTCATTTTGGTCTAAAAACTTTCGAACGCTAGAAGATAATGAAACCAAATTTTTGCCAGAGCTTAATTTGACACTGCTCCAGTAACAGAAAAAAAGTAAACTTCGTAGTTTACTCAGTGACGTGCGTACGGATATCATCGTACGGTTAAAAAAAAAGGTGGTATAACTCTGGTAAAGTTTTTTCTAGATCATTTCCTCTAATTTGATTTTTTGTTTTAAACAAAATTTTCCTGTTGCCTTTTCTTTGTATATCTCGTCATTTTTCCGTAAATAAGCCTTTTGTAGATACCATTTTTTCCATTGCATACACAGAAAAATGTAGAAACATCAACAAAAATTTAAGAAACAGAAATATTATTGGGTATGTTTTAACTCATTTATAAAAACTTGCTATATGGGCATTTAAGAAAGACACTTAAACATTTGAAATAAAATACTAGTAATTAATTAACAATAATAAATGTACTATTAAGTTACAAACTTAGAGTAATTACTAATTAACAAAAATTACTCAAAACAAAGGTATCACAAAAGATACCGAAAATGTTGCCCCCAGCTGCAATACATTTTCCAATGCGTTTCCTCATGGATTCTCTTACTCGTGCAAAAATACCAGGCATTTCTCAAATTTGCTGACATCCTATTTCAAATCTTTGATGAAGAGAGAGAAGTTTTAAATTTCTCAATAAATTTTAATTATACTATGCTAATAAATTTTCTTTTTGATTTCAGGTAATTAGGGCATCAATGTCATACTATACATTTTTACGTAATGTAAGCAACTCGTAGTGTGGAGGACATTATCGATACAGTCAAGTGTTTACATTAGGGGTTACTAAAATTAGATTAGAAAAATTGCACTAATATAAAATACACTTTTGCACAGAAGTATTAAATATCTCCATCAAATTAAATTTTAATTAAAAAAAAATACTATGTATGTTAATTTATTTAATGGCAATTGTTTCGTTGTCAATAAATGTAGGCAACTCCCAGTACTTTTAAAGATATACTATAGAACGCAAAATCAAATTTATGGTTTTGGCGTTTCTCATTATTTCTGAACAAAAGAGTTTTTATAGATTTTAAGTTCGTCCTCTGGCCTTGAAAATCTGGTCAGATTTTCCAATTCTAACCGGTGGTTCAATTGCAATCCTAATTAGGTTTCATATCTTCGAATATGCAGATTAATTATTATTCAAAAACAATATAGTTTGCAAAATGAGATTATTAAGAATATTAATACTACATTATGGGTATTTATAGACAACTTTATAATTAGAAATTTCAAAAATTGTCAGTTGACAGAGAACAAAAAAAAATTTACTATCAAGTTAAAATTCTGTGAAAATGAAAGAAAGAGATATGCCAACTTGTTACCTTAAAAATATAACATCAGAAAATTCATAAACACCTGAAAATTAGTCATATTTACAAAAGATGTTTCCTAATTGCAAGTAGTTCAATAAATCTATTAGAGATTTTCTAGTAACACATCAACACATAACCTGTACCTAACAAATTAACTATATTAATACATTTTTGAAAGCAATCCATAGCTCCTAATGAAAAACTGAAGCAACGTAATATATCTTGAAAACAGAGCAGCAGTATTTAGTTTTCCTGAAAAACACTTCATGAAGTAATTCTTTGCCTTTATCATCAAAATACCCTAATGAGCTCGAAATTATAACTATTAATTATTTCAGCAAGGAAAACAAGCGGAGAAAACGAAGATACAGTCAGTGAATCTGTGCTACCTTAGTGTTTTCCTGATCTGTTACAATCTAGAATCGATTGAAAAAGAAAATATATTTATTTTAAATATTTTTTAATTGGTTTGAACATATAATAATTAATTTTATTCAAATCGGTTTCATCGTTCCGGAGTTATCGATGTACATGCACAAAAAAATACATGTCGGTACAATTTAGAAATTTCTTTTTTTAAAACTCGGTTAAAAATAAGTTGTTTTAATACTCAACAACTACTTTCAAATTTTAGAATGTAAATGTTAATTTCTATCAACGGAAAATTTGTATTGATAGTTCTAATCTAAAACTAACCCTAAGGCACAATTCACAAATTTTGTAGTTATTAGGAATTGTTCACATTACTTTGATTATTGTATATTTTTCTTGAATAAAAATGTCTCAACAATTTTTTTTGTTTTATTTCAAGAACAAATTACCAATATACATTAGGCGATTTTCCTATACAAAATTTATTTTGATTCATCTTCCGAGGGAGCTTTCTATTTAAACGAGGAAATACGTCTAGCAGATATTAGGTGAGAGACGAAACATGTATCTCTGCCGTATCGTTGTGGCGGTGAGGGTAAGTTTTTGACTTTCTTCTCGGTATGGTGGTACAGGTAGGCCATCATCTCGATGGTGGTGGAATAGGATGAATTGTGTTTTGTAGCAAATTATTCAAACTATGCCACCTCTAGCATTGAAGGGACATGTGGAGTGAAGTTTCCATTTACTGTTCGCTTTTTACTTCGAGTGTATAGATTGTTATTTCTATTTTAACATTAGTTGAAGTTAGTAGAGCTTGACGAAACTATTTTTAACCGACTTCTAAAAGAAGGAGATTCTCAATTCGTCAAATATGTATTTTTTTCATGTATGTACACCGATTACTCCGGAACGGGGGCACCGATTTAAATGAAATTTTTTACGTTATGTTCAGGAAGTTGCTGCGGTACTGCCATATTTTCTTGGATAAAATTGGTGCCGTAAAATCCAAGATGGCGCTGACCATATAGCGGCAAAGAAAATTAATTTTGTCCTATTTTCTCCAAAATTGGTATGTGGAAATTTTCGTGGTCGTATACAATGAATCTGAAATTATTTTTAAAAAATCCAATATGACGAACAAAAAAAAATAATTTTGTCCGATTTTCTCCAAAATTAGTGTGGGGGAGTTTTCGGGTTCGCACATAACAAATCCAAATTATTTTTTAAAAATTCAATATCGCGGCCAAAAAGTTAATTTTGGTAAATTGGTACGGGGGAGTTTTCGGGGTCGCACATAACGAATCAGAAATTATTATTAAAAAATTCAATATGGCGGACGAAACAAGACAATTTTGTCCGATTTTCTCGAAAATTGATACAGAGAAGTTTTCGGGGTCGAACATAGCGAATTTAAAATTATTTTTGAAAAATTTAATATGGCGGACAAAAAAAAATAATTTTGTCCGATTTTTTTCAAAATTGATATGGGGAAGTTTTTGAGATCTCACATTACGAATCGGAAATTATTTAAAAAAAATAAATATGGCGGACACAAGATGGTGGATTAAAGATTCTACATCTCTCGAGTTTGTCTAAAATCAGTCTGGGGGATTTTTGTTAGTGTTAATTATGAATTTAAAATATTTTTTGAAAAACAATATGGTGAATTCAATATGGCGTCCTAAAAATTTAATATTTTTCGATTTTCTCCAAAACTGATATAGGGAATTCTTGAAGGTGTATTTACCTTAATCGCATTTTTTCAGATTTGGTATTAGGGGGTTTTCGAGGTCGTGGATTACGAATATGAAGTTAATTTTTTACAACTATTAGGTTGATAAGATACAATATGAGGGACTGATTTTGCATGAAATTGATATTGCGGGGTTCTTGGGGCGTATCCAAACTCAATATGCAGTATAACATATATATCGGGCTAAGAAATCTACGTCTCAAGTTTTTTAAATATCGATATTGGAAGGTTTTGGGGCCTATATTACCAACCTAAAACAAATTTGAAATTTAAGATAGTCGATTTATTATGGTAGACTAAATATTTGTTTGTCACAATTTCACTGGTATTTCGAAAACTCTAAGAATAAAAAAATATTTAGTGGTTCATTTCAGGGTGATTTACAACTTTAGATAAAATGGGTACATTTTTGCGACCTAGGAAACATTGCGAGGTACACTAATCTCGATTAATACTTAGTTCAAATAATTTATGGATATCATCAAAACCCAAAAACGAAAAATAAAATTTTTATAAAAAAAACTGAGCCGACTTCTAAAAGTGCGCTAAAAAGTAAAAAATTAATTTTTATAAGAAATTGAAATTTTTGAAGTCGGCGCCAAATTATTTCTAAATGAAATAACTAACTACTAATATATGCCAATTATGATAAGAAAGCAATTACAAATAAAGCATTTTTAATCTCTTTATGCGAATCACATTTTGTCAGGAATTAGCTTGGCGCCGGCTTCAAAAATTTCAATTTCATATAAAAATTTATAGTTATTTTTTTACTTTTTAACGCACTTTTAGAAGTCGGTCAATTTTTTTTATAAAAATTTTATTATTTCTAGTTTTGCGCTGCGTTAATTTTATTTAATTGTTAATTGAGTAAACTGACATTATATTCACAATCGACAGCCTGAAATTTATTTCAGTGTCAAGCATATTTTTTTGAAATGTATTATCGGCTGTGTTCCATTAAAACTTTATCTCTATTTTTTTTTTGTAATATATTGTAGTTGTAACCATGTCAATATATTCTCGAAGCTTACTTCGTGAAAATTGCATATTACTTTATTAACCCACTATGTGTTTTTGGTACATTTTATATATTAACACGTACGGGCATTTGTTTAGAACTAATTGTCAAAAACTTATAGTTCACGATTATTAATTTTTGGACTAGGTACAACATCATAGTGAAATATTTTAGAATACCATGGAATTAAGCACTTAATCGTACACATTTTTATGTCTAATTTGTTGTTCAGAAGGTAGCCGTAATTGAAAAGTTCCCTACTAAAATTCGTCGTTGGTAGAAACGTTTCCGATACACGTCGATAACGTCACACAGGTGCCAAAGAGTGACAAACTGTCAAACTGAAAAGGAGATATCAGGTCTTTTCGTAATTTTTGTAATAAAAGATGAGTTCTAAGTTTTATAAATGTTGTACGGTGTCTTAGTGTACAAATACTACAATTAAAACAATTGAAAATTTATTTATTCACGTTCCACGTTCGGAAAATAATAGGGCAATATGACAGCTAGCCCGCAGGGATCTAAAACTTGTGCCTACACAATCTAAAATATATTTTTGTGAAGAAGTTGCGCGAAAATTATTATAAAATAATACTAACCTAAAAATATAGTCTTTGACAGCGATGACGTTACATACTAGTGACGTCATTCACCTTGATTGATGTTCGTTGTCACGTGACTTGAAGGAGATTTAATTACATTTTGATTATTAAATAGAAATTGAATTCCTTAAAAATAAAGAAAAATATTGTGTTCTTTAGGATTTCTATTATGGAAATTACAGTTTCGCGGCCAAATTATATCTTTATTTAAATACAGTCAACATCCCTTACAGCCATCTCTTACGTGGCCACGCTAAAGTGATTTTAAGGTAGTTTTCACATCATGCCATTAGCAATTTTAAAACACCTAACATGCAACCAAGACTTTTATAATTCATCCAGTTCCAGAGTATATTGTATGCCCCCCGTGGATGTTCATTTTGCTCAGTGGTTGGTCTTTATTAATTAAAAAAATAATATCCTTGGTATTTAGATATTTTCACATTAAATGAGATTTTGTCCTATTTTATGTAGATTATTCTATTTAACTCCCTTTAAATGGTATCTGTACCTTCGAAATAAAAACTAGTGATAAAAAATATTTCGTAATTTTCTTTCAAACTCTGATCAGTCACGATTGCTATTTTCGTGCAGAATTTCAAAGTAAAGATTTGCTTTATTAAGTTTATAAATATAGATAGCTTTTTTCCTGCAAATTCTACTCTGGTTTTCTCTCCATACGCGTTTTGATCATCTCATGGTCTCGTCAGTGGGGCAGTAACAAACCAAAAACAATATTCTGAGAAAACAAGTGTTTATATTTAATAGGCATTCCGAGATACTTCACAAACGGCACATTAAACCTGTAGAGAATTTAGAAGCTAGACTATTAAACGAAATCTATATATACGCTGGAGTAGTAAGAAAGTTAACTATTACTGATTAAACCAATTCTACGGCGGTAGAGATTCCTTTATATTTGCTTCTTAAGCTATATATATATATATATATATATATATATATATATATATATATATATATATATATATATATATATATATATATATATATATATATATAAGTGCGACAAGACAGAGAAGAAGTGCGACAAGAAGTGAAAGAAATCGTAGACAAGATAGAATCTAAAATGAAGAATTTTCGGACAAAAATCAATAAAATAAGGTTGCATGGGCCCTCTGATAGGGTAATATTCACTGGCAGAATATCAAATCCACAACTTGGATAATGTGCAAACACCAATTTGAAGTTAACGCTACTGCAAGTAACTGGAACTACGACGAGATGGCTACTGCATTAATAAGTGCACTTTGGGGACCAGCACGTGAGTTGTTGCAAACTATTCCGACAATTCAACAAAAAAACTATAAAATATCGAAAATTTCATAGAACATTTGGGGACCTCAAGGGAATATAGAGAGTTTGCAAGAATAGGGAACAAATATCTGACGACATGTTCATCTGGCTTACCGAGTCATAGATCAAAAAATACAGCGCACGTTGCTTATAAACAAGTTTAGTTATTATAGTGAAGCGTTAGACAGAACTTTGGAAATAGACGCAGCCTATAATGTATCAAGCCTAAAAATAGGAGCCGTTACAATAGAAGAAAACAAGGATTTGTCAAACAAAACAATGGAGAAAATGTTATCTGAAAGCCTTAAAAAATTAACACAAGTGATACTTCACGTTATAGAAGAATGGTACAGACACGGACGAACTAGACACATGAAGAGGAACTATCGGATGCAATTCATTGACCATTCAGAGAGCAGAAAGGAAAACAAGGCAATTATTGACCAACATCGAAAGGACCCCCTAGGAAAGACCGCCGACCGCTTTTTAATTGAAGAAAATGTCATAACTACCCGTATTGCCATAGCTGTTGACTCTGGATCAGCTCTATGTTTAATAAAGTCAAACGTTATTGATATATTTGTCTATAAAAGTAACATTGAAAACGTTACTGAAGAAGTAGCTGATGTGATTAGTCAAATTAAACTAATTGGTTTTAGTTGGGAACAAACAAGATGAGTTTACCTTGAGTATGGACCTGATTCGTTAATACAGATTTTCATTAGACGACAAGCGTAACATCCTGTAGTTTACCAGCGAAGAATATATTCTGTCAATGAACCGTAATACCGAACCAATCAGTGTCATTGCCGAATAAACAACCGGAATAAAGGATACCACAGAAAAGATAATTTCCAGAAGAATGAAAAAGACTCCTGGCAGCCACGTGAGGATTGGTTTAACACTTCAATAAATCCTGTGAATACCTAGTAGCACAACCGTTGATGACGTCATACTAATAAAAGTAGCCAATTTTCTTCCTACCTATATCAAAATATATAAAAGAGGCGAGCCAGAAAGATGGGTAGTAAAATGTAAACAACCACGTAAAATTGCAGCAAGGTCATCATATAAGGAACTAATTGAACAGCTCCAGACAAACTGGAAATACCTTTCTCCACAAGAACTTGAAGAAGCCAAGAAGTTAATAAAGAAGCATAATCATGTTTTTCAAGCAAGAAATGGTAATATCGTTCGGAAATATATGTACATTATTCAGCATGCAATAAATACTGGAAGTGCACAAATAATACGCCAGCTACTTAGAAAACTCACAGCCAAACGCTGGGAAGTGGAGCTATTTAAAGACAAAATACTGAATAAGAGAGTTTTAGAAAAATCGTCCTGTCTTTGGTCATCTTATGTTTTATTGGTATCCAAAAACGATTCAACTACTAGATCTTGTGTTAATTATAGGAAGCTTAGTAATATTACTAAGAAATAGAGTTAGCTATATAATTTCTAGAATTGCCGATATTTTTAAAACCTTGTTTGGATCACAATGATTCTCCACACTGATTTAAATGTGGATATTGGCAAGTAGGCATTCAAGATGGAGATAAGGAAATGACTATTTTCCACTGGCACTGATCTGTCATATTTTAATATTATGTTAATGAGACTCTGCAAGGCTCCTACTATTTTTGAGCGACTAATGTAAATAATCTACGGGAAACAGTCCTTAGTGTTCCAGGAATTTATTTTTGTATTTTTTTTTATTATAACTGGAAATAGCAAAATATTCTGTTAAATAACCGAAATATCCTGATTTAGCCTTACATTACATTCTTTTTTCAATTCTCTGTATATCTTAGCAACTTAAATCCATTGTAAGTTTCTTTTTCTTTATTGTTCTTGAGAATGTGTTTTAGTTCTTGCTCCATGTCTTTTTGGGTACTTTAAAATTCTTGTTTTTAGTAAGGTTGATCAAAAAAAAATTCTTTTGCGCCTGTTTTATTAAAATGTATTCTTACAAATAGATCGTCCGCATTGCGCCATGTATTAAATAAGTTCATGACTAGTGTTGCTATTTTGCAAAGGTTCTTTAATATTTTTTATTTTTGAATTTATTTGCCGTTAATTTTGCTTTTGAAATCGGCAGTTTGTTTAACTGTTTTCAATATAGTTTATCACAAAATAATTTTGGATTTTTGGGTTTACCTTTAGTTTCGAATCTTTTTTTTGTAATTATTAGTATTGAAAACCTCTAACATGGTACTTTCCGAATATTTCTTATTTTTGGCGTTTAGGAATCAAATTAAATTATTTTTTATGACTGGTCGACATCGATTTCAGGTAAAGTGCAACTATTTTTGATAATTTAATCGATCAAATAAATAATTTTCCTCATTCTAGATTTTTAGTGATATAAAATTTATAGAAAATTTAGATTGTGTTCATTCATATTTTTAGGGGCCAGTGTAAGCTATCACGTACATAATTTTTATTTATATTTATGGTTGAATTGAACGTACAATTTTCAAGTTTCAGATTTTGCATTTCAGGTCGAAAACTAAATTTTTATATTCCAAGATATGTATAGCAGATACCAGCTTGAATAACCACTAAATGTAATCAGTTTTTAAATTATTCATCCTTCAAATCTAATAAGGATAATTTAACTTTGTATTCTAAGGGTGCTGACATATATTTTTTCAAGTTACTATACCCAGCTAATTTATCAGAGTAATTTCTAGTTTAATATCAAAAACGCTTACAGATATTTTTATTTTATAAATCGAAGTGTATTAGAAGACCTATAAGTTTTTATTTATTTCTTTTTTTTTTGAAAATTACAGTAGCTAAAAGTATTTTTGTGTAAATCAAGGACAAAGCGCAATTATTTTACAAATTATACATTCTATTCCAGTTTCATAAACTTTTTTACTCGTTTTCATAACTAAAGAATAATGGGCACTCATCGTTTTAATTATAATTATTAAAAATCTATTTGACTAAGTTCCTTTACGAAAATATATTTATTATTTATTTTTTGATAGTTTCAAATAATTAGTTTAGTAAATAGTAAAGAAGTAATATAATCAGAATCGGCATTGGGCGAAATACATAATTTTATAAATAAACAAATTATTTCACAGCACCATTTTTAATTCAATTAACACAATGTCACAATTGAGTACGATATTTCCAAAGTAAGATATTAAATATATTTAAAGTTTATTGGAGTGAAGTGTTAGCAGATTCATTTGGGGTCAAATTAGAATGTCTTTTACCCCTTATGCCAAATATCTGATAAGCTTGCACCATCAGAGTGGTGATAAATAAGGAGTAAGGGATAACTTCTTTTAGCGCCGTGGTGTGGCATTTCGGGTGGGGTTCTACAAATCAAATTATTATCTCTGGTGTATGCTTTAGCACGTGTAAGTTACGACAAATTATTTTTATTTCTTACTAACTAATAATTCTACTTTTTCAATAGGTATATCATAATGAACAGAAAAGTGATGAAAATGTTTTCATATACAATTTGACATTCTCGTTTAATAAAGAGCACATGAATAAAATGTTTATAAAAAAATTTAACCGACTTCTAGAAGTGTGTTAAAAAGTGAAAAATAACTAGACATTTTTATATGAAACTGAAATTTTTGAAGTCGGCGCCATACTAATACCTGCCAAAATGTGATTCGCATAAACAGATTAAAAATACTTTATTTGTAATTGCTTTCTAACCATAGTTTGTATCTATTAGTAGTTATTTATTTCATTTAGAAATAATTTGGCGCCGACTTGAAAAATTTTAATTTCATATAAAAATTTCTAGTTATTTTTCACTTTTTAGCACACTTTTAGAAGTCGGTTCAATTTTTTTATAAAAAATTTATTTTTCGATTTTTAGTTTTGAATTCATTATGATATTCATAAATTATTTGAACTAAGTGCTAATCGAGATTCGTATACCTCGCAATTACTCCAAGGTGGCAAAAAAGTATCCATTTTATCCATAATTGTAAATCACCCTTAAATGAACCACTAAAAATTCTTTGATTATTAGAGTTCTCCAAATACCAATGAAATTGTGTCAAACAAATATTTAGTCTGTCATATTAATTCCACTGTCTTAAATTTCAAATTAGTTTTAGATTGGTAATATAGGCCCCAAAACCTTCCAATATCGATATTTAAAGAATCTGGGACGTAAATTTGTTAACTCGAATTATTTTGAGTTTATATACGCCCCAAGAACCCTGCAATATCAATTTTAGATGAAACCGGAAAATATAAAATTTTTAGTCCCTCATATTGTATCTTATCAACCTAATAGTTGTAAAAATTTAACTTCATATTCGTAATACCAAATTTGAAAAAATGCGAATTAGGTAAAATTTTCAACCCACCATATTGGACACGCCATATTGAATAACAAAAAAATAACTTTAACGTCTTAATCTAACCTAAATCTAAACCTTTCAAAGCTCCCTAGTACCAATTTTAGATGAGATCCAGAAATTTAAAATTTCTAAACGGTCATAATGCATCTGACATATTAGATTTTCTTAAAATAATTTTATATTCGCTATTTATATCCTCAAAAACGATTCAGTTCTACATTTGAACAAAATCGAAAAATGTAAAATTTTTAGTCCGGTATATTGGATTTGTCATATTGAATCCTGGAAAAATACTTTTAAATTTATAATTTACACCCTCAGGAATCCTCCAGTTTTAGAGAAAATCGAAAAATATAAAATTTTTAGGACGCAATGTTGAATCTCTCAGATTGAATTTTTCAAAAAATATTTTATATTCGTAATTAACACTAACAAAAATTCCCCAATACTGACTTTAGACAAAATCGAGAGATGTAGAATCTTTAATCCTCCATCTTGGATCTGCCATATTTAATTTTTTTTTAAATAATGTTAAATTCGTAATGTGCTATCATATCAATTTTGAAAAAAAATCGTACAAAATTAACATTTATTCAACATATTGGATACGCCATATTGAATTTTTTGAAAATAATTTTAGATTCGTCATGTGTGACCCCGAAAACTCTCCCGTACCAATTTTGATAAAAATCAGACAAAATTGATTTTTTTGTCCGCCATATTAGATCCGCCATATTAAATTTTTTAAAAATAATTTCAGATTCATCATGTGCGACCCCGAAAACTCCCCTGTATCTATTTTGGAGAAAATCGGACAAAATAGATTTTTTGTACGTCATATTGGATCTGCCATATTGAATTTTTTAAAAATGTTTTGAATTCGTTATGTTCAACCTCGAGTACTTCCCCATACCAATTTTGGAGAAAATCGGACAAAATTAAATTTTTTTGTCCGCCATATTGGATCCGCCATTTTGAATTTTTTAAAAATAATTTCAAATTCGTTGGGTACAACCCCGAAAATTCCTCCATACCAATTTTGGAGAAAATCGGACCAATTAATTTTTTTTGGCCGCCATATTGTAAGCTCCATGTTGGATTTTACTGCACCAATTTCATCAAAAAAAAAATATGGGATCACCGCAGCAACTTCTTGAATAAAACGTAAAAAATTTCATTCAAATCGGTGCAGCCGTTCCGGAGTAATCGGTGAACATACATAAGAAAAAATACATAGTGGAAGAATTGTGTACCTCCTTCTTTTAGAAGTCGGTTAAAAATAGACAGATAATTGATTGAACAATGATATAGAACATTATTTAGATAAATACACAACAAAATAGAAATCTCACTAATTCAATCTAAGCAGCTGTGGTTTTGTTTTAAACTTAAGTCACATTCAAAATAATTTCAAAATTGTTCTTTCGTGTACAGGCTAGATGGTTTTGGATGTTTTATAGGCTGGGATACCGTAAAAGATTTTAGAAATCTGATAAAGTAGCTCTTTTTTTGAAAAAATTATAATGATGAAAACAAATTACGGCTATCGCGATCAGTTTTTGATATACAGAGCCATATTCGAATTTTTCCATTTTCTAAAATGTCCTACACTTTAGTTATCGCCCTGTTAATCCGAAACCGATCGCGATAGCCGTAATTTGTTTTCGCCATTATAATCTTCTCAAAAAAAGAGCTAGGGACTACTTTATAGATTTTTTAACACTTCTGCGGTTTCCTAGCTAGCCTATAAAAACTTACAAACCAATCCACCCTGTATATATAATTTCGAAAAATAGAAAAATTAATAATTAAGACTATGTCACAATAAAATTTGTTGAAAAATATGTTCTAAATCTCCAATGTAAACACCTTAATATTTTAGAATTATAGTACCTCAGTAGATTTGGGAGCTTCAGTCATGGGTTGCAATTGAATGAAACAATGCCAAGTTACTATAGCACACAAGTGAAAATCAGATATCAACCAGCCGATCATTGTCGAAGTAAGGAAATATAATAGGGATAAAAACTTTTCGCCCTGGTGCCAACTCACGATAATTTATATTTATATATTCCACAAATCGCTGATGGGCCAGGAAAGGTAGGCCGAAAAAACAAAATGGAATAAATATCATATCACCGTTCTACCCTTTTCGGTACTCAAAAAATGTTTTCTAATTGGTTATCAGCATATTAACATAAGATAAAAAGAGAATACTTACGAATTGAGTAACAAGTCAAAATTTTTCAAAAATTTTAAATGCTAAGCTGCTACTTCAAGTACTTTGGAGAACATTTGAATTATTTCGTTTTAATCAGAGTAATTATGATAATTGAAAATAAAGTTCCGGAAGTTAGCAAAGCCTCAAGTACTATTAATTTTCAGAAAGTACATTTAAAAGTTAAAGTAACAAATTTATTTGAAATTTAATATCTGAAATATGGAGAAATTTGTTAAAATATATTAGCACCCAAAGCCTGACCTGAACTAAAGTTCTCTACGTAACTATAAATTGTAGACATTTTAATAAAAAGAGTTAAAAGTAAAAATGTCTCCGATAAATATAAAACAATATTTTAAAAGAGATTATGTGATGTTAAGATTAGCTGGCATTTGGATAAGTGAGGAAAATGAGATAAAACCAAACTGGTTTAAATATATCTCTCTTTTAGCTTCAGTATCTCTAATAACTTTTAATGTAAGCCTTTTGATGCAAATAATAAAATGTACCAGCGTAAAAGAATGTGTTTCAGTGGCATATGTTATAGCACAAGCAACTTGTATACCACTAAAGGGAATTTTATTATTAAGATACAAAAGAATTATTGTGAACCTAATTAAACAATATGATGACAAATATTTCCAAGGAGAAAATGTGGAAGAAATAAGAGTTTTAGAGAGAAAAATGTTCCAGTTTACTGTGTTAAAACGAGCTCTTGCGAGCCTAACTTCTACAACATATATTCTGTTATGTATATCACCATTTATCCTTGAGAAAAGACTTTTAGTTCTAGCATGGTATCCATTTGACATATCTTCCTCGCCGGGATACGAAATTGCTTACTATCACCAAGTACTAGGTATAGGGCTTGTATGTATTCTTGCTACGTTTACAGATTTTATCATGGGTGGCAAATGCATATTTATTGGATTACAGTGTACTCTATTGTCAATAAGACTTCAAAAAATAAGTACTAATGGAACCGACAGAATGGAATCTCTAATTAGATGTGTAGAACATCATCAACTTATTTTAAGGTTAGTATATTACATTTATATCTCCGTGAATCTGTTCACCTTGATTTGAAAATTATTAATCATAGTGAGGCAAAAACAGATGATTTTGTGTATTTAGCCCCGTATTGTGCCACTAATAAAGTAGAAATTAAATGAACGTGATTTTGTAAGTTATCTTAAACCAAATTAATCTAATATCTTGTTGATTGGAATCTACCTACACAGGGTTGACTCAATATTTTAAATTTCCCTTTATATAATTGAGTTTTAGTTTTACTTTAACCCAAATTCTGTTGCTAATGTTAATTTTCTTTATATATTCAAATAGAGAAGAAGTCGCCACCTAATATTTTTTAACATGACTTAAAGTTCAAATCATGGGCGGAGTTAAAAAAATTGAAAACAATAGTTCAATACAGGTTAAAAATTAATAATTTCATTTGCCTAGTAGTAGTATTCTATATCCAGTATATTTTTAATAAAATAAAACAACATATATGAATGCAATATATTTATTTTCTCAGTTATATTTCAAAATAGTATAATGTTACAACTTTAAGGGAATAATTGCAAGCTATCTGACAGATTAACTAAAACTACCAAAAAAAGTTTAGAATGCAAGAATTTGTCAAGATATTGCGACAAATTAAAATATGCAAAGAATCATTGGCTAAGTACAAATTAAATTGATAATTAATATAACAATCAATATAACGTAATAAAATTCTATTAATCTGTATACTTTGTGCCGAATTGAGGTAAATTGGCAGGTTCAAATTAAGCTTTTGTTCGGCCAATTTTTGGTTTTGCTTTTAAAATTTTAAATTGCGTGCAGTATAGTTCTCAACGGCACGCTATACTATTTCATATTTATTCGCTTTGCAAACGGCTTCACCAGTGTTGTCAGTTTCTATGCGACTATGCACTTGAAAAGTCACTAAGTTCATCACAGTCTTAAAATACGATATTTATGCTCTTAAATATTACCAACGATAAAATCCGTCTTTTAAATTAAATTTATGGAATAAAATATGAATATTAAGATGGCCTTATTATGAAGCTACATAAAAACATATAGCTCTTATGAGTTTAACAGTAGTTTCAAACATTTTTACTGACTTTAATTGAGGATTTTAAAAAAATTCCAAGATATTTTATTTATGTATTATGTAACAACTCAAAAGGGAATTAAAAAAATATATATATCATGGTTGTTTAATGATATTTATAGTTTAGCATGTATTTTAATTCGGTATGGCATCACAAATTGTATTTTAATGCTAAGTTCAAATTTTTAAACATTAAAGCCAAAAAACTCGTTTTAAATTGAGACTAAGGATTACCTCCTTTTTGCATTTTTGTCAATAGAACACATGTAAAAAAAATGATTTAATTATCCATTGGTACGTATTAACAACATTGATAGTTTTTTGTGAAAGTTTTAATAGGTGGATTCGGAATCTTCTTGAGACACTTTTAGTAATCTTGTAATATTACTCACGTAAAGGTATAAAGATTTTATTGGACTAAATATTATAAAATTGTACTAGCAAAAATACTAACAGAAATTGTTTTAACTTTCAGTTTTCTTGGGAAAGTTAATAAGGTGTTTGGAACAATGTACTTCACGCAAGTATTTAGCTTTACAGTTAGTATATGTTCGACGATATTTCTTTTCAGTGTGGTAAGACTTTTAATGACTGATAAGTAGTTTTGAGTGATAATTGTTGAAAATAATATTAATATTTTTAACATCGAAGAATCTTTTTCCTTTAATATAGATAAAAATATTTTACAGTTATTATTTGATATTAGAATTAAACATCTTCCCTTATATTTGATAATTCCCACTAAATTTTGTAGCATTTTGAAATCAGTAATATTGTAATCTATAACCATGTTTCTGTTATGGCAGGGGAATATAGGTAGGTGTATATCTATCCTGCAGAAAGTGATCGGTTAGATGCTCAGCATAAAAATATTCCATAATTATCCTAAATACTCCCGGTCGATACCGACTCATCCTAAATACTCACTATTGAGATATCTCTATCCTCTGAACTGTTCAACGGTTTGACTGTCCAGTGGTCAAGACATTCACTCGGTTGTTTGTCTCGGATGCCAGCGTCTGGATTATTGTAGTAAAATGTCCACTTGCACCAAGCGGATTATTACAGTAAACAAAAAAAAAAGCCAGGGGTCATTTACGCTTATTAGTTATTGGCTGCCAATTATTACCAGAAATGTAAAAAATGGGAACTAAGTAAAGGAATTCACGGCTTAAAACATCGTGTATCCTGTATTCCGTACTTTATATTATAGCCTAAAACTAACTTCCAAGTGTATGTATGCGCACTGTTCACGGCACCTCGTACTTACCGAGCATTACCGGTACGGTAGATGACAACTTGGCGGTATCCATATGGCGCTATTCACGGTACCTCGTATCGTACTTTTGCGACGCTGTTCACAACATCTATGACTAAATATTCGACTGGTGACGGTACTTTATATATATAGCTGTAACCTGGTATCGATTGGCGGTAGGCGACATCTTTTGTAGGCAGTAACTCTGGCCGTGACGAGCGGCGACATTTGTTATGCGCCCTTAAAGACTGACACCGGAAATCACCTGGCGGTAAACATGTTCCTGACCTCCACAGGACTAAAAATACTAATGGCATGTAATGTGTGTGCATATGTATGCATAATTGACGATAGGATGGAGAGAAAGGGACCGACGCTGCCCATATTTATAAGGGCCCTCTTCAGGGTCAGTAGGATGCCCGTACTTATAAGGATCCTAGACAATGTCGACCAACAGTGGTAGAATATTAGGCAAGAAAAGAAAATTGCCCGTGTATATAAGGAAAGCAGTGGATTGTTGAACACCATACACACAAGCCCTGTCTCACCTACAATGCTAGATCAGGAAGGTACGGTTCGGCAGGTGTCTGGGCAGACAGTTTTGACTCTGCATCTGGGTGGAGAATGTACAGTTCTCATTTAGTTAAGGGCCAGCGCAGCCTTAAGTAGTTTCTCCTAACGGCGGTTGATCATTCAGTCGCTTCCGTGGTCACACTATATCGGGAATAGGGAATCGCTCACACAGAACTGCGGTAACTCTCTCGGTTTTAGCATATACGGATGCTCCGAAAAATATTGGAAATTTTTATTTCCCGGCACGGTGCGGTCAAACTAATTAGAGAATCGTAATAAAAAAGCTTCAAATATTATTTTTCCTTACGAATTACATTAATGTAGAATATTCTTTTGCACCAAAAAATCACTAATTTTTTAATATTTTTTACGTTTATTCCTTGGAATTAAAATTCTAAAGCATTTTAATCTACTGCAGCATTGAGAACATAATGCAATCAATATATATGTGATTCAGTTATATGATTAAGAGCCCCCAAACAAATTGCTACGAAAATATTTAACACTTCAGGCTTTCTAAAAGTCCCTGAAAAAAAATTACCTCTGGAAACGAAAAATAAAACCTAAGTTATTATTACGTTTTGGATTTTATTATGAATAAATCAGTGTTGATTGCTAGCAGTATTTTGGGTTATAGAAGTTGCAGAATAGATCTATATCTTGGTATCTAATAACTCTGGAAGTTTGGTTTTCTATACTATATTAAAACATAAATTTATATCTTTTAGGCTACATCAGGATATGATTTTGCTTATTATCTCATAGGTACACTTGGTCTCACTAATATGGTACTTATATGGTGCTGGTTTGCCACAGAAATGACAACAAAGGTAATTCAGATTTTAAATAAATTTGATACAAAGGTATATTTTATAGTATGTATTTAATGTTTTACAAAAAAATTTGTCGGATACCAAAATCATTTTTGACTGGTACCAAGTACATTTTATACTCTTCTTTCTTCCTCTCATAGTTCTTTGCTATCATATCGACTATCATAAAAAAAACATACATATTATGAATTATTTTACATGTTATTTGGAGTTAAGTTTGACTCTAGCATTGATTTTTGATACAGGAAACTTAATGAAAATATAAGTTGTTTATTCAAAACGATTTAATTATTTCGGAAGAAAGTCAGTAGTGGATATATGAGAGAAGGAAAGAGGAGGAGGAGGAGTAAGAAGAGTAAATCATCAACACTTTTCATCCTCCTCTTCCTCTTTTCTTCTCTCATTATACTTTTCAAATCTCTCATTATACTTATTAAAAAACCTCGTATCATCAACACTTTTCATCCTCCTCCTCTTTTGTTCTCTCATTATACTTTTCAAAAAGCCTCGTATACATCACCTTGAGTTTAATCTTAAAGTTAACAACATGGCTAACCTTTCATCGAATCCGATTATAGTAGGAGATCTAACCTTATGTTTGACCTTGAGGTGGATAACCTTATTTGACCATGAAGTCGATATAAAGTCCTACCACCAATGAATTTTCACTTCAGTAAATTTATAAAATAGATACGTGGAGCAACAAAAGATGATAAATTAAATACCAACAAATAATAAGTAAATAATAAGTAAATAATTTTATATTTAATAGTAAATATTACAAAGTAAATATTAAAAAATTCATTCAAAAATTTATGGATAATAATATTGAAGAAGAAGATCCAGATCTAGATGAATTAATTGGAGTATTGGATTACAATACACATCTTAACGAAAAAAAATTTCAGGAGAACTTCAGAAATTGTTTAAACTACGATATAAATAATTTCGAACAAATTGAAGCTGACTCTGGTGACTCCGATATTGAAGAAGATAATGAAGAAGACAGTGCTAGTGCTAAATTTTGTTTAGTGAAACATAAGTACACTGATCCTAAAGAAGTTGTGTTCTGTATTACTCAGAGTTATATCGTAGTGTTTGTAGTGACGGAAAATCAAGAAAAAACTCTTTGTCACGCATGCTATCAAATTATACAATTTTATCAAAGGGCAGGGGCTCATAGACATGTAAATACTCATAATAAGAGAAAATTAAAACGCTTAAGCAATGATTTACATTGCGATATGTGTTCAAGACAGTTGTATCAAATTATTACCCCCAAAGTTTGTTTAATTTGCAATAGTAGTGTTAAAAATATTGATTTAGATTGGGACGCAAATGTTCCAGTAGTGCCAATATAATGCCTGGTAAAAAATCAATATATAAAAACGGTAGGAAGTCGCGAAGGGTAAAAAAAAAAGTTGTTAATGAAATAATTGAAAATAAAACCGAAGAATGTCCTATATGTCTTGAAGATATATTATCTAATAAAATGATGTCACCAGAACCTTGTAATCACAGATTTTGCATCCCTTGTTTAGGAATGTGGATGTTAATTAATAAAACATGTCCAATCTGTCGCAATGAACTATGTGTAATTAAATGTGAAAATGAAGAAACTGTAGTCCTAGAATATTTAGATTAGAATGTATTATTTAATATTTATGTATTGCAAACCACTTCATAAATGTGAAAATGAAGAAATTATAATCCTAGAATATTTATTTTAAAATGTATTATTATTTAATTTTTATTATTTTAAAACTATTATTGTTTGTATTTAATTTATCCATTTATTCTTATCTTATTGGAATAAAGAATTGAACAATTTCGAAAAAAAAAAAGTTTTATTTATAAGAATAACGAACAAACATAACAACTAAATACAAGAGTTTTGATTATTCATAATAGATTGAAAAAATATTTTAAATTAACCACCCTGTTCAAAATTCTTAATCCTTTCTTATTTTAGAGAGTTTTAAATCTAAAATTAATAAGTTTATAAATATGAAAGAAAAAATATTATAGGAAATTTAGGTACAGTTATCTTCATACTCCTTTATAATTAGATCAATTAAATAAAATTTACATTACCTTAAATCGTCTCCGTTACTATTCACTATCACTTAAACACTTTAACTTAACCTAAAAATAGTTTCACTTAACACTGTCCCTAAACTTGGTCTATTGTTTGTATCTGTCAACTGAAAAAAAAAAAATCAATTAGTATTTTGATATTAGGAAGACTAATAATAAATTTAATATAAGCTTAATATAAGCTACTTACTTTGTAGTGGAATCGACTTCGTCACACTGGACTGGTTCCTCCGGATTTATCTGAGGTTCCACTTGAGGATCCTCATTTTCCTCTGGATTTGTCGAGGAGGTTATGGATGGTACTTGTACCGGAGGAGGAACGTTGACTCTTCTTCTTATTACAAGTCTATTACCATCCATAACCTGAATTTCAAAATTTCTGTTCCTGAACATATTGATAAAAAATTAAATAATAAAAATTAAAATTTAGGAAGACAGCACTGGTGATGAACCAAAAATGAAAAAGTCACCTCGCAAAACAGTCATTTTATGAAAGTAGGTCAAGGTAAAATTTCGATTTTTAAATCGCGGAGAGGGCCCCTTATACCGCCCCTATACTCCTCCTATACCCCCCCGCCCCCGCCCCGCCCCCCGAAGGGCGGGGGCGGGGGGGGGGCGGCCTTCGGCCGCCCGCGCTGCCTACCAGGGGACGGGGGGCCTTCGGCCCCCCGCCCCCTGGCAGGTCGCCCCGCCCCCTGGACCCCTCCCCAGTCGAGATGCCCGCAAACCTCTCGAGTTTTTATAGTTACAGCACATTTTAGGACGTCTCACTGAGAGTTATAGGGGACCCTAAGGTAAGATGCTCCGAAGAGAATTTTGTGTTTTATACGCCCGCAAACCTCTCGAGTTTTTATAATTACAGCACATTTTAGGGCGTCTCACTGAGACTTATAGGGGACGTAGCTCCCTAAGCAGCTCAGCAGAGGGACTCAGCTGGGGGGCTCAGCGGGGGGAAGGGAGAAAAGGGGAAGGAGGCTCTGCGGGGGAAGGGGGCGGGGAAAAAATTTTGCGGGGGAAGGGGAAGGGGGGAGGGGGAAGGGGGAAGGGGGGCTCCGCGGGGTGTGACGCGCAGAATTGAGGTCATTGACCTTTATTGAGGTCACTATACGTACGAGGACAAACCGTGGTCTGCTTTCATATAAAATGGTCGAGGATCAGTTTATAGCAAGCTTAAGTCGAGTTTACCACGCTTTAAATTTAAAGTCTCCAATTTTAGTTTGTTTTAGTTTGTTTTAGTGTGTTTTAGTTTGTTGCTGTCAAGTGTACTCAAATTTTAAAGGTATGTCTTTTCCTTTTGCCTCAACTTCCACTGAACAGTCAGGAGTGGTGAACAAAATTAATATAATTTCAAATATAATAATTCAGCCTGCTTTTTTGAAAAATGAAAATGAAAGTGACAACCAAAATTTAAGTCAGAGAACCCAAAATTTTAACGCGATGATTAATACGATGCAAGAAAAAAATTTAGAAAACAAATTACTCCAAAGTTGTTCAGAAACGAACATAAAATTTTTAGAAAATTTGGAATATTTGCCTGAACTAGAGAATATTTCGGAGACAGATTTTGACTTTCAAAATTCAATTTTATCACAAAATTTAGATTTTAATAATATTTTAACGCCGGAAACCCCAAATTTTTTAACTCAAGATTTAGATGTAACAACGGACACTCCCATTACAAATACTCCCGACATATTAACTCAAGATTTAGATAATATCGACAATTTTAAAAAGCTAATGGGGATTTCCAAAATTAATAAAAATTTAACAAATTATCAGAGTAAAAGTGACAGTGACAGTGACAATGATTCGAGTTCAAATAAATCACAAAATTTTTTTGGAATGTTGAAAACTAGAAATTTTGAAAGTGAAAACAATTCTGGAGGAATACCGGGTAATTCTTCATTTTCTCCTCTATCTCTGTTCAAAATTTCAACTAATCAAAAAAAAAATAAAATTTCGGAATCGACTAGTAGTGGAAATATGGGGGTTGATGTTTTGGGGGAGGAGGATGGTTCACGGGATAGTTACAAAATTTCAGATTGTAGTGAAGATTTGGGAGCATCGTTTACTAGTGGTGGTGGTTCCCAAGAAATTCTTCCAATAATAAGTGAACCATCTGAAGAAAATGAAAATTTTAGTCAAAATTCAATTCCGTGCGGCCAAAATACCTACTGTGAATTAAATTTTCCAAATTCTCCAATAATTTTTGAAAACTCGCCACCAGATTTCGATGAAATTTTAAATTCTGTTTCTACACAAACAGAGACAGTTCAAAATTCTGTTTTAACACAAACGGAAGTGTCAATCCCCTTCGAAAACGATTATCCGAAACTAAGCTTTCATTCAAAATCAAATTTCAAAATTAAAAATAAACATTTGTCTTATCAAAGATCATTAGGATTTGTTTTGGATTCTATTTTAAATTGCGATCCTAATAAAACAGCTGAGGAGAAAAGGAAGATGTGGGAAAGGGCGATAGAACTTTATAAAGCTACTCTTAGCTTTTTCCATCCCATTCCTTAACTCCCCTCCTACTTCTTTTCCACCATTTAAATTCATACCTGACCGTGTTACCTTCAGTGTGTTAAAATCGACTTGGGCTTCACAATAAGAGATTCGTTTTAGAAAAATGGATTTTAAATGTGAAGAGTGCTTCAAAATTTTTACTCGAAAAGACAATTTGAATCGCCACAAGAAGATAATTCACTCTAACAATGGCCCCCAGTTAGAACAGAAGAAGAAAAGCTGTAAGTTTAATTTTAAATAGAAATTTTGTTTCAATTTAATAATTAGTTATTAATTTGATGAATTAGAGGCAAATTTAATAAAGAAGTTATTAAATTTTAGGTGAAAGAAGATATTGTCAATTCTGCAAAATATTTATAAAAAAGTCATTATGGTTCTGTCATTTGAGAACAAATAAACACAAAACCAATTCAATGGTGGTTAGGGATGAAAATGTGTCTGTAATAAAATCGGCATTTAAGGAAAGAATCATTTCATATAAAATATCATCGACTCAATATCAAATCAACATTTATGATTTTTTCTCCGAAATACAACAAAAAATAATTGAGGTAATCAGTTATGAAATCCAAAGACACACCTGCATCAAACTCAACATGGAGTTATTTGGTCTTTACTTAAATCCTTCCAATGAAAGTCATGAAGTTAAGTCTTTCAATACCCCATTTCGGATTTTATGTAATAGTTCAGAATTAACGCAAGAACTAGAAGATATTATTAAAATTATTGACAGGAAAGCTGATGAACTGGTAAATTATTTTTTATTAAATATTTAGTAACTAAACTTAAACCAAAAATAAATTTGTTGTTAATTATTCTTCTTTAATTTCAGGATGGATTTTAATAAAAATTTTACACGTTGAGCTTAACATCAACAAGTACAACCCCTTAAAAACTTCTTCATATATACCGCTACCGTCAGAGATCAAGTTGAAAAATGCTGTAGTCAACGTTCAAAACAATGATGAATGTTGTTTCGCCTGGTCTGTGGTTGCAGCTCTTCATTCACCTAACGGACCAATTGAAAAGGTGGAGTCGTATCCACATTTCACCACTATTTTAAACTTTAAAGGTATCAATTTTCCTTTAACTTTAAAAGACATAAGTAAATTTGAAAATTTAAACAATATTTCGGTTAATGTTTATGGATTAGAAAAAATCAAGAATAATTTTAAAACTCAATTCGAAATTATAGGACCTTTACATTATACAAAAAATAAGCGAGAACGTCACCTTAATTTATTATTAATTGGAGATGATAATGGAAATTTCCATTACTGTTATATTTCGGATTTATCTAGATTAATTTCTAAACAATTATCTAAACATCATGGGAAAAAATTTTTATGCGACGGTTGTTTACAATATTTTACTACTGAAGAATTATTAGTCAGGCATAACACATATGATTGCGATTTTGTAAGAATAAATCTACCTTCAACTGAAACCAAAATAGATAGATTTGGAAATATTATTCCCGAAAATATTTTAAAATTTCAGAATATACAAAAACAAATTGAAGTTCCATTTGTTATATATGCAGATTTTGAATGCATTCTTAAGCCTTTAAATAATGAAATTAATGATGTAGATCCAAGTTCTCCATATACTGAAAAAAAATGTCAACATATTCCATATTCGTTTGCTTATTATATAAAGTGTTCATTTGATGATTCAATTTCCAAATTTCAAAATTATATGGGCCCCAATTGTGCACAAATTTTTATAACTTACTTAGAAAGAGACGTTCTTAATATTTACAATAAATATATGAAAAAGTTAATACCAATGAAAAAATTAAATGTGTTGGAACAATTACATTTTGAATATACGAATGATTGTCATATATGTGATAAACCTATAATTTCGGATAAGGTTGCTGATCATTGTCATTTAACAGGTTCCTATAAAGGCCCGTCACACTCTATATGCAACTTAAATTATAAATTATCTAATTCCATTCCAGTAGTTTTACACAATTTGCGTAATTATGATTCTCATCTGTTTATAAAAAATTTATGTCCAAATCATGAACAATTATTTGTCATAGCCCAGAATAAAGAGAAATACATTTCATTTCAAAAATCTATTGAAGTAGATCAATATTTAGATAAAAAAACTGGTTTCACCAAGTCAAAATTTCTATATCTTAAATTTATTGATTCATTTCAGTTCCTACCATATTCTTTGTCAAATTTAGCTTCCATTCTTAATGATGAACAATGCAAAGAAGTGTTCAAATATTTTAATGAAAAAGAAAAATTTAAGTATATCCGTCAAAAAGGCGTTTTCCCTTATAAATATATTGATAATATCGCCAAATTAAATGAAACGGAGTTACCAGATAAAAAAAATTTTTATAATGACCTCACGGATGAACACATTACTGATGAAGAATATGAGAGGGCTAAAAATGTTTGGAATTTATTTGAATGTAAAACAATCGGTGAATATTCCGATTTATATCTTAAATCTGATGTATTACTTTTGGCAGATGTTT
Source organism: Diaprepes abbreviatus (assembly GCA_034092305.1). Taxonomy (NCBI): domain Eukaryota; kingdom Metazoa; phylum Arthropoda; class Insecta; order Coleoptera; family Curculionidae; genus Diaprepes; species Diaprepes abbreviatus. Next base: position 14,226,414 of record JASJET010000002.1, on the reverse strand, counting down.
TTCAAAATTTTAGAAAAACGTGTATGGAAACTTACAAACTTGATCCTGCACATTATTATACTTTTCCAGGTTTAAGTTTTGACGCTTGTTTAAGATATACTGGAGTCGAATTGGAGTTAATAACAGACCCAGATATGTTACATTTTTTTAAAGGTAGTGTAAGAGGAGGAATCAGTACCTGTGTATGTAGGAAATCTATAGCAAACAATTTATTTCTTTCAAATTATGATCCATTACAACCATCTAAATATATTATGTATTTTGATGCAACTAATCTTTACGGATATGCGATGTCTCAGTATCTGCCCGAAAAAGATTTTGTTTGGTTATCAAATCAACAAATTCAAAATTTAGATATAATGAATATATCTGAGACTAATGACAAGGGTTATGTGCTAGAGGTTGATTTAGAATATCCTGAAAATTTACACAATTTACATAATGAATTTCCATTCTGTCCAGAAAATTATAAGCCCCAAAATTCTAAAACTTTTAAATTAATTCCAAATTTAAAAAATAAAGAAAAATATGTAATTCACTATACTTTATTAAAACAATGTATTCAATATGGAATTAAACTAACTAAAATTCATAGGGTTGTAGAGTTTACACAATCTCAATGGTTAAAAAAATTTATTGATCTAAATACAAATTTAAGAAATCAATCTAAAAATCAATTTCAGAAAAATTCTTATAAATTGGCAAATAATAGCATCTACGGTAAAACAATGGAAAATGTGGATAAAAGGACAGATATACGATTGGTTACACAATGGGCAAAAAATCATAGAAAAGATGGGGCAGAAAATTTAATTGCTAAACCATCCTTTAAAGATGTAACAATATTTTCAGAGAATTTAGTAGCTGTGCAAATGCGTAAAGTGTTAGTGCAATATGATAAACCTGTCTATGTAGGCTTTAGTATTTTAGATATATCAAAAACGGTGATGTATGACTTTTTTTATGGGTTTTTAAAACCTTTATATAAGAATAATATTAAACTTCTGTACACAGATACAGATTCCTTTATTTTGGAAATTGAGACAAGTAATGTTTATGAAGACATTAGGGTTAATATTGATAAATTCGATACTTCAAATTATGATGTTAATAATATTCATGAAATACCAATAACTGAATCTGTTGTTGGAAAGTTTAAGGATGAATATGCTGGTGAACCAATAGAAAGCTTTTATGGCACAGGGGCCAAAGCTTATTGTGTTAAGTCAGAAAATGGGTTGCTTAAAAAAGCTAAGGGGATAAAGAAAAATAGCATTAAAAAACAATTAGAATTAACACATTATAAAGATGTTGTAGAACAAAATTCAAAAGCTTTCTGTACAATGTATTTGTTTAGATCTCGACTTCACAATATTTATACAGAATTAGTTAACAAATTAGCTCTCACTTCTAATGATGATAAAAGATTTAAAATTCCCAATAGTTATGATACATTAGCATGGGGTCACCAAGATATTCCATTTTTTCAGTGGTTAATGGACCATGAAAATGAATTATAAAAAATTCTTTTAAGATTAAAAGTTTTACTCTTCAAGGCTAAATTTGAAGTATTTAAGAACATGGTAAATTTTAAAATTATATCAGTATAAAATATACCACCGTCTAGAATAAATATGTGTTTAGAATCTTTTGAAAAAGAAATTGATAACAAATTATATAGAACATATGAAAAAAGACTTTCCTCATTTAAATTCTGGAATGGAAAATTAAATCCTAAAGTGTTAGCCCAATCAGGGTTTTATTATTTAGCTATTCATGATGTTTGTAAATGTTTTTACTGTGGTGCAGAAATATTTGCCTGGAAAATTGATGATTGTCCAATTGAGGAACATTATCGTCACTGGAAGAACTGTGACTTAATCGAGTGTTTGTGGTTAGGTGAAAAAAATAAAAAATGTGAACCTGTTGTCCTTAAAGTGAAAGAAAATATGTCAACATCTTTCATTTTTTTATTAGTTTTAATAACTATGTTTGTATCTCTAATTTGTAAACAAATTATTTAATGTCCTTAAAATGAAAGAAAATATGTCAACATCTTTCATTTTTTAATAGTTTTAATAACCATGTTTGTATCTCTAATTTGTAAACAAATTATTTAATATTTTGAAAAAAAAATGTCTATATATTGTAGAAAATTAATTAAAACTGTTCAGTCTTATTTCAATCTCTTATTGTTTTGTTAATAGACATTTAAAATTGAAAAGTGTTTTAATGGCATCCCTTATCAACTACATTGTTTTACATTCAATTTTAAATAATACTTTATATGTACTTTATCCTCCAAGGGTTTTACATGGAATGGTGTGTTTTGAAAACGAAACCTCTACTATTAAACCTGAAATATGTAATTATATGAAAGCTATGAATATTAATAATTATTCAACTGCTTTCGCATATAATATGAATAATAGTCAATCTAATAGTAATTTTTTCAAAATTTACTTTCATTATCCAAATAATACAATTTTTGACACTAACTGGATTGAAAAAAATAAAAAACCATTTACGATTTCTAGCTGTGCTCATATTAAAAATGATGAGGAAGGTAAAAACTGTTTAATTCTATTTATCTTCAATATAATTTTATCAATAGGTAGTTTTTCACTTTTGTCGTTCTTGACAATTTTGTTTTATCAAGATAGGTCATAAAAATTTAATAAACTTGCTTGACCTTGAAATTTATAGAGGAGTGGGGTGGATAAGATATATTCAGACTCAGTATTTTAGTTTTCAGTTAGCATCAAGACATCATGTTTAATAGTAGCAATTTTAATGGATATAAATCCAGTTCTAGTGAAACCAATGATAAAATTAGTCAGTGTAATGAAAAATTATTAAATTCAAAAATCTACTATCTTAACAATTCCTTATCAAAATTTGTTTGTGTTGGAATTGGTATAAATGATTTTACACCAAAAGTTCTAATTGGAGGTCGAAATGGATTTCACATTTACTTGAATGAAGAAGAATGGAAAGAACTTCAAAAAAATCAAGGAGTGTTGGTGAATTATTTTTATTCTGCTCAAGCATATGCATACCCACTAAAAATTGAAAAAATCACAGTGTTTTTTGAAAAAATAAATCATTCTCCTGTTATCAGAATTCAAAAGGATGAACATTATGTGATTCTGGGAAAAGAATCAATAGATAAATTAGTTGAAATCGATGAACTTGTTGACTACAGAATTCATATAATTAAAAAGCAAGAATTTTCCAAATATTTTAATTTGTTTCATCACTATAATTATCAGTCAGGAGATGTGTTGTCTCATATTTATAGTGTTTTGGATCCATGTCAGAATTTAAACAGTGAAAATGTCGGAACTGTTTTAGAAATGTTATCTCTACATAAACAGGAATTAGAAAACAAGTTAAGAAAATCCGGTGCATTACAATAGAAATATGAAGAAATCAGTGACAATCAGTGAGAACAATAATAAAGTTTATATATTAGTAACATGGGACTTTGCATTTAGACAAGCTCGAAAAAGTGAATATCAGAAATTTTATCTTGACAGACTAAGATTTGAAAAACGAGTTGAACAATGTGAAAGTATTCTTAAAAGTATTTTTGATGTAGATCATAGAAAAAAAATATATATTGAAAGATTTAATGTAAAAATATAAATTTATATTTTTAATCTCAGTTGTAAACATCTTAAAAATTATATTGTTAGTATTTGTTGTAAAAAGGATTATCGTAAATAAAAAATATGTTATATAAATAGGTCTTTTATTTAAAAATTTGATATACAATATTACTTAAAATTAATTACAATACATCTTTTTTAAGAATCCATGAATTATGTGATTTATCGAATCCTAACCATTTAACAAAAACTTGGTTCCCCTTCTTCCTTAAAATTTTTTCAACCAAAAACACATCTGGATGTTTAACTTTTTGTAACTCTTCTTGGTAGAAACCTCCTTCAATATATTCATTTTTACTATCTTTTAATAAATAGGTGGGTGGATTTGTTAACTGAACCTTTCTAATTTGAAAAATTTCAGTTGACCAATTTGGAGTATATCCTTTTTCAAAAGCTTCTCTTTGTTTGGAAATTCTAACAAAATCATTTTCTTTAAATGTAGTGCGCTTTAAATCAAATGTTTTTTTAAAAGTAAAAGAATTTTGCAGTATAGTTTTCTCATTTTTTTTATTAACCTCAACAGGTCTATATCCGGTAGTTCTATGAATACTATTATTATATTTTTCAATAATAGTGGGTAAAATAGAGTACCATTGGTAATTCCCTCTATTACTAAAATATTTCCACATTATATTTTTTAAAGTTCGATTTACGCGTTCTACAATACTCGCTTTGAGATTAGAGTAAGTATTATAATGATTAATTTTGTAATAATTCATAAGATCTTTAAAATCTTTATTGAAAAATTCTTTTCCCAAATCTGTCTGCAAATTTTGCGGTTTACTTGTTTTTTCTAAAATTTTTTTCATAGCTTCAGTTACATCTTTTCCTTTTTTACTTTTAAGTGGTTGAGTCCAAACATACTTTGAGAATGCATTTATCACCACCAAAATATATCTATAACCTTTATTAAATTTGGAATAGGGTTGCATCTCTACCAAATCAGCTTGCCATAAGTCATTAAGGCTTTTAACAATAGTTCGTCTTCTTCTATATCTTCTTCTTGCCGGTTTATGTAATTCATCTACAACTGTTTCTTTAATATTTTTACTCATAGTACTAGAATAAAATTTCTTAATACCTTCTTTAAATAACTTATTTTATTTGTTTGTTATCTTTTTTTAGCAAATCTTCGATTTTATATTCCAAAGTTTTAAAAGATGCATTATTCGAATCTTTGACTTTTTTGATTTCATCTTCGATTTTATATTCCAAATTTTTAAAAGATGCATTATTCGAATCTTTGACTTTTTTGATTTCATCTTCAATGTTGGTAATTCTTACATTAATTTTAGTTTCAAAAACAACAAGTGATTTTATACTTTCGTTTCTCATTTCTCTTACTGTTGCGTTTAATTCTTCTCTAGCATATGCCATTGTGTCATTAAACTCTTTTCTAGAAACTTCGGCTGCTCTTTGAACTAATTCGTTTAGTGATTTTATTTCTTTTACCAATTTATTTTCTAGATTTTTTATATCTTTTCCTAATTGAAATTCTACATTTGTTAAATTTAATTTTATTTCTACCAATTTTTTTTCTATTTTCTTTATATCTAAAATCGCTTTTTCAATTTCAATTCTTACATCGTTCAAAGATTTTTCATAATCATTTAACTTTGTTGAAATTTCTTCAATTTTTGAACTGTGTTGTGCAAGTCCTTTTTTTAAATCATGGATAGAGGTGTTAATCATAGCTTGTATTAGTTCTGCTAAAGATTCTAATTCTTTTTCTAATCTTTTATTCAACATCTTTTGAAAATATTCATCATCAACAGTGGTTTTTAATTCTGTTTTTAGATTGTTTAATTGTGAGATTATCTCCATGATTTGTTCACTATTTTTTAAAATTTCATTTTTAAATTTATTTTCAATTTTTTCATCTACATTTTGTAAATCTGTGTTTAATTTCTTTTCCAAATTTTTCAAGTTTAATAGAATTATTTCAGCATTATTTTCAATTGAATTAATTTTCTGATTTATTTCATTAATGTTATCGCTATCTTTTTTATGGATTATAAAGTGTGTATTCATAGCTCTCTCTATTTGTTGTGTGTTTTTATTCATACCATCATGAATGTTTTGAAAATTACCTATTTCTTCAGAAACCCTATTATTAAGTTTGTTCGTAAATTCTTGGAACTTTGATACCATATCTTTTATAATAATTTGTTTAACATTTTCTATTGCAGAAGTATCATTTATTTTTGATTTAACCAATGTTATTTCATTTTTTATGTTATTTTCAAAACTTTTTACTTCATCATATTTCTGTTTTATTGTTTTAAAATCATCTTCACACTTCGATGTTTTTTGAGAAAAACTTTTTAATAGTTCATCATTGTCTTTGACAATATTTTTTATATTTAATATCCTGTTATCATAGTTTGACACAACATTTTCTTCAAATAACTTAATTTTTTTCGAAATAGATTCCACATTTTCATCATTTTCACTAACTCTCTTTTTTAAATTTACAATATCATTTTTTAACACAGGTTCAAATCTTTGAACAATATCATCACTTTTAAAATTTTTTAATATTTCATTTTCAACATTGGCTAGTATTTTATTTTCTATTGTAGGTATATCTACTGTATACTTTTTAGAAATATGACGTCCAAATTTATCAATGGTCATTTTAACAATGTTATGTAACAATATTTACTACATTCTTTTATACAATTATATTGGCTTCTTTCAATTCTTCAATAATAGAAATAATTTCGTTGTTATGTCCTGTATTCCCAGCCATCATAGATGCTACCAACAGTCGAAGTCTATCAACAAGTTCATTTACGTTATCCCAATATACGTAATCGGTATAAGGTTTATTAACTTTTAAAGTTATTCCGGATCCTGTTCTTTTCGAAGATATTCGAGTTTCCCTGTATGGAGCTTTTCGTCTGTCAAAAAATCCTTGAACTATATTATGCGTTTCGGAATTTATGGTTTTAGTTTTTGTAATTCCTTTATTTTGTAAATAAGGCCCTATTATAGAAATATATTTTTGTGATCCATTTCCCTGTACCTGCTCATTTGGATCATAATTTCTACGGTATGCATTGGTTCTCTTTAAAATATCCATATAATTTTCCAAATCTTGTTTTTTATAACCTACTGGTTCCTTTTTAAATAATAATTCATATAAACCTGGTGTACCTGTATAAGTTATACCTTCAACTTTTATGTTTTTACCGATAATTTCTATAGGTCTTTGTGTTAAACCCAAAAAGAATTTCTCAGTTTCAAAATCATGTACTATTCCATAGAGGTGATCAAACTTATGTTCCACATCTTTTACCCCTCCATCAATATATTGACGAGGTAATTCATGAAATCCTGATAAATATTCTTGATATAAAGGTGTACTGACAAATGTTTGAATTGTTTGGCGTGTTTGTTCTAATATATCCGAAAGATTTCCTACCGTAGATTGTGAAATTGAAGAAGGGGTGGTTTCTGCTATGACACTTGTTTGTTGTAAAGATGGCATCTGACTATGTGAAGCTATACTGGTTTCCCAATCAATAATTGTTGGTATTTCTGTAGGAAGAATTGGAGTTTTCCCTGTCTTTCTTTTTTCTGGTGTTGATGTTCCATACTGTAGTTTTTTTCTTGGTGTTAGTGTTGGAAACAATATTTTTTCTGGTGTTTCATAATTTTTTTTAATGGGTGTTTGTAGCTCTTCCTTTACCTCAGCCGATTCAATTTTACCAATTGTTGAAATTAATTGTTGTAGGGGTTGAGTTATTGGTTTATAGGTTTCCTCCAATTTGGATTGTGCTTCAAATTCAGCATTTTTTAAACTTTGATATTTTTGTTTAACAGCTTTCCTTGACTTAACAAGCTCTCTTGCTAAGCGTTCATTCATGATTAGTTAAATTTTTCACAAAACTTTTATTTTTATAAGAAAATATATGAATCAAATCCTTTTCGATATCGACCGGATTTTAAATTCGAATCCTTGTCTATTACCAAAAATCCAAATTTATCTTTCCAACACATCAAACATAACTCATTAAATTGATTAAATGACATATCAACATTAACATGATCATCATAAATATGTTTTAAGTTCGTTTTGTCTTGTTGAAATATAACAATCAAATTCGCATTGTCTCGAATTAATTGTTTTGGAATCGAAGAATACGTTTGACACAAATAAAAACAATCAGTATTTTTATGTCTTCCGAAACAAAAATAATCTTTTACAACATTCTGATTGCAACACACTATATCATCAAATATAATTATGGAATTTGGTTTTATTTCTTGTGGAGAAACAATATTTTCTTCATTTTCGGATTCATAATATCCAATTTCTCTCAATGGTTTAAAAAGTAATCTCAAATATTCATATTTTGGTTGATATAGAGACTTTGAATAAATATATAAATTTTCAAACCGTAAACCATTGGGATCTTCAATTAAACTTATAATGATATTAGTTTTACCACACCCTGATGGACCAATAATTAACCCCCTTTTACTAGAGCCTTCAAACAATTTTCCATGTTTTCTAAAATTATTTCTTGAAGTCTCATGGTCTTTAATAATAATTGAATAAGGTTGTTTGACAATTTTCATATATAAGAGGATGTATAAAGGGTAAGTTCTAATTTAAAACTAGTCAGTTTGTTCCAAGATTTCAATTATATAATGCCAATCTCATATAAGCAACAATCCATTTATAAAAGAAGAGTCAGAAAAAGAGGTAGTGGTTTAATTAATACTCTAATAAATAAGTTACCTTTTGAATTACATCTACCTGGGTATAATTTTTGTGGACCTGGAACCAAACTAGAAAAGAGACTAGCTAGAGGCGATAAAGGCATAAACTTATTGGATGAAGCTTGTAAAGAGCATGATATTGCCTATGCACAATCAAATGATATAAAAAGCCGACACGCTGCTGATAAATTATTAGGTGACAAAGCTGCCGAAAGGTTCAGAGCAAAAGACGCCACTTTTGGAGAAAAAACTGCTGCACTTGGAATAAGAGGTGCAATGAAAATTAAAAGAAAATTTGGTATGGGATTAAAAAAAAGAAGGAAAAACAGAAGTCGAAAAACTCGTCTAGGACGAGGAATAACTTTATCTCAAGCTATTTCAAAAGCAAGACAAGCACTAAAAGGAAAACAATTTAAAAGTTTGACTGATATCATTCAAACCGCACTTAGATCTATCGGAGATAGTAGAATATTATCACCAAAAAATAGAATCATACCAATTCCAAAAACTGGTGGATTTCTACCTCTTATTCCTTTATTTGCTGGTTTGTCCGCTTTAGGTGCTCTTGGAGGAGGAGCAGCAGGTATTGCGAAAGCTGTCAACGATGCAAAAGCTGCTAAAGAAAAATTAGAAGAGTCCAAAAGACATAATAAAATGATGGAATCTATAGCAGTAGGAAAACAAGGAAGTGGTCTTTATTTAAAACCATATAAAACTGGATGTGGATTATATCTGAAACCTTATTCAAAAAACTGTTAAAACAAATACCTCGAAAACCACTTACAAATTATGATTTAAGTAAATATATTAATCTACTTAAAATTCCCAACTTTCGAGGTATATTCATGAGAGATAAATTACCAAAAAAAATTAATAAAAATGAAAGTGGTATTGTTAATCTCGATAAGAATAGTGGTGATGGAACTCATTGGACTGCATACATAAAAAAAGGGAAAAATATTTTATATTTTGATAGTTATGGCAATTTGCGACCATCTACCGAATTAACAAAATATTTTTTCAGCGATAAAAAGAAAAATATTGTGAAATATAACTACGATCATTATCAATCAATTAACAAAACAAATTGTGGTGAACTCTGTCTTAAATTTCTTTATAATAATGGTTGAAAAACAATATTAATTCATTTTGTTAAAAATTTTTAAAGAGATATGTCGTACAGTTTTGTCATTAGTGGTAATTCCCCCACGCTTTCTGTTAATATTCATCCTCCAATATATTTAGATGAAAATTTTGAATATTCCATTGGACTTGTAAATTTTGAAACTTTTAATGCTATTCCAAATATTGATGAGACTAATAATCTTTTCATTTATGACTCAAATAAAGAAATAAGAATACCACCAGGTAGTTATGAAATAGATGATGTAAATAATTTTATTCAAAAATTTTTGGACAATCGTACTTTTCTTCATATTTATGCCAATAATAATACTTTACGAACACATATTAAAACAGATATTCCTATCTCGTTTCGTGATGGAACTATAGGAAAAATATTAGGTTTTAAAAATAAGGAATTAGAAGGTCTTAAGGAGCACATTTCAGATTTTCCAGCGGAAATTATTAAAGTAAACGCCATAAACATCGATTGTAATATTGCCGAAGGATCATATTTAAATGGAAAACCTGTTCATATAATACATCAATTTTTTCCTAGTGTAGCTCCTGGTTTTAAAATAATAGAATCACCACAAAATGTCCTTTACTTTCCTGTTACTGTAAAGGTAATAGACAATATAAACATTAAAATAGTAGATCAAGATGGTGATCTCATCAATTTCAGAGGAGAAACGGTAACAGTAAGACTACATCTTAAAAAAATAGATGAATAATGGTTATTTTATATAATAAAAAAGTCTCAAATTATAATTTTTCAAAAAAATTTTACTCTAAAAACATTAATAAGAAAGATACTAAACGACATTTAACTAGTAATAAATTAAACTCTCAAAGGTTAACACCTTCTAATAAAAAATTTCTGATAAGTTTAGGTTTCAAACTAAAATAAAATGGAATATTTAAATGTAAAAGAAAATATTCTTGTAGATGAATCAATATTAAGCTGGGAAATACTATCATTTGAACCTTTCAATCCTACAAAACTTGGATTAAATGATGAAATTAGAATTGCTCTACAACAAACAGGAAAATATCCTTTACCTTGCAAAAGTGAATTATATTTAGAATTTCAAGTTACCAAAGAAGATGATACTCCATTGGCTAATACGGTATTAATCAACAATGCTCCAGCATTCTTGTTTGAAGAATTACGTTATATTTTAAATGGTGTTACAATTGATTCAGTTCGAGATGTAGGAATTACTTCAACTCTTAAAGGATACATATCATTTAATCAAAACGAAAGTGCTAAATTGGAAAATGCTGGATGGTATCCAAAAACGAAACCTAAAGAAAAAATTATGACTGATGAAAAAGGAAACGTTTCCCTATGCGTCCCATTAAAAATGTACTCGGGATTTTTTGAAGATTATAACAAAATAATTTTAAATTCACAACAAGAACTAATACTAATAAGAAGCAATGATGACACTAATGCTTTAGTAACCACAAGTGATGATGAAAAACCGAAAATTAAAATAACCAAACTTTGTTGGCGAGTTCCACATCTTACTGTGGCCATTCCCCAAGAATTGGCACTAACGAAAATTATTGATAAAAACAATGATATTCTTCTTACTTTCCGAAGTTGGGAATTAATTGAATATCCAGAGTTATTAGAAAATACAAGACATAATTGGCCTGTCAAAACCTCCACAAAAATTGAAACACCAAGACATGTACTAATTGCTTTTCAAAAGGATAGACGTGGTAATTTAAAATCAGATATGAGTAAATTTGATCATTGTGACCTAAGGAATATAAATGTGTTTTTAAATTCAGAAAGATATCCTTACCAGGATCTTCAGCTTGATTTTAAAAATAATAAGTTTGCTACCCTGTATGAAATGTTTTCTGAATTTCGTCAAGTATATTATAACTTTCCAATAGAACCAATATTTAATCCCAAAGAATTTAAAGATAATGCACCTATTGCTTACATTAATTGCTCTCATCAGAGAGATTTATTACAATCCGGCCCAGTAACCATGAGAATTGAATTTGAGACAAAAGAAAAAATATCGGGAAAAACAGCTGCGTATTGTGTTATAATACATGATAAAGTATTTAGCTATAATCCATTAACAAAAATTGTTAAACAACTTTAACTTCTCCCACCACATCAAATATCATTATTAAAATGAAAATATATCAAATAAGATCAGTTGTTTCTATACCATAGTTTGTTGCACATCAAATGGAATGTACAAAATACAAAAAGAAAAAATAGAACTATTTTTAAAAAAAATTAAACATCTCAAAAATCTTATTGAAGACTATTCGAAAAAACAATTTGTAATAAAAAAATTTAGTACTTTAAAAATTTGCTAAATAAAAATGAGAATAGTTATGGATGTTCAAGGATTTAAGGATGAACACAACAAGTTTATTCCTAAAGAACTTGCAATGTTTGATGGACATAAAATGAGTCATTATATTTTTAAACCACCGTATCCACTACAAATGCTTCCACCAGAAACATACAAGCAAGCAGAATGGTTAATGAAATTTCATCACTGCATCAATTGGAATACAGGATATATTCCTCTTCATAATTTTTCATCTATAGTAAAATACTTAACAGAAAAAGGAGAATTCATTTATATTAAAGGAGAAGAGAAAGCTAATTTTATTAGAAAATATTGTACTAAGCCAATAATTGAATTGGACGAACAACCTGTTTTAATTAAATCATCTCCTAAATGTTTTTATCATTCTCAATCACCTTCAATGTGTGCCCTTTCTAATGTATTCTTTATGTATAAAAATTTTTTTATGAATGAATAAATTAACAATTAATGTTATAATATTTTTTTTATTTATCCACATCCCCACATTACTAACAGAAAATTATATTTTCCTATCTTTACATAATCAAATATTTAAACATAACAGCCATTACACAATAATAAAACAACTATAAAAATTTAAATATTTTATTTCACACTAACTTTAATTAACCAATAAATCAATACATAAATTTATTTCTTTATTGAGTCCAATTTTTTTAAGTTCATCAAAGAATTTTAACACATTTTTAGTCTTCAAAAATTCACTACACAATTCTGCTGCTTTTTTACAACAATTTGCATGATCAACATATTTTATATATAACAATAAATCTTGACCCTCACTTTCTTCTTCAACTAAACAAGATAAATATCTGGAACATGCTTCGTTCATAATGAACCCTTCATAAAGGTCCCTCACAAAATTTTCAATTTTAGGCATCATCTTCACCACGCAATTTGATTAGTTCTTGTAATACAACAGGATCTCTAATATATTGGTTTAAATGACGAACTTCATGATGAAACCAACTTAACTTCACTAATTCACGTATAAACTGTACAATATCTTTCTTTTGAAAATAACGTTCGCACAATTTCACAGCCTCTGTATGGTTTTTGGATATATCCAAATAATATTGAAACCAAGATGGACCACTATCAACTGCATAATGTTCGAACTCAAAAGCAGAACTTTTACATTTTTTATAAAATTTTTGAATTAATAAATTTAATTCACTTTCGTTAGAAGCAGTAGACATATTTCATTTTAGTATGTTTTAAGCTGGTAAAGTGTTGCTTTTATAATCAAAATTTAAAGAAGGGATACAAGGTCATGTTAACATGTATACGAAGTAACTCGAATGTATACGAAGTAACTCGTATGTATACGAGATAATTCGAATGAGAAAACAAAAGAGGAGGAGGATGAAAAGTGTTGATGATACGAGGTTTTTTAATAAGTATAATGAGAGATTTGAAAAGTATAATGAGAGAAGAAAAGAGGAGGAGGATGAAAAGTGTTGATGATTTACTCTTACTCCTCCTCCTCCTCTTTCCTTCTCTCATATATCCACTACTAAAGTCATAAAATTTAATTTTCTAATTTTTAGTTTTTTTTTATTTAAAGTGTAACCTGTCATACGTAGCATGATCCGAAATCAAATATAAGTCATTGATCATCCTGGTCAAAAAACATTTTTAGTGGGATAAACTAAAATGCCCTCTCAAATGGGTAATATCCGTTTTCAATTTTCTCCGCACTCTTGACCTTGACTGGTATGAACCATAAGGCGTTTTATAAGATACGCAAAACCTCGTATTAAAATCTTCCTGTCACCTCCAGATATGGGTTCGCTACTCTTCCCCTAAACTGCATTTCTTTATCCCACATAGGTTTGAAGACAACTATATAAATTGATTGGTGTGTAAGCAGCTTCTTTATTAATACCCTTCATGGCATTTGTTCCTTTTACATCATTTTTGTTTTTAAGAAGCCTGGTGGAGATATATTTAGAATAACAATTTTTACGCACAAGAAACAACTATAATCGTTGTCCTCAATAGAATATTGCTATATTTTCTCTAAATCTATTTGCTACAAGCATTGATATTCTTCAGTGGTGGTATGACTTCTTGAGAAATTATTTTTTGCTACCTTATAAGATCTATTCTGATCCACTCTTTATATAGAGAAATTCTGAGATCGATTCATAATATTTTTCTAATTTCAATAACCTGTTTAAACTCTTTCTTATCGCATTTGTGACTTCAGTTATTCGAAAGTGAATTAATACTGTGTATCTATTATAGTGGAGATATCGAGATATTTAATCCTTTACGATATCTTCTAAAATTTCGTTACTATTCTTATCGAAAAGTAGAAAGCCAAACCTACATATCATTCTGACACTTGGAGCACATTTCTTGAAATTTTTGATAAGTAACGGCTCGTGGAACATGTTCACGGTGTTAACTTATTTCACTTTGCTTAAATATAATAATTAAATTGGCCTTATCGCGTGCAATTTTCTTAGAACTATGGAATAAATTTACGCATATAGCAGCATAAAAAATAAATACGTATATCATTTGGTTTTGCGTCCAATATTTCCGCAATATTTGACGCATCACTTAAAGTACAATTATTAAAAATCTTGAAATTCGATAATATTATGCTTAAAAAACATATTTTTGTTGATGTAGTGACTCTGAATAAATATAAATATTTGTAAATCTCAGGTCCAAAAAATCGGTATCCATAAATAGATAATCGGCGTAATGAGCCGTATTTGTAAGATATTTATTCTTGTCTAAATCTCATCTTTTCATCAAAATTGTCAATAGAAAGGTTATGTTTATATTAGACACACATCGTTACGAGATTACTATTAAAAAAAACTACAGCTTACTTTAATAACCAATTAGATCTTATTAGCTAACCTTAATAAACGCTCTCATTTATTAAGTAAGTCTGGAAATGGTAATTATTAATTTAGGTTACTGTTTGAGTTGCATCTTTCCGGATATCGATATTGCGAACTCAGAATCAAAATAGTGAATCGTAAATCGAGAAACGATCAAGGAATTAATCTTTTGAATCACGTTTGTAAAATAACATGATTTATCTCATTTGCACAATTCAGAAAATTTTAGCTTCCCACACAACCTAGATTACGAGCTAGAAGAAGTGCTTGAAATAGAGTTAAGTCTACAAACTTTTAAGTATCAGAGGGAGCATTTGTGACCAATGTAATGAAAGCTGAACAATGTATGGGTACATCTGTATCATATTTGTCAGTCAAAAATATGATCAAAATAGTCCAACGAGAGCGGGTCCGTTGTAAATGGTATACTAAAGGAAAAAATATAAATAGAAGTGGTATGACACATAAAGTTTTCTTGAGTTCAGCTATAGAAAGGTAGACTAAAATGTGGTTGTCGGACTTGTATTGTCTTTGTTTTTATTTATTTTTACGACGTTTCGATTAGGTTGTATCTCTAATCATTATCAAGTATAAACTGAATAGAAAGGTAGTTTCATCGAAGTTAAGTGAACCAAAATGATTGATTAAAATATTATGGAAGCATCTAAAATAGCTCTGGCAGCTGCCCGTAAACTTTTAAAATCCACACGAAGTAAACGAAAAATTCGGACTCCAAGATTTATGCTAATTCCAAAAATTGGTGAAGTATTATAATTATTATCAATTTTTACCGTATTATCCGATTTGGAATCTTGAGCTGACGGAATTTCAGGTATCGTGCGTGCAGCAAAAAAAAAAAAGGAATCAAACTCTGAAAAGACAGCCACCATATTGCATAGTAATTTCAAAGCATACGGCTTACATTTTAAATCATATCGCACTGGTATAGGAGTCCCTATATCACCAAACAATATCAATTTATCAAAGTATGCATTAAAATTGGAATTTCGTAGTTTCGAAGAGTATGTCTGAGGGATTTATTACCTATACGCGGATTGCGAAGAAATGAAGCAATAATTAATTTAACCCACATGGATATATACAGAAAAAAACCACAGAAAGTAATGTACTCGAGAAATTTGAAGATTTACCTCCACCTGTAGAAGTGGTGCATTAATTACATTCCAGTCTAGAAACATCAAATAATATTTACTTCATCTACAAAAGTAATTTTTGGAACAGGATGGTGTAGTCATGTTAAAAAAATTTATAACGAAGCAAATGTCTACCAGTCTAGTAGACATTGGTATACAATCAAAATTAAAATCGCTTGGATATAGTCGGTGTCAAGATCAGAGATAGAGAAAATTGAAAAAGGGTATATCCCTAAAATTCCCTTTAACGAACCCAAAAACTTTTAAACAGGTTGCACTTACCCTATGTTCAAGTCTGACGTTTTATATTTTAACCTTCCTACTATATAATTGGAGATAAAGATATTTGTAGTTCGAATTCTAGATATAATTCAGTGAACAGATTACGTTTTCAGTGACATCGATTTAGCGTCAAAGCTATTTCAATTCTGAAAAACGGAATTATTGAACAAAAGAAAAGTGTATGAGATATTCTAATGATATAAGTTATCATATTCATTTTTTTTTGTTTTACAATTTCTATGATCGATATTAATTAAAGAACAATTGTACTGCTATAGTACAAATCATTCCATTTTATTAACACAAATCATTCCATTTTATTACTTAAATTATAAAATATACTAAAAAAAAACTTTCTTTTGCTAAATTTTTTATAACATCCTTTACATTTCTTATAACTAAGACACTGGAAAAATGGTTCTTTGAATAAAATCAACTAAATACATAAAAAATGCCTTAGCACTTATTTTGCAGTTGCAGCCTAATATTAGCAAGACAATAATATTTTTTTATTTATCCTATTCTTAACTTGATCTATAGATATGTTATAGATAGGTTAAATTATTACTAAGCTTGCTTCTATAAACAGAACAAGAGAATTCAATATTTTTTCCATGTCAGTACCTTTCATTTTAAAATTGTCTATAATACTGGTATGTAAATTGAAAGATCGTGACAGCTATTTTTGAGATATATGTTATTAAGCGAAAGCTAAAAAAGAATTTAACTTCAAACTGTAACCAAAAAAAGTCATGTTGTTTTCATTTGACTTAAAATATCTCGAAAGGCCAGCTTCGATTCAGTGAAAAATCTGCTGTAAAAATACCTTCAACTTTTTAAACAGCTGAATCTTTGATATCTGTGTAATTAATGAGCATTGTAAAAGGAAACTGAGAGAAAATAAGAAACAATAATACATAAGCAGTGTATGCCGTTAAAACTTGATATTATATGTATATCCATGCAGCAAACGAAGGTAGATATTCGATTGTTTATATATTTTAGAGCGAAGCTATTCCTAACGCAGCTTTTAACTCCAACTGGATTGAAGGAAGTCAACAGTTTAAAAAAGACTTGATGTTCTTTATTTGTATAACTCAACAACCAATGAAGTTCAAAGCCGTTCTTTTTGAAATATCCACGGCAATTTATCTGGCAGTAAGTATATGCAAAAATATACCATGCACTTTACCTATTCAGTTTCAAGTATTTGTAAATACATTACGACATCTATTTCCTGGTTTTTGAAGTAAGAAAATTTTACCAGCAACATTATTACACTAGTAGATAAAACGTAATATAAAGGTTGGAAATAAATTAAACAGTGGATTCTTTAGTAAAAAATATTTTTTTGTCATATGTAGTTTTGCTTTACAAATATTCGTTTCTAAATTACAGGGTGCTAAATAATTAAAAAAATTAATTTTAGTCTAAAAACTTTCGAGCGCTAGAAGATAATGAAACGAAATTTTAGCTAGAGCTTAATTTGATATTGCTCCAGTAACAGAAAAAAAGTTGACTTCGTAGTTTACTCAGTGGCGTGCGTACGGATATCATCGTACGGTTTAAAAAAATGTGGTATGCCTCTGGTAAAAATTTTTCTTGATCATTTTCTCTAATTTGATTTTTTGTTTTAAACAAAATTTTCCTTTTGCTTTTTCTTTGAATCTTTCGTCATTTTTCCGTAAATAAGCCTTTTGATAATACCATTTTTCCATTGTATACACAGAAAAATGTAGAAACATCAACAAAAATTTAAGAAACAGAAATATTATTGGGTATGTTTTAACTCATTTTTAAGAACTTGCTACATGGGCATTTAAGAAAGACACTTACATATTTAAAATAAAACACTATTAATTAATTAACAATAATAAATATTCTCTTAACTTACAAACTTAAAGTAATTACTAATTAACAAAAATTACTCAAAACAAAGATATCACAAAAGATACCGAAAATGTTGCCCCCAGCTGCAATACATTTTCCAATGCGTTTCCTCATGGATTCTCTTACTCGTGCAAAAATATCATGCATCTCTCAAATTTTCCGACATCCAATTTCAACTCTTTGAGAGAGAAGTTTTAAATTTCAGAATAAATTTTAATTATACTATACTAATAAGTTTTCTTTTTGATTTCAGGTAATTAGAGCATCAGTGTCATACTATACATTTTTACAGAAGATAAGCAACTCGTAATGTGCAGGACATTATCGATACTGTCAAGTGTTTACATGAGGGTTTACTAAAATTAGCTTAGAAAAATTGCACTAATATAAAATACACTTTTGCACAGAAGTATTAAATATCTCCATCAAATTGAATTTTAACTTTAAGAAAATTCTATGTATGTTAATTTATTTAATGGCAATTGTTTCGTTGTCAATATATCTAGGCAACTTTCAGTACATTTGAAGATATACAATAGAATGAGAAATCAAATTTATGGTGTTGGCGTTTTTCATTCTTTCTGAAAAAAAGGGTTTTTATAGATTTTAAGTTCGTCCTTTGGCCATGAAAATCTGGTCAGATTTTCCTATCCTAACCGGTGGTTTAATTGCAATCCTAATTAAGTTTCATATCTTTGGATATACCGATTAATTATTATTCAAAAACAATATAGTTTGCAAAATGCAAAATTAAGAATATTAATGCTACATTATGGGTATTTATAAACAACTATATAATTAGAAATTTCAAAGATTGTCAGTTGATAGAGAACAAAAAAAATCTACTATCAAGTAAGAATTCTGTGAAACTGAAAGAAAGAGATACGCCAAATTGTTATCTTAAAAATATTACATCAGAAAATTCATAGACACCTGAAAATTAGTCATATTTACTAAAGATGTTTCCTAATTGCAAGTAGTTCAATAAATCTATTAGTGATTTTCTATTAACACATTTACAACACATAATCTGTTCCTAACAAATTAACTATATTAATACATTTTTGAAAGCAATCCTTAGCTCCTTATGAAAAACTGAAGCAACGTAATATATCTTGAAAACAGAGCAGCAGTATTTAGTTTTTCTGAAAAACACTTCATGAAGTAATTCCTTGCGTTTACCTTAAATATATCCTAATAAGAAATTATTGAAATTTACTCAAATACTAATTCTGATTTCATGCTAAACAAAGCTCGAAATTATAATTTTTAGTTATTCCAGTAAAGGAGACAAGCAGAGAAAACGAAAATAAAGTCAGTGAATCTGTACTACCATAGTATTTTCCTGATCTGTTACAATGTAGCATTGAATGAAAAAGAAAATATATTTATTTTAAATATTTTTTAATTGGTTTGAACATATAATAATTAATTTTAATTTTATTTCATTCAAATCGATGTACATGCACAAAAAAATACATGTCGGTACAATTTAGAACTTTCTTTTTTTAGAACTAGGTTAAAAATAAGTTTTTTTAATACTCAACAATTATTTTCAAATTTTAGAACGTTAATGTTAATTTCCATCAATGGAAAATTTGTAGTCATAGTTCTAATCTAAAACTAACCTTAAGGCACAATTCACAAATTTTGTAGTTATTAGGAAATTTTCACATTACTTTGACTATTGTACATTTTTCTTGAATAAAAATGCCTCAACATTTTTTTTTTGTTTTATTTCAAAAGCAAATTACCAAGATACATTAGGCGATTTTCCTATACAAGATTTATTTTAGTTCATCTTCCGAGGGAGCTTTCTATTTAAACGAGGAAAAATCATATCCACCAATGCTATTATCAAATTTAGCATCATCAGAAATAAAATTTAATTTCTAAGAAATGAAGTAGATACGAGACCAATTATTTTAATTAACCGCTTCTAGTTAAAATTTATTATTTTTGGTGACTACCATAGAGAGAAATACAAAATTTTCATATATACACATAAATTAGATCCCAGCTATAAAGGAAATAGCTGCGTCAAAAGGTATATTGACTATGCAACACTGGTAGCTTCAAAATACATAGCAACTGTTATGTGACAAATGTTTCCATTTTAGTAACAGTTTGTTACGATCTTGTCTCTCTTATATTCGCTCACTGGATCGAAATAAAGCACAATGCCTTTTACTAATAAATAACAACTCGTTAATAACTACTTCTTAACACATTCAAAACCCTAATAAAATATACTAGCATACGAACCTAGAAGTTACAAGAAATATGACTAAATAATGATGACTCATGGATATATTATTTCTATAAGGACTCATCAAAATATTTATATAAGAACGCACAAAAAATTCTAGCCCCTCATCCCGATGAATTTCGATACTTCCGTGGTATGGCTTCAATCTGTGGAGATGTACTACACTCATTTTAGCCTTGAGACTTCGGTGAATTCTATAAACAACCTAGTTGCTTCTCTTGAGGACATTACATGGTTCTTCCCATACCGTTGATGTCATATGAATTGACTAATGTCTTCATTACCAGGTATTAACAGGGTTCGATGGATTGGAAAACTAATCCGAAGTGACTTCCAGAACTCTCGTTGCTCTGGTTGTTTGTTCGGCAATGACTGATTGGTTCGGTATTACGGTTCTTTGGCAGAATAAACCTTTCAGTGTCAAACTTTAGAATGTTAGGCTCGTTGTGGAAGGAAAATCCATGTTGACGAATCAGGTACATATCCAAAAAAAACTCATCTTCTATATAGGCAACTAACAACAAATGGTTTAATTTTTAAAGTTCCATGTTGAAACTCTACTTGCAATGTTCCAATTTCACTAAATGCTTCTGCAGTTACAGTTCCTAACGGACAATGGTAGGATTTTAAATTTATCAGTAAGTCTTTACTTTAACATAGAGACTGCAGCACCCGTGTCAACAGTTATAATAATAGATGTATCATTGACTTATCTTCAAATTGGTATTTTCTCAACTGAGCTGTAATAGGAGACCCTACTCTTTGTTCCGTTTTGCTACAGTGCGTGTGTTTTTCCTTACATGGTCTTCTCTACAAGGTATCTGCTCTGTTGAACAGCCTTGTTCTGTTGCAGTTTGTCCTGATTCTCTTCTCTATAATTTATGGATAGTGAACTAGACCTTAATTGCACCTGATAGGTTCTTTCCCATATGTTCAGTTCGTCCACATCTGTAGCACTGTATCTGGTTTCTTAGCTGTACTCGTTAGTCTCTTCTAATGTGTCCAATTCGACCATATATGTAGCACTCGATATGATTTCTGCTATAACGTGAAGTATCATTTATTCTACGTTTGATTTTAGAATTGCACTGTTATAGTTTTTCCTGATTCTCAGTTGTACGGTCTCTGAATGGTAAACAAGACCTCAATTGCACAGAGTTTCTTTTCATAAGTCCAGTTCGTTCACATCTATAGCATGCGGTATGGTTTCTTCTACAGCATGAGGTATTACTTATCGTATCTAGTTCCTTAAGGATTTCAGATAACATTGTCTCCATTATTTAGTTCAGCAAATTCTTGTTTTCGTATATTGTAGCAACTCTTATTTTTGGTCTTGACACATTAAAGGATGCCTCTATTCCCAAAGCCCTATCCGACACTTTATTATAATTACTGTATGCAACATAAGCTGTATTTCTTGATCTTTGATTTAATCCTTAAAATATTGGATTATAAGCTCATTTAGAAATTTTCGCCTAGCTCCTGGGTAAGGGAGATGAATAAGGCGTTGGACATATGTTTCATAATCTTTGAAACTTTCCCCATTTCTCTGATATTTCAATTTGATTGCGACTGGTACAACTGATATAATAGGCTATATCTATTGCGGACAATAGAAGCTTTATAATTTCCATCACAATTTGACAAGTGGAAATTTTATTAGGTTTTGAAATAGTATGGTAAAAGATTTTTTCATCCGCTGAGTATTGTTTTAAAGTTTTAATAATCGATGGCTGTCCAAAATAATAAGACATATGCCATGCTAGTGAGATCCCTCACAAAGCATTTATATTTAATGTTAAAAAAATCTTGTGATGAAATATTGAAAACTTGTTTTTATGTTGTGGATATCTGAAAATAAGACAACCATATCCAAACTAATTAGTCTGATTAAAGAATAACTTAGTAGAACAGGGAACCATTACAAAGCCAGGGCCCAAAATGTGTGACAAAGGAAACGAGAGACGAATAGAACGTTCTGACTTGAGAAGAAATCACATTTTCAGTCTCATGTAGAGGGAAAAAATGAAAATCGCAATCATGAAAGCTCGTACACAACAATATGAAAAAATATACGTACCTCCCCTATAAATTTCATATTTTGCAAAATACACGTCTCGATAATGCTCTGTAATTGGTATGTGGAACAAGTCAGAGCCAAAACCGAATCTGAAAGATTGGTAATGCATATTATTTTACATAGGCAGGTATTTTTTAACCGATTTCTAAAAGGAGGTTCTAATTTCGACCGCTGTGTATTTTCTATATATATATATATATATATATATATATATATATATATATATATATATATATATATATATATATATAATATACATCAATTACTTCGGAACTGCGGCACCTATTTCAATGAAATGTTTTGCATTATATTCAGAAAGTTGCTGCGGTGGTCTCATATTATTTTGTCCGAAATTGGTTCAGTAAAATTGAAGATGGCGCTGACAATATGGCCGACAAAAAATTTATTTTGTCAGATTTTCTCCAAAATTGGTACGGAGAAGATTTCGGGGTCGTATACAACGAATCTAAAATTATTCTTGAAAAATTCAAATTGGGAATCCAATATAGGGGATTAAAAGTTTTGCATATCTCGATTTTGTCCAAACTTAGAACACAGAACACAATTCTGCAGAATATCCAGTTTTTTTCCGAACTTGCTTAATGCCAATGAAGGTGTCGCTCTTCTATTCGACTTTGGATTGTCAAGAGACAAATATGGTGTGTAAAATACAAAATAAAGCATGGTATTCAATGACAGTTATCGAACCTCTACTAAATCAAAAGTCGAGGATAAATTCCAAGGCTTACTGGATGACACAGTAGATCGAATTATATTGCTTCAATTAGATGCCTTTGAACAAATCGATAAATTAGATTTGTAAATATGAGTTTCATTTGCAAATGGGGCTTCGATGGAGTGTCCGATCAGAGCCAGTATAAAATGTGTACACCTGTATATGTATATATACATATATATATATATATATATATATATATATATATATATATATATATATATATATATATATATATATATATATATATTTGGGTGAGCGCGCCCCCCTGCTAAGAGTTGGTAATTGGAACGAGACTTACTACTGCATTGTTTGTATAAGTACAGAGGAGAGTTTTTTAGTCTTACCTAACCCCAAAAGGCTAAAAATCGTCATTTTAGTCGCTAAGATTCTATATACCCTACTAAGAGGATTTTGGGGTCGCTGAATTCCAATCCAACATCCATTTTCAGAAATTCAAGATGGCGTGTCCCAAAATGAGGCCGTGTCCGAAAAAACTATTAAATATTAGTCACAAAGATGTATATATGTCAATAAAAATAAATCTGTCTCAACCTAGGAGTTAGATGATATAATTTAGTAGAAAACTCCTAGAACCTAACCTAAAAAACAAAAATCGTTCTCCCACATTCTAGAAATGATAGCTATATAAAAAAGTAAACATGCACATCAGGTCTTTTCAGTACTACTCTAACCTCAAGATGATACACGTGGTCATCTTTATTCTCTTATTTTACCAGATCTACTTTTCCAATAAAAAATAATATTAAACTGATTTACACACAGTGAGTGCAGTGTTTGTTCGTGAATTATTGTTTCAAGGTAAATACCACAATATATGATGGTTATATCAACGAAATACTTTATTGCTTTTAGCTACACACTATATATCCTGGGGAAGGTAGAAAAATTACCGAAACATTAATCTTCTAAAAAATGTAAGATATAGAAAAGAACTAAATAATAAATATTCCATATATATATATATATATATATATATATATATATATATATATATATATATATATATATATATATAGTGTATAGGTAGACACTTTTTTCTCAGGTGTGATAAGTTTTTGACAATGAAAAAGGCAAACAAAATGTTTATAAATAATAAATTAATGTATTTAAGTGGTAATTGTAGATGGTGGGATAGTCATTAGTAAATAATATGTAAGAATTTACACTAGGATTATATTTTAAAAGAACATAAAATGCCAAAAAAATTCTGTAACAACATGATAAAATATAAAAAATTAAAAGTTAATGTGAAAAGTTAGATATTAATACAAATAAATTTGGAATTATAAACATATTGGTCTCAGAAAGACATGAGTCTTATAAAATAATAAATAAGTGATATTTTTAATAAGGTGAGAAGTGTTATTGACCAGAAATAGTGATTGAAAAAGGAATTTTAAAAACAATATAGTAAAATCCATGAAAACGAGAATCGTCGTCACCCTTTTAATAAACAGTGCGGGTAAAGATGAATTAGTGAAAATAAGCGTAAAATAAAAACTATTTAGTGAAATTTAGACACTATTTATCAATAGTTATTGATAACATATTAGTTTTTACGTATTACAAAAAAGTTTTTGTTAAAACTTTGTAAGAAACATTGTAAAAGTGCAATAATAGTATAAAAAAATGTAGATTATAAGTTTATTTTGATAAGAAACTAGGATTGAAGAGTTCCTGATTATAGGTAAAAGTTTGTTAAATAGTATTAGAATAGTAATTCAACCAGAATTATCAATTTCAGGAAGTTATAATTAAAAATGAAATGTGTAGGTAAAATTTTCTTAGATGTAATCCAATTTTATTTATCAAATTTATGTGATAAATAATAACCAAAAGTTAAGTTTAAGTATACCAAAATGTCATGAAAGGTCCAAAATTTATATAAATCATAATTTGTTGTCATCAAATAGAACATTTATTTCATAATATCAATAAAACAACAAAATTTTATCATATTATGACAATTAGGAATCCATTTGGATTTTGGGTTATAAAGCTTAAAATTTCATCTAGTTACCAGTTTACGTCAGATGGCTGACCAATCAGAAAACTATTAAAACAAAAATTTATACCACGTGATCAATTACTATTAAAGCAAAAATTCACTTTTTTTTTGGAGAGTACAGTTCCATCATTTCTACGGTTAACGTCGTCGGTCTGGTTCGTAAATTTAACATAACCTCAATTTTCAGTTGACAATTTGGAAATAAATGTAGTAGTGACTATTGATCGGACATAGTAAAAAAATTTCACTAATTGTTTTTAACGGGACCATAACCTAAAAAGTTTTTTCAATTGCTATTTATAAATAAATTAAAACAAAAATCTGTATTGAAGAAAAACATTCCTGGTCTTATTTATTAAAATTTTTCAAAAAAGTAAAAGGAATCTTAGAAGTTTGGAAATAAAAAAAAAATTTCTGGAAATTGGCAGTCAATTTTAAGAGAAGTAAAAAGAAGTTTAATTAAACAAGAAATAAATAAAGTCAATAAATAAACAGCTGTGGAAAATATTTAAATAATTGGGAAAGGAGAAAGGAGTTGTAAATTTTTGTGGATATCAAAACATTTGTATGGAAATTTAAAAAGTTATTTATCTATTGTGTAAGAGATTGAAAATTTTTGACTTGCCTGATAATGATTTAATAAATAGATTTTTACTAACATTATTATATTAACCTCATAACAAATAGTTGTAGTAAATAATAAAAAATAAATTGAACTTGCACTACATTAACATCACTTTAATATTAATAACAACACACACTAAATTTTATAGATTATTTATATAAAAATACAGATTTTAAGGAGACACTCATTTGTAAAGATAAACTAGAAAAACTTTTCTCCACAAGAACTTGTAGATGCCAAAAAGTTTATAAAGAAGCATAATCATGTTTTTCAAGCAAAAATTGATAATACCTCTGGGACGTATGTGCACATCAACCAACATGCGTGCCTAAACAATACGCCAGCAACTTAGAAAACGTCCCATAGCCAATCGCCGGAAAGAAGAGCTACTTAAAGACAAAATACTGAATCAGGTAGTTTTAGAAGAATGATCCTGTCTTTGGTCATCTCCTGTTGAATTAGGAGCCAAAAACGATTCAACCACTAGATCTTGTGTTAACTACAGGAAACTTAGAGTAACGTCATTAAGAAAGACAGCTAGCTATATACTTTTTAGGATTGACGACACTTTTATAAACTCGACTGGATCCCATTGGTTCCCCACACTGGATCTATAAAATAGATATTGGTAAGTAGGCATCCAAGATCAAGATAATGAAAAGACTGCTTTTTCCAGTGGCACTGGTCTGTAACATTTTAATGTTATGCCATTGGGGACGCTGGAACGCTTTGAACGACTAATAGAAACAGAATCTATGGGAAATTTTTCTAATAATTAAAGATGCTAAACTTCGTCCTAATACCAAAAAGTGCTTACTCTTCCAGGAATTTATTTTTAAGTTTTTTTACATATTTTTTTATTATCTAGCAATATATTCTGGTCAATATCTGAAATATACTGACTACGCCTTAAGTTACGCATTTTTTTTTTGGTTTTATGTATATCTTAGTAACTTAAGTCTATAGTAAGTTTTTTACTCTTACTTGTTCTTCAGAATGTGTTTAGGTTCTTGCCGCATTTCTTTCTTAGTATTCTAAAATTTTTGTTTTTTAGTAATGTTGGCCAAAAAAAATATCGCCTCTTCTATTAAAATGAGTTCTTACAAATAGATCGTAAGTACCTCGCCATCTATTAAATAAATTCATGCCCAGTTTGGCATATTTTGCGAAGGTTCTTTAATATTTTCCATTTGTGGATCAGTTTATCGTTGATCTTAATTTTTAAATCGGCAGTTTGTTTAACTCTCTTTAATGTAGTTTATGACAAAGTAATTTTGGATTTTTGGGTTTACATCTAATCTCGATTTTATTTAATTATTAATATTGAAAACCTATAACACGGTAATATCCGAACATTTCTTTCTTTTGACATTTGGGAATCAGGCTGACGAAATTATTTCTTATGAATAGTCAACCAAGCAATGTTGTAAAATTAAAACATAATTAACTTTAAATAATCTGTTTAAACATTGTTATCGATTTCTGGTAAAATTCAACTATTTTTGATAATTTGATCAATCAAACATATATTTATCTTCATTGCAGATTATTAGTGAAATAAAATTTATAGGGAATTTATATTGTATCCATTTGTATTTTTAGGGGCTAGTGTAAGCTTTCATGTAAATAAGGTTCATTTATATTTATGATTCAGTTTAACGTTCAATTTTCAAGTTTCAGATTATTGGTTTGAGGTCGCAAATAAAATTTTTCAGTTTCAAAATGCGTATAGCAGATACTAGGTTTAGAAAAAAATCAATCATTGATTGATATAAGTTTTTAAATTATTCATCATTTAGATGTAATAAGAATACTTTAACTTTATATTCTAAAGGTGTTGACATACTTCTTTTAAAGTTAGAACTAGATCATTTGATTTGGCAGAGTAGTTTTTAATTTAATATCCAAAAAGGTTTCAGATATTTTTATTTTTATAAATCGAATTGTCCACGGGTCACCAATTTTAAAAGGCCTAAAAGTTTTTATTTATTTTTTTTTGGAAATTACAGTATTTGAAAATATTTTTGTATAAACCAGGGAGAAAGCGCAATTATTTTACAAATTATACATTCTATTCCAGTTTTGTAAACTTTTTGACTCATTTTCATAACTAAAGAATAATGGGCGCTCATCATTTTAATTATAATTATTAAAAATCTATTTGGCTAAATTTACTTAGGAAAATATATTTATTATTAATTTTTTGATGGTTTGAAATAACTAGTTTATGATAGCAAAAAAATAAAATAATCAGGATCGGCATTAAGTGAAATACACAATTTTATAAATAAACAAATTATTTCAGTGCACCATTTCTAATTCAATTAACACAGTGTCACAATTGAGTACGATATTTTCGAAGTAAGATATTAAATATAGTTAATGTTTTATTGGAATGAAGAGTTAGCAAATTAATTAAATGTCTTTTGTCTATTATGGCAAATATTTAGTGAATTTGCATCATCGTATAGTGGCGATAAATGAGGAATAAAGGGATAGTTTCTTCCAGACCGAAGCGCCGTGGTGTGGCATTTCGAGTGAGGTTCCACAAAATCACATTATTATCTTCCAATACATATTTCATGTCAAAGGTGAAAAGTTGAAAGTTTGTAATTTGAAAATTAAATAAATATAATAGTAATATAATTTAAAATGAACAATATCAGGCACATCTGCTAACTTGTTACTTAATATAAATGTTTCAAATCCATCACATATGATACTAAAAAAATGAACTATTGTTGGCTTGTATAACAAATGTTGATTTTCCATTTTCATAATTTTGAGATAGTTGAATAAGTTATTCTTTTATTTATCCATAGTCGTAACCTAGTATTTTAAAACATCATATACTAGATGTTATACTCATCGAACAAAAAAAGGGTTCTTAGTAATGACTTATGGAAATGATTTAAATCTTTAGACATCCTTTTTATTCGAAATGTTAGAATATTTGTTATATTAAATACTATAGGTTAAGAAATTGTTATTAAAAAATTAACTAAATAGTTTCTCATTATATCAATATAGCTTCGTTATTAGACCTATTTTAAAAAGTTTTTAATAAAAACTGTTTTTATCATATTTGTTGTGAATTTATATTCCACAATACAATATATTCTTAAAGAAAATGCAAAATGCCAAAAAAATTGTGTAAAAAATACAGGGTGTTTTAATTAAAACTTGGTATTATATTTCTGTAGTTAAAACCAAAAATTAAAAATCTAATTACGCTATTCGATTCTACGGAAAAAAGTAAATTAAAAATGCTTTATTAGTTTTATTGTGGTTACTTTGATAATTAAAATAAAGAATATTTTAGAAAATGGAAAAATTCGAATATCGCTTTGTAAATCTGAAACCGATCGCGATAGCCGTAATTTGTTTTCCCATTATAATTTTCTCAAAAAAAAGAGCTCGGGACTAATTTATGGGACTTTTTAAAACTTTTGCGGTTTTCTAGATTGCCTATAAAAACTTCCAAAACAATTCACCCTGTACATAAAATTTCCGAAAACAGAAAAACTAATATTTAAGACTAATGTCACAAATAAATTTTTTGAAAAATATATTCAATTCAATATGAACACCTTTATGTTTTAAAATTATAGTACTTTAACAGCTTTGGAGGATTCAGTCTTGGATTGCAATAGAATCAAACAAAGACAAGTTACTGTAGCCCACAAGTGAAAAAAAGATATCAATCAGCCTATTATTGTCGAAATAAGGAAATAGAATGGGGACAAAAATTTTTCGCCATGGTGCCAACTCACGATAATTTATGTTTTATATACTCCACAAATCGCTGATGGGCCAGGAAAGTTAAGCCGAAAAAAACAAAATGGAATAAATATCATATCACCATCGTATACTTTTTGGTACTCCAAAATGTTTTTAATATGTTATCAGTATATTAACATAAGACACAAAGAGCCTACTTACGCATTGAGTAACATTTCAGAACTTTCAAAACTTACTAATGTTAAGCCGTTGGAAAACATTTGAGTTAATTCTTTTTAACCAAAGTAAATTATGATAATTGAAAATAAACTTTCGGAAGGCAGCAAAGCCTCAAATACTATTAATTTTCATAGGGTACATTTGAAAGTCAAAGTAACAAATTTCTTTGAAATTGAATATTTGCAACATGGAGAAATATATTAGAACCCAAAGCCGGCCCAGAACTAAAGTTCTTTACGCAACTATAAATTGTTAGATATTGTAATAAAAAGAGTTAAAAGTAAAAATGTCTCCGATAAATATAAAGCAATATTTTAAAAGAGATTATATGGTTTTAAGATTAGCTGGCATTTGGATAAGTGAAGAAAATGAGATAAAACCAAAATGGTATAAATATATTTCTCTTTTGGTTTTTATATCGGTATTAACTCTTGACGTAAGCTTTTTGATGCAAGTAATAAAAAGTACAAGCGTAAAAGAATGTGCTTCAGTAGTATATATTGCAGTACACGCAATTTTTATACCACTAAAAGGAATTTTAATACTTAGATACAAAAGAATTATTGAGAACCTATTTGAACAATATGATGACAAATATTTCCAAGGAGGAGATTTGGAAGAAATAAGAGCTATAGAAGGAAAAATGTTCCAGTTTACTGTGTTAAAACGAGCTCTTGTGAGTCTAATTGCTTCAGTATACATTCTGTTATGTATATCACCATTTATCCTC
The DNA here is from genome assembly GCA_034092305.1 of Diaprepes abbreviatus. Classification (NCBI taxonomy): domain Eukaryota; kingdom Metazoa; phylum Arthropoda; class Insecta; order Coleoptera; family Curculionidae; genus Diaprepes; species Diaprepes abbreviatus. Next base: position 14,195,896 of record JASJET010000002.1, on the reverse strand, counting down.
GAGGAAAGACTTTTAGTTCTAGCATGGTATCCATTTGACATATCTTCCTCGCCAGGCTACCAAATTGCTTACTGTCACCAAGTACTAGGTGTAGGGTTTATAGCTATTGTTGCTGCATATACAGATATTATCATGGGTGGCAAATGCATATTTATTGGGTTACAGTGTACTCTATTATCAATAAGACTTAAGAGAATAGGTACAGATGGAAACGACGGTATGGAATCTCTGATTAGATGTATAAGACATCACCAAATTATTTTAAGGTTAGTATATTACATTTACATCTTCGTGAATCTTTTCAGCTTGGTTTGAGGATCATTAATGACAGTGAGGCAAAATTAAGGTGAACGTGATCTTGTAAGGTACCTCAAATCAAACTAATCTATTATCTTGCTGACTGGAGTCTACCCATATAGGATTGAATCAATTTTAGGTTTCCCTTTATTTATTTGAGCTTTAGTTTTACTTTAACCCAAATTGTGTCGCTTATGTAAGTTTTTTTTTAAATATTCACATAGAGAAGAAGTCGCCACCAAATTTTTTTTAACATATGACCTAAAGTTCAAGTCATGAGCGGAGTTAAAAAATTTAAAACAATAGTTCAATACGAGTTGAAAATTTAAAAATTTCATTTGCCTAGTAGTAGTATTCTATATCCAGTATACTTTAAATAAAATAAAACAACATATATAAATGCAATATCTCTATTTTCTAAGTTACACCGCGTTCCCAGATCAGGGGTATAATAGTAAAAAGTTACAACTTTAAGGGAATAATTGCAAGCTATCTGACACATTACTTAAACTACCAAAAAGATGTGAATAAAGTAGCCCAAATTAACAAGTTTAGAGTGTAAGATATTGCGACAAAATAAAATTTTTAATTAAACTACAGAACATGTTAACTAAGAAAAGAAATAAGTATTAGTGGTTAAGTACGAATATCATTTCAAAAAATTAAATTGATAATTTACTTAACAATCAATATAGTAAAATAAAATTTTATTACTATGGACACTTTGTGTTGCATTGAGGTAAATTGGCAGGTTCCATTTAAGGTTTTGTTCTGTAAACTTTGGGCTTTGCTTTTAAAATTTTAAATTGAGGGCAGTATAGTCCTCAACAGCTTGCTGTATTATCTCATATTTATTCGCTTTGTAAACGACTTCACCAATGGTGTCAGTTTCTATCTGACTATGCACTTGAAAACTACGCAAATCACTAAGTTTATCACAATCTGAAAATATGATACTGATGCTGTCAAATCGTACCAACGATGAAATCCGTCTTTTAAATTATTAAATTAATAGAATAATAAATGACTATTGAGACGGCCTAATTATACATAAAAATATATAGCTATTATTAGTTTAACAATATTTTCAAACTTTGTTACTGGGTTTAATTGAGGATTCTGAGAAACCTCCAAGATATTTTATTTCTGAAACACTGTTAATTTTTCAGTTATTAGTATTTGAGTTTAGTGCTGTTTTTTTACATTTTTTACATTTGTTTCTTAAACCAAGAATCGTACATTTTGTCTTTGAGATGTATTTAATTGCAGTGTATTTTTAAACAGCCATTCTTAGAGAAGATTTCGCTCACTATTCAAGATATTGCTTAGTTTCCTAAAGGTATTCCCTAAAACAGTTCAAGAGTGTCGGCTGCAAATCTATTAAAAAGGATTTTTTTGAAACTGAATAAATAGGATTGTCATATACGACAAAAAGGAGAAGTTCTAAAACAATCCCTTGAGAGACACCCCATTTATTTTCTCTATTATTTGATAGTCTCAAGTAAATATTTTTCTATGGTACCTTTTGCAGTAATAATCTTTAATGCATTCTAATGCAAAATTATTTACATCATATGATAATAATTTTTTTATCCAGATATCTAGATGAATTGCCTCAAATGCATGCTGTAGATCTACAAATACACTAAGAATGACACTGACTTCATTCACTCTCTTTTTCTATGTTGAACATACATATTGTAAGGCTAATTCACATGAATGTTTGTAAATCAAATACAAATTCGCACTTTTGCAAGTGGTCTCTTAGTTGCCAACAAATAATTGTTTCAATGATTTTATCAGGCTCACAAAATTCAAAATGACAACTGAGTTATTTTACTTTAGGTATGAGAGTTACTAAACTTGATTTCACTTGATTGGCATTTTGGCATTAAATAATGAAAAATCTTAAATTAAGAAGAATATCTTATTATCCAGTACAAATTATTCAACAGCTTTATATTAAGAATACCGATACTTTCATTTTTAAGAGCAACCATTTTTTTTTCGGTTGAGAAAGACTGATAGCTTTAAATTTTAATATGTTCTCTTGTTTCTATGCTGTTTGAAAGAGTTTCTATACCTTTAGAGTCAAAATGATTCCCATTCACAATTATATAAGAGAAATTGTTTTAGTTCTCAACCAACTGATAAAACCTTATACTATAAAGACAAATGCACTCTGTTCTAACACGGTTAAAGAAAAAGCACTATCTCAGATTGCAAGAATACCACGAAAGTGTGTGCGGTGGACTATTTTGGAAAACTTTCACCCTTTTCTGGTATTCTTGCAATCTGAGATAGTGCTTTGTATCTTACCGTGTTAGAACAGAGTACGTCAGTCCCTATAATATATGGTTTTTTCGATTGGTTGAGCACTAAAATAGTTTTTCTTATATAATTGTGTTTATACGCCTAACTGCAAGTATATTTTATTCAAATTTTGTTATCCTAATTTGCTCCATCATAATTGTCAAAAACCAATATCAGTAAAACCCACTAGGTTATTCTTTTTACCGACCGATCTTTCAATGTTTCCCACATTTTTTTCATTTCTTTTACATTTATCGATATTAATATCTTAGTACTTTTATTTTAGTGCTCTAATCACAATGTAATTTTGTATCACTTAATCTGATACTCCTCAATATAGGGAAATCCCTTGATACCTCTTTGGCATTAAAGCCATTTATGACTATGTGGTCAATTATCGTGAGAAATGAATTGGTTAGTTAAGTTTATTTTGTTGCAGACGGAATTATTTGTTTTAATATTTTGGTGTCCTAGTGATTTTTAAGCATGTCAATATTTAAATGACTCAAAAATATACATACCTGTATAGAAGCTACAAGATCACTAAGAAGCTTCTCGAAAAAGCTTAAAATTTCCCTTTTTTCCATTTTGGAGGTTTATTAAATTCTCCATTTAGAATATTATCATTTTTACACTGAACATTAAAAACCAGATTCCAGTAGTTGTAATCAGAGGAGCCCCTGAAAGGTGGTGTGCTAAGGCACATATAATTGGACCTAGTTCACGGCGTACTAAGGAGCTTCTCTCCTTGGGAAGGAAAGAGGTGCGAATTGTGATGAGATTATTAACAGGACATTGTCACCTCAAGCGCCATCTTCAAAGAATCGGTGTCGAAGAGGACCCGACGTGCAGATGGTGTTTGGAGGGGGATGAAACTGTTGACCATGTCCTCAGAGAGTGCTCAGCACTCAACGCAATGAAACAGAGATATTTCGAAGAAACAGTTTTGAAGCAGTTAGGCAAATTCAATAAACGAGGCTGCTTGGATTCGCAAAGGCGATCGGCCTCGAATAACCTGTAGCTATGGTGAGATGTAAAGGGGCCTAGGCATCGATGATTTAGTATCACCACCCCTTTTCATTCATTCATTCATATTCTTGGAGATGAAAATACCTTAGTTCAATATCAATTCAAATAACAAGTAATTTCCATTTTATTTTGTTATTTGAATTAGAACTTGAGATTTAAGAAAAAAAAATTATTTGGAGGTGGCTCACCCTCTTCTACTAGTTATTTTTAGAAGCTTAAGTTACTTATGGTATTCGTGAAAAAAATATTTTCAAATAATTACACTGAACAATTATACGTAATTTTTAGTATTAAATTACGTTCACGAATAGATGGTTCACCCTTATAAAAAATAAAGGTTGATATCCATGGAGATGAAACAACTGTAGTTTAACATAGTTTCGAACAGCGAGTAATTTTTAGTTTGTTTTGTAAAGATTAGAACCTGAGATATTTCAAAAATACTGTTTTTAAGGGCGGTTTTCATCCCGTTAAAATGAATCTCCTCAGATAAAAAAAATACGTGTCTCTTATTTTTGTATCCTCTACAACATATTGAAGTTTCATTAAAATAGGAGCCTGATACTTCAAGTACCTTCCTTGTTAGTGAATTAGATGAAATATAAAGATATGATTTTATCGGAACTGGCAATGGATGGTATTGAGTGGAGACATAATACTCCTTATGGACCCTATCAAGGGGGGTTGTGGGAGAGTAATGTCAAGGCGGTAAAATCATCTTCATCAAGTCGTCGGGGAGCAATTATGAACTTATGAGGAAATGGCAAAGTGGTTCATACAAATTGAAATGTTACTCAATTCACGTCCCCTCTGTTGTTTATTTTGCTCTAGCTCCTGAGGCTCTAACGCCAGCTCATTTTCTGACTGTTATGCCCCTCAGAGGGTTACCTACGGGGCATTTATCAGGTATTCAGATTAAGCAATTAGACAGGTTCCAGTTAATCGACAGGATGGTTCAAGATTTCTGGAAACATTGGCATTTGGAGTATTTGGCAAGTTTGCAAATTAAAGAAAAGTGGACGGAAAATTCTCCATTGGAAAGAGTTGGAAGAGTGGTGGTTCTTAAAAGTGATAATTCTCTTCCACTCCATTGGCCGTTAGCTAGAATTATAAACGTACATCCTTGAAAGGATGAGGTGGTTCGGAATGTTACAATTAAGAGTAATAAAGATATCTTTGTCCATCCGGTGGTGAAGATATATCCTTTATCATCCCAATAAACTGTGGTGTTATCAGAATTTTTTTTCTTTGATATTTGGAATTGTTTTTTTTTTTGGTTGAATATAACCTTATTTTGGGTTTAATGTAGTTGAGTTTAATTTTTTGATGGTATAGTATAGTTTTTTCTTATTTCTCAATCTAGGCTGAAAAACAATTTTTCAGAGTGGGGCATGTTTGAGCAAGTTTGCTAGGAAAACAAATTTGTAATTATAAGCTACCTCGCTTTTTTCAGATTAAGAAAATATAGTCGGAAATTCAGAAGTCTCTGAAAAACGGTCAGAACCAATAAGTAGCATAACCGCATGCGAATTTAAAGTTAAAATTTTCGGGCTTTTTCGTACGGGGTTTAGGGGAAAAGTGTATACGGTGGGGTTCAAGAAGAGAGGTATTTCCTTATATTCATTTTAACCTGTTTTCTTATTTTATCTCTTTAAGTACCCGTAAAATACTTGGTAGCATAAAAGAAAATTGCACCAGCCAATATCGAAGTCTTTCGGTAAGTTATTTGTTTTTAGGATAAGCAGATTTTCACACAGAGTATTTTTTAATATTCTTGAAAATAAATTATCCATTATCAATAGATATTTAAGAAAACTGACTTTTTATTTATACAGAATGTAGATGATAATTTGGATTAGCTTGCAAGCAAGAAAATTCGAATTCACTATAAAGTTATCGGAACAGAAGGAATACAGGTGTGCACCTGTCGACTTCTCGTGTATTTGAAATACGAGTGTTATTTCTGTGCCTGTTCCATTGTTATTTAAACTAATTTTTCAATAAGTTACCTAACCTCTTCACTTGAATTTTAGCCGAGTATTGCAGGAACTGTTGGACAAACTATCACTGCTCATTTCAACTGCACAGATCGTTAGAATTCTCATTCTTCTGATAAATCTAAAGGCAAATCCAGAATGTGAGTTGTCGCAACTATGACTACCTATAATTACCGCTAGGGTACTTCTAATGAGGGTTACTGCAGTTATGATAATATATTTTGATTGCTAGAGTCTTAATTACTCTAGTTTTAACATTACTGTCCTATTTTAGATCTCCAAATATTCGAGTCCTAGGTCATTCACGAATATATACAGCCAGCACCCAGTCACAAGATCCCTCTTGCCCTTTTGTGGCTGGAAACATCAGTTTAGTTTTATTAATAACTCTTATAATGGGCGAGTTTTAGCGCAGTTCAGGTCATTCACGTCTTATTATAAAATCATCCAACTTTTTCCACCTAAAAAGAAGGGAATCTTAACAGGATTCACACTAAACTTATTTTTGATGTACAGGTGCTCTACAGTTTTCAATAATCCTTGTATGAGTTCTATTATAGCGTTCGAGTACTGTCGTAATTTCCCCCATTAAAAATGACTTTGTCATCCTTATTCAATTCGATCAAGAGTTCATCAGTAAATAACTTTCGCCATAGTCCAACTATTTCTCTATCCCCATAGAGCTAACTTTAGGTACTAATTTATTTTATGTTTCTCTAAACAAGATGTACTTCTTGACACTGCCTTCTCCACTACCTCCTTTTAGTATTATATGTGTACTTGTTTTTCTTTGTTAAAAGTTAAGTTACGAAGTATGTCCTCTAATGAATTACAACAATAATAACGTAGAAGGGAAAGTTTTGCTTTCCCGCTCATAGCTTTTCGGTAAATTTTATATTCAAAACTCATAATATTTCTAAATTTTTAAAGTCAACCTTGTGAAATTATCTTATTTAAGCTAGCTGTTGAAAAAGTAAGCATGCACCCTAATGTTACTCTTTTAGCACTTATCAAACTTTTAAATGATCTCGTTTGATTTTCGTATAGATTTCCCTCAATCAAAGGGGAATTCAAAAAATATATATTATGGTTGTTCAGTGATATTTATTGCTTAGCGTGTATTTTAATTTGATATGGCATCACAATGAGATTCTAATGAGGTAAACGGCCCAGTTGTGGAACGATTTTGCACCAAACTTTTATTTAACCTTCTTCAGTTTTTTAATAGAAGTGAAAAGTAAAATAATAAAAGTACCATTAGATCGGCCTTGCCCACTTCTATCAAAATGTGGTATTTAAACATTGATTTTGGGTTAAAAATTTTTAAAATAAATTAATATTTGATTGTAGCTAATGATCCTATTATGGAACGCGTTTTTTTAACCCTGAACCACTGTTCCAAATCATCGTGGCCGTATTATGGAACACCTTTCCAAGAATTTATTAAATTTGATTTTTATGAAATTAAAATATTTTCAACAACTGTTCGTAGGTACGTACATAATAACTTTATTAATATTCACACTTAAATATTTTTACTTATTCTTACTGATTAAGAATATACGCTTAGTTTAAATAATTGAAACATCTTACTACTAATACCTAGTTTAAATTTTTAAATAATTTTAAATTTAAATAAATTAAACATCGAGTGCTTCAACAAATAATAAAACATTTTTAAATGAATAATTAAATGCTGTTTACATTTTCACTAGTGAGATGAATGACATAAAATTTAAACTTTCTCAGTTTTTATTTTTTTTTTTGGATTCCTAGGAACATTTTGAAATTTATTCTCCAACATTTTTATCTCTTCTGCCATTTTAGAATCTAATTATTGTTTCAGTTTTCGTTTTTTTTTTTCTAATAATAACTTCTTTTCTTGTAACATTTTCTTTTTTTCCTGTTGCATTAATTTCTTTTCAGCTTTTCTTTTTTCTTCTCCTTCCTTTTTCTTTTCTATTTCCAATTTCTTCTGAAGCAATTTTTGTGAAATAGCTACTACTGGTAATTTTTCATTCTCTGAAGTTTTCGACAATTTCTCTTTCTTTTTTTTTTAGGTAGGTATTTAATAGGAAGAATGAAAACTTTTTCAAAAGTTTCTTTCGCATCTTTCAAATTTGAATCTAAATAAATTGATAAATAAGTGTTTTAAAATTATTAAGTAAAGTTTAATTCAATTGAAATGAATTTTGGTCTTCTTACTTATCAGTGTTAGAAGTGTTTTGACAATTCTCCTGCTGACAAGAAATGATTTCAGGAGTTTTTGAATCTAAGGAGAGAAAGTTTGATAAAATTTATATATTTAAGCAGAGTATAAAATAATTTATCAATAATAATATATACCTAATGGCTTTGTTGTCCGTTCTTCAACATTACTATTAGTAAGAATATCAGGGACTATTGAAACTGAAATTATTAATTAATACATGAGTATCTTGAAAAATTGAATTGAAAAAAAGCATGAATAGTAATATAATAAAAGGATGAATATATGAATTTACCTGGAGATTTTGATTCAATATTATTATTCAAACATTTTTTTGGAGAATTTTCAATGGTTATTCCTAAATTAGGTAATGAATTCAACTTTTCGATATCATCAGTTAAATTTGTAACTTCAATACTCGACATTGTTGATATGTCAATTATTGGTATGTCTGTTATTGATATTTCTGTATAATTAGATGAATCTTCAATCTCAGATACTAATGAGCTTGATGGATCATTAACAAATGAAATATTCCCTTCAAAATCTGTGACTGAATGTTCATTTTGCTGATCTAAAACAAAATTTTCTTCTCTTTGACTCTCAGAGTTTTGTAATGATTCATCATTAACATTGAAGCATTCCGAAAGATCGTATGATATTGAATCGTTAAAGTTAGTTTCGCTTATTGCAGATATTGTATTATTAACTAATTCGACAGACTCTTTCTGAATTTCATATCCTAATTTAAAATGATTAGTGTTAGCTTTTAAAGATAATTTATAAACAAAATTATACAAATAAATTATTAAAAATAATTTGTAAAAATTATAAATAGTGTAAAAATTGATTGACTAAAATTATGAATAGCGTTAAAATTCATTGATTGAAATTGTACATAGTATAATAATTGAATAAGTGAAATTAAAAAAAAATAGGAGATCAATATCAAAAATTACTTGTTTCAATTTTAAGTAAAAAAAATTGAAAAAAAAAACATAATATAAAAATAAATCAATAAGTAAAGTGGGTACCCGATGATGCTTCAGCTTTGATTTTCATCTAATAATCAAACAAACCCGTTTATCTTATATCACCTGACCACGATCCATTTTCTTCATACTTAAGAAATTCTTTAAGTAATTCTGGTGATAGACTCTTTTTAAAATTTGCTAGATAACTTGATGTAGTGCGTTCTGTTGTAGTTTCAAGATTCGTAGAATTATTTTGTTTCATCTTTTTCTTTTTACTCAAAACGTTATAGTCTGGTGCTTCAGGGTTAAACGGCATAAGACCAGTTGATTTAAATCCATTTACAACCGCTTTGCTTGCCCCAGGAAAAGAGTCAAAGCTAGCTTCAACACCTTCGCAAAATCTTGTCTTGATAGTCTCGTTTTGTCATATTCAATTTGCCATTGAGGAACTATTTTTTTCCATACCTCTTTGAATGAATGGAAGAAAGCAACATCTATAGGTTGCATCAGCTCAGTAGAATGAGGAAAAAGAGGACGCAATTCTATCTTCTTTTCCATGCAGAAATTTACCAATTGAATTGTTATGTGAGAAGAATGTCCATCTAGATACAGGATAATAGGAAATTTTACTTGCTGTTTTACGAGCCAAAGATAAAATATGTTGGTGATATACTCATAAAAGCTCTCTATAGTCATCCAACCATTATCTGAAATTCCAATGGCCTAATCAGAAGGAGAATTCTCTACTATATTCTTTGGTAATCTTTCTTTATAAGGATACATGCACGTTGGTGGAGCCAGGACACCTTCAGCGCTATACATGAATAAAACTGCCAGAGCTTCTTCCTCGTTAGTGTCTACAACTTTGTAAACATTTCTAGCACCTTTGAGAGCGACAACTCTGTTTGGTTTAGGGCAAAGTTTAATACTGGTTTCATCACAGTTGTAAACTCTTAAGGAGTGTATGTTTAGCAAATTTTTTTCATTAAGATGATTTTTTATTTATTTAAACCAGCCTCTTAAATCATCTGCACTGACCTTAGCTCGGTCAAGAGTTAAATTTTAGGCTGTTCGAGTGGATAAAGAAGTTTGATGTCTCCTTAGAAAAGCTTCATACCAATGTCGGCCTGGACGATGTGTTAACATTATCTTCTATGTTTTTTTTTCGGTGCAACGTAGATATTGGAATATCGTACTTTTGAGACATTTTTCTAAAAGAATCCTCTGCTTTTAAAGCTATCAGAGCTTTTTTAAGAGCATCTTCCGATTAACACTTTTTCTTGATTTTTGTTTTTCTATTCTTTTTGGACTTTCTAACTATCTTTTTCTTCACGTCTTTTGCCATATTAATGCCATATACTTAATTATTTTATAAATAAAATTTCACATCTAAAACAAATATAACAAAATCAATTGTTAGCTTTTAGGTTATATTAATCAAAACATAAGAAAAGATTGTGCAAAGTATACTTACTTTAATTAAAATGAATCTAATGTAAATTTTAATATTGAGACTAACAATCAAAATTAAATTTGTTCAAAATTTAATGCAATAAAAGTTAATTTCAGGTTATTTTTGCGCGAACGACCATGCGACGTTTTCACATTCCATAAACAGGTGCATCTATACAACACGATGTACGTATTTTTAGAACGCCCATTGACAGCGTCCAATAAATAGGGTCTCTTCAATAATTTTTGTACCGATTAAGGAACAGTAAAATTAAATAAATATTTAAGGGGATTAAAAATGAAATCGCATATACAGTACAAAGTTTAATCTTTCAACTTATATAAAACAAAATTTTGCATGTAAAAATATAACAGGCACTTTTAATATAAAGGTTCGTACTTCGTCCAAAATGTAATGCCTTATCTTGGTGAGTGCGAATTTTTTTACTGTTACTCAGATACTACATTTCAAATCGATTTATTAACTAATGAATTGCAATATTCTTATTAATTTTTGGATTTAATGTATTTTTTAATAACTATAAATTAAGTTTAATTAATTTTGAAAAAAAAACACACCAACTAATATTATACAATTTATTTTTATACGTAGTGTTCCACAACCGGGACTCCGTTCCATAACTGGGCCGTTTACCTTGCTGAATTATAATTTTCAAACTTCAATTTCAAATAACTCGTGTTAAATCTGAGACTAAGGATAACACCATTTTATTATTGTTGTCAATTCAACAAATGTAAAAAAATAATTTAATAATCCTTTGGTATGCATTAACAACATTGATAGTTTGTGGTGAAATTTTTAATAGACAGATTAGGAAACTTGCTTAGATACTTTTAGTAATCGTGTAATATTACTGACGTAAAGGTGTAAAGACTTTATTGGACTATATTTTATAAAATAGTACTAGCAAAAAATACTAACAGAAATTGTTATAAATTTTAGTTTCCTTGGGAAAGTTATATGGTGTTTGGAACAATCTACTTTACGCAAGTATTTAGCTTTACAGCTAGTATATGTTCGACGATATTTCTTTTCAGTTCGGTAAGATTTTACAGTTATTATTTGATATTAGAATTAAGCATCTTCCCTTATATTTGATAATCCCCACCATATTTTTTGGCATTTTTAAATCAGTAATATAGTACTTTATGAACGTGTTCCTGTTACGCTAGAGGAACATCAGTAGATGAACATCTATCCTGCATCGGTCAAACGCTCAGCGTAAAGATATCCCATAACTATCCTCAATCCTCCCTGTCGATACCCACTCACGGTCGAGATATTCCTATCCTCTGAATTGTTCAACGGTTTGACTGCCCAGTGGTCAAGGTATTTGCCCGGTTGTCGATCTCGGACGCCAGCCTCTGGATTAATATGGCCCACTTGCACCGAGCGGCTTATTACAGTGAATAAAAAAAAGCCAGGGATCATTTGCGTGTATTAGTTATTGGCTGCCAATTATTACCAGAAATGTAAAAAATGGGAACTAGGTAAAGAAACACACGGTTTAAAACACCATGTATCCTGTATTCCATACTTTATATTATAGCCTAAGACTGACTTCCAAACTAAGATCGACAACAATATAAACAAATAGACGGTATGGAGGACAAGTGTATATATGTGCGCTGTTTATTGCACCTCGTACTTACCGAGTATTAGCGATACGGTAGATGGCAACTTGACGGTGTCATTATGACACTATTCACGGTAGCTCGTATCATACTTTTGCGACGCTATTCACGATACCTCGTACTTAAAAACTTGCGACGCGTTTATAGCATCTATTACTAAATATTCGACCAGGGCGGTACATTATATATCTTAGCTGTAACCTAGTATTGATTGGCGGTAGGCGTCGTCTTTTGTAGGCGGTAACGGCGACAGTTGTTATGCACTCTTAAAGACTGACATTGGTAAGCACCTGGCGGTAAACATGTTCCTCACCTCTATAGGACTAAAAAGACTGATGTAATGTGTGTGCGTGTGTATGCATAGGTAACGATAGGATAGAACCGACGCTGTCCGTACTCATAAGGGCCCTCTTTAGCATCAGTAAGATGCACGTACTTATAAGAATCATCGACAATATCGACCAATAGCGGTAGAATATTAGGCAAGAAACGGACATTACCCGTACATATTAGAGTCCTCGACAATGTCGGTAAGATAAAAGTACATTGCCCGTAGTTCGAAGGCTTTCGATAACATTGACCACCAGCAACAGCATGTAAGGGAAGCAGTGGATGGTGAGACACCATATACACACAAGCCCTGTCTCACCTACAATACTAAATCAGGAACGTACGGTCCGGCAGGTGGCCCGGGCAGACCGTTTTGACACTGCATCTGGGCGGAGAGTGTGCAGTTCTCATTTAATTAAGGGCCAGCGCAGCCTTAAGTAATTTCTCCTAACGGCGGTCGATCATTCAGTCGCTTCCGTGGTCCCACTATATGGGTGAGTGGGGAATAGCTCACACAGAACTGCGATCTATGTTTCGATATTACCATATACGGACGCTACTGTTTGCGAACATAATACAATCAAAATATATGTGATTCAGTTATATGATTAAGAGCCCTAAAAGGAATTGATACGAAAATATTTAACACTTCAGACTTTCTAAAAGTCCCTGAAAAAAAATTACCTCTGGAAGCGAAAAAAAAAAATAAAAAGTTATTTCGTTTTGAATTTTATGATGAATAAATCAGTGTTGATTGCTAGCAGTATTTTGTGTTATAGAAGTTGCAGAATATATCTATATCTTGGTATCTAGTAACTCTGGAAGTTTGGTTTTATATACTATATTTAAACATAAATTTATATCTTTCAGGCTACATCAGGATATGATTTTGCTTATTATCTCATAGGAACATTTGGTCTCACTAATTTGGTACTTATGTGGTGCTGGTTTGCCACAGAAATGACAACAAAGGTAACTCAGATTTTAAATAAATTTAATACTAAGGTATATTTTATAGTATGTATTTAATGTTTTACAAAAAATTTCACGGATACCAAAATAATTTTTGACTGGTACCGAGTACATTTTATACTATATGCTATCATATCGACTATCATAAAAAAATGTGTATAAAGTTTTTTTTACATGTTATTTGGAATTAAGTCTGACTTTTAACATTGATTTTTGATAGAGGAAACGTAATAGAAATAAAAATTATTTGTTCAAAACGATTTAATTATTTCGGAAGAAAGTCATAAAATTTAATTTTCTAATTTTTAGTTTGTTTTATTTGTGTAGTGTAGCCAGTCATACGTAGGGTGATATAAAATTAAATATAAGTCATTGATCATCCTGATCAAAAAATATTTTTAGTGGGATAAACTGAAATGCTGTCTCAAATTGATAATATCCGTTTTCAATTTTTTCCACATTCTTGACCTTGATTGGTTTGAACCATAAGGCGTTTTTTAAAAAACGCAAAACCTCGTATCAAAATCTTCTTATCATCTACAGATATGAGTTCGCTGCTGTTCTCCTAAACTCCATTTCTTTATCCCATATAGGTTTGAAGACAACTATATAAATTAGTACTTTATTACTTAACATGAATTTTGATTAATAGCCTATAAACCAGTAATCGTTGCAAAATTTAGTTCCAACTTGTTTCCATTTACTTAAGATATATGTCTAAAATATGAGTCCGGTATCCAGATATACACCCGAGTATTTTACACTATCTGATTTTTGTAGTATTTATTCAATCAGTATTATGTTTAGAGTGTGATCCCTGTATTTCAAAAATGTTACTGCATTGATTTTAGCCCATTGATTTTTATTCTCTCTCTATAATTATGATTAATTGCAGATTTTGTTGCGATATTATTATTTGAAATCGTCAGCAATGTGACGATTATATTATTTTACTACTATAGCTTTACTACTGGCGAATAATGTTTAATATCGTATTCAGTCATAAGGGTGTAAAAAATTTGGTTGTAGAAGTTTTTGTCGTGATCACTCGATCAAATTGATTGGTGTCTAAACACCTTCTTTATTAATATCCTTCATGGTATTTGCCCTTTTTATATAATTTTTGTTTTTAAGAAGCCTGGTGAAGATATGTTTGGAATAACAATTTTTACACACAAGATATAACTATAATCGTTGTCCTCAATAGAATATGGCTGTGTTTTCTCTAAAACTATTTGCTACAAGCCTTGATATTCTTTAGTGGTGGCGTGACTCTTTGAGAAATTATTTCTTGCTACCTTATAAGATCTATTCTAATCCACTTTTTATATAGAGAAATTTTAAGATCGATTCATAATATTTTTCTAATTTCAATAACATGTTTAAATTATTTCTTATCATATTGGTGACTTCAGCTAAATGACAACGGGGAACAACTCATACAACTGTGCGCCCAAAACGAGATAAGAATAAATAACACTTTCTTTCCACATAAGTGGCAATATAAACGGACATGGGGAAACACACGAGAACAAGAATCCAAGAATCAACCATAGACTACATAATAACGAATAGAAAAGTGTTACCCCACCAAATACTCGATGTCAGAACTCAGAATTCGTCAGACTTGGGAAAAGACGACCACTGACTAGTATTATGTAAATATCGGTCCCAACAAAGTATAAACAGAACGCACAAACAGAAACATACCTTTATTAAATACAATACCGAATCATTCGCTAACGATAGCACAAAAGTTTTGTATCAGCAGAGACTCTCGGAGAAAATAAAAGTTAATACAATCCTAGAAAATGACAGAGTGGAGAAAGCCTGGGAAAAACTGAACAGAAATATACAAGAGAGCGCCAGGAAGGCTATCGGAACACGAATAGTTAGCACGAACAAGCGAAGCAATACAAAACCATGGTTCACAGATGAGGTGAAAATACTAGCAAAAGAAAAACGACAAGCATTGACAAAATACCGACAGCACAAAACAACAAACCATTTCGAAGAGTACAAAACGGTGAGAAACAGAATCAACAGTCAAATAGCTCAACTAAAGAAAGAATACTGGGAAAAGTATTCAAAAGACATGGAACACGACCTATATGGAGGACAAAAGAAAATATGGAACATGCTGAGGAACAGAAAAAAACCAATCAATGAATACGTTCAACTAAGTCCAATCGACAGCCAACAATGGGTCAGCCATTTTAAGGACTTACTCCAGGCACCAGCTACAGAAAACAACGTAGACGAAAACCAACAAGAAATCACAGAACTAACAGATGTTAACATCAGTGAAGCAGAGATACACCTGACAATTAAGAAATTAAAAAATAGAAAATCACCTGGTACCGACCAAATTACGAATAAGATGCTAAAGTACGGAGGCCCCAGCCTTGTCACAGAGCTCACTGTTCTATTTCAAAAAATACTCCACACAATGTCAGTACCCAACGAATGGTGGAAAAGCATCACAATTCCGATCTACAAAAGAAGATCAAAGAAACAACCCGAAAACTACAGGACAATCAGCCTACTGAATAGTTCAGCCAAATTGTTAACCAAAATACTGTCACAACGGATCATAGACAAGTTAGGGGCGTGCGAAGAACAGCAGGGTTTCCAGAATAACCGCTCTACTATCGACGGTATATTTATTATCAGACAGCTGGTTGAAAAATTTATCGAATAGGATAAACCGCTGTTCATTTGTTTTGTGGACTTTACACATGCGTTCGACCGAGTCAAACTGGAACACATAACAGAATTACTGCGAAGAAAACAAGTAGACGAAGCAATCATACGTACAATATACGAACTGAATTCCAAAAACACCATGGTAATTAAAACAAATAACACTCTAATAGAGGAAATCCCTCTATCAATAGGAATAAGACAGGGTGATAGCCTAAGTCCAACACTTTTCAATGTAATCATGGACCAAATCATTGATGAGGTAAAAAGCACAAATATTGGGTACTCAATGGGACCCAACACCGTTCAGATTATATGCTTTGCAGACGATGTTGCCTTGACAGCAGATAGCGAGGACAACTTACAAAGAATGCTTTTCCATCTCAATCGAACAGCCAAACAGTATAATATGAAGATATCTGTGGAGAAAACCAAAGCAATGGTAATAGCAAAAGAACCGGTAAGATGCAAACTAATGGTTGATGATAAACATATCGAACAGGTTGGGAAGTTTAAATACCTAGGAGCACATATAACAAGTAACAGGGCAGTAACGGAAAAAGTACGCACACAGGCCAACAAAGCGGCCATGATATCAGGCCAACTAAGAGACATAATCTGGAACAATAAACATATGACGGTTGAGAGCAAAGCAAGAATTTACAAGGTCTGTGTAAGACCGATACTGACCTACGGCGCAGAAACAAGAAATGAAACCACAAAGACAAAACAAATTATGAGAACCACAGAAATGAAAACGCTGAGAATCATCACGGCAACAAGTTTAAGGGATAGAATAAGAAACGCAAAAATACGCGAGGACAGCGGAGTGGGGGATGTTGTGAAGTGCGTTCGAAACCATCGTACGCAGTGGAGAGATCACGTGGAACGAATCAACGATGACAGACTAGCAAAAACCGTGATGAGAGAGAAACCAAACGGCCGCCTGGACGGCCCCCCAAAAGATGGAGAGACAGCTGGATCTCGACCTCAAACGAGGATCGATGAGGCATTGTATAGATAACAGAACTTAGTTCTACCTAGAAGAAGAAGAAGAAGCTGTTTGTGTTATCTCATTTTATTTTGGTTAAATATAATAATTAAATTGGCCTTATCCCGTACAAGTTTTTAGAACTTAAGAATAAATTTACGCATATAGCAGCATAAATAATAAATACATATATCGTTTGGTTTTGCGTCCAATGGTTTCTCGATATTTGACTCATCACTTAAAGTATAATTATCAAAAATCTTGAAAGGCGAAAATATTATCCTTAAAAAAAAATATTTTTGTTGATGTAATGACTCTGAATAAATACAAATATTTCTAAATCTCAGCTTCAAAAGATTGGTGTGCATAGATAGTCGGTGTAATGAACCGTATGTCTGAGATAATATTTATTCTTTTCTAAATCCCATCTTTTCATCAAAATTGTCAATAGAAAGGTTATGTTTATATTAGACAACACACATCTTTACGAGATTACTATTCAAAAAAAGTACAGCTTACTTAAACAACTAATTAGATCTTATCAGCTAACCGTAATAAACGTCCTGATTTATTAATTAAATCTGGAAAGGGTATTAATTAATTTAGGTTACTCTTTGAGTTGCATCTTTCCAATTATCAATATTGGGAACTTAGAACCAAGGCGGTGAAACTTAAATCGAGAAATGATCAAAGAATTAATCTTTCAATTCAGAAAATTTTAGCTTACCACACAACCTAGATTACGAGCTAGAAGAAACGCTTGGAATAGAGTTAAGTCTAAAAACGTTTAAGTATCAGAGGGAGAAAGAGCTGCAGCTCTATTAGTGACCAAATTAATGAGGGTTGAACATTTGGGTATATGTGTATGATAATTGTCAGTCCAAAAAATGGTCATAATAGTCCAACGCCATCGGGTGCGTTACAAATGGTATGCTAAAGGAAAAAATATAAATAAAAGTGGTATGACACGTAAATTTTTCTTAAGTTCAGCTATAGAAAGCTAATTTCATCGGAGTTGAGTGAACCAAAATGATTGACTAAATATTATGAAAGCATCTAAAACAGCTGTGTGCATCGCACTGGTAGTAGGAGGGTCCTTATATCACCAACCAATATCGATTTACAAAAGTATGCATTAAAAACTGGAATCCGTAGTTTCAAAGAGTATGTCTGGGGGATTTATTACTTATACGAGTCTGCGAAGAAATGAAGCAATTATTAATTTAACCCACTTGGATATATACAGAAAAAAAACAACAGAAACTAATGTACTTGAGAAATTTGAAGATTTACCTCCACCGATAGAATTGATGCATTATTTTTATTCCAGTCTAGAAACATCAAATAATATTTACTTCACCTACAAAAGTTAACTAATTTTTGGAACTGGATGGTGTAGTCATTTTTATCTTTCGCAGAATGTTCAAAAAAATTTACAAGCAAATGTTTGCCAGTCTACACAAAAAAGTTTACTCAAATCAAAGCAAATATACTCATTTTGAGAAAATCGTAGCTTTTTACCTACGCATGTAAATATATTTTCTAACTTAAAATATATTTTCGTAAATTTGAAAATTAGAGCTATTCAGCTGGATATAATATTCATCATTGTGAAATTAGAAATTCTCAAATTCAATATTCTATCTCTTCCAAACAAAAACTATTTTATTCCAATGGATCAAGCGCGGATCCAAGGGGGGGGGCGGTGGGGGTGATCGCCCCCCCCCCCCCAAGAGCTTTGAGTTTAGGAAAATTGACCCGATTTTTCCTCTTATACTACAGTTTATTTAAGAACTAGAAAGAGTAATAAATCACTTTTTACCCTTTTTCTCTTCGCAGACTTCCTGTGTTCTTTACTCCGGTGCCTTTAGCAAAATCTGTTAGACACCTATATAGAAATGGGTTAGAAATTTTATAATCAAAAATATCGATCTAAATGGACTAAAACGTAGCCTTATTCTCTAAAAAAATTTGAATTATAATTTAAATACTTACAAAATATCCATTGTCAAAAATACAAAATGTTAAACATATAAATAAAAAAAAAATAAATTCGTCCATATAATATTAAAATGTTTTTGGGGCTATCGGTCATTTTATTATTAACTAAAAACATTTTTAGGGTATTTGACCTTTCAGTTTATTTCTTAAACTATCTGCAGAATTACAATTAAACACTAAAAATGGATTCAAATGTAATTACTTTTTATATGTTGTAATTAAAATTAGACCTACTTATTTTTATTTCTATTGTACTGACATCTTAATTTAATTTACTTTATTATATGGAAATACGATAGCCCCAAAAAAAAACAAGATAAACGTGTTAATTCTACACTTTTAAGAAAAAGACACAAATACAATAATAAAATAATAAAAAACTTAAGGCTTTTAGAATTAAATATATATAAAATTAAAGAGTGGGACACACTAAAATTAAAATATATAAAAAAATAAAAAAACATATAAGCAACATTAAACAATATAATACAACAAAAACAAAAATTTAAATAATAAATTGTGTTTCCACTACTAAACATTACCAATTTAATTCCTAATCAAAGTCAGTGAAACTATCTTCGCTCAAATTAGTTATAATTGGTTTCTCTATCTCACCGATCATGAGATCGAGTTCTCACATTTTGTTTTATTCTTTTATTATATGGATTTTCCGCAGTAACTTTATTCAAAAAAATCTTTCAAAAGTTTAGTTAAATTACTAATTTTGTTAATTGTGTTATTTCTAGCAATTCTACCATTTACTTGAGAGAGATATTTACTTCTCCAACGGACAGTTTCCAGACGATCTATAGGAACAGCTTTTCTATCTGCTTTTTCCCAGCAAAAATTAAGTTCTCTGAGCAATTTCCAGAGATCAGTTCTTTTAATTTCAGGTAAATCGCGATCTTCATTGATTTTAGTTAGAATTTTGTAGACGGTTGGGATCTGCTTCTCATAATAAAATATATATACAGCCCCTTTAATTGCAGTTTTCGTCCCTTCTTTCAACAAGATTTTTCGTCTGCCTGTACTAACAATTTCGGTTTTTCACCTTCAGTATGCGGTACATAGTAGATTTTCCAACTCCTGTCATGTTGGAACACATCTCAACATTATTATCTAGATATTGATATCTTTAAGGTATCATAAACATTCATCATAATAAGTTTTTCGTTGAGGAAAAAATGCCCTGGTTTAACGATTTTAGAAGAAATATAGAGGTGAAAACCATGTCTTTTGGGTATCTCACTAATCTCAAATAACATATAAAAACAAACGCAAACAAGATAAATCTCTAAGAACAAGCTGTAAGGTGTACTTTGCTCACTGACAGAAATTAAAGTAAACTATCAGAAATTTTATGTTGCAGTAAATTTATAAAATATATTTAAATATAATGAAATATAATTAGATTTACGTTGGAGGTTTCGGTAACAGTTTTATTGCTCTCTCTAGTTCTTGAATAGAGTATAGGAATGTGTATGCTTGCGATCTCAAAGTAAAAAATTTGATAAATTACGAGTGAAAATTAGATAACTCCATTGAAAAATAAGAAGTTATTGAAACGAATATATATCATTTTAGACTAAGATTACATATTTTAAAATCAAACAAAACGAAACTTGGAGTATATATAATCACACTTAATTTGATTTAAATTACGTAAGCATGTGTGGTCTAAAAATTAACAATATTTTTTTAAATCACAAAAATATTAAGTTAAATTTGAATATTTCATAATTTTACTTGGTTCCTATAATAATAAAGTTATTTATTACATGTTGTGCGACACATTTTTATCAGTTAACTGAAAATATTGAAAGAGTCAATTTAAATTCAATTTTAAATTAATGACATTATAATAAAATATGATAATCAGATATTATCGAAAAATGAATTGTTTTTTCCTAAGCTAGCACGTTCATCTAGATGGAATCAAAAATATCAGTTAGGTATAGGTAAAATAAAAAACGGATTACCACAATTATGTAGATTTTGTATTTAACAAAGATTTCAATAAATAAGTGGCTAACAAAAAATACAAACAACTTACAACAGAATTTCTTATAACAATTGTCAAAAATTTTATTTGTCATTTTAAAAGTTCTTAATTTATACCATCAATCGGCTAATGTCATTGTCTTATACAAAATGAAATATTCTATATGGTAAATGCTTATATAGAAATATTAAGGATAACAAATTAGAAATAAAGTCTTGACATTGGTGAGAGGTACAGAAACACTATAAGATCAGTTAAGGTTTATCCAGGCGTAGATGTTTTTTCAGATCATAGCCCCCTGATAGCGCGTGTACACATTAAACTCAAAAAACCTTCACAAAAAAAAAATAGATCACATAGGTACCAACCGCTTACAAGATCCAAAAATCAAAGAAGATTTAAAACGACATATAAATGATAACATACGAATGCTTTCTACAAAGACACAGAATACGCATGTAGAAGACAAGTGGCAAGATTTAAAAGAGGCCATAATAAAACCTGCCCAGAGTATTCTTAACAGAGAGAAACAGAAAAAAGGACAAGAGTGGATAACAAAAAAAATCTTGGGACTCATGGAAGAGCGAAGACAGTGCAAGGAAAAATGCAGACAAAAATATAATGAAGTACACAAACAAATCAGAAACGAAATAAGGACAGCAAAAGAAATTTTTTATGGAAGAAGATGCGATTAAATTGAAGAACTGCAACTAAAACATGACACTTTTAATTTACATAAAAAGATAAAGGAATTGGCAGGTATACAAAAACGGAAACAGCCCAATCTATTATGAAACGCAAATGGAGAAATAATAACCGATCTACAAGAAAAGCTTATGGCTTGGAAAAATTATGTAGAAGAATTGTTCGACGATGAAAGACAAGAACCCATTATAGATAACATACAACGCGACGAAGGACCAGACATAACTAAAGAAGAAATACTATACGCTATAAAAACAATGAAGAATGGTCAGTCACCGGGTCCAGATAGGATTACATCGGAACTTCTCAAGCTTGTGGAAGGTGAATCAGTGAATATTCTTGTCGATCTTTTAACTGCATTTACAAAACAGGAGAAATACCAAAAGAATGGCTCCTGTCAACTTTTGTCACCATACCAAAAAAGGCAAACTCAAAACAGTGCACTGACCATCGCACAATAAGCCTAATGGGACACACATTGAAAGTATTCCTCAAAGTGATTCACACAAGAATTCACAGAAACCTAGATGTAGATATTGGTGATACTCAATTCGGATTTCGGAACGGGCTTGGAACAAGAGAAGCACTATTTGCACTTAACGTCATGTACCAAAGATGTCTAGATATGAACCAAGATATGTATATGTGCTTCCCCGACTACAATAAAGCGTTCGGTAAAGTACGTCACGATCATCTAATGAGACTGCTGGTAGAAAAAAACTTGGATAAAAGAGACATCAGGATTATTTCCAAAATTTACTATAACCAGAAAGCGAATATTCGAATAGAGCAAGAGACAACGGAGGAACTCGAGATTAAGAAAGGCATAAGTCAGGGATATATACTTTCACCAATCTTATTCAACCTATACTCAGAGGATATCGTAAACAGAGAACTTTCAGAGCAAAATATAGGTATTAAAATAAATGTCATCCCAATAAACAACTTGAGATATGCCGATGACACGGTTGTAATTACAGAAACTTCGGAGGATCTTCAGATACTAATTAACAGAATAGTAGAATGTAGTGAAGAATATGGATTATCACTTAACATCAGTAAAACAAAAATAATGGTGGTATCTAAATCACCACAAAACTTCCCTGACATAACCGTGCATGATCAAAGAATTGAACGTGTGAGAAAATATAATTACCTGGGAACTGGTATCAACGAAAATAACGATAGCTCTGAAGAAATTAGAATCAGAGTGGAAAACGCTAGAGCCATGTTTATTAAAATGAAGAAGGTCTTCTGCGGACGAGATTTAAGCCTTAAACTTAAAATTCGCCTTGTGAAATGTTACGTGCTGTCAGTTCTTTACTACGGAATGGAAGCGTAGACATTGAAAAAGATTGATACCAAGAGGATGGAAGCATTTGAGATGTGGATGTACCGTAGAATATTTAGAATATCGTGGACAGAGAGAGTAACAAATGTGGAGGTTTTGCGAAGAATGCGGAAAGAGAAAGAATTAGTACTTACTATTAAAGAACGCAAACTGCAATACTTGGGATATGTTATGAGGGGAGATAAATACCAGTTGCTGCAATTAATTATCCAGGGAAAAATAATAAGCAAAAGATCCATAGGAAGAAGAAGGCATTCATGGTTAAAGAACTTAAGAGAATGGTACAATTGCAACAACTGCCAACTGTTTAGATCTGCAGTGTCAAAGATACGCTTAGCTTTGATGATAGCCAAACTTCGGAACGAGGACGGCACCTAAAGAAAATTGGTGAGAGGAATAGTTGTGTTCCGAAAATAAGTAAAATTTGCCATTTTTGCTTATTGAGCAATAAAAGAAAAGGATTTTTTATGAAGGCAGAATCAACATTTGAAAAAAATGTTTATAGAGTTTTTTTTTGCATTTTCTTCTTAGTTTTTATGGTATCATCCCAAAGAAGTCAAATTTTAATTTTTTTAGTGTTTTCGATCCACATTTTTACTTTTCGAACATCGTGTATATCAGGTAGTACTTTAGGTAGACTAGTTTAAATTAGTTTTTCTTTAGGCAAAGACTTTTATCAAGAAAAAAATTATTAGAAATAAATAATAAAAAGCTTTGTATATAATTCTTACTTTATGGCTGAGACGGTCTTTTGTTATTTCTTAAGAAATATAAAAATATATAACTTGTTCATTGATCTTTGTCAATTTATCTTTTAAACTATCTGTTAGTGATATCTGGTTTCTTTATAATTTATGATTTTGTCAAAAAAGGCTCTCAATTTAATTTGAAGGCTACTTGGGAACCAGGATATTTTCTCCTAAAATCATGACTAATCTGAAATTCAACCAAAATATTAAAAACTAATTAGAAAAATATAGTTGATGTTGTAAAACACTCTAGATATTGGTTATGTAATACCTTTGTGCGATTCTAAAAATAAACTTTAAAATACATAAGAAAGGAATATGGTTAGCTTACCAAAACTGGAGCTCACAGATCACATAATATAGGCCACGTTTCTAAAAAAATATTTAACTGTAAATGTAGTGAGTGCTCCTTGTTTTCCCTTCCATTATTCCTTTCCAGCATTATAAAGCTTTATGCCAAACTTTGTGTTCTAGCGGAGCCACATAATTTATTCGGAATAGGTCTCTAAAAATTACAAATTAATTTTAATTTATTGCACATATTCTGTCTAAAGAAACCTTCCAAATATACTGATTGAGGAACTATGCTTTCGTCATTATTTCATGATCTTTGCGATTTTCTGTCATCGGAATAAAATAATATATTTCTACCATGGTTCACGACTTTACCCCCTTTCCTTAATCGATTTACAGTAAGGATTTTCTAGTT
Source organism: Diaprepes abbreviatus (assembly GCA_034092305.1). NCBI lineage: Eukaryota > Metazoa > Arthropoda > Insecta > Coleoptera > Curculionidae > Diaprepes > Diaprepes abbreviatus. Next base: position 14,171,456 of record JASJET010000002.1, on the reverse strand, counting down.
TTCTTATAAGAGCACAATAATATATTTTCAAGGGTTCTGTTGGAAATAGATTTTTGCTACTAACGAGTTGAATTCATCCCATTGTAACCTCCTGTAAAAAAAGGGATAAAAATTATCTATCATGAAATATTTGATATATTTTTAGAGATAATTTCTTTTTAAGTTTTGCATTCCCTTTTTCTTATTAACCTTTTGAAATCAAAATGCTTTGCTTGCCCTCGCGCTTATAATAATTTTATTGTTATAACTATATAGTAGATACCAAGATCCATAAACTTTAAACCTTTGTTATTCGACAAGAAAATTTTATTTTATCGATATGTACATAATATAGAATTAATTCGAAAACTCATTGTAAGCTTGAACGATGTAAAAATAAATACTGAAGTATCTTCTTTCACCATTTTATGATTATTCAATGTAAACCACCAAGCGACCAAATGTAGCAAACATTACTTTACTAGTTTTCCATTATTTAAGTCAATTAAATATTTTTTAAAAATATTTACCTTAAAATTGCTTTATAATTTCTTGGGACAGGCCACAAGAAGTTAATGTCTCCTCCAGATTATCATTCCTTGCACTTCCAACAAAAAAAGTTTCAGAATATTCACAATCAAAAGGGTTAAATTCGCACCGACACAAGTCAGGGTCATCCATCTACTTTCAATTGTCGTGTGCTCTGCGGGTGGCAGGCGGTGATCTATAGGCATCGGATCGGTAATTATCGGTTGCTTCCGATCGTAAGGAGAATCTGAAATTCTCTATTAGAATAGAATATATACTCAATATGAGAAGATCCCAGTTTAATTTTGAATTAGTGATCCCCAAAATGTTTTTGACTGAATAAGAGTCTTTTTAAATTGACAAAAAAATATTTTTTATATTCTATGAAATACTTATTATTTTGAAAAAGTAATTTGGTGCTATAAAAGTAATATTAGCATATAATCAGGATAATTTTATTTACTCAATTACAAGATTTTCTTTCAAGAATTTATATTTTTCATAGTATGTATTTGGCATACTTCGTATTAAATATATTTGCTTAAATTGGATAGCCGCAGTTTTAAATTTAATATGTATTTGTGAGAAAATCTGTATACTGATTTTCAGTGTTATTTTTTTTGTGTGTACAAGCTAATCGCGAAAGTTACAAATAAACGTAGTTTTCTCTAAAAGTATTCTCACAATACGGTAGTTTATTGAGTATAATGTTAGAAGAGTGTAAAAATGAGATAAGTTACCCGAAACTTTTAAAAATTGGCCTCGATTATCATACTACAAAGAATTTAAAAAAGACAAATCAGATGGGCCCGCAATTGGGAAACTTTTTGGTTGTTGTGGCCATGTGAATGATGTAAATATCTGCATTTATAATTGCGTAATCTTATTAGAATCAATGATTGGCTTTAGAAGCTTTAATTGTTTAAATTTCTGCAAACCAAAAATAGAACAGTGAGACGTACGTGTTTATTATCAGTCATGTCCTACACATTCACGCTAATGGGATTTTCAATCATTTTAAGATCAGATTTTGTTAGAATTCCGAATTGGATGCATTAAAGCTATATAAATTAGCACTTTCAGGATTTTACGCACATAACTCAATTTTTAAACTTACCGAAAGCTATACCAAGAAAACCAAAATAAGTCCGGTAATGACCAAAATTCCACCGGAGGCATATGAAATTAGCTATATTGATAAAGTCCATCGTACGTTACTGCAAGCAGCTAGCAAACACTGATGAAAAAATTGCGACGCTGATAGTCAATAACAATTCTCAAAAATGCTTAAAAAAATCAATTATATTTTTGACTTTAGAAAAGAAAATAGCATCATAAAACTAAAGGGTTTGGAAATGTGATATTTAAATGATGAAAAACATGAGTTGGTTTCCCTAGTGAGGATTATAAAAGTGCGCATTATTTGAATCGATTTTATCATATAAGCCATATTTTATTTGAATTCAATACAAGCTATCAAAAAAGCCTCAAAATATTACTTATATGCCTTTAAATTCTAGAGGTAAACAGTCTATTGACAATGTTACTTCAAGAGTTTTAAATGACTACGGAGAAGGAAATCGTGAAATTGGAATGAAAAAATAGCATTTGGTACTAATTTCAATTTACTTGTCGACTGTATATGATATCTATAATAAAATGAGCATTGCTAAGGTTGTTATTTGTGGGTGGATAAACGATCAACATTAGACCTACTGCAACTACATCGCTAGTTAAAAGCCTTATAAACTATTACTGAGAAAATCGCTATCAAAGCAAGTCGCAATATCCTGTGATTTAGCAAACAACAGATTAAGTGAGCAATAGGACTAATAACCAACCGTTACGCAACATGTAGAGTATGCAAGGAAGAGGACAAATCGCATTTACATATCATCTTCAAATGCAAAGCTTTACCCATGGAAGGTCGATTAATCCTGAAGGTCTATACTCTCAGAACAAAATAGCGAACAGGCTCCTCAATCTCATTAAGGCAACCAATCTGTTCACATAGAACAAATATAACACGTAACACGGTAATTGAGTAGCCCGCAGTGTAACAGGTTTTTAACACTAGCGTGCTATATCATTTAATCATTCAATCAAAAAACTCCATGAAACGCCATAACAATACGGCAAATGCCAAACAACATTTATTCTTAGTTTAGAAGTTGACTAGAAAACACGCGGTCCTTATCAAGGTCTATCAGTCGCAAGTTATATACACAATTTACTATCGTAACCTTTTACCAATTATGCGATAATGGTCTCTTATTTCAACCTGATTATTCTTAACAGGGCCTTCATCTATATCACATATTTTAGCATCATTAAACTCCCTTATTTCCACACATGTTAACGGATTCATAGACTTAAAGTCGAATCACTTTCAATGTGAGCACGCTGCATTATCTCCGCGAAACAGACCAAATTTCGAAAATGAGTCATTTAAGGAGCATTATGTTAGGTAACCAAAAGGTTATAGTTTATATTTAAAGCTTTTTACATTGTAAGAATTTTGGTTGTTTGAATGTACCGTTTTACTAGATTTTAAAACAGATTCTACGACTGACTACACCATAAAATGTTTTACGTATTTTCTTTTTATTCTCTCAATTTTAAAAATATTTTCTGACAGCCCTATCTCAAATTTATCAATTATTAAATATACTTGCGAAAATGGGGTAAAGATCATAGTTCTGATGTAGATTTAAACCTCATGGTGAATTAATGAGGCAACTATCTGCGAAGACGATGGTGCTGTCGGGAATTATGCTGACGTAAAGCAACACCTGTCCCGACTTTTGATATTGATAATAGTTCTTGTTTTTGATATAGTAAGCCTATGCTTGTTAATGTTTACTTCCAAGTATAAAATATATAGAATAAAACAAAAATACGAAAATCTGAGTATTAATTTTTCAGAAACCTGAAATTTTGTTCTAAAAGCCAATTGTTATTAATTTGCTGAAAGAATAGTGACAAGATGACTTTGTATATTCATTATTTTATTCGCTATGTTAAATGTTTCCTAATCAATATATTTCGTCGTGTCACCAATATACGTATACCAATAATTATTTTTATTTATCAAGCGTAATGTATTCGTAATAATTTATTAATTAATTTCACTGCTTTTGATTTATTGTCTGTAAAACACATTAAATATTCGGACTGTTTCTTATCACAACTAACAAGTTCAGTTGGAATTATATTTTTAAAAGTACATTCAAGTAGTTGCACACCATGATATATTGATTAAAGTGAATTATTTTTGTCTTGTAGTCTTCTTTGATGCGCTAATCTTCGTAGTAATTTTCTTCTTTGCACTTCAATTAATCTCACTGCACATGTCTTTCTTTCATAGCAACGTTGTAACCCCTTTTCGCCTACTAGAGTAGGAGTACATAGCGTACAGCAGCTCCTATTTATTGATGCGAGAGTCGTGCATTCTAATCCTACCTGTTCAAACTTTCTTTTAACAAGGGCGCCACTCTGGTTTTGAAAGTTAAAACAGAGAAAACCTAGGTATACAATATTAGATTGTATAAAACACTAATTCCTGCTACGTCACTTAAGTTCTATTGAGGTGAAATTATATTTGAAGCATCAATATAAAGTTAATTGTTGCTACGGTGTTGGGTTATTTTATTAATTTTTTTTATATGAAATCAACCAGTCTAAGTAAGATTATTTAGGATTACTGGCGGAATATTACTTAACAAAAATGTTGTAAGGTTCTAGATCACTTACCTAGATAGTCTTATATTGAGAGCTTAATAAAAAATAGGCATGGCATGTAAAGAATGGTTGTGGCATAGCTGTTTTGTCTAAATTTAAATCAAATAATAAACTGATGCAGACCTTATCCGTGATTCTTTAGGTATCGATGGATGGGTTAGGATGGCTGAAAGTCCTTTAAAAGCGGCTTTAAATTGGCACGTGGCTGGCTGTAAACAAAAAAAGAAAGTGGGTAAATAATCTCAAGGAACGTAGCGACACAATATATTCAAAGCCCGGATATAGATATCCTAGAATAAATAACACAGCGGCGTAAAAACTATATAGAATTTCTTGCCAAAAGTTTCACTTCTAAAAGGGCATTGGACTCCAAATGGAGAACTAGAAGACGGCACTTTTAATCCACGAACCTTAAAAGACAATTTTTCCCGCCAAATTCTGCAAATCTTCAAGCAACAGTTACCTAAGGGTAAGCCCGGAATAAAATATTGTTCTCTCTTTCGCAGCGAAACAGATCCAGGGCAGACAACGGATCGGTGATATTGCCTGCGTTTACTCCGAAATAGTAAGCAATAAAAATGGGAAAATAAAACTTCTAATTACACAAAACATCGTAGCATTAACGCCAGAAAATATGAAATGCTACAACATATTATATTTAGGTTTCAGTATCGCAATTTTCGCTGTCATATACTATGATTATTGGTTTAGGTGGTTTTTGGAGAATAATACGGAATACTACAAATATAGATGAGAGACAACTGACGAACGAAATTATATCATATATAAAATTATCTAAGTTTAGCCCAAGCATTGACACATAATTTTAAGGCCACGTATTCAAGGTCGCCTATTTCAAAGTCAAGAGCAAAGTCATAATCAACCATGCACGCGTCCTCTCTTAAGGTCAAGTAGACATTGATACATAATCCAAATTAAAATCACTGGGATATAGTCAGTGTCAAGATCAGAGGTAGAGAAAATTGAAAAACGGTATATCCCAATAATTCCCTTTAACGAAACCAAAAATGTTTAAACAGGTCGCACTTACCCTATGCTCAAGTCTGACGTTTTATATTTTAACCTTCCCACTATATAATGGGAGACAAAATATTTTTAGTTCGTATTCTAAATATAATTCTGTGAATAGTTTACGTTTTCAGTGACATCGATTTAGCGTCAAAGCTTTTTGAATTCTCTTAAACGGAATTAATTTTTTTGTTTTACAATTCCTATGCTCGATATTAATTAAAGAACAGTTGTACTGCTACAATACAAATCATTCCATTTTATTACTTAAAATTATAAAATATTCTAAAAAAAACTTTCTTTTGCTAAATTTTTATAACATCCTTTACTTTTCTTATGACACACACTAGAAAAATAGTTCGTTGAATAAAATCAACTATATACATAAAAAAACTGCCTTAGCACTTATTTTGCAATTTCCGCCTAATATTTACAAGACAATATTATTTTTTTGTTTATCCTATTCCTAACTTGATCTATAGATATGTTACGGATAAATTAAAATATCACTAAGCTGGCTTTTATAAACAGAACAAAAGTTCAATATTTTTTCAGTGTCAGTTCCTCTCATTTTAAAATATTCTATAATACAGGTATGTAAATTGAAAGATCGTGAGAGCTATTTTAGGGATATAAGTTATTAAGTGAAAGCTAAAAAGACTTCAACTTCAAACTACAGCCAAAAAAGTCATGTTTTTTTTTTTTCATTTAACTTGAAATATCTCGAAAGACCAGATTCGATTCTATGAAAAATCTACTATAAAAATACCTTCAACTTTTTAAACAGCTGAATCTTTCAGATCGATGTAATTACTGAGAGTTGTAAAAAGAGACTGGGAGAAAAAAAGAAACAATAATACATAAAGAGTGTGTGTCGTTAAAACTTGATTTTGTTTGTATATCTATGCAACAAGCGAAAGTAAATATTCGATTTTTTATATATTTTAGAGCGAAGCTGTTCCTTACGCAGCTTTTAACTGCAACTGGATTGAAGGAAGTAATCAGTTTAAAAAAGATTTGATGTTCTTTATTTGTATAACTCAACAACCAATGAAGTTCAAAGCCGTTCTTTTTGAAATATCCACGGCAATTTACCTGGCAGTAAGTATATGCAAAAATATACCATGCATTTTACCTATTCAGTTTCAAGTATATGTAAACACATTACGACATCTATTTTCTGGTTTTGGAAGTAAGAAAATTTTACCAGCAACATTATTACACTAGTACACAAAATGTAACATAAAGGTTGGGAATAAATTAAACAGTGGGTTTTTTAGCAAAAAATATTTTTTTTGTCATATGTAGTTTTGCTCAACGAATATTCGTTTTTAAATTACAGGATGGTAAATCACTTAAAAAAAATTCATCTTAGTGGTAAAACTTTCGAACGCTAGAATATAATGGAAAGAAATTTTAGCCAGAGCTTATTTTGATACTGCCCCAGTAACAAAAAAAAGGTTTCTTCGTAGTTTGCTCAATGTAGTGCGTACGGATATCATCGTAACATTTAAAAAAAAATGTGGTATGCCACTGGTAAAAATTTTTCTTGATTGTTTTCTCTAATTTGATTTTTTGTTTTAAACAAAATTTTCCTGTTGCATTTTCTTTGTATCTTTCGTCATTTTTCCCTAAATAAGCCTTTTGCATATACCATTTTTTTCATTACATACATAGAAAAATGTAGAGACATGAACAAAATTTTAAAAAACAGAAATATTATCGGATATGTTTTAACTAATTTTTAAAAACTTGTTACATGGGCATTTAAGAAAAACACTTACACATTTGAAATAAAATACTACTAATTAATTAACAATAATAAATGTACTATAAATTTACAAACTTAAAGTAATTACTAATTACTCAAACAAAAGATATCACAAAAGATACCGAAAATTTTGTTCCCCAGCTGCAATACCTTTTCCAATGCATTTTCTCATGAATTCTCTTACTCGCGCAAAAATACCAGGCATTTCTCAAATTTGCCGACATCCCATTTCAACTCTTTGACGAATAAAGAGAAGTTTTAAATTTAAGATTAAATTTTAATTATACTATGCTAATAAGTTTTCTTTTGGATTTCAGGTAATTAGGGCATCAATGTCATACTATACATTTTTACACAATGTAAGCAACTCGTAATGTGGAGGACATTATCGATACTGTCAAGTGTTTACATTAGATTTTACTAAAATTAGATTAGAAAAATTGTACTAATATAAAATACACTTTTGCACAGAAGTATTATATATCTCCATAAAATTAAATTTTAATTTTAAGGAAATACTTTGTATGTTAATTTATTTAATGACAATTGTTTGGTTGTCAATAAATTTAGGCAACTCCCAGTACTCTTGAAGATATACCATAGAACGAAGAATCAATTTTATGGTTTTTGCGTTTTTCATTCTTTCTGAACAAAAGAGTTTTTAGAGATTTTACGTTCATCCTCTGGCCATGAAATCTTGTCAGATGTTCCACTACTGACCGGTGTTTTATTTGCAATCCTAATTAGGTTTCATATTTTTGAATAAACAGATTAATTATTATTCAGAAACAATATAGTTTATAAATTGGATTATTAAGAATATTAATGCCACATTATGGGTATTTATAAACAACTTGATAATTAGAAATTTCAAAGATTGTCAGTTGATAGAGAAAAAAAAATTTACTGTCAAGTTAAAATTCTGTGAAATTGAAAGAAAGAGATATGCCAAATTGTTACTTTAAAAATATTACATCAGAAAATTCATAGACACCTGAAAATTAGTTATATTTACTAAATATGTTATCTAATTGCAAGTAGTTCAATAAATCTATTAGAGATTTTCTAGTAACACATCTACAACACATAACCTGTACCTAACAAATTAACTATATTAATACATTTTTCAAAGCAATCCTTAGCTCCTTATGAAAAACGGAAGCAACGTAATATATCTTGAAAACAGAGCAGTAGTATTTAGTTTTTCTGAAAAACACTTCATGAAGTAATTTCTTGCGTTTATCTTAAAAATATCCTAATGAGAAATTATTGAGATTTACTCAAATACTAATTTTGATTTTATTCTAAACAAAGCTCGAAATTATAACTTTTAATTATTCCAGCAAGAGAAACAAGCGGAGAACGAAGATAGAGTCAGTGAATCTGTGCTATCTTAGTTTTTTCCTGGTCTGTTACAATGTAGCATCGAATGAAAAAGAAAATATATTTATTTTAAATATTTTCTTATTCGTTTGAATATATAATAATTAATTTTAATTTCATTTCATTCAAATCGGTTCAACCGTTCCAGAATAATCGATGTACATGCATAAAAAAATACATGTCTGTACAATTTAGGACTTTCTTTTTTTTTTAAACTCGGTTAAAAATATTTTTTTTTAATACACAACAACTATTTTCAAATTTTAGAACGTAAATGTTAATTTCCATCAATGGAAAATTTGTATAGTTTTAATCTAAAACTAACCCTAAGGCACAATTCACAAATTTGGTAGCTATTAGGAATTGTTCACATTACTTTGACTGTTGTGCATTTATCTTGAATAAAAATGCTCCAACAAATTTATTTTTGTTTTATTTCAAAAACAAAATACCAAGATACATTAAGCGATTTTCTTGTACAAGATTCATTTTAATTAATCTTCCAAAGGAACTTTCTATTTAAACGAGGAAAAATCATATCCACCAAGTGCTATTATCAAATTTAGCATCATCAGAAATAAAATTTATTTTCTAAGAAATGAAGTAGATACGAGACCAATTATTCTAATTAACCGCTTCTAGGTATAATTTACTATTATTCGTAGCTACCATAGAGAGAAACATAAAGTTTTCATATATACACCTAAATTAGATCCCAGCTAAAAAGGAAATAGCTGCTTCAAAAGGTATATTGACTATGCAACATTGGTAGCTTCAAAATACATAACAACTCGTATGTGACAAATGTTTCCATTTTAGCAATATATTATTACTATTTTGTCTCTCTCATATTCGTTCATTGGATATAAATAAAGCACAATGCTTTTTACTAATAAATAACAACTCGTTAATAACTACTTCTTAAAACATTCAAAAACCTAATAAAATATACGAACATACGAACCTAGAAGTTACCAGAAATATGACTAAATAATGATGATTCATGGATATATTATTTCTATATATATATATATATATATATATATATATATATATATATATATATATATATATATATATTATTCTATAAGTGAGAATATTTATATAAGGAATCATCAAAAAGTTCTAATCCTTTGTTATACTACCTCCTCCTAAATCTGATCCTCTCGATCAATTTCGATACTTCCGTTGTATGGCTTCAACCTGTGGATGTGTTCTATACTCATTTTAGCCTTGAGACTTCGTTAAAATCTATAAACAACCTAGTTGCTTCTCTTGAGGACATTATATGGTCCTTCCTATCCTGCTGACATGTGATTTGCTTTTTTTCTTTTTAGATTCCATATTCAAACTCTATCACCTTGTTGGAACCCTGCCGAGTTTACCTTGATGTCATATGAATTGACTAATGCCTTCATTACCAAGTATTAACAGGGTTCGATGGATTGGAGAACGAATCCGACGTGGCTTCCAAAACTCTCATCTAGTCTTCTGTAAATGATTTTTTCCGTGCTCCACTTTATCCTGGTTGTTTGTTCGTCAATGACTCTGACTGGTTCGGTATTACGATTCTTTGCCAAAATAAATTTTTCAGTGACAAACTTTAGAATGTTAGGTTGGTTGTTGAAGGAAAATCCATGTTGACGAATCACGACACACCCAAAATAAACTCATCTTCTATGTAGGCAACTAATACCAAATGGTTTAATTTTAACGTTCCATGTTGAAATTCTACTTGCGTTTTTCCAATTACACTAGCCGCTTCTTCAGTTACAGTTCCTAACGGACAATGGTAGGATTTTAAATTTACCAATAAGTCTTTACTTTAATGTAAAGACTGCAGCACCAGTGTCAACAGTTATAGTAATATATGTAGCATTGACTTATCTTCAAGTTGGTATTTTCTCATCTGAGCTATAATAGGACACACTATTGTTTGTTCTATTTTGCTACAGTGCTTGTGTTTTTCCTTACATTGTCTTCTGAACAAGGTGTCTGCTTTGTTAAACAGCAAGAGACGAAGTGAACGTTCTGACTTGAGTAGAAGTAGCATTTTCAGTCTCATGTAGAGGCATAGAAATGAAAACCGAAATCATCAAAGCTCGTACACAACAATATGAAAAAAATATACGTACCTACCCTATAAATTTCATATTTTGCAAAATACACGTCTCGATAATGTTCTGTAGTTGGTATGTAGAACAAGTCAGAGCTAAAACCGAATCTGAAAGATTGGTAATCTGGTCCGATATATGTTATTTTACATAGGCAGGTATTTTTTAACCAATTTCTAAAAGGAGGTTTTAATTTCGACCGCTATGTATTTATGTATTTATATATATATATATATATATATATATATATACATCAATTACTTCGGAATAGCGGCACCTATTTCAATGAAATGTTTTGCATTATATTCAAAAAGCTGCAGGGGTCTCATATTATTTTGTCCGAAATTTGTTCAGTAAAATTGAAGATGGCGCTGACAATATGGCCAACAAAAAATTTATTTTGTCAGATTTTCTCCAAAATTGGTACGGGGAAGATTCGGGATCGTACACAACGAACTTAAAATTATTTTTAAAAAATTCAATATGGCGGATCCAATATAGGGGATTAAAAGTTTTGCATATCTCGATTTTGCCCAAACTTAGTACAGAGGGTTTTCCAAGATGTAGATTACGTAAGTAAAATTATTTTAAAAGGATAAATATGGCGGATTCAGTAGACTGCATTAAAAATTTAAATCTCTCAAATTTTAACTAAAATTGATATAGGGGTGAAGGTGCAATTTATGAATTTAAAATTATTTTAAAAAATTTAATGTAGAAGATTCAATATGGTGGAGTAAAAATTTAACATCTCTCGATTTTGTTCAAAATTATACTAGGGGATATCTGTGAGTGTATATATCGCATTTAAAAACGTTTTTAAAAAATTCAATATGTCAGATGCAATATGGCTGTCAAAGAACTTTATATTTCCCGATTGTATCCAAAATTTTTACTATGAATTTTTTCGGGTGTGGATTAAGATTAGATTAAGTGTATGAAATTATTTCTTTGAAATTCAATATGGCGGGTTGAAAATTTTACGTTATTCACATTTTTTAAAAATTGATATTAGGTGGTTTTCGGAGTTGTAGGTTACGAATCTGAAATTAATTTTTTACAATTTATTGTGACGGATAAACATGGAGGACTATAAATTTTACATTTTTCGATCCTGTAGAAATTGATAATAGGGGGTCTATATTAAATTAATTTCCTTAAGATCGATATGTATGATTAAATATGACGGACAAAAAAATTTACATGTTTCATGTTATATCAATATCGGTGTTATGGAGTTTCGGGGGCCTAAGTTACGAATCTGATATTGGTTCACTGAAATTCGAAATAGTGGATTTACTATAGCAGAGTAAATATTTGTTTGGCACAATTTCATTAGAAACGGCTTTGGAGAATTCTCAGAATCATGGAACTTTTGTTGTTCACTTTAGTGTGGTTTACAACTCTGAATAAAATTGGTACATTTTTGCGACCTTAGAAACTCAACTCAATTCAAAACTAAAAATGGAAAAATTGAACTTTTAATATAAAACTTCTAAAAAAGCTCCAAAAATTAAAAAATACCAATATAGATTTCTATATAAATCGAAACTTTTAAGGAGCCAAATGATTATTAAATAAAACAAATAAATACTAATTATTTTTATGTAAATCTCAGTATTGCACAGACTACAAAAATTTCAATTTGATATAAAAATTTATATTATTATTTTTTAGAAGTCAGCTCAATTGTTGGAGTTTGCTCAATTTGAATAAATTGCTACACAACACAATTTATCCTATTCCACCACCATCGAGATGATGACTTACCTGTACCACCGTATCGAGAAGAAAGACATATATATATATATATATATATATATATATATATATATATATATATATATATATATATATATATATATATACAGGGTGATTCAAAAATCGATCACGAAACTTAAGGGGGTGATTCTACTTGACAAAATAAGGGTAGAGCTTCATATAATTTTTTTTCAAAATGTCATTCGTTTTCGAGTTAGAAGCCGTCCAAGTTCAAGTTTTTATTTTTTGTTTTTTGAATTACTCGCTTACAGGAAAACCGATTTGACTAATATTTGAAAGATAGGCTAAGTCTTCTGCGCTTCATCATTTTAGTAACAATTCACATTGATTGTTTGCCGCTAGAGGGCACTTTACCTACATTGAAAATTGTTTTTTTGTCATAATTTTTTAGTGTTGACAGCTACAGTAGTTCTTGGCATAATTTCTGAAAGACTGATGCCAGGCCTTTAAAAAAGGTGCTCTTTATTTACATCGCTAAACCCAACGGTTTAGACGTAAATCACCCTTAAAAATTAAGTGGTAAATTTACTTTTCTCATTTCATTACCACCAGCTACCAGGTAAATAGCTATCAAAGTATACTAGAGCTGTCAGTTTAACATCAAATAAGTTCGCTTTTTAAACTATTTAATTTATAATCTTAAAATAACTAATAATGGCTAATCACCAATATTCAAATATCGAATATTGTGATATCCATTTTTGTTATGGAAAAGCAAATGGTAATGCATAGTTGGCAAGAAGATATTATATGGAGAGTTATCCGGAAAGAAATATCCCTCATGCTCAAACATTTTCCAGTGTGCACAGGAGGCTTGCGGAATGTGGTTCCTTTAAAAGTTATAATGGAAATAGGGGAAGACCTAGAGCTGCTAGAAACGTGCAACAAGAAGAAAGAGTGCTTGAAATTATTGAAGATAATCCAGGTATTAGTACTAGAAAAATTGGGAATGAAGTGCGGCTCTGTCAGGCTAGTTCATGGAGGATACTAAGAGAAGAACAACTCTACCCGTTTCATTCAAAAAAGGTGCAGGCTCTTTATGATGATGATCGGCCGAGACGGTTGGAAATGTGCAATCAGATCCTAGCTAAGTATGAACACGATAATCGATTAATTGGCGTCATATTATTCACTGACGAAGCTGGTTTCACTCGTGATGGCATAACAAATCTACACAACATCCACACATATGCTTACGAGAACCCAAACAATGTGGTAGAAACAAAACATCAGCGTAGATTTTCACTAAATGTGTGGGCAGGGATAATAGGAGATTACCTTATTGGTCCTCATTTCTTTGATGGCCCATTAACTGGTGACGTATACTCAGATTTTATCCAAAATCGTCTCCCATTGTATCTGGAAGATGTGCCATTGGAAGTAAGGGCCAACATGTGGATCCTCCAAGACGGAGCTCCGCCCCACTTTAGTATACGTGTCCGACAGTATTTGAATGCAACGTATCCTGAGCGATGGATAGGACGAAGTGGACCATTGGCATGGGCAGCGAGGTCACCAGGCCTTAATCCTATGGATTTTTTCTTTTGGGGTCATTTGAAACAATTGGTGTACGATATTCCAGTAATCAACGTCGAGGATCTTCGCTTGAGGATAATCGAAAAGTGCCAAATTATTAAAGAAACACCAGAAATTTTTCATCGAGTTAGGCGACATTTTTTGAAGAGTGTTAGGAAATGTATGGAAGAAAATGGGGGACATTTTGAGAATCTTTTTTAGTTTGTTTAGTACTGTTTCATTAATTTTTATCAATTAAATGTATATCGCAATAATCCATAATATGAATATTTACTGATTAGCCATTATTAGTTATTTTAAGATTATAAATTAAATAGTTTAAAAAGCGAATTTATTTGATGTTAAACTGACAGCTCTAGTATACTTTGATAGCTATTTACCTGGTAGCTGGTGGTAATTAAATGAGAAAAGTAAATTTACCACTTAATTTTTAAGGGTGATTTACGTCTAAACCGTTGGGTTTAGCGATGTTAATAAAGAGCACCTTTTTTAAAGGCCTGGCATCAGTCTTTCAGAAATTATGCCAAAAACTACTGTAGCTGTCAACACTAAAAAATTATGACAAAAAAACAATTTTCAATGTAGGTAAAGTGCCCTCTAGCGGCAAACAATCAATGTGAATTGTTACTAAAATGATGAAGCGCAGAAGACTTAGCCTATCTTTCAAATATTAGTCAAATCGGTTTTCCTGTAAGCGAGTAATTCAAAAAACAAAAAATAAAAACTTGAACTTGGACGGCTTGTAACTCGAAAACGAATGACATTTTGAAAAAAAATTATATGAAGCTCTACCCTTATTTTGTCAAGTAGAATCACCCCCTTAAGTTTCGTGATCGATTTTTGAATCACCCTGTATATATATATATATATATATATATATATATATATATATATATATATATATATATATATATATATATATATATATATATATATATATATATATATATATATATATATAAGGGTGTTTTTGATAGAGGTATAGAACTTTAAGTTGGCAACACTTTTCTAACTGGCGGCCATTTTGTCAGCTGTCAAGTGATTTATTTTTAGTTTGGTTTGGCATTTCAACATGAATAGACTGATGCCTGAACAATGCTTACAAATTGTGCAAATTTGCTTTGAAAATCATGGTTCTGTTCGAAATACGTATCGCGCACTACGTCCATTTTACGGTCAACATAATCGTCCATCAGAGCAATTAATTCGATTAACTATGGAACGTTTTCGCACCACGTTTACTCTAAATGATAATATGCATCCACAGAGACGTCGTACAGTGCGTACAGAAGAAGTCATTGCTGCTATAGAGCGTAGCGTAGAGGAAGACCCGAATCAGTCTATCCGCCATCGTGCATAGGAATTGGATATGTGTGCATTCACTATATGGAGATGCGGAAAGATCTTGGTTTGCGTGCTTACAAAATCCAACTCGTGCAAGAATTGAAGCCACACGATCACCTAGCAAGGCATAGATTCGGTGAATGGGCCCAAAACAAGATTGCCGTTGATCCCGATTTTCATAAGCGAATTTTGTTTAGCGATGAAGCTCACTTTTGTTTGAATGGATACGTCAATAAACAAAACTGCCTTATTTGGAGTGATGATAATCCTCAAGTGTATGTTAAGACACCGTTACATCCAGAAAAACTGACTGTTTAGTGTGTTCTATGGGCTGGTGGAATCATTGGTCCGTACTTCTTTAAAAAAGATGCTGGTCAGAACGTTACAGTCAATGGTGACCGCTATAGAGCCATGATTACTGACTTTTTCGTTCATCAATTGAACAACCATGACGTGCAGGAGCTGTGGTTTCAACAAGATGGCGCAACATGTCACACAGCTCGTGCCACAATTGATTTATTGAAGGAAATGTTTGGTAATCGCATAATTTCACGTTTCGGACCCGTGAATTAGCCTCCAAGATCGTGCGACTTAACGCCGCTAGACTATTTTCTGTGGGGATATGTGAAGTCGCTAGTCTACGCCGATAAGCCCGAAACGATTGATCACTTGGAGGACAACATTCGCCGCATTATTGCCGATATACGGCCACAAATGTTGGAAAAAGTCATCGAAAATTGGACCTCTAGATTAGACTACGTCCGAGCCAGCCGTGACGCTCATATGCCAGAAGTCATATTTAAATTATTAAGCCAGAAGGTTATCTTTCGAATAAAGTATATTTCATGTCAATTTAAAAAATTCATCTTTGTTTTATTCCATTTAAAATTTCTATACCTCTATAAAAAAAACACCCTCTCTCTCTCTCTCTCTCTCTCTCTCTATATATATATATATATATATATATATATATATATATATATATATATATATATATATATATATATATATATATATATAGATGTGACAATTGTGATTTGCATAAACAGATTAAAAATACTTTATTTGTAATTGCACTCTTATCATAATTTGTATATATTAGTAGTTATTTATTTTATTTACTAACAATTTGGCGCCGACTTCTAAAAGTTCAATTTCATAATAAAATTTATAGTTATTTTTCACTTCTTAGCACACTTTCAGAAGTCGGTTCAATTTTTTTATAAAAATTTTATTTTTCTATTTTTAGTTTTATAATTCATTATGATATCCATAAATTATTTGAACTAAGTACTAATCGATATTAGTGCACCTCGCAATGACTGCAAGGTGGCAAAAAAGTACCCATTTTATCCTAAGTTGTAAATTACCCTAAAATGAACCACTAAAAATTCTTTGGTTCTTAGAGTTTTCCAAATACCAGTAAAATTGTGGCAAACAAATATTTAGTCTGTCATAGTAAATCCACTTTCTTAAATTTCAAATTAATTTTAGATTGGTAATATATGCCCCAAAACCTTCCAATATCGATGTTTACAGAACCTAAGATGTAAATTTCTTAGCTCGATATATTTTATACTGCATATTGAGTTTGTATACGCCTCAAGAACTCCACAATATCAATTTTAGACAAAATCGGAATATGTAAAAGTTTTTGTCCCTCATATTGTATCTAATCAATCTAAGAGTTGTAAAAAATTAACTTCATATTCGTAATACACGACCCTGAAAACCTTCTAATACCAAGTCTAAAAAAATGCGAATAAGGTAAAATTTTCAACCCACCATATTGCATCCACTATATTGAATTTCAAAAAAATTATTTTAAGTCTTAATCTAATCTAAATCTAAACCCTTCAAAGCCCCCTAGTACCAAATTTAGATGAAATCCGGAAATTTAAAATTTCTAGACTTATATTTGCTACTTATGTCCTCAAAAACGATTCAGTATCATCTTTGAACAAAATCGAAAAATGTTAAGTTTTTAGTCCGCTGTCTTGGATTTGCCATATTGAATCCTGAAAAAATACTTTTAAATTCATAATTTATATTATAAATCGCGTTCCAAGTTTCTAAACATTTGTAAAGATATTCCTGGTTATTATTCTTATAGTTGTAAATTACCTGTCATTTCCAAATACCATAGGTAACTCGATATATTAGAACATCTATTCAAAAAGCACAAAACTGTGCAGAAAACGATTATTTAGCGTATTCTGTGAAAACGCGAAAACCTAGCTATAGAACACCCTGACAACATCCAATAGGTATGTAAAAGGTACATTTTCTCGTAAGGTAAAAAGTAGAGCGTTCTATTTAAATTAATCAAGTTATAGTCACTTAAAATCCTTATTTGATTAGTTTTAATTTTTGGACACCCTGTATAATATAGCAAGTTTAATATAATTGGGATATAAAATACGATTTATTGTTACACTTCACAGTAAATTTCGAGTACATAACTGAAATACTTCTCAAATATTTGAAACATGAAAATTTTGTTAGATTTTGTCCAAATTCAAATTATTTAAAAACCCTTACACGGATTCACTAACATCATTTAAATTTAAAACCATCCTAAAGCGACAGCAGAGGGGTTAAACCGACAAGAGCAACAATAAGTCAAGCAAGTCGTAAACCCTAGAAATACTAGCATAAATAAATCATTGTGTTTTCTTATTGAACCGATAAAAGTGAAGGACTTTGGTTATTTTTGGGACACAACTATTTCTTTTACATATTGTAAAGCTTTATCGTAAGGTTATTGTTCTTAATGTCCCTAGTAAAGCGTTTATTTGTTGACATATTTAATATAAATTATGTGAATCTGGCTGTTAAAGTTTAGGTACTATAAACTTTATTAAAGTAGGCACTTATTTTGATCGGTGAATCCAAAAATGCAATAAAATAGAGGGGTTCCATTTAAAAAGAACACAACTTTAATTTTTTCAGAGTTTTTGGGACACCCTGTATAATATGAAAATAATTCCAAAAAGTAACTATATTAGACCATCATATATCCCAAAAGGAAAATTTTTTGAAAGTCACGTAGTATTCCGCAATATTCCGTACCCTATAGGGTGAAAAACCCTGTATACATATATATTCCTATATATATATATATATATATATATATATATATATATATATATATATATATATATATATATAGGAATATAACCGAATTTCCTGAAAATTATATTTGAAAACTAGTAGAGATTGCAAAAAAACTGACTTCACCATCGATTTGTTATCAATAAAAGAGCTTAGGATCGAATTTTCGATAAAGCTCGAGAAAATTCTCTTTAGAAACTAATATAAATACGTCTTTTCCATTGAATATGTGATCAATGAAGAACCGTAAAATGGAAACATTCTAGAAGTTTGTATAGTAAAGACTAGACAACAATCAGCCGAAATGGAATAAATAAATATAACATTGGCCGGTTTTAATGGTGTGTATCGAAGAACGTCGTCTTAAAGACAAACAAGAAGAAGAAGAACTTCGCTCAAAATAGAAACACGTCGCAAAAAATACTAAACACTAGAAGAAGGAAAAGGGAGCACGTGGTCAAAAACGCAAACAAGAAGAAAAACATTCTATTAAAGAAAAAAAGGAAGAACAACGCTGTCAAAAACATCAAGATAAACTTTGCAAATGAATATAAGGGGTCATTGTGGAAGGACAACGAAAATCGAACAAATTATACTGAGACAAAAGCAAGAGTTTAAGAAACGAATAGGCGAAGTGCGACCAGACAGAGAAAAAATCCTACAAATAATGAAAGAAATCGTAGGCGGGATAGAATTTAAAATGAAGAATCTTCAGACAGAAATCAATAAAATAAGGCCCTTTTGATAGAGTAATAATCACCGGCAGAACATCATATCTCCAACTTACGACCGTCTAAAATCTTGGATAATGTAAAAACACCAATCTGAAGCGACCGCTATTGCAAATACCTGGAGCTACGAACAGATGACTACTGAATTAGTATATGTACTTCACGGACCAGCTCTAGAAATCAAAAAATACAGCCCACGTTGCGTATAAGAAAGTTTAGTTATTACAATGAAGCGTTGGACAGCGCTTTGGAAATAGGAGCAACCCATACTATATCAAGTCGAAAAATAAGAGCCATTACAATAGAGAAAAACATGGATTTATAGAACCAAATAATGAAGAAAATATTATCTTAAAGCCTTAAGAAGTTCAACACAACAAGTGATAATTCACCTTATAGAAGAATGCTACAGATATGGACGAACTCGATACATGAGAAGGAACTGTTGGGTGCAATTTAGGTCTCATTTACCATTCGGAAACCACACAGGGAAACCAGACAAGTATTAGCCAATATCAAGAAGATCCCCTAGGAAAGACCGCCCACTATCTTATAATTGAAGGAAATGTTAATACTATCCATATTATAATAACTGTTGACTTTGGTTTGGCTTTATCTCTAATAAAGTCAAACTCTGTTGATAAATTTGTCTATAAAAGTAACATTGAAAACTGTAACTGAAGAAGTAGCTGATGTGATTAGTAAAATTGAACTAATTAGTGTTAGTTGGCGACAAATGAGATGAGTTTACTTCAAGTATGGACCTGATTCGACAATACAGATTTTTTTTTCAAAGAACCGTAATACTAAAAAAAAAATCATAGTTATTGTTGAAAAAACAACCAGAATAAAGGAAACCACAGAAAAGATAAATTTACAGAAGAATGAACAAGACTTCTGGCAGCCAGGTCGGGTTGGTTTAATACTTCAATAAAACTTGTAAATATCTAGTAGCCCAACCAATAGTCAATGATGAGATAACAGCAGACCAATAAAAATAGCCAATTTTCTTCCTACCTATATCAACATTTATAAAAGAGACGAGCCAGAAAGATTGGTAATAAAATGTAAACAACCCGCTAAAGTTACGGCAAGGTCGTCATACAACGATCTAATTGAACAGCTCCAGACAAACTGGAAAAACCTTTCTTTACAAGAACTTGAAGAAGCCAAGAAGTTTATACACAAGCATAATCATGTTTTCAAGCAAAAAATTACAATACCGCTAGGACGTATATGTACATCATCCAGCATGCAATAAATACTGAGAGTGCACAAACAATATGCTAGCCACCTGGAAAACTTCCCATAGCCAAACGCCGGGAAGTGGAGCTATTTGAAGACAAAATACTTAATGAGGGAGTTTTAGAAGAAGCGCTCTGTCTCTGATCATCTCTGGTTGTATTGATAGCCAAAAAAATTCAACTGCTAGATTTTGTGGTAACTACAGAAAGCTTAGTAACGTCACTAAGGAAAACAGCTAGCTATATACTTTCTACAATTGACGACACGTTTACAACTTTGGCTGGATCATAGTGGTTCTATACACTGGATCTAAAAAGTAAATATTAGCAAGTAGGCATTCGAGATAGAGATAAGGAAATGACCGCTTTTTACACGGGTACTGGTCTGTATCAATTTAATATTATGCTGTTGGGACTCTGCAACGCTCCTGCTATCTTTAAGCGACTAATAGAAAAAGAACATATGGGAAATTTTTCTAATAAGTAAAAACGCTAAACTTCGTGTTAATGCCAAAAAGTACTTAGTGTTCCAAGAATTTATTTTTGTATTTTTTTACAGATTTTTTTATTATAACTGAAACTAGCAAAATATTCTGTTAAATATCTGAAATATCCTGATTTAGCCTTATGTAACGCATTTTTTTTTTCAATTCTCTGTATATCTTAGTAACTAAAGTCAATTTTAAGTTTATTTTTCTTAATTGTTCTTTAGAATGTGTTTTAATTTTTACTCCATATCTTTTTGAGTACTCTAAAATTCTTGGTTTTAGTAACGTTGGTCAAAAAAATAATTTTCTTTTGGTTCCTGATTTATTAAAATGTCTTTTTGCAAATAGATCGTACGCGTCTTGCCATCTATCAAAGTAGTTCATCACCTTCTTCTTCTTCAAGTGCCATATCAGGTCCCCCTGACATTGGCAAGTCTTTCACGGTCCTGCGCCAGCTAGAAGAGTTCCCCCGCGCTACGTATACCTGTCTATTCACAAATATTCCTCAACCAGGAAGCCTCTCCTTCCTACCCCTCTACGTCCCTCTACTTTACCCATCATTATTAGCTGAAGAATTCTATATCGCTCCCCTCTGAATATATGTCTAAGATATGAGATTTTTCTACACTTCACAGTGTTTAATAGTAGACGAGTTGTGTTGGCCCTATTGAGTACCATTTCGTTGGTCTGCCTAGCTGTCCAAGGTATTCTCAACATTCGTCGGTATAACCACGAGAGCCTCTAACCGATTAATCGTGGCGGCCTTAATTATCCAGATCTCTGCCCCATATAGCAACACTGGCCAGACGTAGTTGAGGTTATCATTGCAGAAAGGTGGTTTCATTTTTTGAAAAGTTGCTCTAGCAGTCTCTATTCTACACCTTATCTCTTTATCTGGGTTTAGATTTTCGGTGATATAACATCCAAGATATTGAAAATGAGTCACCCTATCTATATTTTTTCCTTCTATTTGTATTGAAGCATTAAGATGAAGTTGTCTACTAAAGACCATAAATTTTGTCTTTTTGATATTTATGTTGAGCCCCATTTGTTGACCCTCAGTGTTAACACAGTTTAATAGATGTTGCAGGTCTTGTAGTTTGTCGCTTAGGATAACAGTGTCGTCAGCATATCGTATTGTATTTATATATTCTTCATTGACTTGTACTCCCATTCGTTGTCCTTGAGCAGCCCGTTTAAAGATTTTATCTGAATATATATTAAAAAGCAGTGGAGATAGTATGCAGCCCTGTCTGATGCCTCGCAGAATTTTACTTTCTTCTGTGAGTTTTCCATTTAGCCTTACTGTTGCTTTCTGCCGCCAATATAGATTTTTAATAATTCTTACGTCTCTACTGTCTACCCCTGTTCATCACCAGTGTTACATTTTTGCAAGGGTTCTTTAATATTTTTCATTTATGAATTTATTTGAAGTTGATCTTGATTTTTAAAGCGGCAATTTGTTTAATTGTTTTCAATGTTTACCGTTAGTTTCGATTTTTATTTAATTATTAATATTGGAGACTTCTAACACGGTACTCTTCGAACATTTCTTTCTTTTGACATTTGGCAATCAGGATTTTGGTGAAATAAAATTTACAGGGAATTTATATTGTGTTCATTTGTATTTTAGGGACTAGTGTCAGCTTTCAGGTATAATTTATATTTATTATTCAGTTTAAGGTTTAATTTTCAAGTTTTAGATTATTGGTTTGAGGTCGCATATAAAATTTTTAAATTTCAAGATACGTATAGCTGATACTAGGTTGAATAGAAATTAACCATTAAATGATATCAGTCTTTTTTAAAGTTACTATACCCAAATAATTTGGCAGAGTAATTTCTAATTTAATATCAAAAAAGCTTACAGGTATTTTTACTTTTGTAAATTGAATAGGTTATAAGTCACTACTTTTAAAACGTCTAAAAGTTTTTTTTTTGGAAATTACAGTATTTCAAAATATTTTTGTACAAATTAAGGATAAAGCACAATTATTTTACAAATTATACATTATTTTCCAGTTTCATAAACTTTTTTAACTCATTTTTGTAACTTAATAATAATGGGCACCCATCATTTTAAGTATAATTATTTAAATCTATTTGACTAAGTTTCCTTACGAAAATATATTTATTATTTATTTTTTGATGGTTTTTAAATAATTAGTTTACGATAGCATAGAAGTAATATAAACAGGATCGGCATTGAGTGGATTACAAAATTTTTTAAATAAACGAATTATTTTATTCTACCATTTTTAATTCAATTAACACAGTATCACAATTGATTACGATACCCTCAAAGTAAGACATTAAATACATTTAATGTTTTATTGGAATGAATTGTTAGCGGAATAATTTGGAGTCATACTAAAATATCTTCTCTCTATTGTGGCAAATATTTGATGAATTTGCACCATGGTACAGTGACGATAAATGAGGAGTAAGAGAATAAATTCTTTCAGACAGAAGAGCTGTGGTGTGTCATTTCAAGTGGGGTTCCTCAAAATCACATTATTATCTTTTAATATACATCACATGTCAAAAGAGAAAAGTTTAAAATTTTTAATTAGAAAATTAAATAAATATAATAGTGACGTAATTTAAAATGAGCAATATCAAACATATCTGCTTACTTGTTGCTTAATAAAAATGTTTCAAATCCGTTACATATGATACTATAAAAACGAACTATTGTTGGCTTGTATAACCAACGTTAATTTTTCTATTTCCACAATTTTGAGAATCGAAGTTAATTCTAATTTCTGCATAAGGGCTTCAAACAATGCATAAACTATTTTTTAACATGTCGTTCTTTAAAAAGGGAGATCATAGTCTGGGTACCCTTCATTTTCTCGTTTATGTTTGGATACCAGATAAAATGTTTAAGACCAGTGCAACATACTAAGCTGAATTTCTAATTTCTCTTTTTAATTATGACTTTAAATAACATACTCGAAATATATATTATATTTTGAAAATAGCTGCTGTCTATTGTGGCGATTACTTGACAAATGTGAACTTTCCGTCGACATTTTTTTTTAACATAAAAATTTTGGTAAATGAGTAAGGGTACCCATTTATATTTCAGAAACTAGCATCTAATATATGTTACCATCATGAGTTAACGTCAGAAATTACTTACAAAATTGTTGTATCGCGACATATAACAGAATTATTGATTTTTTCAAGTAGAACTTAACTTTTTAAAAAATAAATGCTTTATTTTTCTTCATGTAGTTCATTTACGACCAATCAAGGATCAGCTCTGTAATGGGTTTTAGAGCAGTTATCTGAATTTTAACCCATAGTTTTTAAGTAAAACAAAAGTGGATACTGAAAATGAAATGGAATATAAATTAACTTGAAAACTTAATTTTTTAACCATTTACTTGACACGCTTTTATTGATCTTAAATATTTCACGTTTGATACATTTGTTTTTGATACTTCCGAAGAAATTCTAAAAAAATAAATGAGCTATATTAAATGTTCATACTGTAGTTCATTGTTATCCAGACACAGTTGCAATCTGCTCATAGCATTATAAATATGAATATTAGTAATTCTTCGCAGAGCCGCAACAAAATTTTCATGTAATTCTTTTAGAGTTTTATTTTTATTTAGACAGATTTCGTTTTTCATATACCTCCAAAAAAAGAAATCTAAGAGGGTAAAATTAGGTGACCTAGGTAGACAAGCTATCCGTCTCTATGCCAAATTGGCGTTAAAATATTCGACAACAATTCCCTCGTTATAAACCGACGTTCCATCGTGCTGAAAATACAATCTGTTACTTTTCGCTAAAGGCAAATTTTTCATAAATGGGATGATGATTCTTACTAAAATGTCTACGTAGGCTTGAATATTTAAATTTCCTTTATATATCTCGTAGGCCATTATTCTATTAGCCAACAAAGCAACCCACCCACAAAACCCAAATATTCATTGTGTGACCTTATTTATTTGTTTCTGAGGGTTTTGATCTGCTCATAGTTGATTATTACGGCGATTAAATAGATCATCATTGGTTATTCCTGACTCATCCGTCTATATAATATTATTAAAGAAAAAAATCATTCTGCTCGACGTTGGAGGATCTGCCCTAACACATGCTATTACATTTATAATTTCATTTTCTTTATCTTCATTTTCATATCTTTGGCCGTGGCGTGTTAAAAGATCCAAAATTTATTATGTTTTCCTCTGGTCTCTTAAAAATTGCTGGGTTGAGTTGTTCGCGCTTCGGATTCCGTTCAAAATATAACATTCTACCATATCAAACTTTTCGAAATTTTGAAAATTTTCAATTTTGAGTTTTTAAACAGACAAATAGTAAGTTGATAAGCTAATAAACCTCAAACAAGGCTTTAGTCGCATAAGTGATTCTTTCATTTATCCATAATAACAGTCTACAATTTTAAAACATAATATAAAGTATGTTATAAAGGGTGTTTTTTATAGAGGTATAGAACTTTTAAATGGAATGAAACAAAGATAATTTTTTTAAATTGACATGAAATTTACTTTATTCGAAAGATAACCTTCTGGCATTATAATTTAAATATGACTTCTGGCATATGACCGCCACGGCTGGCTCGGACGTAGTCTAATCTGGAGGTCCAATTTTCGATGACTTTTTCCAACATTTGTGGCCGTATATCGGCAATAACGCGGCGAATGTTGTCCTCCAAGTGATCAATCGTTTCGGGCTTATCGGCGTAGACTAGCGACTTCACATATCCCCACAGAAAATAGTCTAGCGGCGTTAAGTCGCACGATCTTGGAGGCCAATTCACAGGTCCGAAACGTGAAACTATGCGGTTACCAAACGTTTCTTTCAATAAATCAATTGTGGCACGAGCTGTGTGACATGTTGCGCCGTCTTGTTGAAACCACAGCTCCTACACATCATGGTTGTTCAATTGATGAACGAAAAAGTCAATAATCATCGCTCTATAGCGGTCACTATTGACTGTAACTTTCTGACCAGCATCATTTTTAAAGAAGTAAGGACCAATGATTCCACTAGCCCACAAAGCTCAACAAACAGTCAGTTTTTCTGGATGTAACGGTGTCTCAACATACACTTGAGGATTATCATCACTCCAAATACGGCAGTTTTGTTTATTGACGTATCCATTCAAACAAAAGTGAGCTTCATCGCTAAACAAAATTCACTTATGAAAATCGGGATCAACGGCAATCTTGTTTTGGGCAAGGTGATCGTGTGGCTTCAATTCTTGCACGAGTTGGATTTTATAAGCACGCAAACCAAGATCTTTCCGCAAAACCTTCCATAAAGTGAATGAACACATATCCAATTCCTGTGCACGATGGCGGATAGACTGATTCGGGTTTTCCTCTACGCTACGCTCTACAGCAGCAATGACTTCTTCTGTACGCACTATACGACGTCTCTGTGGATGCGTATTATCATTTAGAGTAAACGTGGTGCGAAAACATTCCATAGTTAATCGAATTAATTGCTCTGATGGACGATTATGTTGACCGTAAAATGGACTTAGTGCGCGATATGTATTTCGAACAGAACCATGATTTTCAAAATAAATTTGCACAATTTGAAAGCGTTGTTCAGGCGTCAGTCTATTCATGTTGAAATGCCAAACCAAACTAAGCATAAATCACTTGACAGCTGACAAAATGGCCGCCAGTTAAAAAAGTGTTGCCAACTTAAAGTTCTATACCTCTATAAAAAACACCATTTATTCATGGAACTTAAAAAGTGTTCTTGGCAATGACTTACGGAAATAATTCAAGTATTTCGATACTCTTTTTAATCGAGATCAGAATATTTATTATATTATATTTTATACCATAGGTTAAGAAATTGTGATTATTAAAATGAACTAAATGATTTTACATTATATCAACACAGCTTCACTAATAGACGTTTCCTATTTTAAAAACTTTACATCTTTATTGAAAACTGCTTTTAGCCTATTTGTTGTCAATTTATATTTTACAATATAATATACTCTTAAAGAAAATGCAAAATGCAAAAAAATTATGTAAAAAAATAGAGAGCATTCCATTTAAAAATTAAAATTTAGTATTATATCTCCGCAATTAAAACCAAAATTAAAAATCTGACTACGCCACTGGATACTACAGAAAAAAGTAAATTAAGAATGCCTTTCTAATTTTATTGCAGTTGCTTTGATAAATAAAATATAGGATATGAAAATTGAAAAATTCGAAAATCGACCTGTAAGACCGATCGCGAGGGCTGGTAATTTGTTTTCGCCATTATAATATTTTCAAAACAAGAGGTCGGGAGCACTTTATCATATTTTTAAAATCTTTTACGGTCTCCCAGATATAAAACATCCAAAATGATACATCCTACCATAGCAAGTAAGTGACAATAAGATATCAATCAGCCTATCATTGTCGAAATAAGGAAATAGAATGTGGACAAAAGCTCATCGCCATGGCACCAACTCAAAATAATTGATATTTTACACAAATCGCTGATGGGCCAGAAAAGGTAGGCCAAAAAAAGGAATAAATATCGTATTACCGTCCTACATTTTTTGGTACGAAAATTGTTTTTTAATTTGGTATCAGCATATTAACATAAGATAAAAAGAGCATAATTACATATTGAGTGACATGTCAGAATTTTCAGAATTACTATTGTTAAGCCGTTGTACTTTGAAAAATATTTGAATTATTTCTTTTTAATCAAAGTAATTCATGATAATTTAATAAAAATTTTCGGAAGTTAGCAAAGTTTCAAATACTATGAATTTTAATAAAGTTCATATACAAGTTAAAGTAACAAAATTTATTTCAAATTTAATATATGAAACATAGAGGAATATGTTAAAATATATTATCATCTGAAGCCGGACCTTAAATAAAGTTCTCTACGAAGCTATAAATTGTTAGACATTGTAATAAAAAGAGTTAAAAGTAAAGATGTCTCCGATAAATATAAAACAATATTTTAAAAGAGATTATGTGATGTTAAGATTAGCTGGCATTTGGATAAATGAGGAAAATGAGATAAAACCAAGCTGGTATAAATATTTTTCTCTTTTAGTTTTGGTATCTGTATTAACCTTTAATGCAAGCCTTTGGATGGAGATAATACAAAGTACAAGTATAAAAGAATGTGCTTCAGTGGCATATATTACAGCACAAGTAACTTGTACACCACTAAAAGGAATTTTAATACTTAGATATAAAAGATTTGTTGTGGACCTAATTGAACAATATGATGACGAATATTTTCAAGGAGGAGATTTAGAAGAAATAAGAGCTATAGAGAGAAAATTGTTCCAGTTTACTGTGATAAAACGAGCTCTTGTGAGTCTAGTTGCTACAGTATACATTCTGTTATGTATATCACCATTTATCCTCGAGGAAAGACTTTTTGTTCCAGCATGGTATCCATTTGACATATCTTCCTCGCCAGGCTACCAAATTGCTTACTGTCACCAAGTACTAAGTGTAGGGCTTATGGCTATTGTTGGTACGTATACAGATATTATCATGGGTGGCAAATGTACATTTATTGGATTACAGTGTACTCTATTATCAATAAGACTTGAGAGAATAGGCACAGATGGAACCGATAAAATGAAATCTCTGATTAGATGTGTAGAGCATCATCAAATTATTTTAAGGTTAGTATATTATATTTACATCTCCGTAAATCTGTTCACCTTGGTTTGGGAACATTAATTCTAGTGGGGCAAAAACAGATGATTTTATGTATTTAGTCCTGCATTGTGCCACTAATAAAATAGAAATTAAAATAGACATGATCTTGTAAGTTACCTCAAATCAAACTAAGCTAGTATCTTGCCGATTGGAGTCTATTTATAATGGGTTGACTCGATATTTTAAATTTTCCTTTAATTTTACTTTAACTCAAATTCTGTCGCTTATGTAAGTTTGCTTTAGATATTGAAATAGAGAATAAGCCATCATTTATTTTTTCTTAACATATGACCTAAAGTTCAAATCAAGCTAAAAATTAATAATTTCATTTGCCTAGTAGTAGTATTCTATACCCAGTATACTCTTAATAAAATAAAACAACATATATTAGTGCAATATCTTTATTTTCTTAGTTACAACCCATTTCCCAGGTCAGAGGCACAATAGTAAAAAAGTTACAACTTTAAAGGAATAATTAATAGATTACTTAAAACTATCAAAAAAATGTCAATAACGTAGCCTGAATTGACAAGTTTAAAGTGCAAGAATTTGTCAAGATATTGCGACAAAATCAAATATCTAATTAAATTACAGAACATGTTAACTAAGAAGATAAATAAATATCATTGGCTAAATACGAATTTAATTTCAAAAAACTAAATTGACAATTAATATAACTATCAATACAGCATAATAAAATTTTAATATTCTGGAGACTTTGTGTGGGCAAACTGAACAGGTTTCATTTGAGCTTCTATTCTGCCAATTTTTAGTTTTGATTTTAAAATTTAAAATTGAGAGCAGTATAGTCCTCAATGTGTCGTTGTATTATTTCATATTTATTCGCTTTGCAAACGACTTCACCAATAGTGTCAGTTTCAATGTGACTATGCACTTAAAAACTTCGTCACTAACTAAAACCAAAATTTCTTTCAATTTGTTTAAACAATGATTGTTCAAACAATTTTGATAATTAATGTAAGTATATATCATTATAGTATGCTTAATTATATTAATAAAGATTCGCTTGGAAAGTCCAATACTATAGGGTGCAGTATGCTGTAAGTATAATGCACAAATAACGTCATTTGTTTATAACAAAATAAATGTATGATAGGCACATGGAACTATGATATTTGAGCTCCATTATTTGCGGTAAATCGGTTAAAAAAATGATCAAAATCTCTCCAGAAACCAAGAAAATGAAAACTGTTTTCAGATATGCATTTTGAATCTTCGAATTCAATTTTAAAATGAGAGCTCCCTTCTTCTTTCGTTTTTCACGCGCGTGTGTGATATTCTTTTCATTTTTTATTAAAGTTTCCGAGAACATAAACATTTTAATATTTGTATGAAAAAAGAATTCAACAAGACAAAGTTTTTAGTTCAAGAATCAATTCTGTATTATTTATAGATTCACCGTAACATGCTCTCAACTTTGACAGTTTGTATCTTGGAAACCAATTGACGGATTTGATTTTTTTACGAAAAGAAAGGTCTCTTCAAGTACTTGCAAACCGTGTATTGCAAAAAATATCCAATGAAAATCCGCGAGATAATCTATTTGTTTATAAGCAAATATATCAACAATGTCTTTAAACAATTCCTGAAGGCGTCCAAATCATCAGATTTTGATTCTGAAAAAAGCGTTGGAAAACTTGAGTTCCCTGCTATATGTCGAAAATAAATTTAAATACGTTAACGTTATATTTTGGACTCAGACAAGCTTGAATTGTACAATTATTGCGCAAACACTATCGATTCGATCCTAACGAAATTTAGGGTGTTATTTTATCATGGTAAAAAGTTTCCTTTGTACTAATTTGAGGGTCCTCACAGAAACTTAAATGCTCTAAAAAAATTGATTAAAAAACTGCATTTTTACCTTTTTTTAATTATTGCTATTTTCCAATATGGGAAAAATATTTTGAAATTTCCGACCAACCTTATCTTATGGAAAATTTAATTACAAAACTTTTCTTTCTTTTTAACTTTCCTCTAAAATGATGCACGAGAGAAAATTTGAAAAAAAACCTATTTTTTTCGTTAATTTTATATTTTTATTAATAAAAACAATATTGCCCAACTTTTTGAAATGACGCATATCCAATTTATCGTTATTTAGGTTATTCTGAAGGCTCAGGGACTCCGATATTTTATAGATAAGCCGTGGTCTATAAGATTAACCCCCTTTTTATTATTTTTGTCATTAGAACACATGTAAAAAAATAATTTAATTATCCGTTGGTATTCATTAACAACATTGCTAGTTTGTTGTAAAATTTGTATTAGGCGGATTCAAAAACTTCTTTAAATACTTTTAGTAATCTTATAATATTACTGACGTAAATGTGTAAAGATTTTATTGGACTATATATTATAAAAATAAACTAGCAAAAAATACTAACAAAAATTGTTTTAACTTTTAGTTTTCTTGGGAAAGTTAATATGGTGTTTGGAACAATCTACTTCACGCAAGTATTTTCCTATACAGCTAGTTTATGTTCGACGATATTTCTTTTGAGTGTGGTAAGTAAGAAATTAGGAAATATATATATATATATATATATATATATATATATATATATATATATATATATAATTTTTCCTTTATTTTGTCTTTTCTTTGGTTTAGGTTCTATATTTAATAAAAAATACAAATCAATTGATGTTTTGCCCTTTATTTAAGGCATTTTCAAAATTTTTTCTTCCTAAAATTATTTTTATATAATTAACATTCACATATCTACAATTTTAAAAACCAAACAAGACATTTTAAAAATGATATTAAAATTTTTAAAACTTTTAAAAATATTTAATTTTACCGGTACACACCTTGACATTTTGTTATTCTATTACTAAATAAAATTTAATCTTTACAACGTCTACTGAGGATACATGGAATGCGAATTTGTTTTATTTTTTTATATTTTTTATATTTTACATTGCACAAAAAAAACAAATAAGGTATACGTTTAGTTTTATGTTTAAGAGGACAGTCAATTTTTGATTCTTATTTGACAGGATCGAATACTTAATATTTTTGTTTAAATTAGGCTTGTGTAAATGTGGCTCAAATTTCCCATATCTGTTCTGTCGTTAACAATGTTTCTTTTTATCTTTTTTAATTTCAATCATTTCCTTTATCTGCAATTTTTGGTAATTCATATCTTTGTTTTTTATTATACTTACTGTTATAATCAAAAGTATGTTTTTCATCCTGTGTGTGTTTATTTAACGCTGGTGAGGCGTTTTTCGTATATTTATGGCCGTTTAATCTGTTCTTCAGCAATTGGATCGTCATGGTAATTCATATCTTTGTTTTTTATTATGGTACTGTTATAATCAAAAGTATGTTTTGGCTCGTCATGCCTATATATTTTTTGGGACAATTTGTGCAAGGAATCGAATATATTACATTTAATTTATTCATGAGAGGAGTTTTACTTTTTAAATTTGTGAACAATGTATTTAATTTATTATGTGACTTGTGGCATACGATAATATCGTGCTTTTTTAAAATGTATTTTGTTTTTTTTGACAGCTCACTAGTGTAAGGTAATGTTACATATTTTTGCTGCTTATGTTCTATGTTTTTTGTTTTTACATTATTATAAAACTTATATGTTCGTCTATCAATCATTTTGGTGATAGTCTTTTCGTTGAAATTATTATTTATTAGTGTCTTTTTTACTTTGCAGTATTTTTGGTCGGAATTCTGTAGACGTTAGGGAGATAGCACGATCAGACAGACCGATTATAACACTATTTTTGAATTTTTGAATGATTAGAGAAACAGTTTAGATATCTACATGACCAAGTTGGTTTGGTATACCACTCAGTTAAAATTTTGTTTTTTCTGCGTATAAGTGTCATATCTAGAAAATTTATTTTATTATTATTTTCTGTTTCGGACGTGAACTGTAATTTTTCGTTGAAACTCTTGGAGAATTTCATTTATTTTATTTTGTGGTACGGCTGCTATGCAATCATCGACAAAACGTTTGAAAAATATTATATTAAAATTTAATTTTTCTAAAACTTTTTCCTCTAAATATTCCATTACTAACTGAGCAATGGTAGATGAAATTGGTGATCTCATAGCACATCCATCGAGTTGTTTGTAAAAGGTATTTTCGTACCGAAAGTTATTTGTATTTAGAATGAGGTCAACAGCATCCATAAAATTATTTTTTAATAGCGATGTATGTTTTTTAAAATTTCCCATTTTTCTGCTAAAATAGTGTGGACAAGTTGATTTGGTATGTTTGTAATTTTCAGGTAGGTTTATTGTATCAATAAATTTTTTAAAGGCGAATGAAAATCATTTTTGCCTGTAATATTTGAAATGCAATCTGATAAGAATTTAGATAAACTATAGAATGGCGATTGTATACAAGAAACAATAGGTCTTAGTGGTATATTTTATTTATGTAATTTTGGTAGGCCGTATATTTTTGGTGGAATGGCATTGTGAATAGTTAGCCTTTTTGCATCTTTTTCAGTTAGTTCTTTTACATTGAGCAATTTTTTTATGAAGGTATTATTTTTCTTTTGATATAAGTTCGTTGGATCAGTCTTAATATTTTTATATGTATTTTCTTCCTTGAGTAAGTTGTTCATTTTTGTCTCGTAATCTGCCTTGTTCATAACTACTGTTTTATTGCTTTTATCAGGCTTTAGAACAATGATTTGAGGATTGTCTTTGATAAATTTTTTTGTTCGATTTTATTTCTTTTTTAAATTTTTTTTAAATTTTCTATGCAACTTCTCAAACTTTTTATTTTCTAAAGATAAGAATCTATCTAATATATTATTTGTTAAGTATCTCTCAGTTGTTTTAATGTTTTCCCTAATGGATGTATTCAAAGAATAAATTGCTTTGGTTGTCTGTGTAATTGATAAGTTTAAAATACTATATTTAGCTTTCATAATGACATTATTAAATTTATTTTCAAGGTACGTACCTGTAAAACAAATATGTGAAACATTCAAGTTTAAAAACGTTGGAAATAGATCTAAATGTTTACATTTTAATAAAAAAATTCTTCTATTTTGTTGAGCGGCAAGTTTAGTATATGATTTTGATAATTCCTTAAGATGCATTACCACGTGCGGCCCATGTGATACTTCTATTTCTTCATTAAATGTCATAATGGATGTTGCTAGTAGCTTCAACCCAAACTATTAATAGTTATTTTATTGATTCTGGAACCATAGATTATATCATTTTTCCTTTATTTTGTTTTTTCTTGGGTTTAGGTTCTATATTTAATAAAAAATACAAAACAATTGACGTTTCGCCCTTTATTTAAGGCATTTTCAAATTTTTTTCTTTTTCACGGATGGTGGAATGTGCAATAGTCTTTTTCCGGTTTTCAATCCTTTCGTCAGTAGAAAAATGGACTTATACTCCCAATTGGAGCAGCCGTAGAGGAAGCATCACTAGAAAATGCGAGCTGAGATATTGGCGAAACGTTGTGACGATTTTTCTACTGACAGACGGATTAAAAATCGGAAAAACACCGTTTCATATATATATATATATATATATATATATATATATATATATATATATATATATATATATATATATATATATATATATTTTTTTATTTAGAAGGCAATGAATAAATTCAATAAATTTACCATGAATTACAACTGAAATTGATATTTCTAACAAATTTTCTATTACTATATTGTTAATAATCATTGAAATTTCAGTATGTCATTTAAATTTTCAGCGATAAAATTTTATTCCCGTTTAAAATAAACTTGTGTCAAGGCCACGATCATTTCTTTATAATAACACAGAATAAAAAAAGTATATTTCTGTTGAAAAATAAATGAAGTTGGTATTTATCAAAATAAAAAGTTTGGATATAATATTTTTATGAAAACGAAAAACTGATTATTTTCCACAAAGTATTCTCATATAAATACGTTGATAAATATACCATAAAAAAATAAAAAATCTTGATTTGAAGAAAAACGATTTTATTACGATTTATACTTATTAAAATCAGATTACACAAGTACCAGACAAACTATAGTATGGAACGAGCCTGACCATGGAAATTATTTTAGCGGGTATAACATGAGGTAAAACAGTTTACTTTTATCCAATACTATACCAGATCTACTACGCATCATTCAATAGGAACACTTTCATAAATAAATAAAAGACATGAGGTTGTTAGATTTGGACACCTTTCTCATAGATATAAAAAAATTTTTTTCTTATTCTTCTTAGCAGTTTTCTACTCTTTGTCCCTAAGCCTCTCTCATACTTCTTCTTATTTTCCTGTTTTGTGCCTTTTCATACCAGTTTATTCGTTGATTTTTTGGTCTCTTAAATTTTTACTCAATTGCTTTCTTTCGATCGAGTTTGCAGCGTTTGCTTATTTAAAACCCATTTTTCAGCATCGTAGGTAGTCAAAATACATTCGTTGTGTAGTTTGGCTTTCAGCTTTTGGGGTGATGTTAATATTTAGTTTGGCTTTCGGTATTCCATAGGCCGTCCATGTGTTTGCTACCATTCTATTTCTTCCAATCAACCACCCATTTTGTGAATCTTTCTGCTTAGGAGAGTATAATGTGAAAGACGTCGGTGCGATAATATCTCTCTGCCTAATGCCTCTATTTATTTTTACCTTATTGTTTCGTTGAGTCTTACTTAAAGCAATGCTGTCTGTTGTAAGTGTTGTATAATACCTACCTTTGATATATTGCACTCTATCAAAAGCTTTCTTAAAGTCTAAGAACATCATCCAATAGATAGTTGTGTTCCCTTACTTTCACAATTAGTAGTTTAACTATATGTAGATCTTCTATGGTGCTATACTTTTTCCTAAACTCACCTGGTTCCTTGCACAAATATAATTAAAATTTTTATTCTAGTCGATTTGTGAGAATTCTCATGAAGAGCAATAGATCTGGGATCAAAAATTTTGCCGATCTGTGGGGTCTTTCTTTTTGTAAATTTGGACTATTATTGAGTTTTTTCCGTTTTCGGGAATCTTTTCCTCGTTTTGACAACTGGTATAAAGTCTTCCAAGTTTCTTTTTAGTTGTCACAGTTGAATTTTGCACTTATGTTCACTAGGGCTAATTAATTTAATTTAACCTTATTTTGCAAATAATATCGTTATGGGTACCACAGTATTATTTCCTTAAGTATCTCTCAGGGATTCTTTGAAAAAAAGCATTTCATTATGTACATCACATGGGTAGTTTATAAAACATGTTGGTTTGTGTTGCTCTTGTGTTATTGAGTTCTTTTTCTAACCAACATTAGTTAAATATAGATCTCTCCCACAACTTCAGAAAGCAAACAAAGTAGATTAGGTTAATAGGAATGGCGAAACTGTGAAGAATAGGACACCTTTCATTAAATTTCTTCCACCATACCCTACCCCATTTATCAGGAATCACAGAATGATTGAATTAAAGATTATTGTATCTTAGGAATCACAATATTCAAATAGAAGTTGAAGTTCTTATTGCCAGAAGGCAACAACAACCCCAGAACTAAGAAACGCTATCGATAATGGAATAGTATCGTCTATCCCACCTAGTCACTAAAGGGTTTCATAATGTACAAATAAAAGACAAATAGTGGTGTACGCTACTCACTACATCTCGTACTTAAAAATTTGCGACTCTGTTCACTGCATCTCGTACTAAAAATTTGACCGGCGACGGTACATTATGTATTTGCTGTAACCCGGTATCGATTAGCGGTAGGCAATAATTTCAGAACGGTAACCATGATCGTGACAGGTAGCGACAGTTTTTATGCGCCCTTAAATATTGACACCGGTAAGCACCTGGTGGTAAACACGTTGCTGACCTCTACAGGACTACAAAGACTGACCGCATGTAATGTGCGTACGTGTATGTGCAACGATGTTGCCCATACTTTTATGGATCCTCGACAATGTCGAAAAATAGCGGTAGGATATTAGGAAAGAAACAGACACCGTCCGTACTTGTAAGAGTCCCCGACAATATCGATAAGATAAAAGTACATTGCCCGTAGTTCGAAGAGTGTCCGACAAAGGTGGCCACCAGCATTAGGATGTAAGAAAAGTAGTGGATGATGAAATACCATATACACACAAGCCTTGTCTCACCTACAATGCTAAACCAGGAAGGCGCGGTCCAGCAAGTGACCCGAGCAGAATATTTGGACATTTATTTAATGGTCAGCGCGGCCTTAAGTAGTTTCGCCGAACGGCGGTCGGTCGTTCAGTCGCTTCCGTGGTCCCACTACGGGTGCGTTCCACTAAGCACTCACAACAATTACGCTCATGATCGCAGTTTTTCCCGTTCCACTAGCTTGTGAGCATTCTAATCATAAACCCAAGTAGAATGGGATTGTGGACGTCTTAAGCGTTGAGTTAAATATTACAAATGGCGGATTTGAAAATAAATCAGAAGCTTGAAAAGGTTATGTTATAATTTTTAAGCTTTAATTTTAATAATTGGTTATAATTATTGGTTAACTTGCTTTATAGTAAAGAAAAATACTATTTATTTTCTTATATTTTATTTTAGTGAAGTATTTAAGTAATTTACGTTGAAAAATAATTAAAATATCTTTTTTGGCGACAGTTGGATCGTAATAATGCTTCAGGAAGTACTTCATCTAGTTCAGATAAAGAGTGGAATGCAGTTTTACAAAATCGGGAAAAGCAAAAACTTTGACCACGTATTATTGATTATGAAAATGTTATTAATCGTTATTCAAATAAAGAATTCAAAAGTCATTTTAGGGTAAATTTTATATAATTACTACATTCTATAAATGTACTTGTATATAATTACTACATTTTTATAAATTTATTTTTCAGTAACACCTTTTGTGGATTGGACTACACCGTGTAATTCAGTGTATTTTGAATCTAAACTAAATTATATTTATTTTTTTTTCATATGTTACACTGTAATTTTGAAACTCTTACATTTAATTTGTCTTTAAATTTAAAAAACCGCGCCAAAATTCTCAACGTCCACTTTGACCCACCTTTTCAGATGGGTCGTTGCGAGCGAGAAGAATGACGTCATTAATGACGTTTTCACCGCGACCGTAACGACCGCAGTCGTCATGTTGAACGACTGGAGGAGTATTTTGGGCGTTGTGAGCGCCTAGTGGAATGCACCCTACATCGGCAAGTGATGGCGTGGGGAATCGCCACGAACCTGAGATATAAAACTGGACTGTTCATGAAAATAATTTTTGACCCCCCCTTATTGGTCGCCATTCGGTGCAATGATTTGTATGGCAACATTGAATTCCCTGCTAGTTTCTTACATTGGCGTGAATGTGTTGAGTATAAATGTCAATTCTATTATTCTAACTAACAGGTTTAGACAATAACTATCTCTTTCTTTACTATATCTTAAACAATAAATCGCTTTTCCTTGTTTTACTTGACAGGTTAATCGAGTATATTCGATAAAAAAGACCAGAGCTCCGATTCTGTAAGCATATTTTTTGACATTCTCTTTCCTTATCTTTTTTAGGACAGTGATATACTTATGTGTTAATACAGACCGAACAAAGATAGAAGATTCTTATTATGACATTCTCTTACCCTTTACTCTTACAGAATCACAGCCCATTTCTACTTTTAGTTTCCTCAAAATTATAATTTTTCTGTTTAAAGCAACTCCAATAAAGCTAATTTTTTTAACTTCTTTGGAACAGCGTAAATATGTAACAATTTTATTATTTTTAGATAACAAGCATGAAATGTCAGTTCTTATAAATGAATGAAAATGCTTTTTCTATGACTGTTTACATATTTTATTTTTTACAGTAAAACTGTTATTTAGCAAAATAGCTAAAATGTGAAATATGCGCCAAAAACAAATCAAGACTATTTTTTTTTTGAAATATCTCTTTTAGAAACATTAACGAAAAAAAGTATGAAGGCATTTATTTTTAAAAATTTTATATCATGAGTTAATATAGTATATTGTTTAATGTAAGGTATCGAAATGTCCACATAATCTGTTGCAAAGTAAGATAGTTTCATCATTTAAAAATAGCTTCGATTAGGTCTTTGTTAAAATTATTTTCTCCTCGATGCTTTTAGGGAACTGATATGTTAGGTATTTATATAGGGTTAACAACATTCATAATGATGTTGACATTTTCTTCATAAAAACGGAGCTTTAATTTAAATGAAGTAAAGTAACATTATGTACTAAACCATTTTTATAAAAAAAAAATTAAACTCTAAAGGGGACAGTTTATTTTTAATTGTAAACAAAACAATATTTATTAAGACACTTTAAATATAAAGAAGCTTGTAAATACAAGAGAATTCTTACATTAATACAATCATTTTTAATCTAAATATATACATAAAGATTTACTAGCAACTTTTATTTTTTACACTACGTCAAACTATCAATTTACTTAACTGTTTAAGGATCTGGAATTGACTTTTACTAGAGTTGAATTTTTGAAATGGTAATCAGCACTACTTTGACAAAGGATTTTCACGACACAAATTTCCTATCTGAGCTAAAATCAAGAATTTTTGTTTTATTGATTAATAACATATTCAAACAAAAGGTTATTATTTTATTTTTAGACAAAACAAATACATAAAAGTAAAATTTATGTAATTTCCAAATATCCTTAATAATATTGAAAAATTTCATATTATATGCAATCATTTATTTATATTTTAATATGGCATATTGGTCTTTAAATGTATAATCATTCTAAATTTTAACACCATACCAGTTTCGATATTCAGCTTTATATGTCAGTGGAACATTAACTTTTTGGTAAAACGATATTGTTGTTGGTTAATGCACACCTAATTCAGGACTTTTTTTTTGTAGAGCCAGTGTATGTTATTAAGTCCAAGTTTAGTAGCTTCAAGATGTTTACATCAAACAGTGCTTCGTAATTTTTTTTCAGGCAGCTTATTTGCAAGAAGCACAGCACAAACTTTTTGCTCATCTTCTTCAATTTTCAGAAAAATGCTCTGAACAGAGTTACTTATCTGATGTATAAAAGAATTATGATCATGACCAATTTGCTTCAGCTCTTGAATTTGAAGATTCTTTTCTCTTAGAAAACTAAAATATTGATAGCATTTCATAATTATCATATATCACATCCATAAGATTAAACTTGTTACCCTTAGATTTACAATTTGATTCTAAAGTAAAATTTTATATAATTATTATTGAATGCTTTTTAACTTACCAATTAAATAAATTCCAATTTACCAGATGAGGTACTTGCATGTCTTACGATGAAGAATCATATCTTTTAAAATACAAAAAAAAACCTTAAAGTTCACATTCCTGTTTGAAATTTTCGAGAAAACGTTACATAAAACGCGATAAAATCCATAAAACAGCAAAATCAAAAATAAATTTTTGTCTAAATGAAAAGTATTCAGTCAATGTCAAAATACACTTTCACCAATATCATAAAAACTTAGGGAATTCATTGTTGCCAAAGCAATTATTTGCACCAAATGGCACGGAGCACGGTGGTGTCATTTTTTTTATAAGGAAAATATGGAACACGAGCAGTCCAGTTTTATATCTCAAGTTCGTGGGTATCGCTCACACAGTACTGCGGTGTATTACCATATACGGATGCCCTGAAAAATTTCGGAAAATCTTATTTCCCGGCACGGCTCGGTTAAACTAATTAGAGAACGTTAGTAAGTGTATGATTCAGTTTTATGATTAAGAGTCCTAAACCTAATTTCTATGAAAATATTTAACATTTCAGGCTTTCCAAAACTTCCTGAAAAAAAATAACCTGGAAACAAAAAATAAAACCTAAGTTACTAACACGTTTTGAATTTTTTTATGAATAAATCAATGTTGACTGCTAGCAGTATTTTGTATTATAGAAGTTGTAAAATATATCTTTATCTAGTATTTTATAATATATTAAAACATAAATTTACATTTTAGGCTACACCAGGATATGGTTATGCTTATTATATCATAACTACACTTGGTCTCACTAATATGGTACTTATATGGTGCTGGTTTGCTACAGAAATGACATCAAAGGTAATCCAGATTATAAATAAATTTGATACTAAGCTATATTTTATAGTAAGTATCTAATGTTTTGAGCAAAAATTTCTTGACTTTCCGAAGGAAGTTTGTTTTATTTAATGTGTAACCTGTAATACGTAGCGTGATTTGAAATCATATATAAGACATTATTCATACCGGTCAAAAAACATTTTTAGTGGGATTACCTAAAATGCTCTATAAAGTGGGTAATATTCGTTTTCAGTTCAGGGTCAGGAGTTCTTCGCACTCTTGACCCTGATTTATATGAATCATTGGGAGTTTTTTAAAAAACGCAAAAAAGCGTATTAAAATCTTCCTATCACTTCCAGATTTGATTTCACTGCCGTTCCTCTAAACTCCATTTTGTTATCCCATATAGACTTGAAGTAACCTATACAGGGTGTCCGAGAATATGTGGGAAATATCCTGGATATGAAAAAAAAAACGTGAAAGTAATATTACAAGTTAAAAATTTTTTCTTACAGGCCTTCCTTTAGGAGATATCGGCTTCCAAAGAGTTACAATTGAATTAAGTTTTTTTACCCATAATGACTGAACCACCAGCTATATTTCAAGTTTCTTCTAATGTGATGCATACCAGGTAAGACCCTTCAAATTATTATCCAAGAAAGTGTTGTGAATTATTCACAGCTGCAGGGACGGACTAGCGATGACACTCATGACCGCATTCTTTATGCCCTGTATGATTTTCGAAAACGGCTGGGATTGGCGACATGAATAAAAAGTACGTAATTTTTAATCAATAGTTAAAGGTATGTAAAAAACGTTGTCCAAAGTTCATATTATACAAGGCGAAAAAAATTGGTGGATTATGAGTGTCATAGCTAGTCCGTCCCTGCAGCTGTGAGTAATTCACCACATTTTCTTGAATATTAATTTGAAGGGTCTCACCTGGTGTACATCATATTAAAAAAAATCAATTGTACCTGGTGGTTCGATAATTATGTGTAAAAAACTTGATTTAATTTGCAGCTCCTTGAAAGCACATATCTCCGAAAAGGAGGCCTATATGAAAAAACTTTATATGAACTTGTAGTACTTCTTTGACGTTTTTTTCATATCCGGGAGATGTCCCATATTTTTCCGGACACCCTGTATAAATTAGTACTTTATTACTTAAAATGAGTTTTAATTGATTGCCTATTTGCGAATTTTAGTTCCAAGTTGTTGCCGTTTATTTTAGATATGTGTCTTTAATATGAGTCCTTTATCCAGATATATACCCAAATATTTTACACTATCTGATTTTTGGAATATTTATTCATTCAGTATTCTGTTTAGGTAGAGTGTGATCCTTGCATTTCAAAAATGTTACCTCCGCCGACTTTGGCTCATTGATTTTTATTCTCCTCTAATTAGGAACAATTGCAGGTTACGGTGTTATTGTTTGTAATCGGCAGCAATGTTAGGATTATATTACTTAATTATTAATATCGTGTCCCTTCATAAGGGTTTGAAAAATTTTGTTGTGGAATTTTGTGCCTTGATCACTCGATCAACTTGATTGGTGTGTAAACAGCTTCTTTATTCTTATTTCATGACATTTGTCCCTTTTACATCATTTTTGTTTTTATGAAGCCTGGTGAAGATATGTTTGAAATAACAATTTTTACACACAAGGAATAACGATAATCGTTATCCTCGATTGAATATTTCTGTATTTTGGCTAAATCTATTTGCTACAAGCCTTGACTTCCTTTAGTGGCGGTGTGACTGCTTGAGAAATTATTTCTTGTTATCTTATAAGATCAATTCTCATCCACTCTTTATATAGAGAAATTTTGAGATCGATTCATCACATTTTTCTAATTTCAACATAACAGGTATATGTTTTAATTATTTCTTAAAATATATGTGACTTCTACTATTCGAAAGTGAATTAATACTGTGTACCTATCATCCTGGAGTTATATAGCTATTTAAAACCTTACGATATCTTTTAAAATTTTCATTTCTATTCTTATCAAAAACTAGAAAACCATACCTATATATCACTTTGACACTTTGAGCTCATTTCTTGAAATTTTTAATAAATAACAGCCAGTGAAACATGTTCTTGGTGTTAACTCATTTCATTTTGCTTAAATATAATTATTAAATTGGCCTTTTCCTGTACATGTTTTCTCATTTGGAATAAATTTACGCATATACTAGTATATAAAATAAACATATATCATTTGGTTTTGAATCCAATGGTTCCGCAATATTTTACACATTACTTAAAATACAATATTAATGGGAAATAATATTATCCATAAATAAATATATTCTGGTGGATGCAGTAACTGTGAATAAATCTAAATATTTCTGAATCTCAGTCCGATAAAGAGATTATCGGCTTATGAGCCGTATTTCTGAAATAATATTTATTCTTGTCTAAATCTCTCCTCATCGAAATTGTCAATAGAAATTTTATGTTTATGTCAGACAACCCGCATTTTTCCAAGATTGCTATTAAAAAGACTGCAGCTCACTTCAACAACCAATTAGATTTTATCAGCTAACCGTAATAAACGGTCTCATTTATGAAGTAAGACTGGAATTGGTATTAATAGTTCAATAATTTAGGTTCCGTTTGAGTTGCATCTTTCTAGTTATTAATATTGCGGACCCAGAACCAAAGTGGTAAAACGTAAACCGAGAAATGATCAAGATCATTTGAATGCCGTTTCTAAAAAACAAGATTTATCTTATTTACACGATTCAAAAAATTTACTAAACAGTTCAGCCAAATTATTAACCAAAATACTGTCACAACGGATCATAGACAAGTGAGGGGCGTGCGAAGAACAGCAGAGCTTCCGGAATAACCGCTCTACTATCGACGGTATATTTATTATCAGACAGCTGGTTGAGAAATCTATAGAATACGATAAACCGCTGTTCATTTGTTTTGTGGACTTTACACAAGCGTTCGACCGAGTCAAACTGGAACACATAACAGAACTACTACGAAGAAAACAAGTCGACGAAACAATCATACGCACAATATACGAACTGAATTCCAAAAACACCATGGTAATTAAAATAAATAACACTCTAACAGAGGAAATCCCACTATCCATAGGAATAAGACAGGGTGATAGCCTAAGTCCAACACTTTTCAATGTAATCATGAACGAAATCATTGATCAGGTAAAAAGCACAAATATTGGGTACCCAATGGGACACAACACCGTTCAGATTATATGCTTTGCAGACGATGTTGCCTTGACAGCAGATAGCGAGGACAACTTACAAAGAATGCTTTTCCATCTCAATCGAACAGCCAAACATTATAATATGAAAATATCTGTGGAGAAAACCAAAGCAATGCTAATAGCAAAAGAACCGGTAAGATGCAAACTAATGGTTGATGACAAACATATCGAACAGGTTGGGAAGTTTAAATACCTGGGAGCACATAAAACAAGTAACAGGGCAGTAACGGAAGAAGCCAACAAAGCGGCCATGATATCAGGCCAACTAAGAGACATAATCTGGAACAATAAACACATGACGATTCAGAGCAAAGCAAGAATTTACAAGGTCTGTGTAAGACCGATACTGACCTACGGCGCAGAAACAAGAAATGAAACAACAAAGACAAAACAAATTATGAGAACCACAGAAATGAAAACGCTGAGAATGATCACGGGAACAAGTTTAAGAGATAGAATAAGAAACGCAAAAATACGCGAGGACAGCGGAGTGGGGGATGTTGTGAAGTGGGTTGGAAACCGTCGTAGGCAGTGGAGAGATCACGTGGAACGAATGGACGATGACAGACTAGCAAAAACCGTGATGAGAGAGAAACCAAACACCAAACGGCCGCCTGGACGGCCCCCCAAAAGATGGTGAGACAGCTGGATTTCGACCTCAAACGAGGACCAATGAGGCATTGTGTAGATAACAGAACTTGGTTCTACCTAGAAGAAGAAGAAGAAGAAGAAAAAAAAATTTAAACTTGCCACACTACCCAAAGTACAAACTAGCGCAAGCGCTCGGAATAGAGTTGAGTCTAAAAACATTTAATTATTAGAGAGAGTAAGGTGCAACTTTATAAGTGACCAAAAAAGCTGAACAACATGTGTGGCATATTTGTTAGTAAAAAAAAACGATCAAAATGGATCAATGCTATCGAGTCCGTTGTAAATGGTATGCTAAAGGAAAAAATGTAAATAAAAGTGGTACGATACTTAAAGTTTTCTCGGGTTCAGCTATAAGAAACCTAGTTCCATCGGAGTTGAATGAACCAAAAGGATTGATTAAAATATTATGAAAGTATCTAAAATAGTTGTGGCAGCTGCACGTAAACTTTTAAAATCCACAAGAAGTAAA
Organism: Diaprepes abbreviatus; assembly: GCA_034092305.1. NCBI lineage: Eukaryota > Metazoa > Arthropoda > Insecta > Coleoptera > Curculionidae > Diaprepes > Diaprepes abbreviatus. The sequence continues at coordinate 14,126,569 of JASJET010000002.1, read as the reverse complement.
CAAAAAATTTACACTCCAAGAATTAAAAGAATTCCAAAAATTGATAGGGTATTACAATTAATACCAATTATTACCAGATTCTCCGTTTTGGAACTGACGGAATCGCAGGTATCGTGGGTGCAGAAAAAAAAACAAAGAAATCAAACTCTGAGAAGACAGGTACCATATGACATGGTAAATTAAAAGCACATGATTTACATTTTAAATCATATTCATTATCATCATATCATATATTTATATATATTCGAGGAATATATGTGGGAGATTTATTACCTATACCTATACGGGGTCCGCGATGAAATGAAGCAGCAATTATTACTTTAACTCATTGGGAGATTTACGCAAAAAAGAACAGAAAATAATACACTGCGAGAAGTTTGGAGATTTACCCCCACCTATAGGATTGGTCCACTATTTACATTACAGAAACAGCAAAGAACATTTACTTCACCTATAAAAGTCAGATATTTTTATTTTTCGTAGAATGTTAAAAAATTTATAATAAAAAATGTCTATCAGCCTACAAGTTGATCGCGATAGTTACAAATAAATGTAGTTTTCTCTAAAAGTATTCTCCCGATACCGTAATTTACTCAGTATAACGTTAAAAGAGTGTAAGAATGAGAAAAGTTACCCGAACGTCTTAAAAATTTGCCTCGATCACTATACTACAATGAGTTTAAAAAATACGAAACAGATGGGCCCGCAATTGGGAGACTTCTTAATTGTTTGTGGCAATGTTAATGATGCTAATATATTGCTTTACAAGTTTTAATGGTTTAAATTTCTGCAAACAAAAACTAAAATAGTGAGATGTACAACTCAATTTTTAACCTTACCGAAAGCTATATCAGCAAAAAAACTGGACTTTAGAAAAGAAAATAGCATAAAAAAAATTAAAGGGGTTTGGAAATGTGATATTTAAATGATGAAAAACATGAGTTGCTTTCCCTAGTGAGTATTATGAAAATGCACATTATTAGAATCGATTTTACTATATGTGCAATATTTTATTTGAATTTAATAGAAGCTATCAAAAAAGTCTCAAAATATTATTTATATGCCTTTAAAGTCTAGCGGTTATCACTTTATTGACAACATTATTTCACGAGTCTTAAACGATTACGGAGATGGTAATCGTGAAATTGGAATTAAAAAAATAGCAATAAGTACTGGTTTTCAATTTAATTGTCGACTGTATATGATGTCTATTATGAAACAAGTATTGCTAAGGTTGTTATTCGTGGGTCGATATTCTGATGGATAAATGATCAACATTAGACCTACTGTAACTATATTGCTGGTCAAATGCACCACAAACTAATATTGAAAAAATCGCTATCAAAGAAAGTTGTCGTGTCCTGTGTTTAAGCAGATAACAGATTAAGCGAGTGATAGAACTAATAACCAACCTTTGCACAACATGTAGAGTATGCAACGAAGAGGACAAAACAGCTTTACATATCATCTTCGAATGCAAAGCTTTACCTATGGGAGACATGTTAAAAACTCGATTAATCCTGAATCTCAGAACAAACTCGTGAACAGGCTTCTCCACCTCATTAAGGCAGCCAACCTGTTCACATGGAACAGATATAACAGGTAACACAATAAGTGGGTAGCCGGCAGTGTAAGAGCTTTTCAACTCTACCCAGCTATATCATTCAATCATCCAATCAAATGTTCACCATAAAAAATTCCATGAAACGCCATAAAAATAAAGCAAATGCCAGAAAACATTTATTCTTAGTTTATAAGTTTATAAAACACGCTGTCTTTATCAGGGTCTATCAGTCGCAAGTTAGACTTAGACTATGTAGTAACAAACTTTCCAAAAACACTAAATTGTGTGCATTGGTTATCCACATAACTATTTTATACACAATTTGCTTTCGTGTCCTTGCACCAATTATGCGAGGATGGTCTCGTATTGCAACCTAATTATTCTTAAAAGGGCCTTCACGTATACCACATATTTAAGCATCATTAAACTCCCTAATTTTCGCACATGTTACCGGATTCATAGACTTAGTCATATCACTTTCAGTATTACCAAGAAGATTGGTGCTGCATTATCTCCCAGAAACAGATCAAATTTTAAATATGAGTCATTTAAGGAGCATTAAGTAAGATTATAGTTCATGTTTAAAGCATTTTACATTGTAAGAATTTTGGTTGTTTGAGTGTAATTTTTTTAATAGATTTTAAACAGATTCTAAGAGTGACTACACAATAAAATGTTTTGCGTATTTTCTTTTCCTTCTTCCAAATTTAGAAATATTTTCCGGCAGACTCGTCTGAAATTTATCATTTTTAAATATACTTAGGAAAATGTAGTAAAAATCATAGTTTTGATGAAGATTCAAAGCCCGTGGTGAATTAATACTAATGAGGTAACCATCTTCGAAGACGATGCTTCTGTCGAGAATAATGCTAACGTTATAGCCCACGTAAAGCAATACCCGTCCTGATTTTTGATATTGATTGTAGTTCTTTTTTTGATAAAGTACTGTAGGTAAGCTTACACTTGTTAATGTTTACATCCAAGTATAAAATATATATAATGAAACAAAAATGTTATTTATTTCGTAAAAGAATGGTAAATGCCAAACAAATGACTTTGTATGCTAATTATTTCATTCGCTATATTAAATGTTTCTCAATCAATATATTTCGTCATGTCAACCAGTATATACCAGCAACTATTTTTACTCTTTAAGCGTAATGAATCTGAAATAATTTATTATTAATTTTTCTGCTTTTGATTTATTATCGATAAAACACAATAAATGATCGGACTGTTTGTTATCACAAATAACAAGTTTAATTGGAGTTATATTTTTAAAAGTATATTTAATTAGGTGCATACCATGACATACTGGTTAAAGTTCGCACTTCAATTAATCTCACCACACATGTCTTTCTCTTATCGCAACCTTTTAATCATCGTCCTCTGGAGTAGCCAACAAGATGCATAATACGTACGCCAGCTCTTATCTGTGGAGGCGAGAGTTGTGGTTTTTAATCTTATCTGTTCAAACTTTCTTTTAATAAGGGCGCCGCACTGATTTTTTAAGGTTAAAACAGAGAAAACCTAACCATACTATAATAGGTTGAAAACTGAAGTAAAACACTAATTCCTGCTACGTAACTTAAGCTCTATTAAGGTGAAATTATATTTGAAACATGAATAAAACACTAGTTTACAAAATTTGACTTTTTGTCTGTTGCCGTGAATTTTATGGTTAATAATATTCACTTATGAGCTGTTTTTGTCAAATCTTACCTCAAAAATTTTTGTGCAGCTCTAGTTACTTTTTTTTAATTTTTATTATTTATGCGTATTTATTTATCGATAAAGTGCATATTTTAGTGTGTTAACATTAGTATCTGAAGCTTTTGCGTCATGAGTAGTTCAAGAAGACGTTGTTTAAACAATCCAAATCATTTTTGCTATATATGTTTAACAATTGTAGAAAAGTTATATCAGAATTGGTGAAAAATACCTATTTTGAGTATTTTGGGATACTCTTAGATAAAAATGGAAAGCAATGGGCTCCTAATTGTGTTTGTAGATCGTGTGTGGAATATTTAAGATTATGGAAAAGTGGTAAAAGAAGTGCCTTTAAATTTGGAACACCGACTATTTGGCGAGAACCACAAAATCATCTCGAAGACTGTTACTTGTGTAGTGTGAACGTAAACAGTCTAAATACTAAAAATCGAGCTAAATGGCAGTACCCAAGTACTAGTTGTGTTTGGCGTCCAGTGCACCATTTACCGGACTTTTCAGTGCCTAAAAATATATCTGAACCGTTAGAACAAGAAAATGAAGGACCAAGCTCATCACAAAATGATACTGATTTTGAAGGTATATCAAATGAGCCAAAATGATTTTCCCAAAATGAATTACATGATCTTGTAAGAGATTTAAATCTTTCTAAACAAGCTTCAGAATTGTTGGCATCAAGACCGAAAGAAAAAAAATTAATTTTCTCAAATACTAAAATAACTTTTTATCGTGAAAGAAATAAATAATTAGGGTGTTATTTTTCCGAAGAAAACGATATTACCTTTTGTTCAGTCATTATAAACTTGTTGATAAAAATGAGTTTGAAACAATACGAACCAAACGACTGGCGTTTATTCATTGACAGCTCAAAACGTTGCCTAAAATGTATTCTATTACATAATGGAAATAAATACGCTAGGGTACCTATTGCCCACAGTATAAAGTTGAAGGAAGAATATTGTAACATCTCGCTAGTCTTAAATAAAATACAGTACAATGACCATATGTGGCAAATTTGTGTTGATTTAAAAATGGTGAACATTCTGCTCGGTCAACAAAGTGGTTACACTAAGTTTCCCTGTTTTATATGTCTTTGGGACAGTAGAGCTAAACAAGAGCATTGGGTAAGAATAAACTAGCCCTTGAGAAAAAATATGAAGCCTGGAAAGCAAAATATAGTCCAGAATTCACTAGTAGCTCGTGATAAAATTATCATTCCACCATTACATATAAAACTGGGCATCATGAAATAGTTTGTTAAATCATTAGATAAAGACGGGGACTGATTTTCTTACATTTTCCAAAAATTTCCTCAGCTCACTATGGAAAAGCCTGTATTTTTGAAGGCCTCCAAATTAGACAACACAAAAGATACTCAATTTAGAAATTCTATGACGGAGTTAGATCTAAGGACTTGGACAGCTTTCGTCTCTGTGATGCAGAATTTTCTCGGAAATAAAAAATCAGAAAATTATATTGAACTTGTAGAAGACCTTCTGTTACAATTAAAAAATTTGGGATGCAATATGAGCATAAAACTCCACTTCCTCCATAGTCACCTAGACAGGTTTTCGGAAAATTTAAGAGATACGAGCGAAGAGCAGGGAGAGCGTATGCATCAGGATGCATGGAAGAGCGCTATCAGGGTTTTTGGGATATGAGTATGATATCTGACTATTGTTGGTCTGTGACACGTCATTTTCCTACGCCTACACATCAGAGGAGAGCTTTAAAACGAAGTTTTTTAGAACTCAATGATTAACTTGATTTTTAATAATTTTTTTCTTAGTAAATATATGTTTTTTTCTGTTTTATACCTACATAGCTGAAACTCAGAAACTAGAGCTGATAAAAAAAATCTATTCATATATTTGAAATTAGCATATCATATGTAGTCAACAACAGCTAAAATTCTATTATTGCTACGGCGTTGGGTTATTTCATTTATTTATTTATTTATTTTATAAGAAATCGACCTCTATGGATAGGATTATTAATAATTATAGGCGGAATTTTACTTAACAAAAATGTTATAAGCTTACCCAGATAGCCCTATAATGAGAGCTTAATAAAAAATATGCATAATGTGAATTTAACCAAAGGAAACGTTATATTACTTTATGGTATATTATATTAAGTAAAAAATGGTTGCGGTTTGTTCAAATTTAAATAAAACAATAAAGTGATAAAGGTCCTATCCCTAATTCTTCCGGTGTCGATGGATGGGTTATGCCCATTCTCGTTCATAGAAAGGCAGATGATCTCAAGAAATGTCAAGGAACAATACACTCAAAGAAGCCCTAAAATAGATAGCGCAGCGGCGTAAAAACAATATAGAATTTCTTGCAAAAAAGACTCACCTCTAAAAGGACTTTGGCTTTCAAATGGAAAAACTAGAATATGGCACTTTAAACCTGCTAACTGCTAAACGATATATGGCAGTTTTAACCCACAAACCTTAAAAGTCAATTTTTCCCGCTAATTTCTGCAGGCCATCGAGCAACAGCTAGCATAAGGATAAGCCCGGAATAAAATAATGCTCTCTCTTTCAAAACGGAGCAGACCCATAACAGAAAACGAATTTGTGGTATTGCCTACGTTTACTCCCTAATATTTAACAATAGCTTATAAAGGGAAAATAAAACTTCTAATTATACAAAACATCATAGCGTTAACGAGAGGAAATGTGAAAATGTTACGGCTTATCATATTTAGGTTTCACTATCGCAATTTTCACTGGCATATTCATTATTAGTTATGGTGGTTTCTCGAGAATAATAAGTAATACTATAAATATAGGTCAGGGATAACTGATGATAAAAATTGTAGCATATATAAAATTATTGAAGGTTAGCTCAAATACTAACACATAATTTTAAGGCCACGCACCAAACGGGACCTAGTTCAAAGTCAAGGGCAAAGTCATAGTTAACGATGCACACGTCCCCTCTCAAGGTCTAGTACACATCAAAACACATACAGACTATCACAATCAAAGTCAAGATCACTTGGATATAATCAGTGTTAAGATCAGGGGAAGAGAAATTTGAAAAGGGTATAGCCCACTACTTCCCTTGAACGAAATTTTTGAACAAAAATTTTTTAAAAGGTCGCACTTACCCTATGTTCAAGTCTGATATTTTATATTTTAACTTTCCGGTTATATAATTGGGAATAAAGATATTTGTACTTCGAATTCTAGATTTAATTATGTAAATATTTTACTTTTCCAACCACTTAAACGTCAGTCACGTCGATTTAGTGTCAAAGTTTTTAAATTCTGTAAAACGAAATTATTGAACAAAAGAAAAGTGCACAAGATGTTTTAATGGTATAAGTTTGTTTTTCAATTTCTGTGGTCGATACTAATTAAATAATAGTTATACTGCCAAATCATTCCATTTTGTTACTTAAAATTATGACTGGAAAAATAGTTCATTGAATCAAATCTACTAAATATATAAAAAAAACTGCCTTAGAACTTATTTTGCTGTTGCAATCTAATATTAACAAGACTATATTATTATTTTATTTGTCCTATTCTTAACTTCATCAATAGATATATGTCATAGTCAGGTTAACATATCACTAAGCTTGCTTTGATATACAGAATAAGAGAGTTGAATGTTTTTTTAATGCCAGTTCAACTAATTTTATAATTGTCTATAATGCAGGTATGCAAATCGAGAAATCGTGAGAGCTATTTTTGAGATATATGTTGTTAAGAGACGAGTAGAAAGGAATTCAATTTCAAACAAGAGCCAAAAAAGCCATGTTTTGGTAATTTAACTTGAAATATCCTGAAAGGCCAGATTCGATTCTGGTTTTTAAACAGTTGAATCTCGTAGACCTGTTTAATTAATGAGAAATAACGTTGTAAAAAAAGACAGGGAGAAAATAAGGAATAATAATACATAGGCAGTATCTGTTGTTAGAACTTGAATTTATTTGTATTTCTAAGCAACAAGCGAAAGTAGATATTCGATTTTTTATATATTTTAGAGCGAAGCTGTTCCTAACGCAGCTTTTAACTCCAACTGGATAGAAGGAAGTGATCAGTTTAAGAAAGATTTGATCTTCTTTATTTTCATAACTCAACAACCAATGAAGTTCAAAGCCGTTCTTTTTGAAATATCCACGGCAGTTTATCTGGCAGTAAGTATTTTCAAAAATAACTATGCACTTTAACTATTCAGTTTCAAGTATTTGTGAGCACATCATGACATTTTTTTTAAGGCTTTTGAAGTAAGAACATTTTATATTATTACACTAGTATATATTTATTTATATGGTTTATACAAATCTTTACACTTATGCGGTAATACCATAATTCACATTCAAGTAATGTTGGACGTAGATGTTGGAGTAGCTGTATTCGCATATAAAATTTTTATAATAGTTATGTTTAACCCTAAAATCTCACAGTGATCAATGAAAATCAGATTTGGCGATATCTCGTTTTAACTAAATAGAGGTTGTGTTTCCGTATTTATTTGATTTTTATTGAATAATTATTGCGTTATAATGAAAGTAATGAAAAACATACTGAAAAAATATTTACAGAAACATTCGGTATGAAATTTTAACTTTTGGAGCCAATCTAGTTCCCACTGGTTGGAGCTTCTAGTTAGTCAGTTTTACTTCTCTCATGATATTGTTATAATTTCATTTCATATTTAATGCAAAAAAAGTACAAAAACCTAGAGATAACGCTGGACTAGGTTAGAGAAATAGCTAATAAGTTATTAACAGGTTGTACACCGAAGAAATCAAGAAATAGACAGATTTTGTATTTCAGTGTATATTTTTTAAATTATTACTATCGGCCAAGCGCTTTCGGTCTAACTTAGACCATCCTCAGGGCTCAGACCTCGTCAAAGGGTACACCATAACCCTGCCAGTCTGAGAACAGTCCCCAACAATGCCAGCGTAGCCTCCACACAGAACAAGTCATGTACAATTTAAAAATTAAAAAAAAAAATTTTCCCAAATTAAAATTAAAACTAAAACATTCAAAACACTGCACAAATTAAAATTATTAAAAGAATAAAACCTTTGCAATAACAACTCATAAGAGTGAGGTTATGCCACACATAGTCATAGCATGCTAGACACTAAAACTTCATCAAACTTTAGATATTGTAACTTAATGAAAGAAAGTTAGTGGTCAAGCACGTAAAAGGCCTTAGAATAATAAAATGAAACAGGGATAACTATAATATTTTTACCAAGAGCCCTCAATCAAGCAAATTACTACGCTTAGGGTGATTTTAACACGTTGACTTCTTAAATACCATGGAAAGTACAGATAACATGCTAACTGGATAGATTTTTAACTATCGGCGCTGGGCAAATTTTCGAATTCTTCAAAATTTGGAGAAATTTGTACGCAGCATAAAACAATTAACTAGAGAACCCAGTATATCAGGAAAACCAAACTTTATCATAAAAAAAATAAGATCATCAAACCTGGAATCATTTGACTTAATAGTGTGATATTCTTTTGAATCGACTCGGTGTTAACCATAGAACAATGTAACCCTCTAGCATCAGATCGTTATACAAAAAACTACTTTGTTATTATAACTATTTTGTTTCTAGCATACACTCATAAAATAATCACTCAATGTATCTGGGATTATCGGATAAGGAGAAAAGACCGGCAATGTATAAATAGCAGTAGAACAAACTTTCATCTGCCTCAGTCCTTTCCAAAGCTCTCTTGATCTTTTCGATAATATAAAAAGTCAACATAACCCATTTGATTTCTGCAAACTGATGCGGGAGCAAAGTTATGAAACCCTCTATTAGCCTGAATAGCCTCCAGAGTTTTGCTCATCCTATATCTCACTCTCGCCCTATCCCTCTCTAACAGTAAATCTTAAAGCACGAGTTAACTACCATACAGGCAGGGGCAGATCCAGCCTCTCTCTTGGGGGGGGGGGCAGTGATATCATAAAAGTACAGTATGACAAGCGAAAGCAAGGTGTCGACGGGGGGGACACCAGCAACATTCCCGTTTCTAGTGTAAAAGGCAGGGTTGGATCTATTTTTCAGAATTTGAAGTTCTTGGAGAAGTGGGCGGCGATCACAAGAAAAAACAAGTTGTCGATGGGGGCAAGGATGCGAGCAGCATACACATTCCTAGTATAAGAGGCAGAATAGTGTCTATTTTCTTGAACTCAAAGCTCTTGAAGGGGGGGGGCACTGCAAGAAAAATAAATTGTCAACGGGGGGAATGCCAGCAGCATACATATTCCTAATATAAAAGGCAGAATCGGTTCTATTTTCCGGAACTCAAAGCTCTTGGGAAGGGGAGGGGATCGCAAACATACCACATTTCTATACTCTATTCAAGAACTAGAGTGAGTAATAAAACTGTTACCGAAACCTCCAACGTACCTGATCCAGTGCCGCAGGTAACTGAAGACTGCCGTAAATCTAATTATATTTGAGTATTATAAGCTTTTATAAATTTACTGCAACAATAAAATTTCTGATAGATCAATTTAATTTCTGTCAGTGAGTATAGTACACCTTACAGTGTGTCCTTAGTGATTTACCTTGTTTTTGCTTGTTTTTATATATTATTTGACATTAGTGAGATACCCAAAAGATATGGCTTCCACATCTATATTTATTCCAAAATCATTAAACCAGGGCATTTTTTCCCCAACGAGAAACTTATTACGATGAATATTTATGATATGTTAAGATATCAATATCTAGATAATAATGTTAAAAGCTGTGTTGAGATGTGTTCCAACATGACAGGGTTTGGAAAATCTACTATCTACCGAATACTGAAGGAGAAAAAAACGACTGGAATTGTTAGTACTCCCAAGCCACATTCGATCACAGGCAGATGAAAAACTTCGTTGAAAGAAGAGATGTAAACTGCAATAAAAAGAGTTGTACATACATTTTATTATGGGAAGCAGATCCCAACCGTCGACAAAATTCTAACTAAAATCAATGAAGATCGGGTTTTACCTGAAATTAAAAGAACTGAGTTCTGAAAATTTCTCAGAGAACTTAATTTTTGTTGGGAAAACCAGGTAGGAAATCTGTACTTGTAGATCGTCCAGAAAATGTCCGTTGGAGAAGGAAATATCTCTCTCAAGTAAAAGGTAGAGTTGCTAGAAATAACACAACTTACAAAATTAGTAATTTAACTGAACTTTTGAAAGATTTTTTTGAATAAAGTTACTGCAGAAAATTGGAAAAAATCCATATAATAAAAGAATAAATGAAAATGTAGAAAAAAGAGTAAAATCTACGTAAGGCAATGTCTCTCGAATTTTCAAATACAGGTAGATGAGAGTCCTTGAAAGGCATGGAGAAATTTTAATACTCGCGTGATATACTAGTGTTCGCAACACCTGTTTTTCGCTGAAGGTTCAAGAGCAAGATGATAGTGTTTTTTTACCATGTAACGTTGAGGTGCATGCGACACTTATTGGCAATTTTGGGAAGAGATTGTCGTATATGGCGCGAAACAATACATGGCGCGAAAACGGATTAAAATAAACTTAACTTCAGTTTACTTAAACATAAATGTAAACGTAGAGATATGTTAATTTTACCCAGAAAAATATAACTTAAATTTACTTATTCGGAAAGACGGAACATACTGCCCACCTAAAATGGTAAACGTTTTACACGAAAGAGAAAAAAAAAATAAAAATAAATTCCAAAAAGATAAATTAATACTATAAAAATTAATATATTTACTTAATAGTCTGGCAAAGGACCGACCTTACAAACGAGACATTTAAAAGTCCCATTTTTAGTTTTCAAGATAGTACCAGAAGGACAATAACACCACGCCCCCTGGTTAGAAGTATTTAAATATTCTACATGTTATCCTTTCCAAAAATCATGATGCGTTCATCGTAAAAGCTGCCATCGTGAAAACTTTCCCAGGTTAACCTCTGTTGGATCAGGTTTAGTAATACAATTAAGAAGTTGCAAACATTGGAAATAGCTTGGGAATAAATCGCTTAAATCATTAGTGTTAATACTCAATGGACACAATGGTAGCGAGTTTAAAACGGCCTGAATAAAGACTAAAGGTGTCAAAACTCTTCGTAAATCATCATGTAACTATATCAGGCGCGGATCCAAGGGGGGGGGGCGGTGGGGGCGATCGCCCCCCCCCCCCAAGAGCTTGGAGTTCAGGAAAATAGACCCGATTTTGCCTCTTATACTATAGTTTATTCAAGAACTAGGGAGAGTTTTTCTTCGCAAACTACCTGTGTTCTTTAGTCCGGTGTCTTTGGCAAAATCTGTTAGACACATATATTTTTCATAGGAATGGGTTAGAAATTTTATAATCAAAAATACTGGTCTAAAATAATGAACTATTTGGGTTGGATAGGAATAGATATTTGGATGTGTGAAGTGTTAAAAAGGATTTTAATCCTTATCATAGGCATCGGAAGGCGTCAAAAGGAGATCTATTTTATCGCTAAATATTTATGGCATAGAGTATTATTTCAGTAATAAACTTAAAATAAAAAGTTTTTATAATATTATTTTATTTCTTATGATTTTTTAATAATTCACATATATTAGAAAATATAGATAATTTTGACATATTTAACACAAATCACAACTGTAGTTTTTTATTTTTAATTTTGGCATAGAAACCGTTTTAGGCACATTCAGACTAAAACGTAGCCTTTTTTTCTCAAAAAATTCTAAGTTATAATTTAAATACTTACAAAATACCCATTATCAAAAATACAAGAAGTTAAACATATATAAAAAAAATAAATTCGTCAATATAATATTAAAAATTTTTCGGGGCTATCGGTAATTTTATTATTAATTAAAAACATTTTTGGAATATATGACGTTCCAGTTTATTTATTTTTTAAACCATCTGCAGAATTACAATTAAACACTAAAAAGGGATTCAAATGTCATTACAGAAAATTTAAATTATAAATTGTGTTAACGCTGGTAAACATTACGTACCTTATTCGTCATCAAAGTCAGTGAAGCTATCTTCGCTCAAATTAATTATAATTGATTCCTCTTTCACCGATCATGAGATCGAGTTTCCACATCTTCTTTTATTCTTTTATTATATGGATTTTTCGCAATTATCTGCAGTAACTTTATTCAAAAAAATCTTTCAAAAGTCCAGTTCAATTATTAATTTTGTAAGTTGTGTTATTTCCAGCAACTCTACCTTCTATTTGAGAGAGATATTTCCTTCACCAACGGACATTTTCCGGACGATCTATAAGAACAGATTTCCTATCTGATTTTTCCCAACAAAAATTAAGTTCTCCGAGCAATTTCCAGAGCTCAGTTCTTTTAATTTCAGGCAAATCCCGATCTTCATTGATTTTAGTTAGAATTTTGTCGACGGTTGGGATCTGCTTCTCATAATAAAATGTGTGTACAACTCCTTTTATTACAGTTTACATCTCTTCTTCCAACGAGGTTTTTCGTCTGCCTGTGATCAAATATAGCTTGGAATAACTAACAATTCCAGTCGTTTTTTTCTCCATCAGTGTTCGGTACAGGATAGATTTTCGAACTCCTGTTATATTGGAACACATCTCAACAAAGCTTTTAACATTATTATCTAGATATTAATATCTTAAGGCATCATAAACATTCATCGTAATAACTTTTTCGTTGAGGAAAAAATGCCCTCCATCTTTTGGGTATCTCACTAATCTCAAATAATATATAAAAACCAGCACAAACAAAATAAATCACTAAGCATACACTGTAAGGTGTACTTTGCTCACTGACAGAAATTAAATTGAATTATTAGAAATTTTATTGTTGCAGTAAATTTATAAAAGCTCATTATATTTAAATATAATTAGATTTACGGCAGTTCTCAGTTACCGGGGGCACTGAAGCAGGTACGTTGGAGGTTTCGGTAACAGTTTTATTACTCTCTCTAGTTCTTGAATAGAGTATAGGAATGCGTATGCTTGCAATCGCCCCTCCCATTCTCAAGGGCTTTGAGTTCAGGAACATAGAGCCGATTCTGCCTTTTATATTAGGAATGTGTATGCTGCTGGCAACCCCCCCCCCTTGACAACTTGTTTTTTTGCGATAACCCCCCCCCCCCAGGAGCTTTGAACTCAGGAAAATAGACCCGATTCTGCCTCTTATACGAGGAATGTATGTTGATCGCATCTTCCCACCCCCTGTCGGAAACTTGTTTTTTCTTGTGATCGCCCCCCCCCCCTCTCCAAGAGCTTCAAATTCAAAAAATAGCCCCGTCCCTGCCTTTTACACTAGAAATGGGAATGTTGCTGGTGCCCCCCCCCCCGGGGGACAACTTGCTTTCGCTTGCCATACTGTACTTTTGTGATATCACCGCCCCCCCCCCCCCCAAGGAGAGAGGCTGGATCCGCCCCTGAACTATATTCTATAATAAGACAGGATAACCGATGATCATTGGGTAATAAGCAAGGACATTTACAGTGATAAAAGGGTGTAAAACGAGTGAGAAGTCCGTCCACCCTGAGAAGACCATCTTGATTAAGAAATTTAAGTAGACTAAGTTTTTAGAATATTTTGTGAGTAAATATAAATTAGAAATTTTATTGATTTCTTTCGCAAAGGAGAAAGATAGGAACCATCTAATCAGAATTAAAGGAGCCTTATCTAGAATTCCTAAAGAAAAAGTGATTTTTTGAGTCTTTGTTGGGGTTTTAAGATTTGAAATAAATCGTAGAACATAAACAAAATCACGACTTATTTTTTAAAAATAGGAAAACCGTTTAATGAGTGTATCCCAAAAATGGGAAAGAGAAATCAAATTCAGAGAGATTTGCGATTTTTAAGAGTTACAACAATAAATTTTAAGTGTTTATTGCACTGAGGTTGAAAATGAAAAGTTATAAAAGAGGGTCCCGCTCACCATTTCTTCAGCCGGATTAATTCTGGCGAAAGAATATCTTGAGCAGCGCAATCTGCCGGATTTTCGTCAGAAGTTACGTGGGACCACTGACCTGGAGACAACCTTCTGTACATAGGTTCATCGGTTACTTACAAGAGTAGTCCATTTATGAGGAAAAGAACGAATCCAGGAGAATTCTACGTTTAAATCCGTCCAGGGAAATATTAAAGTGATATTTATAACATTCTTATGTGCAGGAGCCAAGGTAATATCGGGGAGTAGGACTGCTGTACAGACTTCAATTAGAGGAATAGGCACCCTTTTAAAAGGTGCAGCACGTGATTTGGGACGTAGAAAAAATACATTAACTTTACCACGATGTGAAAATATCGTCGGATAGACATTTGCAGTATATACGATTTCAAAGTTACTATAGAATTTCAGATATTGAAGAACAACTTGTCGAGCCTAGGTGAGCAATAACAAGGAAAAGAGATCATCGTGGATCGATGATCAAATGTAAGTTATAAATTTTGGAATAGGTCACGATCAGAATACCATAATTCTTAAATAAATAGTTTAATCCACACTGTGCTAGGAGTCCACAAACTCAGCGGATCAAAAATTCGAGCTAGATTAGAGAGTACATTACGTTTGGTACACTGTATATATTTCTAGTTAATTTTGTAGGTAAAAATATCACCAGATGGACTCCATTGCAAGCCTAAAATTTTTAAAGTAGATTCGCTTTCTTTATCAAGAGAGAGAGAATTGGGTCGAAAAAAATCATCCATTTAAGGGAGAGAGAAGAGGGTGATTACTCGCATACTTTCTGAGTTCAAAACCTCCTAGTGCAAAAAGTTCAATCAATTCCTTTTGCAGTATAAACGCGGATTCGACAGTATCTGCTCCTGAAAGTATATCACCTACATAGATTTCGTTTTCCAAGACTTTAGCAGCTTGAGGGAATTGATTTTGATAATCACGAGCCAACTGAACAATCCTTCTAATAGCTTGAAGAGAAAAGGCAGAAACACCATACGTGACCGTGTTTAATTTATAATCCTGTATGGGTTCAGATTTTAAAAATCTCCAAACAATACGCTGAAAATCTCTATGACATTTAGACAGAATAATGTGTCTAAACATCTGTTTTATATCGGCGGTGAAGACATCCGTGTACATACGAAAACGTAGAAATGGATTAAAGATGTTTTCTCTGAAGCTTGGAACATATCAATAGAGTATCATTTAAGGATATATGTGCTGCCTTCGCCCAGGCATCGAAGACAATACGAAGTTTAGTGGTGGAGCTTTCTGGTCGAGCAAGGTAGTGATAAGGAATGTAATATTGAGATTGAGAATAGGGTATAGGCAAAGCAAGATCCATGCGTCCAGACTCAAGATAGACACGCATGAATTTTTTATATTCATCGTAGAGTTCTGGTTCTCGAATTTTCGAATACAGGTAGATGAGAGTCCTTGAAAGGGAGTTGAACTATATTTCGACCATTTTGGTCTCTAGTGGAAGTCTTTTCGGCAGCAACTTTTTCAGGAGAGAGCGAAATAACTTGAGGAACTTGTTCAAGTTGTCAAAAACTTTTTACAGTTTCATCAAGAGAAAGGGGTAGAACACAATGTATTCTCAGAAGAAACTAATGGTGTCGTATGCATCCAAGGTAAGTATTGAAGGCCACAGGTTCCTCAATAGAGTTAAGAATATGACCTTCTTTAAAACGGAAACCGAAGATATCACAACCAAGGAGCATAGCAACTGGTCTCGAGAGAATAAATTTATCATCACCTAATTGCAAGTAAGAGGATTTACTAAAATTATTTTTAGATCAGAAGGGAGCATGTTGCCACAAATTGAGAAATGACTGTAAAATCCGAGTTAGTATATAACTTAAATTTAATAATTCGGAAAGACGGAACAAATATAATATTTTTTAGAACCGTTACCTCCGCTCCAGGAAGGGTTACCACTTTTTGGGCAGTGTATACTTTATTTATTAAAACCGACTTTTCGCGACAACTGTCAATTGCCAGTTTCATTCATTCATTTTGAAATAGCGTTTCAACAGCGTCCATGTGTTCTCAAATCCGGAGGAATCCGTGAAAGCCGCATAAATATATATACGCCATCCAGCGGGAGGTCGGCGAAGCGGCGTTTAGTAATTGCATGCTTCCTTCCGATCTGTCCTTTACACAGACAGGTGCATGTCGGTACCCTGATGAGTCTAGTAGAGACGAAACCTGTACCCCTACCGTATCACTGTGGCGGGAAGGGTAAGTTTTGACTTTCTTCTCGGTATGGTGGTACAGGTGGGCCATCATCTCAATGATGGTGGGATAGGATAAATTGCCTTTTATAACAATTTATTCTAACTGTGCAACCTCTAACATAGAAAGGATATGATGGAGAGAACTTTGTATTTACTGTTCGCATTTTACTTCATTCAAACACGGAGCTGCATACAGTAGTATGTTTGCTGAATGTGATTTTAGCACTACAACGGCATAATGTGGATATATCCACTGCTATTGCATCTCACATGGAGGAATCCGTGAAAGCCGCATAAACATATACATATATATATATATATATATATATATATATATATATATATATATATATATATATATATATATATGATATATATATATATATATATATATATATATATATATATATATATATATATATATATATATATGATTCTGTAAGAATCCGGAAATACATCAGTTACTTTCATTTGGTTTCCTGTAGAAGTTTGCAGACGTTTCTCCAAAATCGCATTTGGCATCGTCTGTGCTTGGTGTTTGTAGATCAATATATATATATATATATATATATATATATATATATATATATATATATATATATATATATATATAAATATATATATATATATATATATATATATATATATATATATATACATATATATATAAATATATACATACATATATATATATATATATATATATATATATATATATATATATATATATATATATGTAAATGAAATATTCCCCTCAATGAAGTTTTAATCTTGAAAATGGCCTTTAATTTTACTATGCTAATAAGTTTTCTTTTTTAATTTTAGGTAATTAGGGCATCAATGTCATACTATACATTTTTAAATAATATAAGCAACTCGTAATGTGGAAGACCTTATCGATACTGTCAAGTGTTTACATTATGGGTTACTAAAATTAAATTAGAAAAATTGCACTAATATGAAACACACTTTTACACAGAAGTAATAAATATATCTATCAAATAAAATTTTAACTTTAAGAAAAAACTAGGTATGTTAATTTATTTAATGAAAATTGTTTCGTTGTTATTAAATTTAGGCAACTCCCAATACATTTGAAGATATACAATAGAACGGACAATAAGATTTATAGTTTTGGCATTCTTCATTGTTCCTGAACAAAAGTTTTTATAGATTTTAGGTTCATCCTCTGGCCATGAAAATATGGTTAGTTTTTCCTATACCGACAGGTATTTTAAATGCAATCCTAACTAAGTTTCATATCGTTGAATATACAGATTTACCATTATTTCGAAACAATATAGTTCGTTAAAGGTGTTTTTAAGAGTACTATCACAATAATGTAGGTTTTGGTGTATACAATTTTTTAATATTTTCCGTATCAGGGTTGTCATATCGTGATAATGAAGGATTTTCCCTACTTACGGGGATGTTATATCGTATTCTGGGTTGTAATGGTGAATTGGGATTTTCTAATCCGATGTCAGGGATGCCATGTACTTGGTACAAAATTTCTTGATTTGGTAAATGATGTTTCTTTATTTCATTATGATGAACAAAACCTTCGCTATACGCTTTATTATTATCAGAAAATTGACCGATTGTGGATAAAAATGGGTGTGACGCCTATGAGCGCAATTGTTCAGAGTAACGCAATTGATTTATCATAATCCGTTGGTCGCAATGAATGATGTGAACTCTGAACTTGATTTTCAAATGAATAATGAGTCACCGACGCGTCATTTGTTGATACCTCGGAGAGAGTGTCAAAATTGTCGATGAAGTCATCAAGGAAGGGCACCCGGCAGGGGATGCCGGAGAGGACCCACCGTAGCCACCCGACCTGGAGGAAACCAAAACCGCCTCACCTTTCTTCTTTGAGAATTGGGGGAGTGAAATATCTTCGGTTGACATGATGGATGGTACTTGTCTAATAATAGAAATGTTTATTTAAACAAGCAGAATTGGAGAAATTTGGAAATATTTCTCAATGATAAATTATGGTACTCGTCTGAGAAGAGAGCTAATGTGAAATGGGGTTAATTGTGGATGATGAATGAATAATTTGAGAAGTAGAAAAATTCAAAAAATTATTTTCTTTGGATAATTTTCAGAAAAAGATTTATGGGACAAATACTCTGTCTTGAAGTATTAAAATTGTATGGGTAAGAAGTCTTATTTACAGGGGCCTCGGAGGTAATTTAGGGTTAGTAAAATTAATTTAACACTTAATCAGCCACGCAGCCCTCTAAAAAGATCGTCGTTGTTGTACGTCTTCTTGGCTGTTCAGCCGTCCTAAAAGCGATGAAAATTCTAAAATTGTCGTCTCTTTTGGAATTTCTTTCATAAAAAACGAATGTCTTTAATAAAAAACGAATTTCTTTATGAAAATCAAGAGATCCGACAACCCCTATTGTATCCTGCTTCTTTTTTCTCTCTTCTCTGCTACTTTTCTCCCAAAAATCGTACTTTTTGAAAACTTTCTATAGTACTTTATAGCACTAAGAAAGACAACTGAAAACTGCTGTTGATGCAAAGTTTGGTGCTATCTTTATACTCCTTCTGAGCGGGAAAAGCGAAAACGGGTTTTGGCCAATGAGCTGGCTCATACCATAAGCTCTATGCTAATCGTTTTTGGCCAATCAAGAACGATGTCACTTTAACAAAACTAGTTTGCTTTCGTGCCTTTTTCATCAGTTCTTGTTGAATTGTCGTACTGACAACATCTGTTTTTCTATGTTTTTTCTCGCTGGATTGTCATTCTGATAACTGAATATGATGTACAAAGATATTATTTATGCATTGCAAAAAAATTTATGTTAATAACTTAATTGCCGCGTTTTTTATTCCTAAAAAACCACTCGCTGTCTGCTTTCGGTAACGTATTCTACAGACAAGCTGTGTTGACGTTTCGACCGGCACATTTTTTTGTTAAAATTTCTGGATTTTGATTCTATGAGTAATTAATAGATTATAATGCAAAAATATTCATGGCTGTAAAACATAAAATTCCTTACATTACCTTTTCCATGCAATTTCAAAGTCATTCTGACTCTTGAAAACGTATCGCGCTTGATATTTAAGAGAATTCTTAGGCCAATGAGTATCTTATTTGCGCATCATGTGACGTGGGAGGAGCTTACTAACGAAGTTGACGTCACTTAAATATGAATGCTTTGACGATGACCCTCAGATTGTTGAAATTTTTTATGATAAAAATATTTTAAAGTTTTTTATGTTTTATGGAAATGTGTTTTTACAACAGTACTAATGCCAAATTGTGGGTATTTTTAAATAACTTTATAATTAGAAAATTTAGAGATTGTCAGTTGCTAGATAACAAAAAAACTCTCAAGTTAAAATTCTGTGAAACTAAAAAAAAATAAATATGCCAAATGGTTATCTTAAAAATATTGGATCAAAAAATTCATAGACACCTGAAAATTAGTTATTTTACCAAAGATATTTCCTAATTGCAAGTAGCTCAGTAAATATATTAGAGATTTTCCAGTATTTCATCTACAACACACCATCTGAACCTAACATATTAACTTTATTATTATATTTTTGGAAGCATTCATTAGCTCCTTATAAAAAACTGAAGCAACATAATATATCTAGAAAAAAAGGCAGCAGTATTTGGTTTTCCTGAAAAACACTTCACGAGATAATTCCTTGCGTTTATCTTAAAAATATCCTAATGAGCAATTATTGCGATTTCCACAAATACTAATTCTAGTTTGATTCTAAAGGAAGCTCGAAATTATAACTTATTCCAGCCAGGACAAAAAGCGGAGAAAACAAAGTTATCAGTGAATCTGTGCTACCTTAACATTTTCCTTGTCCGTTACAATGTAACTTCGAATGATACTGAAAAAGAAAATATATTTATTTTAAATATTATGTTATTTGTTTGAACATATAATAATTAATTTTAATTTCGAATTCGTCATTTGAATAATATTAAAATGATTAAGGACGGTATCTCAATAATATAACCAAATTTTTATATGTATGCATCAGTTCTTGTTCCTTTGGTCTATATTGAAAAAGATTAAAATTAAAATATTTGTGATCCTTCATTTATTCTTAAGAGAAGATAGCCTTTGAAGTGAAACCAGCTTATGTGTTAAAAAACTTGTTGATAGTAACGTACCTCACAGTTGTTTTTATGACATTCTACTTAACTACAAATATTTTTTTTAAAGGAGCAAGTAATGAAAATAATATCTGGCATTGAGTAATGTTAAAATTAGTTGTTATATACAATAAAATCCGATCATACTGAGTTAATATTGTGAAAAATTGTTCGCGTCACACTTTGTCTCACAACTTTAATTGTGTAGTCAAAACTTAAAATGGAAAATAGGTTTTCCAGTCCCTCATTAGAGTTTTGATTCGGGATTGTGTCCAAATAATCTGTAGAAATTCTTTAAAAGAAAATACCGTGCTCCGACTGATATAAAACTACAAATTATACAGATGTTTGATAATAAAATTTTTATAAAAAAAATTTGACCGACTTCTAAAAATGCGCTAAAAAGTAAAAAATAACTATAAATTTTTATATCAAAATTGAAATTTTTTAAGTCGGCGCCAAAGCAATACCTGATAAAATGTGATTCGCATAAACTGATTAAAAATATTTTATTTTTAATTGCTTTCTTACCACAATTTGTATATATTAGTAGTTATTTATTTCATTTAGAAATAATTTGGCGCCGATTTCAAAAATTTCAATTTCGTATAAAAATTTATTAGTTATTCTTCACTTTTTAGCGCACTTTTAAAAGTCGGTTCAATTTTTTTGAATTCATTATAATATTCATAAATTATTTCAACTAAGTACTAATCGAGATTGGTGTACCTCGCAATAACTCAAGGTGGCAAAAAAGTTCCCATTTTATCCAAAATTGAAAATCACCCTAAAATGAACCACTAAAAATTCTTTGATTCTTAGAGTTCTCCAAATACTAGGGAAATTGTGTCAAACAAATATTTAGTCAGTCATAGTAAAAAAAAAGAAATAGAAATTTCAAATTAATTTTAGATTGGTAATATAGGCCCCAAAATCTTCCAATGTCTATATTTAAAGGACGTGAAACATAAATTTCTTAGCCCGATATATTTTATACTGCATATTGAGTTTGTGTACGCCCCAAGAACCCCGCAATCTCAATTTTGGACAAAATCGGAAAATGTGAAATTTTCAGCCCTTCATATTGTATCTTATCAACCTAATGGTTATAAAAAATTAACTTTATATTCATAATACACGACCCCGAAAACCCCTTAATATCAAATCTAAAAATATGCGAATAAAGTAAAATTTTCAACCCACCATATTGGCGGATACCATATTGAATTTCAAAAAAAAAATTTTAACGTCTTGCATCGGACATATTAGATTTTCTTAAAGTAATTTTATATTCACTACATCCTCAAAAACGATTCGGTCCCACCTTTGAAGGAAATCGAAAAATGTAAAATTTTATGTCCGCTATATTGGATTCACTATATTGAATCCTGAAAAAATACTTTTAAATTCATTTAAAATTTTTATTTTCACCCTCAAGAACCTCCTATATTAGTTTTGGAGAAAATCGAAGAATGAAAATTTTCAGGACGCCATATCAAATCCGCCAGATTCAGTTTTTCAAAAAATATTTTAAAGTCCTAATTAATACTGACAAAAAACCCCAATACTGATTTTAGACAAAATCGAGAGATGTAGAATGTTTAATCGGCCATCTTAGATTTTTTATCCGCCATATTGGATACGCCATATTGAATTTTTTTAAAATAAATTCAGAATCGTTATGTACAATCCCGAAAACTCCCCCATAGCAATTTTGTACAAAATTAAATATTTTTGTCCGTCATATTAGATCCGTCATAGTGAATTTTTTGACAATCGCACAAGATTAATTTTTTTTCTGCCATATTATAAAGGCCATCTTGGAATTTACTAAACCAATTTCAGCCAAAATGAAATGAGACCACAGCAGCACCTTTCTGAATATAACGCAAAAGATTTCATTTAAATCGATGTCACCGTTCTGTAGTAATCAATGTACATGCATAAAAAATATATGCCAGTAGAATTTAGAACTATTTTCTTTTAGAATGTCGGTTAAAAATAAGTTTTTTAATTTCCATCAATGGAAAATTTATATAGTTCTAATCTAAAACTAACTATAAGACACCATTCACAAATTTAGTAGTTATAAGGCATTGTTCACATTACTTTGATTATTGTACATTTTTCTTGAATAAAAAGACCCCAGCAAAATTTATTTTGGTTTTATTTCAAAAACAAATTACTCAGATGCATTAGGCGATTTTCCTATACTAGATCGATTTTAATTTATCTTCCAAGGGAGCTTTCTATTCAAACGAGGAAAAAGCCTATCCGATAATTGCTATGGGCCAAGCTGCGTAACTGTAAAACAGGGGGTAAAAAAAACAATTCGTTACAGCAAACTGATAGCGAAATATTCTAGGTAATATTATAAATAATGAAAGAAAAATAATACCGAACTACCAGCGATCCACTCAGGTGAAATGGGGATGATTTTTATGGGCAAAAAACAGTTTTTGGGATTTCCAACTCATCTTATTGAAAAAAGTTAAATATAAAAGTTGTAGAAAATAAAAAAGTCTATAACTTTTCTAGAAGCCATCTTTATCCTAACCTCATGGTTAGTTAAGGCTGTTTTAATTGTCGTATTTGTGGCTTTTCAGTCTGTTTTCTAAATATTGGCTTGTTTGCCCTATGTATGAAGCATTACAGTCTAATCTCGTATACGACATTACTTTCCTTAAATTCTTAAGTTTTTGATTTTAGCATGCTTTTGCTAATAAATTATGAGTTTTATGACCAACTTGCAAATTTTTAATTCTTGTGTTATAAAAAATGTGGATCGTTGTTGTGAAAAATTTATTTATTATATCTTTTGGATAGTTATTCAATATTAAGGCGTTTTTTACTTTTTCTGTAGATCTTTTTCTAAATTCCGGATCAGACAGTTATACTGCGCGATCAGTAAGGCCTATTACTACCGATTTTTTTGGATAATAGGATGGCATGTGTTAAAATTTTTGTATCCTGAAAACCATGTGTCCTTTGTATACCATTCTGTCTGTACACTGTCATCATATAATTCTTTGCTCAAAGAACATATAAAAGAATACAAATATATATATATATATATATATATATATATATATATATATATATATATATATATACAGGGTGATTCAAAAATCGATCACGAAACTTAAGGGGGTGATTCTACTTGACAAAATAAGGGTAGAGCTTCATATAATTTTTTTTCAAAATGTCATTCGTTTTCGAGTTACAAGCCGTCCAATTTCAAGTTTTTATTTTTTGTTTTTTGAATTACTCGCTTACAGGAAAACCGATTTGACTAATATTTGAAAGATAGGCTAAGTCTTCTGCGCTTCATCATTTTAGTAACAATTCACATTGATTGTTTGCCGCTAGAGGGCACTTTACCTACATTGAAAATTGTTTTTTTGTCATAATTTTTTAGTGTTGACAGCTACAGTAGTTTTTGGCATAATTTCTGAAAGACTGATGCCAGGCCTTTAAAAAAGGTGCTCTTTATTTACATCGCTAAACCCAACGGTTTAGACGTAAATCACCCTTAAAAATTAAGTGGTAAATTTACTTTTCTCATTTCATTACCACCAGATACCAGGTAAATAGCTATCAAAGTATACTAGAGCTGTCAGTTTAACATCAAATAAATTCGCTTTTTAAACTATTTAATTTATAATCTTAAAATAACTAATAATGGCTAATCACCAATATTCAAATATCGAATATTGTGATATCCATTTTTGTTATGGAAAAGCAAATGGTAATGCAGAGTTGGCAAGAAGATATTATATGGAGAGTTATCCGGAAAGAAATATCCCTCATGCTCAAACATTTTCCAGTGTGCACAGGAGGCTTGCGGAATGTGGTTCCTTTAAAAGTTATAATGGAAATAGGGGAAGACCTAGAACTGCTAGAAACGTGCAACAAGAAGAAAGAGTGCTTGAAATTATTGAAGATAATCCAGGTATTAGTACTAGAAAAATTGGGAATGAAGTGCGGCTCTGTCAGGCTAGTTCATGGAGGATACTAAGAGAAGAACAACTCTACCCGTTTCATTCAAAAAAGGTGCAGGCTCTTTATGACGATGATCGGCCGAGACGGTTGGAAATGTGCAATCAGATCCTAGCTAAGTATGAACACGATAATCGATTAATTGGCGTCATATTATTCACTGACGAAGCTGGTTTCACTCGTGATGGCATAACAAATCTACACAACATCCACACATATGCTTACGAGAACCCAAACAATGTGGTAGAAACGAAACATCAGCGTAGATTTTCACTAAATGTGTGGGCAGGGATAATAGGAGATTACCTTATTGGTCCTCATTTCTTTGATGGCCCATTAACT
Source organism: Diaprepes abbreviatus (assembly GCA_034092305.1). Lineage (NCBI taxonomy): Eukaryota > Metazoa > Arthropoda > Insecta > Coleoptera > Curculionidae > Diaprepes > Diaprepes abbreviatus. Next base: position 14,101,634 of record JASJET010000002.1, on the reverse strand, counting down.
GGTGACGTATACTTAGATTTTATCCAAAATCGTCTCCCATTGTATCTGGAAGATGTGCCATTGGAAGTAAGGGCCAACATGTGGATCCTCCAAGACGGAGCTCCGCCCCACTTTAGTATACGTGTCCGACAGTATTTGAATGCAACGTATCCTGAGCGATGGATAGGACGAAGTGGACCATTGGCATGGGCAGCGAGGTCACCAGACCTTAATCCTATGGATTTTTTCTTTTGGGGTCATTTGAAACAATTGGTGTACGATATTCCAGTAATCAACGTTGAGGATCTTCGCTTCAGGATAATCGAAAAGTGCCAAATTATTAAAGAAACACCAGAAATTTTTCATCGAGTTAGGCGAAATTTTTTGAAGAGTGTTAGGAAATGTATTGAAGAAAATGGGGGACATTTTGAGAATCTTTTTTAGTTTGTTTAGTACTGTTTCATTAATTTTTATCAATTAAATGTATATCGCAATAATCCATAATATGAATATTTACTGATTAGCCATTATTAGTTATTTTAAGATTATAAATTAAATAGTTTAAAAAGCGAATTTATTTGATGTTAAACTGACAGCTCTAGTATACTTTGATAGCTATTTACCTGGTAGCTGGTGGTAATGAAATGAGAAAAGTAAATTTACCACTTAATTTTTAAGGGTGATTTACGTCTAAACCGTTGGGTTTAGCGATGTAAATAAAGAGCACCTTTTTTAAAGGCCTGGCATCAGTCTTTCAGAAATTATGCCAAAAACTACTGTAGCTGTCAACACTAAAAAATTATGACAAAAAAACAATTTTCAATGTAGGTAGAGTGCCCTCTAGCGGCAAACAATCAATGTGAATTGTTACTAAAATGATGAAGCGCAGAAGACTTAGCCTATCTTTCAAATATTAGTCAAATCGGTTTTCCTGTAAGCGAGTAATTCAAAAAACAAAAAATAAAAACTTGAACTTGGACGGCTTGTAACTCGAAAACGAATGAAATTTGAAAAAAAAATTATATGAAGCTCTACCCTTATTTTGTCAAGTAGAATCACCCCCTTAAGTTTCGTGATCGATTTTTGAATCACCCTGTATATATACATATATATATATATATATATATATATATATATATATATATATATATATATATATATATATATATATATTATAGAAAGGGTAGACGTTGCTGACTAGTTAGGATAAACTAGTTAATATTGGGGTGTGCAGCAAATGAAAGAGTACTCTTTAAAGTTAATCCAAGCTTTCGAAAATCTATATTATCATTTTCATCTTCAGGAAGAATACAATAATTACAAAAAAGGGAAATTAGTGAGATAAATTTTCCCTAATAATATTAATAACTTACATCTTTATTTCAGGATGTTCACTAAGATGTTAAATGGTTTTATGACAAAGTACATTGGTAAAAGAGACTAAAAAACTAGGGCCACAGACCAATTCAAAACAAATTGTTACATAAAATTGATTTTAAAATTTAAATTAAAATAAAAGAATAAAAACAAGAGGATTGATTGTATACAATATCCTGAAAGATGTGCACTTGCTGAACATGCTAACAATCACTTACATAATATGAATTATGAGTCAGTGAGGATACTTTCAACTCAGTCAATCATTGCCAAGAGGCTTTTCTTAGAGATGGCCTTTATCTCACAAGAACAAAATAGCTTAAATAAAAAAACTGATATTAAAGATTTGAGTGAAATTTATTCTTATCTTTTATTTTTGGATAACTCTTTATCTAGCTCTACAAATATTACTAACAATAATGATCATAGTTTTCCTTAGATATTAACGATTTAATAATTCAGTGTGGCTGACCAAACATTGCATAATTACCTTTAATTGCAATCTCAACCTAACAACATTCATTAATACAATTCTAATAGTGGACGGCCCTGCTGACTCCTAATATAAAAGAAATTTTCATATTTTTTGAAAAAAAAAATTATTTTTCTATCCTAATAACTTCAGCATAACTGGTCATTTACTCTATATATAACCTTAAATGCGGTTCATCTAAACTAAACTTAATATTAATTGGATAAGGTTGGCAGCCCCACTGGCAGCTGACAAATTTCCTAACTTTATAATTTTAAAACTCATTTTACAGTTACATGTGATTCGGGAAGGAACGAACAAAATGGTTCCTCCTCCTATTTTTTATTCTTTTATTAACCGACTTCTAAAAGAAGGAGGTTCTCAATTCGTCGACTATGTATTTTTTTTTTTTTTTTTTATGTATGTACACCGATTACTCCGGAACGGCTGCACCGATTTGAATGAAATTTTTTACGTTATGTAAAGGAAGTTGCTGCGGTGGTCCCATATTTTTTTAGATGAAATTGGTGCAGTAAAATCCAAGATGGCGCTTACAATATGGCGGCCAAAAAAATTAATTTTGTCCGATTTTCTCCAAAATTGGTATGGAGGAATTTTTGGGGTTGTACCCAACGAATCTGAAATTATTTTTAAAAAATTCAAAATGGCGGATCTAATATGGCGGACAAATTTTTTTAATTTAGTCCGATTTTCTCCAAAATTGGTATGGGGGAGTTTTCGAGGTTGCACATAACGAATCTGATATTATTTTTAAAAAATTCAATATGGCGAATCCAATATGGCGGACAAAAAATCAATTTTGTCAGATCTTTACCAAAATTGGTAAGGGAGAGTTTACGGGGTCGCATGTGACGAATCTAAAATAATTTTTCATAAAATTCAATATGGCGGATCCAATATGGCCGACGAAAAAATCAATTTTGTCCGATTTTCTCCAAAATTGGTACGGGGGAGTTTTCCTAGTCGCATATGACGAATCTAAAATAATTTTTAAAAATTTCAATATGGCGGATCCAATATGGCCGACAAAAAAATTAATTTTGTCCGATTTTCTCCAAAATTGGCACGGGGGAGTTTTTAAGGTCACATATGACGAATCTAAAATAATTGTAGAAAAATTTAATTTGGCGGATTTAATATGACCGACAAAAAAATCGTTTTTGTCCGATTTTCTCCAAAATTGGTACGGGGGAGTTTTCAAAGTCGCATATGACAAATCTAAACTAATTTAAAAAAAATTCAATATGACGGATCTAATATGGCGGACAAAAAATCAATTTTGTCCGATTTTTTCCAAAATTGGCACGGGGGAGTTTTCGGAGTCGCATATAACGAATCTAAAATAATTTTTAAAAAATTCAATATAGCGGATCCAATATCGCCGACAAAAAAAATAATTTTGTCCGATTTTCTCCAAAATTGGTACGGTGGAGTTTTTGGGGTCGCATATGACGAATCTAAAATAATTTTAGAAAAATTTAATTTGGCGGATCCAATATGGCGGACAAAAAATCAATTTTGTCCTATTTTCTCCAAAATTGGTATGGGAAAGTTTTCGGAGCCTCATATAAAGAATCTGAAATTATTTTTAAAAACTCAATATGGCGGATTCAATATGGCGGACAAAAAAAATCAATTTTGTCCGATTTTCACCAAAATTGGTACGGGAGAGTTTTCAGGGTCACACATGACGAATCAAAAATTATTTTTAAAAAGTTCAATATGGCGTATCCAATATGGTGGATAAAAAATTAATTTATTTTCTTTAAATATCGATATTGCAAGGTTTTGGGGCCTATATTACCAATCTAATTTGAAATTTAAGATAGTGGATTTTCTATGACAGACTAAATATTCGTTTGACCTAATTTGATTGGTATTTGGAAAACTCTAAGAACTAAAGAATTTTTAGTGGTTCATTTTAGGGTGATTTACAACTTTGGATAAAATGGATACTTTTTTGCCTGTCTGGAGTCATTGCGAGGTACACTAATCTCGATTAGTACTTAGTTCAAATAATTTATGAATATCATATGAATTCTAAAACTAAAAATAGAAAAATAAAATTTTTATAAAAAAATTGAACCGACTTCTAAAAGTGCGCTAAAAAGTGAAAAATAATAAATTTTTATATGAAATTGAACTTTTTGAAGTCGGCGCCAAATTATTTGTACACGAAATAAATAACTACTAATATATACAAATTATGGTAAGAAAGCAAATACAAATAAAGTATTTCTAATCTGTTTATGTAAATCATATTTTGTCAGGTATTAGTTTGGCGCCGACTTCAAAAAGTTCAATTTCATATAAAAATTTATTATTTTTCACTTTTTAGCGCACTTTTAGAAGTCGGTTCAATTTTTTTATAAAAATTTTATTTTAATTTAAATTTTAAAATCAATTTTATGTAACAATTTGTTGTGAATTGGTCTGTGACCGTAGTTTTTTAGTCTCTTTTACCAATGTACTTTGTCATAAAACCATTTAACATCTTAGTGAACATCCTCAAATAAAGATGTAAGTTATCAATATTATTAGGGAAAATTTATCTTACTAATTTCCCTTATTTTGTAATTATTGTAGTCTCCCTGAAGATAAAAATGATAATAAAGATTTTCGAAACCTTGAATTAACTTTAAAGAATACTCTTTCACTTGCTGCACACCCCAATATTAATTAGAAATTTGACTTTGTCTTCAATTTTTGCTTCGATCGAGATGAAAATTAACCAAAAAAAAAAATAGTAGTCACGTGACTAGCATTTTCGGTAAAAAAAAAATTTCAAGAAAAGTTCAAAAATGGGGTTATATCTTGAAATATCGAAAAAGGTTTTCAGAAAAAAATTTTCTAAATGAAATTTTTAGCCCATATGCAAAATTTCAGCTGTATAAGGTAATTTAGATTTTTTGTCCATTTTTAGTAAATTGCGCCACTGTTGCAAAATAAAACTCAACGCAGACTTCATAAAACTTCTTAGTTTTGACAATGCTTCATCCCAGACATATTTTCTTTAAAGTAGCGCCATATCAAATGTGTGTTTTTCTTACACATTATAATTAAGACAAACATGTACAGGGTGAGTCAACGATTGGATGAAGTAAGTTTGTGCCTTTTCGGTGAAATTTACAAAGAAACTATATTTATTGTTTGATACAGTTTATTTTTACGCAGATTTTAAAAATATTTAGGACTCTACAGGGTGAGCCAAAAAACTAGGACAGCATAAAGTTGTATTTTTTTAAATAGAACACCCTATATACGAATCGTATTTTCGATTTAGCTTATAATTTTAAATCTTTTTTATTAAGGGTTTACTATAACAAAACTTTATAGTTTCTGAGATAATTAAGTTTAAAGAAAAAAAGTCACATTTTCAAGCATCAATTCAATCCTAAATAACGTTTTCAATTTTGTGACAAATATATTCAAATTTGGAATTTAGCAAGGACAAGGATAAGTTAACATAATTTTTACCTAATATTTGCAATAAAAGCTACAGGGTGTTGAACACATCGGCTCAAATTTGAACAAGTTTAAATGCATAAATATCTTTTTTTTTAAATGGTACACCCTGTATATTTTCATGTTATTTAATAGAGTAATAAAAACCCTTAAACTTTTGTTTAATATATCCTATACCTATTTATAATAGTTTTTGAGATATTTCAGTTTTTCTTATTTTCCATACTTTTTTACAGAAATAGTCTTCATTATCATAGTAGCCATGTAAAATAATAAAAAGAAACTACAGAAACAAACAGAATGTGGTTAAATATAATGAAATACATTATTCGTTATATTACAATGGCAATAGTTTAATTAAACATAATGTGAAAAAATTAACACAACAATAACGACAAGGCAAATACATATTTACTTTTATACTAAATTGAAACAAAAAAATTACCTATTAAATACTAAGATTACTTATTTCTTTTTAATAAGTGTTCCAATAAACGACCCTCTTGTGCAATGCACAAATTTAGTCTTTTTTGCAGATTTTCTCGGACCCTGGACAAAATTAGTGGCGTTATTGTTCTACAGGTATCCCTAATCCTGTTTCGCATATCTTCCACTGTTGTTGGTGGATTTACATACACCTTATTTTTAATATAACCCCATAGGAAGAAATCTAATGAGGTGATGTCGCAAGACCTTGGTGGCCACTCAATGAAACCCCCACGTCCAATCCATTTTTGCGGATATCGTTGGTCCAAAAACGCACGAACTTCACGATGGTAATGCGGAGGCGCACCATCGTGCTGGAACCACATACTGTCGAGCTCATCCCTATCGAGACCTTGAAGCAGTTGGGGTAGTTCTTCTTGTAGAAAGTTCAGGTAACTATGGCCATTTAGTGGTTCATTAAAAAAGTGGGGTCCAATAATTCGATTATGATGAATACCACACCAAACATTTAATGACCAGTGGTTTTGATGTTGCACCTCTCTAATCCAAAATGGGTTTTCTGTGGCATAATAATGCATGTTGCGTCTATTTACAGCACCGTTACTTCTAAAAGTAGCTTCATCACTAAACATTACCTTGAATAATAAATTTGGATTTAATTGAATCTCCGCATTTATTGTACGACAAATTTTACACGACTTTCAAAATCCTGTCCATGCAATTCTTGGTGTAATTCCATGTGATATAGATGATACCTATATTTCTTGGTAGTACGATTAGCGATGGATTGTGACGTTTCACATAATGCTGCTAACTGACGGCTAATAATATAAGGATTTTCCTGAACATTTAACAATACTTGTAGTTCTTTTTCTGCATTAGTTACTGGTTTGTTGACCACTTTACGTTTTGGATAATCAACAGTACCAGAAGAATCAAATCTTTGCATTAAGTTTTGAAAAGTATGGGTATTAGGCTGGCGTCGATCGGGATACTTCATTTTGTAAATTCTTTGAGCAAGAAGGCAATTTTTTTGAGCCTCTCCTAATGTATAAATCATATCTATTAACTCATTCTTTGGAAAATTCATTTTACAATATAAGATGAATGCAAAAAAAAAACCAAACTACACTACATAAAAACCAAAAGAAGCGATTGCGGTTATAAATTTGACACACAGAAAAATGTTCTTTTAAATTGTTTTTGCCATGGCTACTATGATAATGAAGACTATTTCTGTAAAAAAGTATGGAAAATAAGAAAACTGAAATATCTCAAAAACTATTATAAATAGGTATAGGATATATTGAACAAAACTTTTAGGGTTTTTATTACTCTATTAAATAACATGAAAATATACAGGGTGTACCATTTAAAAAAAAATATTTATTCATTTAAACTTGTTCAAATTTGAGCCGATGTGTTCAACACCCTGTAGCTTTTATTGCAAATATTAGGTAAGAATTATGTTAACTTGTCCTTGGCCTTGCTAAATTCCAAATTTGAATATATTTGTCACAAAATTGAAAACGTTATTTAGGATTGAATTGATGCTTGAAAATGTGACTTTTTTTCTTTAAACTTAATTATCTCAGAAACTATAAAGTTTTGTTATAGTAAACCCTTAATAAAAAAGATTTAAAATTATAAGCTAAATCGAAAATACGATTCGTATATAGGGTGTTCTATTTAAAAAAATACAACTTTATGCTGTCCTAGTTTTTTGGCTCACCCTGTAGAGTCCTAAATATTTTTAAAATCTGCGTAAAAATAAACTGTATCAAACAATAAATATAGTTTCTTTGTAAATTTCACCGAAAAGGCACAAACTTACTTCATCCAATCGTTGACTCACCCTGTACACAGTGTCATTAGTAAAGTCTGCATTAGAAATAAGGCCCCTTAGTATCAGAAACTCCATTAAAAAGGTGTTAAGAAGAACAGTTGTTTGTATTGAGTGCAATGGAAGGCGCATAGAAATGTAATTTTAAATTTTAAGTTTTTGAATTGTTTTTAATTGAATATTCATCAAATACCAAAAATAATCTGCCTTTTCGATTAAACAGTTTTCTTAATATTAATGTATATTTCAGTAGTGAACATAACCCGATTCTCTCAATCCCCCCACTCCTCGACCTTGACCTTGACCTTGCTTCACCCCTCTTTGGCCCCGCCCACATGTCCTTGTCATTGACCTTGAAAGTGCACGTGTGCTTTGGCCTTGGCCTTGTGTTCAAGGTTGTATGTGTGACCTTGACCTTGACCTTGGTCGAGACGGCCTTGACTTTGTTGAAGGTCATCTTGGGTGTGTGACCTTGAAGATATGTTACGTGGTTGGGAGTGACCTTGAATGGTTTTATATAAGGTATGGGGCAGTTTCATTCATCAGTTGGCTCTGACTTGTATAGGTAGTCCTTGTGTTAATATTTGACAAATCATGGCATATGTTTGTGAAAATTGCGGTTCTAAGTTTACTAATATTTATAATATGAGACGTCATCAAAGAGAATCGTGTGCGGCGAGATTTAATGAAGTGCCTGGAGGAAAACGGCTCCGAATTAAAGAGTATACATCGACGATTCCGGTAATTAATTGCGCTACATGTAATGTAGATGTTCCAATAAATCATATGTCAGCGCATAAACGAACACAACAACATAAAAATAATTCATGTTTGCCGGTATGTCATGGTGTGCAACTCGTTCAATGTGCCTTCAAAAGGAGAATTGCAACCTATCGGGTTAGCAGTGATATGGAGCATTCCGATTACGTAATGTTCTTTGCAGACATTAAATCCAAGGTGGTGGAACTTGTTAATAATTTATTGCGTGTGCATCATGCTTTAAAAGTTAACATGACAGCTGTTGGCGAGTACATGCTTCCATCACAAGAAATATTCAGTGAAAAATCCTTCAACACTGCTAATCAAATAATTAGTGTAGAAAGTGATTTGGATGCCGTTTACCATTCTTTCACCGAATTAATAAAAACGCAGGCGACAGAGTTCCAGGAGAAAGATTCAGGTATGGAAAAATCAAAACCCGATATATTAAACTGATTTTTATATATTATTTTTCTTGTTATAGGATGGGCTCTTGTGCGAATTTTATACTTGGAAGTTGGTATCAACAAGTATATGCCTATGGGTGGCTCATCATACATCAAGTTGCCGTATTCTATTGAAAAGAAAGGAGCTGTCGTCAATGTGATTAACCAGGACGAATTTTGCTTTGCGTGGGCTGTAACATCAGCATTGTTTCCTCCAACAGCAGAGCCTTCACAGAAGACATCCTACCCCCATTTTTCTAGAGTGCTAAATGTAACAGGTATGGATTTTCCAGTAAAATTACGTGACATTAAAAAATTTGAGGAAATGAACAACATATCAATTAACGTATACGGTCTGGAATCTAAATATGAAAATAATGAAGTAATACATGAAGTTATTGGTCCACTGAGGTATGCGTCAAAAAAGTTGGATAGGCATGTAAATTTATTGTTAATTACAAAAGACTGTAGTAGTAAAGATGGCGGTGAACATTTTTGTGATACGACTTGTTCAAAGAGTCATTATTGTTGGATTCGGGATTTATCACGTTTAGTTTCAAGTCAAATTAGTTGTCAACAACATAAAATATATTTCTGTGATGGTTGCCTCATTTATTTTAGTACACCGTCAGCTTTAACTTTACATCAAAGCTACGATTGTAACCACATTTTCACGCAAACACCCTCAGTGGATTTAAAAATCGATAAATTTGGAAAGAGTGTGCCGGAAAATATTTTAAAATTCGAGGGTATAGAAAAGCAAATGCGCGTTCCATTCGTGGTTTATGCAGATTTCGAATCTGTTTTAAAACCCGTTGAAACGGTACAACCAAACCCACAAAATTCTTACACTGTAAAAAGTTTTAAACATGAACCATATTCTTTTGCTTATTTAATTAAATGCTCTTTTGACGACTCACTTTCGAAATTTGAGCTATTTCGGGGGAATAATGCAGCTCGTCTTTATGGGTCGTATCGAGTGTGATTTAAGGGCTCTATACAACACATATTTAAAAGACATTAAGCCTATGAAACCGTTAACGCCTGAAGAAAAAAGGGAGTTTAATGATGCTAAAATATGTGGTATATGTGAAGGCCCTTTTGAAGAGGGTGAGATTAAAGTACGAGACCACTGTCACATAACTGGTGCAAAAAGATTTGGTGCTGCACATTCCGTTTGCAATTTAAATTATAAATTACCCTCTTTTATCCCTATCATATTTCATAACTTAAGCGGCTACGACAGCCATTTATTTATAAAAGAGTTATGTAAATATGGGGATAAAATTGGTGTTTTGGCTCAAAGTAAGGAAAAGTACATATCATTTACCAAAAGCATTTATGTGCACGATTATTTTGATAGTAAATGTGGAAAAGTCAAGAGGAAATATTTAAAGGTGCGATTTATTGATAGTTTTAAATTTCTGTCAACGTCTTTGGACAATTTAGGCAGCGGTTTAAACGACGACGATTTTATTGAAACGCGGAAACATTTTTCAAATATCAACCAATTTAATTTGATGCGTCAAAAGGGTGTTTTTCCCTATAGCTTTATTGACTCTATAGAAAAAATGGAAAATATATGTCTTCCAAGTAAAGATGAATTTTATGATAATTTACGGGAAGAACATATTAGCGATGAAAGCTATAGAAGAGCAAAAGAAGTATGTCGCTTGTTTGGGTGTAAAACTTTGGGGGACTATTCGGACGTGTATTTAAAATCAGATGTGTTGCTATTGTGTGATGTTTTTGAGCAATTTCGGAATAATTGTTTAAAATTCGATAAACTTGATCCAGCACATTACTATACCCTTCCAAGTTTATCATTTGATTGTATGCTACGTATGACTAAGGTAGAGTTAGAGCTCTTAACTGATATAGACATGATACATTTCTTTAAGAAAGGTATACGCGGCGGCATAAGCCAGTGTACAGAAAGGAAGCACATCGCTAATAATATTTTTTTACCAGACTATGACCCAACAAAACCTTCTTCATTTATAACATACCTTGATGCTACAAATCTATATGGTCATAGTATGTCACAAGCATTACCATATGGTGGTTTTCGATGGTTAAGCGAGCGCGAAATTCTGGATTTAAATATTATGGCTGTTGGTGATGATAGTTTACATGGCTATGTTTTGGAAGTGGATGTGCATTATCCGACTGAGTTGCATGATGCACATTCTGATCTTCCAATTCTAGTAGAAAATATCATACCGCCAACAGAAAACGCTAAATTACCGAAATTAATTCCTAATTTACAAGACAAAAAAAAATACATTGTACACTATAGAACTTTAAAACAAGCCATCGCCAACGGCTTAGTGGTAATGCAAACCCATCGAGTATTACAGTTTAAGCAATCAAAATGGCTAAAATCGTATATTGAATTTAATACCAATTTACGTAACAAGGCCACCACAAAATTTGCGAAGGACACTTTTAAATTAAAAAATTACGCGATATTTGGTAAAACTATGGAAAATGTGGAAAATCGAAAGGATATAAAATTAGTAACACATTGGGATAACAGTGTAGGCAGAAATGGAGCTAGAGCACTAATATCACGCCCCAATTTCAATAGTAGCTCGATATTTACCGAGAACTTTGTTGCTATACATATGAATAAAGTTAAAATATTGTACAATAAACCAATTTATATCGGTTTTTCCATATTAGACATATCAAAGACTGTAATATACGATTTTTATTATAATTTTATTAAATCCAAGTTTGGCGATGATGCTTCGTTACTTTACACCAATACTGACTCGCTTATATTAAAAGTGTATACGGAAAACTTTTATCAAACTATATCAGAAAACCCCGAAAAATTCGATACATCAAATTACCCCGAAATTAATAATTTCAACATAATTAAAAGTAATTCTGTAGTTGGTAGAATGAAAGATGAGTTTCCTGGTGATCCGATAATAAGTTTTTATGGTACCGGCGCGAAGGCTTATTATGTAAAGTCCATTAATAATGAATTAAAAAAAGCCAAAGGTATCAAAAAATGTGTTATCGAGAAAGACCTTCATCAGGAAGACTACCAAAGAATTGTTGAACGGGGTGGTTTGATATTAAGAAAGATGAAGACATTTAGAAGTGAATTACATAACATTTATACCAACATAATAAATAAAGTAGCATTGTCACATAGCGATGATAAACGTTATGTAATTCCCAGTTCAACCAAAACTCTACCTTTGGGGCATGCAGACATAGATTTTTACAAAACAGACCCGGAAGAAAACTTAGCAAATTTAGTCACCGTGTTGGAATCATTTCTAAGTCAGGACAGCACGTAATCTGGAAAATCCATATTTCATTATTTGTATTGTTTTTATTATTTCTATTAAACATACAACATTAATATGTAACGATAGTATTGTAATTTTTTTTTTTTTTTTTAAAACATGTATTCATTACTTGATTGCTTTTTTATTGAACCTTTATTTTAAAATTATAAATATAATGAAGTGTCGACAAAAAACAAACTGTAAAAGTTATTGTTGAAAAATTTGTCTAATAGTAAATTAAACGCACAGGTCTACGAGTAAATGTTTAATGTGAAACAGGTTTGCTGACAAGATCCTCCATAGTCTTTTCAATTTTCAACATTCTAGAGTTAAGTTCATCACGCAGTTCGTCTTGCCTAAGTTCATATATTGCAATAACAGTATCATCAATGTATCCTCTAAGTTCTTGACCGGTTTCAATTAATTTCTTGCGTACGTAACCTTCAAGTTGGTTTCTGAATATATCTTTAATAATAATTGTTGAGTCATGTAAAGCTTTCTGCGTATCTTGCACACACTGAGCAAGGTTATTATCAACATAATTTCGTGTGGTCGCATCGTCTCCTTCAAGAGGTTCTGCTAAATAGCACAATCTTTTGCTTCCCATGTCGTAATCTCCATTAGGTGTAAGTTTAAAACCTATTCCTGAAGGACCTCGCATAAAGTTAAAATCCTTAAATTTTCTTTCGCGACCGAACTTATCAATAGTGTTTACTTCTGACATTGTTATGTGAGACTGATTTGAAACCATTAGATTTCACCCTAATATATGGTTCTATTTCATTAATAAACGGACTCTGCAGAAAAATATGGATTGCAAAACGTATTTTAGGTGATGTTTAATAAATACACGTACAGATTCATTTTACTATTGTTTTATTGAAAAAAAAAAATTAAAATATAACAAAAGATTGAGTTTACTTTTTAATAAAAAAAAAAATAAAAAATATAACAAACAAAAAAATTAAAAATTAAGAAATAAAATACATTTTAATTTCTTCTGTACAGGTAAGCTTCTTCTATGACCCAATTTCTTCTCTGGATGGCGCGTTCATTAATGTCCTTGAACTGGTAGTAAACTAGTCCACAAAAGCCGCATTGTACAAATTTAACCCTGATGAATGATGACAAGTTAAATAAAAAGCTTTTGGTATATGACTGTATGTTTTGGCTGTTTCACTAGGTTGTTCATCAGTTGGCAACATGATGTTTGAATATGTTGTACTTTTCAATCGCGGTACTCTAATTATGTATTACTTTTTAAAATAACCTTGACAGGACCAAAAAAAAAAAATCCTTGAAAATTACAACCTCGAAAACGACCCTGATATTGACGGGTACTTTGACCTTGGCCTTGGCCTCGCATCTAACAAGTTTAGTACTATATTTATATGCTTCTTTAAAATAACATTGACAGGGACAAAAAAAAAATCCATGAAAATTACAACCTTGAAAACGACCCTGGTATTGCCGGTTACGTCGGCCTTGGCCTTGGCCTTGCATCTGACAAGTTTAAATATTATACTTAATGCATCGAACAAAAGGAATGAAGGTGGTGTAGTGGGGGAAATGGGCATAAAAGCAGACTTGCTGGCTCGAGCTCTTCACAGTTCGTCAGAACACCAAACAGTACAGTGCTAAGATAAAGTAAATAGTGTGAGTTTTAATATCGAAGATGTCGAGTGTACGGTCTCTTTTAGATGCTCTTGACGTGAGCTGCGGTTCGCAGCAAGGCATGCTGGATAACATGAGTGGTTTGGAAGTGTTAAGTCCGGGGGTATTCGAGAACTGGAATGGCGTGGAGCATGAAGATGCCGAAGACCGAGCCCTCAATGATGGTCGCGACGAAGAGATAGTTCAGTCGGCAGCGCAATTCCTCGAATGCTGGACGGAGGAGAAGGAGCCAAAGATAAATGTGATTAGTGATGTGGTTGTGCGAAAAGCATCGCGGCCTAGGGAATCTTCTCCGAAAGCTTCGAAACTGAAAAAGCTCTTGACTATGCGGAAGTCGGAAATCGCCGATAAAAAAACATTTTATTCGGCGATTAAAGGTGTGGGACAAGGGAAGAAGAAAAAGTTTAACTTTAAGCGTCCCTCCACCCCTGTTCCATTACCCGACTTCCTAAAAACAGCACCAAAAGAGCCATTGTCGGTAGAAGTTGAAGTGATAGAAGGCCCCGATGGACCAACACCACCAACGCCACCAACACCGGCCAGCGTAGAGAAGGAAATATTGTCGGAGGTGAAGTCTTCCCCAGCGCCACTGTCGCCGATATTGGGGTGCCGGAAACCCATGAAGAAGCGGTTTAAGCGGTGTTTTGAAGGCGATGAAGTTTCCGCTGCTTCGTCGTCGTCGTCGTCATCGTCATCGTCTTCACCAAATAAAACCGCTTCTTCTTCGTTAATATATTCGGAGCCATCGCAACCGGAGTGGGTCGAAGACTTCACCAACTCTCAGAAGAGCAAATTGACAGACATTTACGAAATGAAAAAACGCTTAGTGAAAGAAGTGAACGAGTGTGACAGTGACATTTTAGAACTTGAAAGACAATTAGAGATAAAAAAGGTGAAATCTGCGCGGTTAAAAAGACAATTAGAGGACTTTAATAAATTATGTAAAGGGTTTTCCAATAAGAGGTGTTATTTTGATATTCAAAGAAAAATGCCATTTTTTAAGATAAATGATCGGATATTTATTACATTATAAAGAGGAAGGTATGCCGTTAATGATGGAAAATAACATCAGCCAAATGACCACCACGACCATGCCTACAGGACCATATCCTTTTCATGAAATTTTCCATAACCAAATCGCAAAGTGGCTGCCCTATGTCCTCGATAGCCTCACGAATTCCATCTTTGAGGTCTTGAATCGACGCTGGGCTGTTGGCGTAGACTTTGTCTTTCACGTGGCCCCAAAGGAAGAAATCGCTAGGTGTCACATCACAAGATCTCGGTGGCCAATTGTGATCACCTCTTCGAGAGAGAACACGGCCCGGAAACTTTTCCGTAAAAGATCAATGGTTTCGTTGCTTGTGTGGCACGTAGCGCCGTCTTGTTGAAAGTAAACGTGGTCCAGATAAATACCATCCAATTCCGGCCATAAAAAATCATTAATCATCTCTCGATAGCGCAATCCATCCACCGTAACTGTTGCTCCAGCCTCATTTTCGAAAAAGTAAGGTCCAATGACCCCGCCGGACCATAAACCGCACCAAACAGTCACACGTTCAAGATAGAGAGGCTTTTCAACAATAACTCTTGGATTTTCCGAGCCCCAGATGCGACAATTTTGTTTGTTGACGAAGCCACCGAGGTGGAAATGGGCCTCATCACTGAAGATGATTTTTCGATGGAATTCCGGATCATTTTCATGCATTTCAAGAACCCAATCAGCAAAGGCACGACGTTGTTGATGATCGGCCGGCTTGAGTTCTTGCGTTAACTGAACTTTATAAGCCTTAAGACCCAAATCTTTATGCAAAATACGGTGTAATGACGTTTGTGGAATCCCTAATTCCAAAGAACGACGAGGAATGGACAAACCTGGGTTTTCTTCAACACTTTCGGCTACAGCAGCAATATTCTCGGCTGTTCTTGAGCGACGTGCACGGGTTTTCTTCTTCACATAACTAACTTGTCCCAACAGCTCGAATTTTTTCACCAATTTCTTTATTGCGCTCCGACAAGGTGCTTCATGATGACCCAAAAATGTTCGAGTTTTACGAACCGTCTCTGCCAAATTTTCACCATTTTTATAGTGAATTTTAATAATTTCAATGCGTTGTTGAAGCGTGTATCGTTCCATCTTTATTTATGGCGTAGTTTCTACTTGTCAAACGTCAAAAACTTACAGCTTCAAAAGTGACATCTACCGAAATAGCGGGCTTTTCAAAATGACACCTCTTATTGGAAAACCCTTTAGTAGGTGTTAGGTAGTTGTAGATATTAGCTTTTAATTTATAGTATTAAGTTTGTAAATATATATATTGTAGTTAATAAAAAAAGTGTTTGATCAAATTTTTATATTTTATAATGAGAATAAAAATGACTTGAAAATTTATTTTTGTGTGTTATTTCATATAGGCCCTGTCCCACATAATATTAGGTAATAAAAAAAAAGAGTGAATAATCCACTAAAACTACGCAATAGCAATAGTTGTAAATATTTTCTGATAATATTTACAAGTATGCTAAAACATGGTTCGGTTTATGAAGTTAAGGTTCTGTCGCCAGAACTAATACTTTGTATCTCAATATTGTATGTTTTTATGAAAAAAACATAAAATATTGGTTACAAAGTATTATAACCAACTAAAACTACGATCAAATTATTTTGTGGTCCTGAAAAGGACCGTTTGGTTGTAAAACATGCGACTCTTTTATTGTGTTGTGGAGTCGCACTTCCCGTCATCATCAGCGGGGGTGGTGGTGCTGTCCTCTGTATATTCGATGATGAACCGCCAAAGTTCATCCCATCTAGGATCGTTCGACTCCCACTCCAAACAATTCTCTGTGGTAGAATCTACCACAGGGCATTGGATGGGTTGTTGTTGTTGTTGTTGTTGAGTCGCAGACATGTTGAACTAAAATGATTGTAATAAGTATTGGTGGTCGTATATATAGAGACAAATTAATGGTGGGGGGTGAAAACAAATGTCGTATTACGTATTGAGACCAAAAGTTGTTTGTGGTCTCAAATACGAACGAACGATTTAGCTGGGTTCCACCAGCACTTAAACTTTTAATACTTTGTATCTAATATTGTATATTCTATACATACAATATTAGTAACAAAGTACTAATATGTACTAAAACTACGATCAAAGTATTTTGTGGTCCTGAAAAGGACCGTTGTTGTGTGCCCTTAAAAAGGGCCAGGGAGAGTGTGGGGCTTATGGTGCCCCATCCTCGCTGGTCGACCACCAGCTTGACGAATCGCAGGGGCCTTGCGGGTCGTCGGGTGTTGGTGATGCTGGAATTTCCAGCACCGCATCTTCCGTCGAGTCCGGCTCTGGCTGCGGCGACGGAGTTTCGAGTCTTTGTAAGACCCAATCGCCCGCATCGTCTAATTCTACTAGACCCGGTTCATGGTCATATACTAGCGGAATCGGCTCATCCAAGTCGTCCCAACGTAGGACGTCAATTTCAAAATCCACCTCGTCGTCGTCGTCGAAGACTTGCAGGTCTCCAACGTTGTCGGCTACGGTGTCATCACTAAAGATGGATGAGCCTCGGCTGGCGGGTCTTTCTTCCTCCATGTTCATCGTATGAGGGTTGATGAATATATGACTGTGTAACTGACTCAGTCTCATATATATAGAACTACCCCCACCCCACCAACGGATTCTAAATGTTATGTATTGGTGAGAGCTTATAGAATTATTGATTTTTTCAAAAACTTTAAATAAGGAATTAGATTTGTTTAGACAATAAGACTTATTCTTAATATTTTGTGAAGAATACATTACAAAAAAAAATAATAGAAACCTTGTTTGAACTGTTAACATTTTCATAGGTTCTCAAGCATATAACTTGGCACTTAAGCTACGAGACAAATCGTCGTTAAACGAATATCTCGCCCCATAAGTGACGATTACTAAACTACGATCAAAATATAATGTGGTCCTGAAAAGGACCGTTTTTGTGGCCCTAAAAGGGCCTGGGGGGAGGGTGGGGTGCCTACCGTGGAGTAATACCCAACGATATTAACACCGACCTAGGTGCAGCCCTTGGTGTTCTCATTGGCGGCACCGTCGTCGTCGCTGGTGGTGTCGGCGTTGCAGGCGGTGCCGAAGGTGCCGCTCCTGGTGCGGTACCCCCGCACTCCTCACACTTGCATATTTTGCCGGGCACAATGCCAATGATCCTTTTTGGTATATCTTCCATCTTGCCGATCGAATGTGTAATGATGAAATAATTCTAATACCAGCCTCTATATACATTCAAAAAGTTGGAGGGGGTAAGGTGGAGTGCATATACGCATTATATAAGTTTGAGAATAATATGATTTTATAACTCACCGTATCTCTGTTATGTGTGACTTAGAAAAAAAAAAAAAAAAACCTCCCCTACAACTTCCACATACTCCCGTTCAGCGGCCCTAGCCTCTTAACTCAAGAATTTCAATTTTTTCATCTAAATTTTTTGTCATTTTTAAGATTTTCCAAATTTTTTTTTCACCATTGTATTCTACTCAAAATTCTAGGTAATTATAGTGCTTTTATTTTTTCTCTATCTTGAACGGTTCCCGAGCTACAGCGCTTTAAAGAATTCAAATTACTAACTTTCTATAACCCTTTTTTTCAAATTTCATTTTTTCGAATTTTCAAAAATACTACAATATGTAGAAAAAAATTCTCTCTTTAATTTCCCAATACCGTTTTTCTCTAAATCTTCAACTTTAGCGCGTATTCAGCATTTTCAAAAAAAAAAAAATTATAATTTTTTTTTCACCATCGCATTCTCCTCAAAATTTTGGGCTATCGAAGTGCTTTTATTTTTTTTTCTATCTTGAACGGTTCCCGAGCTACAGCGCTTTAAAAAATCCAAATTACTAACTTACTATAACCCTTTTCTTAAAATTTCATCTTTCCGAATTTTGAAAAGTACTACCATATGTAGAAAAAAATTCTCTTTCTAATTTCCTAATATCATTTTGCTCCAAAACTTCACCATTTTTCAATTTTTTTTTGAAAAATTTTTTTTACGTTTTTATTATCGAGAAAAATGCCTACTTATAGTACTCGATTTCCTCTATAATTTTTTCTTATAACTTTTTTCCCTATTCCTAACCGTTACTTTCCTACAAATTTTCTAAATCGTTGTTTTCATATTTTGCCTTAAAAATTTTTTCTTGTGTTATTTAAGCTCTTTTTTCCACTTAATAAACCACCATTTTCTAAATTCCCGTACTCTTTTCTTAAAGAGCGGGCTTTTCCGCCAGCTTTTTTTTTGGTTAGGTTTCAAATAAATATAAAACTACTACTTCACTCATTACAAATTTATTGATTCAAGAACATTATTTTGTGTTACATATAATAGATACATTAAAATATATATTTATTGGTCACCGAACCGTTTAATACATTATAACTAAAAAATGAGTCGTGAATAACTAATGCGTACACTTTAGTGTCTTTGGGGAATTTATTCTTTCTCGTTTGGAACTCCAATTTTACATCCACTGTCGATGAGTTAATCGCCTCTGGTTGATGACTGCAATTGATAATAAAAACGGGGTTTTTCATATATTCCGCGAACGTTATCATCGGATCGTTTATTTCGCGCCCGTAGTAGCTGCTTTGGAAGTTTTCGTAATTGTAATAGGCTGCTGCGTACAGTTTCTTGGCGAAATCTAAATTCCATCTTTCGTATGGATAAACGGTTGAATTCAGATACAGTCTAATGTCGCATACGTCGGCGTGGGTAAACTGGGTTGCGTTTTTTTCTTTCTTGTCGCAATTATTGCTGTCTTGAAACCCGACGATTATATAGCGCGGTCTTTCCAGACTTGTACTCGTTCTCAAGGCCCACACGTCGGAAGATGTTTGCCTTAAAGCTGGTAATTCGTACAGATCCCATTTACGATATGCCATTTGAATACTGGCATTGTTTCCTCCTTTATTAATGCGAGACAGTATTTTCAATTTTTGCTTGTCGTCTGGAATGATGTGACGAATTTTCCATTCGATTTTGTCGATACTAATTTCTGCCTCTACTTCGCCGACGTAACAATTTGTAAAAGTGCGAGCTATAATCATTATAAGCTCTTGTTTTACGTTGAAAACACCTTTTGCGTAATCTTCGGCGAATCCCATAAGATATTTTAAGGGTAATTTCCCGGAGAATACGTTACTTGCCGTGTCTACGATATCTTGGTTTGCTTCATCGAGACCCCATCCGCACGTCATGAGAGATCTTTGTTGCAAACTTCCGAATGAAACCATGGTTTTTAATGTCGTCGTAACTCCAGGTTTACGAACCACGGCGACCTGCTCACCTCCCATCTCGTAGCGAATTTCATCGAACAAAAATGCGAGGGCATTATTTGATAAAAAACATCTTTTCGTTGCGTCTATGGGTTTAAATTTTCCTTCGATATATATGTAACTTTCGGCGATATCCAGTATAATATCTTGAAAATTAATGGGGATACGGACTTCATCCGAATTGTTGAATGATGGAGATCCGTATGGTTTATACGTATGCTCTTCTAGACTAATAATGGAATTGTCCAAGATGGGCTCGGAGAAAACCTCTATTTTATCGCTGGTGGTGGAAATCATTTTCGCACTTTAAGACCGATTGATTTTAAAAATTTATAGTCTTCGGCAGATAACTGTTGAGATGTTTGTGATCTAACGTCTGGACGACGACTAACCTTGACGTTAACTCTTCTTTTACTTTTATTATGTTTCGGCGGTTCCCCCATCTTAGTCGACAGCACACACAATTGACGATTGAAGCAAAAACCCATTTCTATGAAAGTTTCTTCAGTTCCAATTTCACGATTATTTTCTCGCCTTGAAAATTGATTAGATCACCGCTATCGTCCAAGATGCGAAGAGTAATGTTGTCGATAAACTGACGTCCTGCCGGCATTAACGGCATATAAATATTATTTTGTGGTTCTTTACTGATTTTGTAACCGGGCTCCACGTCGATATCGAATTCGAACAAGGTATGACCTTCCACCGAATTCATATATGCTCCGGAAATTATATTACAATCTACGCGTATGATGCGTACTTTCATTATTTCCACCATCTCGGTTGATTCGTGCTTTTTGTCTCTTTTTAACACTGTATGATTAAATCCTAACATTTTACCGATACTCGCCTCTCCCCGGAAATCTATAGTATATTGGGATTTCAGTTCACATTTCAGCGTATTATTATTAGCGACCAAGTAAAAGATTCCATCGTTCTTTTCTTCAGTTGAAATCCTCAAAGCCTCCAACATAGCTTTACCTATTTCATCTATTTCATAGGCCCCAGGTGGAATCTGCAATTGTATCGACTCGGTGATGTAACCCTCCTTCATGTAGGCAAACTTATTGTTGCTTTCGTCCACATTAAAAATTGAATTGTATGTGTAAAATCCCAGCAATGCCAGACCATATTTGTTTTCTCTATTTAATTCGACTGGTGGATAAAAATCGGCGCTTAAGACGCTCGAGTGTCCTGTTAGTGTGAACGTATAAGACATGACTAACCATTAAAACATCACACATCTCGGTTTTATTCTTAGCGGCAACATTTAAAAAGATTCATCTTCACACCTTTTCTCACTGCATTAGATAGTGTTGTTTTTATGCTATTTTCTGCTTTTATGCGCACATCGCTGATTTTGCAATAACAACAAAATATTTTTCTAGCCGTAAGATCCTCATCAGTCATAACCTCGTTTAAATTGCTGCTGCTGCTGAAATAATGTTTGCAACCGCACTGATATTTTAATATATCGATATCGCTTTTAAGGTGCTCGGGCAACTTTTCCCAAACGAATGGAATTTCATTTGGGGCTAATGCAATCATTACTTCCTTGGGCATGTTTTCTAACTGTTTCACGGTCATTTTCCTTAATCCACCGGCTAGATGAAATGCTTTCAGTGATTGCAACATTTTAGTATAGTTATTGCGATCCATTTGCGGTGTTAATGGTGACGATGATGATGATGACATCTTTTACGCTGATGATTCGACAAGAAACTTTAAGCACAAATGTCCACACCAGACTGTTCCAAAATCCTGCTGACGATCGTATGTATAGTAAATAATTTTTGATGGTTCCGATCCCGTTTGTAGATATCGTACCAATTCGATCAGTGGGGGTAAATCGCCGAAGCTGTCATAATATGTTACTTTAGAATTATTTTTTCTATAAGCTACCCAGTGAGTCCCTGCACCACGCGTACTATCCAAATTCACTATTGCTGCTTCGTAACGTCGAGGACCTTGTCTAGGTAATAAATCCCTCATATAAACGCCTCGAAAGTGTCCTATTCTTTTCTTTTTGGCATATTTTTCTATATCGATGTTAGATAGTGGTCTTCGAGGTAGGGATTCAATTAGTTTTTTGATCTACGATTTAAAAATAATCCCATACCTTTACGATATGGCTTTAGAAACAAACCATTTCCTTTCGATTTTAAATACAGGCCGGCACCGGTTTTATCTTCGCTGCTTTTTTTTACTGCTTTTATGGCGCGCACAATTCCCTCTGCCCCACCGGCTAATGAACCCAAAGCTGATAACCCGGCAAAAATTGGTATTAATGGTAATATTCCACCAGTTTTAGGAATCGGTATTATTCTCGGTGTACGAACCTTCCTTTTGCCACCTGCCGCTTTTACCGATCTACGTGCTGCTGACAGAGCTATTTTAGATGCATTCATGACATTTTTTTCCAACACATTTTTACTTCCGGCTTTTAATAATTCCCTTCGAACTGCTTGTCGAATAGCTGTTCCGAAACTGGCTTTCCGAACATGTCGATTTTTATTAACATCTTTCCTTTTTGTATGACGCGTGCCTTTACTAGATGTTTTTTTTTGTTGATAATGATGATGGTACACCCATACCAAAACGTTGTTTTCCTTTCATAATGTTTGTAACTAACCAAGCTGCTGTTTTTTCACCTAAACTGGAATCTTTCGATTTTACTCTATTCCAAGCACTTTATTCGAGCTCGTAATCCGCTCGATGTCTCGCACTTATGTTGTCTTTATTATGTAAATAGGCTAAATCGTGTTTTTTGCATGCGGCATCCAAAGGATTAATGCCTGGATCACCTCTTGTTACACATTTTATTACTTTTGTTCCGGGTCCGCAATATTGATAACCAGGAATGTGTACCTCGAATGGTAATTTATTTATTAACGAATCACAATACCGTATCCAGTTTTGTTGGAAACGTGAGACCGTCCACTTCGTTTGACGCTCGGCATCTGAATGACAGTTTTTGTGAAAAATTGCCTATAAAATATCAAATTTTCCTAAGATGCGCGTTATCGATCTTAAACAAAAACTTCCTATTGACAATCTCGATGAAAAAGTCGGACTTGGATTTGAAAAGAAGATAATGAAGAGACACGGTCCTCTACTTCCTTCCTCTATTCGCGGCCTGTTAATTGGTCCATCCAATTGTGGAAAAACTAATGTCATGATTTCGCTGCTTACACACCCCCTTGGGCTACGTTTCGAAAATGTCTATATTTACTCGAAATCTCTGTATCAACCGAAATATGAGTATTTAAGGAAAATTTTAGCGCCCATCAAAGGTTTAGGCTACTATGCCTTTAGTGATTCCAGTAATATTGTGGAACCGTCCGATGCAAAACCAAACTCTATATTTATCTTTGATGATGTTATATGTGAAAAACAAGATGTTATAAGATCGTACTTTAGCATGGGACGTCATAAAAATATCGACTCCTTTTACCTAGCGCAAACATATTCGCGAGTGCCTAAACAGCTTGTGCGAGACAACGCCAATTTTATTATTATGTTTAAACAAGATGAGTTGAATATGAAACACATATTTTCCGACCACGTTTCACCGGATCTAACTTTTACTCAATTTCAAGAAATGTGCTCAAAATGTTGGGATAATAAGTATGGATTTTTAGTAATTGATAAAGACAGCGATGTGAAATCGGGAAGATACCGCAAAGGATTTGATAGCTATATATTACTGTAATAATAAGAGAAAACGCTCATTTGATTGTTGAAACGTCCTTTGTTAACATCATGAATAAAGCGATCGACTTAAAACGTAAACTAGTGGAAGCTACCAATGCCGTCAGAAAAAAATTTAAACAAAATAAAGCAGCTAAAGAGTTTAATGTTGTGGAATTGGAAAAGTTTTACGAACCCATTTCTAAGCCATTGACAACTATATCTGATGTGGTTAAGCAACGTCAGCAGCAGCAGCAGCAGGAACAACAACAGCAACAACATTATCCAGCTACAAAGTCACATAGTCTCAGTACATCAGTGCAGTCGACTCAAATATCAGGTTTTCCCCAACCTACACATTCCTTTCAAACCTCCACACCTATTCAGCAGCAGCAGCAGCATCGCATTTCAAAAGAAGATATTAGCCAATCGGTGTTTGATACACCCTCGACATCAACTAATACATCTCTCGCATCCGCTGACACCACAACTTCCGATACTTTAAACGCACACCTGAAAGGATTACGTTCGAAACCATCTCTATACGATACTGTATATGGTGTACGTTTTGGTTCAAAAACAGATTATAACAAAAATTTTATTGGTAATTTAGAGGTGCGTTTTCGAAATGGAAATATTGTCTTATACAAAAAAGGGAAAAATATTGCAGAATATGGTGGATCACCGGCATTTTATGATTTATTATTTCTTAAAACACCCCCAAGTGTAGGCAAGGAACAACAACAATTAAGTGATAATGTACTTTCAACGTACAAGGAAATTTTGGAATCAACGAATGCTGTCTACAACAATTTTAAAAAAAGTGATGGTTTACGGGAGACCAGATGGAACAAATATTTACGAATTATTAAACCTCTGATAATGGGCACAAAATTAGGTGGTACTATTACAAGAAAAAATCTCTCGGAAAAACTACAGTTACCCACAAAAAAGAAATTATCTTCGAAAAAATTTCAATATGTCTACTGGAACAAAGCTAAAGAGTTGGTGGATCGTTTACGTTTGTTGTGGAGTTCCAAAATGGCCGGTCACACTGGACACGAAAATGAAATTATGTCAATCATAGAGGAATTACGAGAAGAAGATATAATATATTAAGCTCAATATTTAATGATATTATTCAGTTCTTCCTTCGATCTGAAACCTTTAGTATTACCAATAATATGGGGCCCAGTCTAGAAAAAATCAAGATTGTTAATGAACTACATAGAACGGCTAGAAAAAATTTTGTAAGACGGCGCACGATAATAAAAGGATACAGAGATTTGTGGCAAATTGATTTGGCTGAAATGCAACAGTATGCTGATGAAAACGATGGTTATCGTTATATTTTGGTCTGTATAAATTGTTACTCGAAATTTGTCTATACCAAAGCCATAAAAAACAAGACTGGTATAGAAGTTACTAATGCGATGAAAAACATTATTGAAGAGGCATCATATACACCAACAAATCTGCAAAGTGATCAAGGAAAGGAGTTCTATAATACAAACTTTCAAGCCCTGATGAAAAAATATAATATAAATCATTATTCCACTTACAGCACAAAGAAAGCTGCAATTGTTGAGCGAGTCATAAGGACTTTAAAAAATAATTTATATAAACAATTCTCGACAAGAGGATCTTACAAATGGATACATATATTATCGGCAGTAACAAAAACCTATAACCATTCGAAACATCGCACCATTGGAATGAAGCCTGCAGACGTGCAAGAAAAAACACATATTAAAGCATATGATTATTTAAAAATTGTACCTAAAAAATTTAAGTTTTCCATGGGTGACATTGTGCGTATTAGCAAGTACAAAAGCTTATTCGAGAAAGGATATACGCCCTCTTGGTCAACCGAATTGTTTAAAATTGTAAAAGTTAACGTTACAAATCCACCTACTTACTTGTTGGAATCGTTAGAAGGTCAGCCTATAAGAGGGTATTTTTACGAATCAGAACTACAAAAAACAAGCAGTCCTGACGTTTATCTAGTAGAAAAGGTCCTTAGACAACGCAAGAAAAATCACATCGAACAATTATTTGTCAAATGGCTAGGATATCCCAACCACTTCAACTCTTGGATAGATAAAGCTAATATTGTTTAAATAACATATTGTATGACTATATTTTTTATTTAAAATGTAAAATAAATAAACAATATATTGTAAAATAAAGTTTTTTATTTCAATCTTCATCATTAAAACAATGACAATAAAACATCATATACATAAATAACATTTCAATATTCTTGGAGGGAAGGTCCAATTCACCGACGACTACGACGTTATCTTCAAGGCTATGCCACTCGGAGTGCGTTCTCCTATTCTTTAACCTGCTTTCCCTTTTTTTAGATTTTTTTTGAAGTCGAGCCGTACGACAGTGCGCTTAATGAGTCATTTAAAGGCTGATGATTGATGAGTATTTTCTGCATAACTTCAATTTTTGTTTTAAGCTCACTATTATTTTTGTATATCATGGGGAGGACATCCTTGTTAAATATGTCACATATTACAACTGCAAAATTGTAAAACTTTCTATTAACAAAGTGTTTTGTCACAGCATCGTCATCATCTTTAGGTTCGCCTAAGTTGGTTATGATTTTTCCACCCATATCGTACTGCCCATCCGCTGTAAGTTTAAAACCAATCCCTTGTGGCCCAGATAATATATGATATTTTTCATTATATTTCTGACGACCAAATTTATCAATTGTGTTGTTTCCTCGACTCATTTTCAATCTTTACTAAACTATTTTATTTTTATTTGCCCTACTTATATTAAATATTTCAGCTGAGAAAAAGAAACACTGACTATGATCTACTGGGTTGGTATGTTTATAAAAGAAATAAAATAAAGCTGTGATTGTAACAGATATTTATTTACAGTTATTTAATTGCACAAATACAAAAATTATAAAAAATTAATTTTCCATGTCTTCGTTTTCGTTGCTCAAAATTCTATCCCATCCGACACTATTTCGATCGTCAACGTCTTGGGCTGTTGCTGTTGCAGAAACCAATTCATATTTTGCAGCAAGCTCACCTGGTAAATGTGGAATATTGACGAGGTATTCTTTTAATTCTTCTTCAACCATTTCAGCACAAAATGTATCCATGTCTATGGAACCATATAAAAATTTGTCGCACAAGTGTGCCCCAGCCATAAAATTGATTGTATCCCTGATCTCGTTCTTATATTGATCTTTGGTTACATCAATATGCGACCAATCATTTACGCTATCTAACATATCGTGAGCCCTATTTCTTAATTCTCTCCCCAACCAAAATATGTATCTATCTACACATTCGTTGGCGGTCGTCGTCGTCGTCGTCGCATCAGCAGACATCTTTAACAGAAATAATGAACACGCGTAAGTATTCTGACATGTGCAACTATATTTTAAATTTAATTACATCCTTTTTTTCAAACAATTTACATACAATTTACTCCAATGAGCCAAAACGTAATAATGTTCGAGTATTGTTTCCAAAAACTCTAGTGCCCTGCCCCAAATAAGTTAGAGTGTATTTATCTTTAGTTTTACTCATAATATCTACAATATCGTCAGATAGTGTTTCGGCCACACGTTTTGGTAAAAAAGTCTCAAATGTGCTATTATCACCGTCATCGTGTAAAGCCACTAAAAGAGTTTTATCAAATCGTGTAGTCATTGAAACCATCTTTACAATTTTATACACTTTGCCTACAATCATTTCGGTAACCTTTTTTCTCTCTAAAACCTCGAAATCTTTGCTAAACATTTCATTAATTTCATCTAGAGTTTCTTTTGCAATACTCATTATTGAAAAAATGGTATATAAATCCAAAAATTACCGTGAATATAAAAGCACTTTCAGAACACTACACGAACACAATATTTGATGTTTATGCCACTGATATCTGCGACTGTTTGAAGTCACTTCTTTTCCCACGAACCTTTATAGCGGGGTTTCAAGGTCGAATTGTAACAATGGTGGGGGTAGCTTAACGATAGAAATAGTGGGAGGAGTATTCAAGGTCAAATGACGTCACACATTTAAATTGGTATAAGGATAACTTCAAGGACAAAATATAATGAAACAAATAACTACATTTTATGTACTTTATTCATTGATTTTTTTCTGCCATTCTTCTATGCGTGTAACATTATCACCTAAACCTAATTTCCTTAATTTGTTCAATAATAATTGTTTGTTTTTATTTCTTAGAAAATTCTTACAAACTATACTAGCTAAAAGACACACTTCGGCATGGTCCATATACTTAAAAAATACACTAAAGTCCTGAGCCTCCGAATCTTGCATTTCATATGCGTAAAATTCCGAACAGGCTGCAGAAATTAGAAATTCCTCGTACATTTCTCGCACTAAACTTTCCATATTAACTACTACTACGTTAAACTTAAGTCCTACACTCTAATTTCATCTAACACAACCGGATCTGCAATGAACCTAATCAGTTTTTCCAAACAGTCACCAAACCCCAACTTTTTTATCTCACGAACAAAGTCTTGTAAATTTATTGTTTTGCTGCAATATTTACGACATGCATTCGCAGCCTTTTCATATTCATAAGCCAAATCACAATAGCGCGACGCCCATTCTGCTCGACTTTTCATTGCATCATTGAAATAATTATTAGCCGTTTCAGTGAACTCATCGCCCAATTTTTTTACTGTCTCTTGCAAAGCACTATTCATATTATTCACTCATTTTTACATTCACGACACTTTTTTATTGCTGGTGGTGGCCCATCTATATAATGACGATATATTTGTTCATAGTGAATGTAACAGGGTAAGCTTAACTGTAGTTCCTTGTTACACCGATATGACCCTGGCAGCTTATCCGAAATTTGCCGTAAACTCAGCGTATCAACGCAAGTTTTTAAATATTCGACAGGAAAAAATGCTAGATCCTTCTCTTCAAAATCACACAAACTTTTTAAATTACTCTGATATAAACAAATTACTCTGCCGACTTGCTCTATAATTTTTTCTTTAGATAGTTCCGTATCTGACATTTCACACTGAATGAACGCAAATAGACTCACACAATTTATAGAACAATTTGCAAGGTCAAAATCATTTCAAGATCATCCCACACTATTACAATGCACAAATAACTACTTCAAGGTCACACACCCAAGATGACCTTCAACAAAGTCAAGGTCGTCTCGACCAAGGTCAAGGTCAAGGTCACACACACAACCTTGAACACAAGGCCAAGGCCAAAGCACACGTGCACTTTCAAGGTCAATGACAAGGACATGTGGGCGGGGCCAAAGAGGGGTGAAGCAAGGTCAAGGTCAAGGTCGAGGAGTGGGGGGATTGAGAGAATCGGGTTATGTTCACTACTTATTTCTTTTAGACACAAACTACGTTTTCAAAAATAGTTATTTTATGAAGTTACCTTATACACCGTCAAAAAAAAATACTATGCCTCACATATAACCAAATTTTAATAGTCCTATTTGGATTTTGTAGAAAATTTAATACGGCGCTGCTTTAAACAAAATATATCTGGAATGAAGCATTGTCAAAACTAAGAAGTTTTATATAGGTTGCGTTGGATCTTATTTTTCAACAGTGGTGTAATTTATAAAAAATGGGCAAAAAATCTAAATTATCTTATACAGCTGAAATTTTACGTATGGGCATTTAGAGAAACTTTTTCTAATAACTTTTTTCCATATTTTGAGAAATAATCGAACCTTTGATTTTTTTTTTGAAAAAAAATTAAAATTTGACAGAATCACTTGACTATAAGTGGAATAATGTACTAAAACAAAATAAATATATATATATATATATATATATATATATATATATATATATATATATATATATATATATATACTACCTCATTTGTTTGGTCGCTTTTGTTTCAGAGATAGCTTTTATTAGGGTTATTAACGTAAACTAGTCGATTTTCTGAAGTTTGCCATTTAAAAAAATATGCTTATGTCATATAAAGGTAATAAATATGTCAGACAAACTCGATATTTTAAAGTTATATTAACTATTAACATTAATGAAAATTGCGTGTTTATTACTCGAAATAGTTAATATTTTTCAAAATTTTTAAACGTATAAGTCAAGTAATTTAAGTTTCCAATTCGATTCGAATGAAAATTAACAGACAGTATTGCAGTTGCGTTAAAAAAAAATTTGAAACTTGAAAAATATTTTATAGTATCTATAAAATTGTTAATCATAATCACCGAATTTTGTTCTCTAAATAAATGAATAAATTACAATTCAATCACATGTAGAAAATTAAAACTAAAAATGAAATAATTAATTATCAAGTAGATTAGGAACCTTTGGTTAACGTCAGTGTCAGATCCACTACCCATCACTGTGAAATGTGACGGAAAGCAATTCACTACGAATGTCGTCCAAGTTAACACCCTTCTACGCCTTAAACGAGACTACAGCGCATTCATTGAAACCACTAGAGTTAATGGGAAATGTCTACTAAAATGTCACTTACAAAAATCTGCCAATCGAAATTCGTCTTGTGAACACCTTACAAAAAAATCATCTATACCGGACACCTAATCCTAAAAGTTCAACAAACTTGATATTAATGCCCTAAACATTGCCCAGCACAAGCTTGGAAGAATTGGTTAAAATCATATCCCTTTCATAAACAAGCATCTACCCTGGTTTATAGTGTTAACAACAGTCATAATCTTTCTGCTAACTACAATCTATGCCATATATAAATGTCGATGATAAGCTTGCGCCTCTCCGACGACAATTTATCTTCAGGATGAAGACAAACAAACCGGAAAAGTTGCTTTAGTTTTTGCAGTTTTCTCAAAAAAAAAGACCCAACATCCATTTAGACGAATCTCTACACAAAGAAGAAATGGAACTCCGATGACAAGATTAAAAGTTGCTGCGAGTCAATTATTTAAAAGGGGGAGTTGTTACATGCGATTCTATGCCTACGTTTATAACTAATAGCCTGTTCATTGACCGGGGTGTTAAATCTCGCAATAGCAACCAGACGGCTGCTTGACTTAGAAGTCCTCTCTGTAGTAGCGAGCGGTTGCACAGTTTAAATAAATAGCGAAAAATCATAATTTATCCTATTCCATCACCATCAAGATGATGAACTACATGTACCACCATATCGAAAAGTAAGTCAGAACTGACCCTCCCCGCAACAGTGATTGGCAGAGAGACATGTTTCGTCTCATTCTAGACTCATGGGGGTACCGATATGCATCTATTTGTGCGAAGGATGGACCGGAATGAAATATACAACGCTGAACGCAGCTTCTCCGACGTCCCGCCGTATGGCGTATATATGTTTATACGACTTTCTCTCTATATGAGATTCAGTAGTAGAGGTTAATTCACATTATGTTGTAGTGGGCTAAAAAGACATTCAGCAAAACGTACATATACATGTAACTCCGTATATGAACGAAGTGAAATGCAAACAGTAAATATAAACTTTTTTCCATCATATCATGATATATAATGGAACGATGGAAGGTGATGTTGATTTTTGTTAAAACGAATTTTGTTGTTTATTAAATATTTTGACGGTTTCACCGAATTTCCTGAAAATTCGATTTGGAAACTAGTAGAGATAGCGAAAAACTCGATTTGTTAACAATAAGGTAGCTTAGAATCGAAGTTTCGATAAAGTTCTAGAAAATTCTGTTTGGAAACTGAAAAAAATCGCGAAAAACTGTTTTCTTCATTCAATGTGTCACCAAGGAAGAATCATAAAATCGAATTTTCGACAGAATTCTAGACCATTCTATTTAGAGACTAGAAGAGATTGCGCATAAGGTGACTTCGCTATTGAATTTGTCATTAAGAAAGAAGCTTAGAATTGAATTCTCGACAAAGTTCTAAAACATTAAATTTGAAAAAAAAGGTGTAGCGAAAAACGGGGTACACTATCCAATTTAGGATTAAGAAAGAAGTTTAAGACCGGGTTTCTGAAAAGAGTGTTGAAGTTTCTATAGTAAATACTACACAAGAAACAGCCGGAATGGAATAAATAAATAAAATATTAGCCGGTTTTATGGGATATATAGAAGAACGTCGCCTTAAAGACAAACAAGAAGAAAAAGAACTTCCCTAAAAATAGAAAAACGTCACAAGAAAGACTTAACGCGAGAATAAGGGAAAGGGAGCACGTAGTTAAAAAGGAAAACAAGAAGAAGAAAATCGTATTAAAGAAAAAAGCAAGAAGAACGCTGTCAAAAACATCAAGATAAACTTTGCAAATAGGTATAAGAAGTCATTATGGAAGGACAACGAAAATTCAAACAAATTATACTGAGACAAAAGCAAGAGTTTAAGAGAGGAATAGGCAAAGTGCGACAAGACAGAGAAAAAGTGCGACAAGAAGTGAAAGAAATCGTAGAAGGGATAGAATCTAAAATGAAGAATCTTCAGACAGAAATCAATAAAATAAGGTAGCATGTCCCTTTAGATAGAGTAATAATTACTGGCAAAACATGAAACTCCCAACTTACGACTGTATCTTGGATAATGTACAAACTCCAATCTGAAGCTACTGTTATTGCAAGTATATTGGAACTACGAAGAGATGGCTACTGCATTATCATATGCACTTTGCGGACCAGCACTAGAGTTATTGGAAACTATTCTGACAACCCAATAAAAATATTATGAAATATTGAAAATTAGAAAGAAGATTTGGAGACCTCAAGGAAACAGAGAATGTTTGGAAGAATATGAAACAGATCTTCGACGCCTTATCATCTGGCTTACCGAGGAAACACCGAATCAAAGATCAAAAAATACCGCTCACGTTGCAAATTAGTTATACAGTGGAGCGTTGGACAGAACTTTGGAAATAGGGGAAGCTTATAATGTATCAAGCCGAAAAATAAGAGCCTTTACAATAGAGAAAAACAGTAATTAATGACGAAAATGTTATCTGAAAGCTTTAAGAAACTAAACAAAACGAGTGATATTTCACCTTAGAGAGGAATGCTACAGATATGGACAAATTAGACACTTGAGAAGAAACTGTCGGGTGCAATTTAGGTCTCATTCGCCATTCAGAAACCACATATGAAAACCAGGCAAGTATTGGCCAATATCGAGAAGATCCTCTAGGAAAGACCGCCGACCATCATATAATTGAAAGAAAAGTCAATACTACCAATATTATAATAACTGTTAACTCTGGTTCAGCATTATCTCTGATAAAGTCAAATTCTGTTGATAAATTTGTCTATAAAAGTAACATTGGAAACTGTAGCTGAAGAAGCAGCTGATGTGATTAGTGAAATTAAACTAATTAGTGTTAGCAGGTGACAAATGAGATGAGTTTACTTTGATTATGGAGCTGATTCGTCAATACAGATTTTCCTTCGACAGCAAGCGTATTATCCTATAGTTTCGCAGCGAAGAATTTATTCTGTCAAAGTACCGTAATACTGAAAAAATCATAGTTATTGTTGAAAAAAAAAACAACGAAAATAAAGGAAATCACAGAAAAGATAATTTACAGAAGCATCAACAAGACTTCGGATTAGTTTAACACTTCAATAAATCCTGTAAATACCTAGTAGCGAAACCATTAGTCAATGATGAGATGACATCATACAAATAAAAGTAGCCAGTTTTCTTCCTACCTATATCAAAATTTATAAAAGAGACGAGCCAGAAAGATGGATGGTAAAATGTAAACAACTTGTTTTAAAGTAACAGCAAGGTCATCATATAACGAGCTAATTGAACAGCTCCAGAAAACATGGAAAAATCTTTCCCACAAGAACTTGAAAAAACTAAGAGGTTTATAAAGAAGCATAATTATGTTTTTAAAGCAAAAAATGGTAATACTGCTAGGAAGTATATGTACATCATCCAGCATGCAATAAATACTGGAAGTGAACAAACAATACCCCAGCCACCTATAGAACTTCCCATAACCAAACGCCGGGAAGTGGAGCTATTTGAGGACAAAATACTGAAAGAGGGAGTTTTAGAAGAATCGTTCTGTCATTGATCATCTCCTGTTGTATTGGTAGCCAAGAAAGATTTAACTATTAAATTTTGTGTTAACTATAGGAAGCTTAGTAATGCCACTAAGAAAGACAGCTAGCTATTGACTTTTAAGAATTGACGATACTTTAAAAACCTTGGCTGGACCACAATTGTTCTCCACACTGGATCTAAAAAATAGACATTGGCAAATAGGTATCTAAGATAGAGATAAGAAAAAGACAGCTTTTTTCACTAGCACTGGTCTGGATTATTTTAATATTATGCTATTGGAACTTTGCAATGCTCCTACTATCTTTAAGTGACTAACAGAAACAGAATCTACAGGAAAGTTTTCTAATAAATAAAAAGGCTAAGCTTCGTCTTAATACCAAAAAGTACTTACTGTTCCAGAAATTTATTTTTGTATTTTTTAAAGATTTTTTTATTATAACTGAAATTAGCAAAATATTCGGTTAAATATACGAAATATCCTGATTTAGCTTTACCTAACGCATTTTTTTTTCAATTTTCTGTTTATCTTAATAACTTAAGTCCTTTTTAAGCTTTTTTTTTCTTAATTGGTCTTCGAAATGTCTTTTAATTCTTGCTCCATATCTTTTTGAGTCATCTAAAATTCTTGTTTTTAGTAACGTTGATGAAAAAAAGAAATTTTTTTGCACCAGTTTTATTAAAATGTATTCTTAGAAATAGATCATACGCATCTCGCCATCTGTTGAATAAGTTCATGATCAGTGTTACAATTTTGCAAAGGTTCTTTATTATTTTTCATTTATGGATTTATTTATCATTAAATGGATTTTTGGATTTACCGTTAGTCTCGATTTTTTTTAATTATTAGTATTGAAAACCTCTAACAAGGTACTTTCCGGACATTTCTTTCTTTTGACATTTGGGAATCAGGCTGACGAAATTATTTCTTATGACTAGTCGACCAAGCAATATTGGAAAATTAAAACATAACAAATTTGAAATAATCTGTTCAAATATTCTCATCGATTTCTGGTAAAATCAAAGAAGTTACAGGGGATATGAAAAACTACAAAAATTGGCTAAATGCCTAAAAAATTAATCCAACATGCAGAATATAAATGACATAAATTGACATCAAGTGACTATGTGGAGTAAACGCAAAAAAAGTTTCATAGTGAATTTGTTGTTTGAGGTTGGCAATATGAGAACCAGAAAGCAGAGCAGGATTTTGCGAAAGTGCGGTATCCCGGCATATTTTTTGTATTTATTCTAGTCGTTTGTCATCATCCCGACGCTTAAAATTCTCTTGATTTTTTTTTGTTGTGCCGTGCAGTGACATTAGTTAAATTTCGCAGACTTATTTATAATAATGCATCAATGTATGGTACTGTTTTGTAAATCTCGTTAATTCATTATTTTGGGTAAGTACGTTTTATATATTTTGGTAATTATTTTAAATGTAGGAAAACGACGTTTTTATGGAAAAAAATCGATACTAACCCCCGATATTGAGGACGTAGAACACGATTTTGGCATTGATTTTTCCCTATTTTTTCTCACTTTCTCGGAAAACTCTAAAAACTCTAAACATCACTTCACCAATCAATTTTAATTCTGAAGAAATAACCGACCATCAGACTCGTGAAAACGACTAATATTCGTTTGACACGTTGCTAGATGTCAAATACTTTCTTGGTATAAACTATAAAATTTGACCATCTCAATCAACAATATAGTTCAGTTTTTGTAATGTTTTATACAGTCTCAAGGAAAAATTAATCTTATCCACCCAAAATTTTTGTTTAGTTCAGGTTTAGCTTGATTTTGGTTAATTTGTAAAACTGAAAGTAATCTGAACCAACCTCAATTAACCTAGACTTATACTTTGGTAATATAACCTATAAAATTTATCCATTACAGTTAACAGCATAATTTAATTTTTATAATCTATAAAAAAGCGTAAAACTAATCTTAACCACACAAAATTTTCGATCAGAAATCACGTGAAAGCGGGACAATTTGTGAAAGAAAAGGATATATGTGAATTTCACAAAATTATATTTGCAATATGGCAACAAGGCTAATTTTTCAGGTTTCACATCAATATTTGTGTGATATTTCCGATGAAAATGTGCAAATTTATGAATTTTTATATAACACAGAGGCTTCTGTCAGTGTGAAATTTGTGGTTATGACAAAATTTTAACGATTTAGTACAAGAAACTGAACCTATTTTAAAATAGAACTTCTGATGAAGCTACAGTGTTAGCGAAACGCGTCAAGTTTTTTAGTTAAATATAGTAGAAATTTGACAAATATTCGTCTTTTATTTATTTTAAAAGTGTTTTTTACCGTTTTTAGCAAAACTAAGGAAAAATTATGAAAAACGGAGGTCAAAATTGTGTTATGCGATCTCAAAATATGGAAAAATACCGAAATTTTTTCAAAAAAACGTCATTTTTCTAGATTTCCCTTAATATTAATTTTTACTCAGAAAATTATGTTCAAATCTATTTTATATCAGTATTAATATTATTAATCATTTAATAATGAACTCTAAATTGTAATTTATAATAACGTAATAAAAGATTGCTCAAGTCCAGTCCCCTCCCCCGATGTACTGCGCAAGTATAGTATAGGCCCTTTAAAGGGAGTAGAGTTTTACATGCTGGACTGAATTTATTTTACGGTATGCCCCTGTCTCTCGCCCCCTCCAACTTCTTTGGGTAAAATTCAACTATTTTTTTATATTTTGATCAATCAAACATATACTTTCCCTCATTGCAGATTTTTAGTGAATTAAAATTTATAAGGAATTTAGATTGTATTCTTTTGTATATTTAGGGGCTAGTGTAAGCTTTCAGGTAAATAAGGTTAATTTATATTTATCATTTACTTTAACGTTCAATTTTCAAGTTTCAGATTATTGGTTTGAGGTCGCAAATATAATTTTTTAATTTCAAGATACGTATGCTAGGTTGAATAGAAATTAACCATTAAATGATATGAGTTTTTAAATTATTCATCCTTCAAATATAATAAGAATACCTTAACTTTATATTTTAAAGGTGTTGATATCAATTTTTTAAAATTACTATACCAAACTGATATGGCAGAGTAATTTCTAGTTTAATATCAAAAAAGCTTATAGATCTTTTTATGTTTATAAATCGAATTATCCATAAGTCACTACTTTTAGAAGGCCTAAAAGTTTGTATTTTTTTTTGAAAATTACAGTATGAATAGACAAAGTGCAATTATTTTACAAATTATACATTCTTCTCCAGTTTCATAAACTTTTTCGCAACGAAAGAATAATGGGCGCTCATCATTTTAATTATAATTATTAAAAATCCATTTGACTAAGTTTCCTTAGGAAAATATATTTATTATTTACTTTTTGATGGTTTGAAATAATTAGTTTACGATTGCAAAAAAATAAAATAATCAGGATCGGCATTAAGTGAAATACACAATCTTATAAATAAACAAATTATTTCACTGCACCATTTTTAATTTAATTAACACAACGTCACAATTGAGTACAATATTTCCAAACTAAGACATTAAATACGTTTAATGTTTTATTGGAATGAAGTGTTAGCAGATTGATTTGGGATCAAACTAACAAGTAATTTATTTCTTGTGGCAAATATTTGATGAACTTGCACAAACGTATAGTGGTAACAAATAAGGAGTAAGGGAATAAATTCTTTCAGACAGTTATGACAAATTATTTTTATTTCTTACTAATTAATCAATCTACTTTTTCCATAGATATAATGAACAGAAAAGTGATGAAATTTTTTTCGTATACGATTTGACATTTTAGTTTAGTGAAGAGAATATGAAAAAAGACATAGAATTGATCGAAAAATGATATAAAACATTATTTAGATAAGTACGCAACAAAATAAATATCTGACTAATTTAATCTAAGAACCTGTGATTTTGTTTTAAACTTAAATCACATTCAAAATAAAAAATTATTCTTTCGTATAACAGGGTAGATGGTTTTGGATATTTTTATAGGCTATCTGGAAAATTGTAAAAGATTTTGAAAATCTGATAAACTAGTCTCGAGCTCTTTTTTTGAGAAAATTATAATGGCGAAAACGAATTACAGCTATCGCAATCGGTTTCTGATTTACAGAGTGATTTTCGAATTTTTCCATTTTCTAAAATGTCCAATATTTTATTTATCAAAACAACTACGATAAAACTAAAAATGCATTCATAAGGCATCTTTTTTCTGTAAAATTCAGTAGCATAGTCAGATTTTTAATTTCAGTTTTTATTACGTAAATATACTATCAAGTTTTAATTTTTTAAATGGAACACCCCGCATTTTTTTTACACAATTTTTGTGCATTTTGCATTTTCTTTAAGAATGTTCTATATTGTCAATATAAGTTGACAATAAATAGGCTAAAAACATATTTTTAATTTTTTTGTTAAACCTACAGACTAGCTTATATGAGCTGGCGGCTCATTGGCGCCAAGTTATGCATGTGTTTGTTAACACATTTTAAAAGACCAATAAGTTGTTAAAATACACAAATGATAAACACACTTAAAAAAAACTGAAAACGGGAAAAATATCAATAAAAATTAAATTAACTCAATGTTCAAACTGTTGTCCATTCTTATCCAGACACAGTTGGTAACGTCTCTGCACTCATCTGCTCACAGCGTTATAAATGTGAATATTAGTAATAATTCACATAGCCGCCACAAAATTTTCTTGTAATTCTTTTAGAGTTCTGTTTCTATTTAGATCGATTTTATTTTTCATATATCTCCAAAAAAGGAAATCTAAGGGGGTAAGATTAAGTGACCTAGGATGCTACCTGACTGCTCCATTGTTTACTAACCATTTCTAAGCAGAATTAGCGTTAAGGCATTCGACAACAATTTCCGCGTTATAAACAGAGGCTCCATGGTGTTGAAAATACAATCTGTTTCTTTCCGCTAAACGCAAATTATCCATATATGAAAAGAAGTGTCTTACTAAACTAGGTAGGCTTAAGCATTTAAATTTCCTTCATATATCTCATCGGCCATTATTCTAATATCCAACAAAACAACCCACCCATTAAACCCAAGTCGTCCTTATGTTACCTTATTAATTTATTGGTGTGGGTTCTGATCTGCCCATAGATGGTAATTATGGCGATCAAATATACCATCACTAGTTATTCTTGACTTATCCGTCCATACAATATTATTAAAAAAAATCATTATTTATAGTTTCCGAAAACAGAAAAAAATATATTCTAAATTTCCAATGTAAACATCTTTATATTTTAAAATTATAGTTCTTGAATACCTTTGAGGGTTCCAGTCACAGGTTTTAATTTAGTTAAATAGTACCAAGTTACTCTAACACAAAAGTGACAATAAGATATCAATCATTGTCGAAATAAGGAAATAGAATGGAGACAAAGGCTTTTCTCCCGGGTGCTAACTCAGAATAATTTTTATTTTATATACTCAACAAATCGCTGATGGACCAGGAAAGGTCAGCCAAAAAAAACAAAATGGAATAAATATCATATCACCGTCCTACACTTTTTGGTTCTCAAAAAAATTTTTCTAATTTCTTATCAGCATATTAACATAAGATACAAAGATCATACTTACGTATTGAGTAACCTGTCAGAATTTCCAAAAATTACTAATGTTAAGCCGCTGCTTCAAGTACCTTGAAAAAGATTTATTTTTAATCAAAATAAATTACGATAATTGAAAATAAACTTTCGGAAGTCAGTAAAGTCTCAAGTACTATTAATTTTCATAAAGTGCATTTACAAGTTCAAGTAACAAATTTGAAATTTAATATCTGAAACATTAAGGAATTTGTTAAAATATATTAGCACCTAAAGCCGGACCTAAACTAAAGTTCTCTAAGCAACTATAAATTGTTAGACATTGTAATAAAAAAAGTTAGAAGTAAAAATGCCTCCGATAAATATAAAAGAATATTTTAAAAGAGATTATGTGGTGTTAAGATTAGCTGGTATTTGGATAAGTGAAGGAAACGAGATAAAACCAAGCTGGTATAAATATATTTCTCTTTTAGTTTTAGTATCTGTATTAACTTTTAATGCAAGCCTTTGGATGCAGATAATACAAAGTACAAGTATAAAAGAATGTGCTAAACTGGCGTATATTGTTGCACAAACAACTTGTATACCACTAAAGGGAATCTTAATATTTAGATACAAAAAAATTGTTGTGGACCTAATTGAACAATACGATGATAAATATTTTCAAGGAGGAGATTTGGAAGAAATAAGAGCTATAGAGAGAAAATTGTTCCAGTTTACTGTGTTAAAACGAGCTGCTGCGAGCCTAACTGGTACAATATACATTTTGTTATGTATATCACCATTTGTTCTGGGAGAAACACTTATTGTTTCAGCATGGTATCCATTTGACATATCTTTCTCGCCATGGCACCAAATTGCTTACTGTCACCAAGTAATAGGTCTAGCGTTTGTAGGTATTGTTGCTACGTATACAGATATTATCATGGGTGGCAAATGCACATTTATTGGAGTACAGTGTACTCTATTATCAATAAGACTTGAGAGAATAGGTACAGATGGAACCGATAGAATGAAATCTCTTATTAGATGTGTAAAACACCATCAAATTATTCTAAGGTCAGTATATTAAATTTGAATCTCCATGAATCTGTTCACCTTGGTTTTAGGGTCATTAATGATAGCGAGGCAAAAACATATGATTTTGTGTATTTATCCCAGCATTAACGGCCACTAATAAAACAGAAATTTAAATGAACGTAATTTTGTAAGTTATCCCGAATCAGACTAATCTAATATCTTGCTGATTGGAGTCTACCTATACAGGATTGGCTCGATATCTTAAATTTCTTTTTATTTAATTGAGCTTTAATTTTACATTAACCCAAATTCTGTTGCTTATGTAAGTTTTCGTTAAATAATCAAATATAGAAAAGTCACCATCTATTTTTTTTTAACATATGGTTTAAAGTTTGAAACATGGACGGTGTTAAAAATTGAAAACCATAGTTCAATACGAGTAAAGAATTAATAATTGCATTTCCCTAGTAGTAGAATTCTATATTCAGTATACTTTTAATAAAACAAACAACATATATAAATGCAATATCTTTATTTTCTTACTTATGCCCCCTTTCCAGATCATGAGCACAGTGTAAAAAGTTACAACTTTAAGGGAATAATTGCAAGCTATCTGACAGATTACTTAAAACTACCAAAAAAATGTCAATAACGTAACCGAAATTAACAAGTTTAGAGTGCAAAAATTTGTCAAGATATTGGGACAAAATAAAATATTTAATTAAATTACAGAATATGTTCGCTATATCGAAATAAATATGATTAGCTAAGTACGAATTTAATTTCAAAAAATTAAATTGGTAATTAATATAACAATCAATATAGCGTAATAAAATTTTATTAATCTGGATACTTTGTGTCGCATTGAGGTAAATTAGCAGGTTCCAACTGAACTTTTGTTCTTCCACTCTTTGGTTTTGCTTTTAAAATTTCTAATTAAGTACAATATAGTCCTCAACGGCTCGCTTTATTATTTCATATTTATTCATTTTGCAAACGGCTTAACCAATGGTGTCAGTTCCTATGTGACTATGCATTTAAAAACTTCGTAAATCACTAAGTTCATCACGATCTGAAAATACGATATTGATGCTGTTTAATCGTACCAACGATGAAATCCGTCTTTTAAATTATTAAATTAATAGAATAATAAATGACTATTGAGACGGCCTTATTATACATAAAAATATATACCTATTATTAATTTAACAATATTTTCTAGCATTGTTATTGACTTCAACTGAGAATTTTAAGAAAACTCCAAGATATTTTATTTCAGTAA
Source organism: Diaprepes abbreviatus (assembly GCA_034092305.1). Lineage (NCBI taxonomy): Eukaryota > Metazoa > Arthropoda > Insecta > Coleoptera > Curculionidae > Diaprepes > Diaprepes abbreviatus. The sequence goes on along the minus strand of JASJET010000002.1, from coordinate 14,059,928 downwards.
CACTGTTAATTTGACAGTTATTAATATTTGAGTTCAGAGGTGTTTCTTTATATTTTTACAATTATTTCTTGAACCAAGAATCGTACATTTTGTCTTTGAGATGCCTTTAATTGTAGTTTATTTTTAAACAAACAATTTTAGAGAAGATTAAGCTCATTATTCAAGATATTGGTGGTTTTCCTAACGATATTCCCTGAAACAGAGATAAGAGTGTCGTTTGCAAATATATTTACAAAGGATTTTTTTAAAAACTAAATGAATATCATTACCATATACGATAAAAAAGAGAGGTTCTAAAACACTCATTTGATGGACACCCCACTTACTTTCTCTATTCTTTGATAGTCTTAAGTAAATCTTTGTCCTGTAGTACCTTTTACAGAAGTTATCTTTAATGTATTCTAATGCAAGATTAAGAAAATATCTAGAAGTATTGCTTCAAATGCATTCTGTAGATCTACAAACACACTAAGAATTACACTGTCTTCATTGATTCTCTTTTTCCACGTTGAACATACATATTGGCAGACTGATTTACATGAATGTCTGTAACTCAAATACAAATTCGTATTTTTGTAAGTAGTCTCTTAGTGGCTAAGAAATAATTGTTTCAATGATTTTATCTACCACTGGTTATAAATTAGCTGCACAAAATTCAAAATAGAACTGAGTTGTTTCACTTTAGGTATAGGAATTATTAAGCTTGGTTTTAGTTTATTCGCATTTTGGCATTAAGTAATGAAAACTTTTAAATAAAGAAAAGGATGTGTTATTATCCAGTAAAAATCCATCAGCAGATCTATACAAACACAATTTTTTTCGGTTATTAAAGACTGAGAGTTTTAAATTATAATATGTTCTCTCATTTCCATGTTTTCTGTTTGAAAGAGTTTCTATACTTTCAGAGTAAAAGTTATTCTCATTCACAATTATATAAGATAAACTGTTTTAGTTCTCAACCAACTGATAAAACCTTATACTATAAAGACAGACATACTCTGTTCTAATACGGATAGAGACAAAACGCTATCTCAGATTGCAAAAATACCAGGAAAGGGTGGAAACTTTTCCCTTGCACATCCATCTGTAGACCGGTTTCGCACTTATTGCTTCTCGTCAGTACATAGTTGACAAGTGCACTTCAACATCGGAAAAATTCGAACCAGTCTATAGATGACAGTGCACTACCATGCTTCCTAGTATTCTTGCAATCTGAGATAGTGCTTTGTTTCTGACAATGTTAGAACAGAGTAAGTCTGTCTATATAGTATAAGATTTCTTCAGTTGACTGAGAACCAAAACAGCTTCTCTTATATAAATGTATTTATACACCCAACTGCAAGTATATTTTATCCACTGCTGGTATATAGATCTCTACCAGATTAAGTTTACAGATTAGGTGGAATGCTCTCTGACATAATTTGCTTAAGGGATTTGATTTCCGATATTGAGGTGCGTTTGCTTACTCTGCACTGATGAGAACCAGGATGTTCGAAGCCGGTTTAAATATGGCGGTACACTATCGTGGAAAAAACTTCCATCCTTTTCTGGTATTCTTACAATCTAAGGTGGCCTTTTGTCTCTAATCGTGTTAGAATAGAGTACGTCAGTACCTATATTGTATTGTTTTTCAGTTGGTTGAGAACTAAAATAGTTTCCCTTATACAATTGTGTTTATACACTCAATTGCAAGTATATTGTATTCATATTTTATTATCCTTATTTGCTCCATCATAACTGTTAAGATCAAAATCAGTAAAATCCACTAGGTTATTTTTTTTTACCGGTCGATTCTTTCAATGTTTCCCGCATTTTTTCCATTTCCATGACATTAATCAATATCCATATCTTAGTCCTTTTATTTTTGTACTCTAATCACAATGTAATTTTGTGTCACTTAATCTGATTTTGTAGGCTCAATCTCAATTAGTTTAATCTTGATGCGCTTTTTGGCTAATGAAAGGATATTTTTTAAAAACTTGCATCTGTTTTGGAGCCACCTTACCTATTGCCTTTTGAAGAATATCTAAAAATTCAGAAAACACAACATTAATATCACTGGAAGCGTAATTCCGTGAGATACTCATTAGTTAAACATTTAGCCCATCAACTGTAGTATTAGTAAAGTTCCTTTTGTAGATAAATTCTTATTCTACCATAGAAATTTCTATTTGTAACCCAGTGCCAACAAATTCATGATCGCTCAATATAGGGAAATTCCTTGATACCTCTAGTAAAGTTTCTTTTGTTACTGATTGAATTATTTGTTTTAATATTTTGGCCACATAATTATTTTTAAGCACGTCAGTATTTAAATCACTCAAGAATGTACATATCTGCATAGAAACTACGTCATCACTCAAAAAAACTCAAAAATCATTTTTTCAATTTTGGAGATCTAATAATTACTCAATTTAGAACATTATCTTTTTTACATTGAACATTAATAACCAGACTCCAGTAGTTGTAATCAGAGGCTCTATTTGATCTTATCTAATTGATCAGTTTAGTGTATATATTTGAAACACTTAAAACAGCGCAGCACGCAGGAAAGACTGGAAACTGTCTTTTTTTTAGGTGTTTTACCCAGCACATCACTATAAAGCGGTTTAATTCTCCAAATATATTTCATTTACTTCCAGTTAAAGAAAATTGATATTTAACTCTTATTATAAAATCTTCCTTACAATTAAAATACTTTTGATCCACATTAACAATAACCATTTTAGGATTTTTTCAAATAGTTCAACTAAGGCCTTATTTTGAAGTTTTTAAGTGAATCCCTACCATTCCACTCAATAGTAACGGTACGTTGAACCACCGATTTAACATTAACCGATATTTCAGACTCATTAAGTTTTTGTGCGACAACTTCTTTTGTGGTGGTTCTATCTTGACTCGCATTTTTCGGTTTTATTATCACCGACGGTGATTTATTCTTCTTAACAGTAATTGACCATAATTTCTTATTTTTTACTACTGGCACTATACTATTTATTCTGTTCAATATTTCAGCTGGATTTATGGTATTTTGTGCCACAAGATGATCTAAGATTTCCAGTTTTTCTTTATTTACCCTCATATTAAATAAAAGAAGATAACTATGGCAAAACCAATAAATATTTTAGAAAGCCGACTCTTTATTTATACAGAATATAGATGATAACTTGGACTAGCTTGCAAGCAACCAACTTCGAATTCCCTATAAAGTTATCGGAAAAGAAGGCATACAGGTGTCCACCTGTCGACATCTCGTGTATATGAAATATGCAGTATTGCAGGATCTGTTGGACAAACTATCACTGTTCATCTCAACTATACAGATTGCTCTAGTTTTAACATCTTTGTCCTATTTTAGGTCTCATGCCCTATTGTAGCCGTAATCGTCAGTTTATTTTTATTAATAACTCTTACCATAAGCGAGTTTTATGTTAGTTCAGGTTATGCACGTCCTATACTCTGAAGAAACTGAGTAATTTAAAATTAAAAAAAGGCAATCTTAACAGGATTCACACAAAAATTATTCTTGATGTATAGATGCTATACAATTTTCAGTGCTCCTTGCATGAGTTGTGCTATAGCTTTGGGATACTGTCGTAATTTCCCACCATCAAAACGACCATGTCATCAGCATATTCCGGAGTATAAATGCCTTTTAGTCTTGTTGAGTTGTAATATAGATCCTAATAAGATGTATCAACTTTTTAGTCATTTTTGAGACTTAGTCTATACAGGTATTAGCGACTTCTTGACACTGCCTTCTCCACTAACTTCTTTTAGCATTATATGTCTACTTGTTTTTCTTTCTTACAAGTTAAGTTACAAAGTATTCGCTTTGCTGAACTACAACAATTAACACGCAGAAGGCAACGTTTTGCTTTCACGCTTTTCGGTAAATTTTACATTCAAGCCATACTGATGGTCTTATAAGATTCCCAAGTTTTTATAGTCAACCTTTAGTTAGATTATATAAAATGTCTGAAATTATCTAATTCACACAATCACAATCACCTTAATGTTACTGTTTTAACACTTCAAATGGTCTCGTTTTTATTGCAGTAGACTTCTGTCAAAGGGGAATTAAAAAAATATATGTCATTGCTGTTTAATAATATTTATAGTTTTTGTTGTGATGTATCTCTCCATCTAATGAGCCTCAATCATCCATCTTTGGACATAGGCTCCCCCTTGTTTTCTCCATTGTTCTCTATCTTTAGCGGTTTGAACCCATGCTTGTTTTTTAAGTCGTCTGTCCATGTCATTTGCGGTCTTCCTCTTCTTTGTTTGTGTTGCCAAGGTCTCCATTCTAGGATTATTTTGTTCCATCCATTGTCTTTCTGTCTTAAAGTATGACCGGCGAAATTCCATATAAGCTTAGTTACTTGTGTCAAGACATTTCTTAATTTTGTTTTGTCTCTTATCCATGTGTTCTTCTTTTTATCTATAAGCGTGATACTTAGCATTCGTCTCTCCATTGCTCTGTGTTTTAACAATTCTATCTATATTTTCTTTGGTAAATGTCCATATTTAGGATCCATATGTATGACAGGTAGTATGCATTGACTGAACACTCTAGTTCATACTGCGGATATTTCTTGTTTTTTAGAATGTATGAAAGTTTGCCAAATAATATCCAGGATAGTCTGACTCTTCTTTTCATTTCTTCAGTTTGATTGTCTTTATTTAGTTTTGTTATTTGACCTAGGTATATATATATACTCTGACACATCCTCCAATTTCCTTTGTGCGACCGTTATAACCATTTCTTTAGTTTGATTGGTCATTAGTTTCGTTTTGTCATAGTTCATTTTGAATCCCATTTTTGATGCTTCGTTGTCAAGTTCTTCAATCGTTTTTTGCAATTCATATTTCTTATCTGTTATCAAAGCTATATCATCTTCGTATTTTAGGTGATTCAATAGCTCAGGGTTTATGTTGATACCGTAATTGTCCCACTGTAATTTTTTAAAGACATCCTCTAGAGCTTGATTGAATAGTTTGGGACACTGTATCTCCATGCCTGACCTCTCGTCCTAGTTTTATTGGTTTAGTGCTGTATTCATTCGTTACATTGTTATATATGTTTGTTATTAAATCTGTGTATCTATGGTCGATCCTGCTATTATGCAACGAGTTCTTAACTGTCCAATGTTCAACGCTGTCAAAGGTCTTTTCAAAATCTATGAATGCGTGAATATAGAGGAATCTGATATTCGTTGGCCTTTTCAATTAGAACTTTTATTGTCATGTGCTGTAGTCTTTCCTAAATCCAGCCTGTTCTCGTGTCTGCTAGCCATTGAATTTGGGGGCAGTCTATTTGTTAGTATTTTAGTTAGCAGTTTATACATGATATTAAGTAGTGTTATTGGTCGGTAGTTTTTCAAATTCTTTCGATTTCCTTTTTTAAATTGTAGAAGGGTCATTTGTTGTGATAATTGGTCAAAATTTTTAAACTTTAAAGCTAAATAGCTCGTTTTACATATGAAACTAAGGATAACTCCCTTTTTAGTATTGTTGTCAATAGAACACATGTGAAAAAATTATTTAATTATCTGTTGGTACTCATTAGCAACATTGAATGTTGTAAAATTTTTAATTGGCGGATTCGGAAATGATTTTAGATACTTTCAGTTATCCTGTTATATAACTGACGTAAAAGTGTAAAGATATTATTAGACTAAATATTATAAAAGTGTACTAGCAAAAAATACCAATAGAAATTGTTTTAACTTTTAGTTTTCTTGAGAAAGTTAATATGGTGTTTGGAACAATCTACTTCACGCAAGTATTTAGCTATACAACTAGTATTTGTTCGACGATATTTCTTTTTACTGTGGTAAGACTTTTAATGACAATAACAAAATGTGGCGTATAAATGTATTTATAAAATTTGGCTAGTGACTTATATTTAAATTTCTTATACATAAATATTATATATATGTTACAAATATAACTTTCAGTTTTATATTCATGATAAATGCACTCAATTTGTTCATATATTAATATATATATATATATATATATATATATATATATATATATATATATACATATTGAATGAATTTATCACGAATATACAACTGGAAGTTATATTTGTAACAAAATTTCCATTACAATATTGCTATCATGATCGAAAATTCAGCATCATTTAAATTTTAAGCGATCAAATTTTATTCCCGTTATACCATACAATTAAAAAAAATTATAATTCCAGTCTAAGCATGGAATTTCTGTTAGCGGGTATGACATGGGGTAAGACGGTTAACTTTTACTCATTTCTGTAGCAGTTCTACTAAACATTCTTCAATAGGCACATTTTCATAAATGAATAGGAGACCTGAGATTGTTAGATTTGACTTGGAAATATAAAAAAGAAATTCTTCTTCTTAGTCGTTTTCTACTCTTTGATTATAGGCCTCTCTGATGCTTCCTCCTATTTCCCGATTTTGAGCCTTTTGATACCAGTTCAGTCTCGCTGTCCTCTTCAAATCATCGTACCAGCGTTGATTAGGTCTTCCTATATTGCGTCTCAATCCCCATGGCTGTCATCTTGTCACCTCCAGTGCTTGTTGTGCCGTTCGTTCAAAAAATTGTTTTCACGACGTTTCGCCAAAATCTGATTTGGCATTTTCAAGTGCGGTTCGTCGCGTTACTCGCTGAGAACTGATATTTTGGCGTGAAAACGATTTTTTGAACGAACGGATTGTTACTCGCTGAGAACCATCCGTGAAAATCTAAGATATAATATATATATATATATATATATATATATATATATATATATATATATATATATATATATATATATATATATATATATATATATATATAAATATAAATATATATATATATATATATATATATATATATATATATATATATATATATATATATATTCCGGACGGCCGGTCTTCAAACAAACTATAAACACTGTATTATTTTAACTTTTTATTGTCAACCTTGCTTTTGACATTTGTCAAATTAATTCAAGTTGCGTCGACAAGCTCTCAAACTACACTGACCACGAAAGTCGATCTGGACCCTTTATATACCCTTTTGGTCGATACCTGAAGATTCCCTAATTCTCTAGAAGGATTTCCATACTACATGGGGTAATCAAAATAAGAAAAAGGAATATTCCGGCGATTTCTGGACCTTCTATCATAGGGATTCCATGTTAAAAATAAGGAAATCAAATTCTCTAAAAAGTTCCAGACCTTCTTTCATAGTCGTCTCCTGAGGAAATTAACAAAGGTAAAATTACTTAAATAAATTATAAACTCGTAGAAAATATACCTAAAACCCTACAAACCAGGAACACAAACTAATACTCTGAAATGGACAACGCTATAAAGTTCGTAACTATATATATATATATATATATATATATATATATATATATATATATATATATATATATATATATATGATACAGTATTAATCCGGGAATACTTCCGTTCGTTCGCTTAGTTTTCTGTAGAGGTTTGCAGACGTTTCGCCAAAATCCCATTTGGCGTTTTCTCAGCTTGGTAGTTGTAGATCTACAAAATTGACTTAATTTTGGCAGATAACTGTTGAAAATAATACTAATATGTTTAATATCGAAGAATTTTTTTCCTTGAATATGAATGAAAATATTGGACACTTTCGATTATGGTAGTTATTAGTTGATATTAGACTTAACTATCTCCCTTATATTTGATAATCCCCACCATATTTAGTGATGGCGTGTTCAAATCAGTAATATAGTAATTCACGAACGTGTTCCTGATACGGCTGCGGAACATCGGTAGATGGCTATCTATCCTGCAGACAATCATCGGTCAAACGTTCAGCGTAAAGATATCCCATAACTCTCCTAAATACTTCGTATCGGTACCCACTCATGGTCGAGATATCCCTATCCTCTAAACTGTTCAACGGTTTGACTGTCCGGTGGTCTGGGGCGCCACCTTCTAGATTAATGTGGTAAAGGGCCCGCTTGCAGCGAGTGGCTTGTTACAGTGAACAAAAGACAAGCCAGATATAGTTTGCGCGTATTACTGATTGGCTGCCGACTGCCAATTATTAGCAGAAATGTAAAAAATGGGAACGAGGTAAAGAAATACACGGTTCAGATTCCTATATTCTGTATTCCATACTTCATAATATGGCCTAAAACTAAATTCTAAACTAAGTTGGACAAAATATAAACAAATAGATGGTATGGAGGACAAGAGTATGTTTGTGCGTTGTTCACGGCATCGATTGGCGATAGGCGACGCCTTTTGTACGCAGTATTATTCTACGCAGCGGCGATAACTCGGAGCGGTAATCCTGGCCGTAACGGGTGGCGGCAGTTGTTATACGCCCTTAAAGATTAACACCGATAAGCACCTGGCAGTAAACACGTTCCTGACCTCTACAGAACTTAAAAGACTGACGGCATGTAATGTGTGTATGTGTATGTGTGCATAGGTAACGGTAGGATGGAGAGAAAGGAACCGACGCTGTCGGTACTTATAAGGGTCCTCGTCAGCGTCAGTGGGATGGAACGACGTTGCCCGTATTTATAGGAGTTCTCAACAATCTCGATAAGATAAAAGTACATTGCCCGTAATTCAAGGGTTTTCGACAACGTTGGCCACCAGCAATAGCATGTAAGGAAAGCAGTGGATGATGAAACACCATATAAACAGAAGCCTTGTCTCACCTACAATGCTTGATCAGGAAAGCGCGGTCCGGCAGGTGACAAGGGCGGACCGTTTGTACTCCACATCCGGGTGGAGAACATGCAGTTTTCATTTAATTAATGATCAACGCGGCCTTAATAGTTTCTCCGAACGGCGGTCGATCGTTCAGTCGCTTCCGTGGTCTCATTATATCGGCAAGTGACGGCATGGGGAATCGCTCAGACAGTACTGCGGTATATGGTTCGGAATTACTTTATATGGACGATCTGAAAAATATTGGAAAATCTTATTTCCCGGCAATTAGAAAACGGTAATAAGAAAGCTTCAAATAATCTTTTCCCGCACGAACTACATTAATGTAGAATAATTTAGATACATTCCGGTAAACATAGTCATGCCCCACATGCCCCCATATTGGTATATAGCCACTCTGAAAGTTTGGTTTTTTCATACTATATTAAAACATAAATTTTGCAACTTTTAGGCTGCTCCAGGATATGACACTGCTTATTATATCGCAGCTGTACTGGGTCTCACTAATTTGTTACTTTTATACTGCTGGTTTGCCACAGAAATGACAGCAAAGGTAATCTGGATTGTAAATAAATTTGATACTAAGATATATTTTATAGTGTATATTTAATATTTTGCAAAAAAATTTCTGGTATACCAAAATTATTTTTCATTGAAATCCAGAACATTTTATACTCTTTTTTCTTTCTCTCAGTTTTTTGCTATCATATCGGTATCATAAAAAAACAGGTTTTGAATTTTTTTACACGTCATTTCGAGTTAAATTTCACTCTAGCACTGGTTTTTGATATAGAAAACTCTATGAAAATATAAGTTATTTGTTGAAACCGATTTAATTATATCGGAAGTCACAAAATTTAATTTTTTAATTTTTAGTTTGTTTTCTTACAATGTAGAAGGACTTCATGAACCTAGTACAAAATATCTATTTAAGACTCGATTAGATAACAAACTTCAAACTGAATTGCTGTCAGGGCACATTGATGAACTGTATGAACACATCGTATCCTCTCTACACTCCGCTGCACAAGAAGCTCTAGAAATTAAGACGAAACAACAATGTTACATGGGACAAGACAATGGAAGAACAAAAACAGATAAAACAAAAAGCTTTCAACAAATGGCTAAATTCAAAAGATCTACAAGATAAAAACATTCAAAAATGAACAATCCAAATTTAAAAACATGATTAACAAAAACAAAAACGACACATGGGACAGGAAATACACTGAATTAAATACACATGTAGGAGGTACAAGATCATCAAAAGCATGGAAATTATTAAAGACGCTAAGATCAGACACCACAAACAAGATTAACTTACAACAAATCCCATTCAAAAAGAGGATAACCCATTATCAAACGCAGCTTACCGAAGACCGACAAGAGTACCTCGTTAACTCCCCAAGACGGTACCACGTACAAGGCCACTATATAGAGGTAACAAAGGAAATGATATGTAGGGCTGTGGATTCATTGAAAAATAGGAAAGCAGCTGGACCGGAAGGAATACCTGCTGAACTGTTAAAGAACGGTACTGAAAAACTAACGTCCTTTCTTTAAGAACTATTTAACAGACTCCTAAATAATGATGATCCTATCCCAACTATATGGAAAGAAGGCTGGATAACACCAATCCACAAAAAAGGAAGACGCGACGAATGCCGAAACTATAGATTATTAACTGTAACCAGTACAATGAATAGAGTATACGGAAAACTGCTTAGAAACATCGTAGAAACAGAATATGGCCCCCAAGAAATTGAAGAACAAGCAGGTTTTAGAGCTGGCCGATCGTGCGTAGATCATATATTTAGTTTAACCCAACTTAATGAAAAGAAGGTGGCTAGAAATAGAGAGGTTCATCTGCTTTTTGTTAACCTCACAAAAGCATATGATACGGTGCCAATCCAAAAATTATGGCACGTGATGGAGAAGTCTCCAATTAACAATACAGCGATCCAAGTCATCAAACAGCTATACGACCAAGCATTCTCCAGAATTAAGATCGGCAATAACTTACTAGAAAGCTTTCATGTGACCAAAGATCTTCGCCAGGGATGTTGTCTATCACCAACTCTCTTTAAAATCTACCTCAATGAAGCTTTAAAGAATTGGAGAAGATCATGCATTAGAATGGGAATAGAATTAAATAATGACACCCATTTATAAACGCTTCATTTTGCAGATGACCAAGTGGTAGTGACCCAAAATAAAGGAGACCTCGAATTTATGACGAGGAAACTATTTCAAGAATACGCAGAGTGGGGATTAACTGTCAACTGCAGTAAAACTAAATATATATGTATCGGTGGAGAAGAAACAGATTTGGAAGTGGATGACAATATCATAGTAAAATCTTGTTCTGATTATACCTACCTTGGAACAAAGATCAGTCGAAGCGGACGAACTGAAGAATATTGTATGGATGTGAAACATGGTAGATAAATAAAACTTTAGAACGTAAACTGCTGGTTCTAGCGAAGATCTGCCGGAAAGTCAAGGATCGAACGGATAACCAACGAGAGAATTAGAGAGATTATGGGCGTAAAGAAAACTATTCTCGATGAAATCGAACAACGTCAGCTGGTACGGTATGGGCATGAGGAGAGAATGACAGACGAACATCTACCAAAGAAAATCCTAAAAAGAGGAAGACCAAAAGTTACCTGGATTAAAGGCATTAACAGAGCCATGTCCGAAAGAAAGTTACTTCCAGGGGATTGGGAAGACCGAAAACAATAGAGACTGGGAACCGGAAGGCGTAGAACGCTATGAAACCTATATATATATATATATATATATATATATATATATATATATATATATATATATATATATATATATATATATATATAGTTTGTTTTATTTAATCTGTAACCTATAATACATAGCGTGATTTGAAATCATAAATAGGTCATTGTTCATCCGGATCAAAAAAATATTTTTAGTGGGATAAACTAAAATTCCTTCTAAAGGGGATAATATCCATTTTCAGTTTCCTCCGCACTCTTGACCTTGATTGGTATGAACCATAGGGCGTTTTTTAAGATACGCAAAACCGCGTATTAAAATCTTCCTATTACCTTCAAGTATGATTTCGCTGCTCTTCTTCTAAATTGCATTTGGTTATCCCATAAAGACTTGAAGTGAACTATATAAATTAATACTTTATTACTTAACATAAGTTTTGATTGGTGAATTATCAGCCAGTAAATTTGCTAAATTTACTTCCAACTTGTTTCCGTTTATTTAAGACATATATCTTAAATATGAGTCCTTCATCCAGATAAATACCCAAGTATTTTACACTATCTGATTTTTGTAGTATTTACTCATTCCGTATTCTGTTTAGAGTGTAATTCCTGCACTTCCTAAATATTTCCTGTACTGATTTTATTCTACTGATTTTTATTCTGCTATAATTATGATCAAATGCAGATTTTGTTGCGGTGTGTTCCCTTAAACAAAACTTATGCCAAAAATTTTTAAACAGGTCGTACTTACCCTAAGTTTAAGAATGATGTTTTTTATTCTAACCTTCCGATTATGTAATTTGGAAGAGAGATATTTGTACTTCCAATTCTAGATATAATTATGTAAATAGTTTACTTTTCCAACCACTTAGACGTCGATAAGCGTACAAGTTTTTAAAATTCTGTAAAACGAAATCATCGCAGAAAATTATATATATATATATATATATATATATATATATATATATATATATATATATATATTGTTTCCGACATATCTACTTATTCTATATTACCAACGAATTTTGTTTTGCAATTTGTAATTTTACTTGGTTACTCAGCCCAATAATATAATTTTATAAATTACCTAAATTTATATACATACTCATTAATAGTACGAAAATTATGTCATATATTTCAAACAAATAAGGTTTTAGCGAATTTTTGAAAATTATGCAAAAAAGTAAAATGCTAAATAGTTTTTAGGTTTTTAAGAAAACTGAGATAGCTTTCATATTATTAGTATACATTAATTGATAAAATTTCACCAAAATCAAATGATATATCTTTAAGTATTTAAATCTAGTTCAAATATAGAAAAAACGTGCATTACCAGTTAAAAGCAACAACGCGGTCCAACAACTAACCTATATGGCGCTGCCCCTCATTGAAAATTTAACTCCTAAACTCAAAAAAGTTTCCTAAAATAGAATTTCCATTAAAATTTTTTACTTTACTCGAGAAGCAAAATACCTGTCTCACTGAAAGAAAACTGGAACATTGTTTATAATATTCCATGTCATTGTAATCAAGTATATATAGGTCAAACTTCCAGAAACCTTTCAGGTAGAATAAGTTCCCATAAGAGCGATTGTAATAAAGGAGTGCTTGCCTCTACTTTTGCTGAGCATGTTTTAAATAAGGATCATATGATGAACTTTGAGAGACCGAAAACTTTAGCAAAAGGAATCGACTTTCATAAAAGACTTTTCCTAGAAATGATCCATATAAACAAGGAGCCACTTTCCATGTGCAAAAAAGGAGACGTAGAAAACATCAACATAATATACAATTACTTACTAAAACTAGATAGTGATGGTAATCGGTCCCCACAGTTCAATCTTTTCAGTCAGGTACCCTTTAGTCACTGTTCTAATTTTTATTATCACACTTGTACAACCGGGTGCGGAGTTTGCCGTTCTTGATTTCTACATTACATAAATTACATTACACCTTGACAGTTACGACAAACTTAAGTCACAATTTCTATCCTTTATCTACTTTTGATATAATAACATAATATTTTTTGGAACTGTTACCTATGCCCGCGGAACGATTACCAGTTTTTGGGCAATGTATTTTGTTGAACAAAACTTGGCTTTTTATGTATATTCACTTTAGTAGGTTATTTTTTTATTTTTATTTTATGATAAATAGATTTAAGGAAAGTCATTTTCTCTTTTGTAGAAGTCCTGATGAAGAGAATAAAATTTCTCGAAAGCTAGACTAATCAAAAAGAGTTTTCTTGTCTGGCCAACCATCCTTTTGACCCTACAAAAGTGCCTTAAACCTTTTGGGAATATAATGTCTTTTTTTTTTGATAAAATACTTCATCTTCTTCTTCTTCTTCTACCTTCTATAATAGGTCCCTGACCTGTTCCTTCTTCGATTTTCCTCATTCTGGACTTAAATTATCGCTCCACCTTTTCCGCGGTCGACCTCTACTGCGTGTACCACAAGGCGATTTATCTCGTGCGATCCTCGTCTATCCTCTGTCATTCGTCTTATATGTTTGTTCCATTGTGTCTTACGTTGTAGGACCCACTCATTAATGCAGTCTGTGTTGCATGATTGCCAGATGTTATCGCTTCTTTCTCTGTCTAGTAGCGTTTTTCCTGTTATTCGTCGAAGTATTCTCATTTCTGTAGTCTCCAATAGTTGTTTCGTTTTTGTCGTCTCTGGCCGTGTTTCTGAGGTGTATGTCATAATAGGTCTAATTGTGGTTTTGTAGATCCGAACCTTTGTTTCTTGTTGTAAGTGTTTGTGTAAAATACTTCATGATTATAAAAATCTAAAAGAAACTAATTCAACATCTATTATTTCTTTAACAGCAATCATTTTTTTTAATAAGTTAAATCGTAATGAGCTCTGTATTTTTTTTTCTCGAAATTTCATACGCATTTAAAAAATTCGTCTTTGAGTATTCTGATAATATGACTCTTATCTTAAACAAGTAATAACATTTAGATAGTAAATGAAATATTCCCCTTAATGAAGTTTTAAATTTGAGAATAGTTTTTAATTATACTATGCTAATAAATTTTCTTTTTAATTTCAGGTAATTAGGGCATCAATGTCATACTATACATTTTTACATAATGTAAGCAACTCGTAATGTGAAGGATATTACTGATACTGTCAAGTGTTTACTTTGGGGGTTACTAAAATTAGATTAGAAAAATTACACTAATATGAAACACTAAAACACACTTTTGCACAGAAGTATTAAATATCCCCATCAAATAAAACTTTAACTTTAAGAAAATATCATGTGTAGTAATTTATGTAATAGCAATTGTCTCGTTGTCAATAAATTTAGGCAACTCCCAGTGCTTTTGAAGATATACAATAGAACGAAAAATCAAATTTATGATTTTGGCGTTCTTCATTGTTTCTGAACAAGAGAGTTTTTATAGATTTTAGGTTCATCCTCTGGCCGTAAAAATCCGACCAGTTTTTTCAATACTGACAGGTATTTTAATTGTAATCCTAACTAGATTTCATATCTTTGAATATACAGATTAACTATTATTTCGAAACGATATAGTTTGTAAATGATATTTTTAAGAGGATTAATGCTAAATTGTGGGTATTTTTAAGCAACTTTATAATTAGAAAGTTCAGAGATTGTCAGTTGCTAGAGAACAAAATTAACTGTCAAGTAAAATTCTGTAAAATTGAAAGAAAGAGATATGCCAAATTGTTCCTTTAAAAATATTACGTCAGAAAATTCATAGACACCTGAAAACTAGTTATTTCTACTAAAGATATTTCCTAATTGTAAGTAGCTCAATAAATATATTAGAGATTTTCCAGAATCACATCTACAACACATAACCTGTATCTAATATATTAACTATATAAAAAAAATTTTGAAAGCATTTCTCAGCTCCTTATAAAAAACTGAAGCAACTTAATATATTTTGAAAAAAGAGCAGCAGTATCTAGTCCTGAAAAACACTTTATAAAATACGTCTTTGCGTTTATCTTAAAAATACCCTAATAAGAGATTATTGAGATTTACACAAATAATAATTTTAATTTCATTCTAAACAAGGCTCGAAATTATAACTTGCGGTTATTCTAGCCAGGAAAACTAGCAGAGAAAACTAAGATATATTCAGTGAATCTATGTTACCTTAGTATTTTTCTTATCTGTTACAACGTAACATCGAATGACACTAAAAAAGAAAATATATTTATTTTATATGTTATCTTGTTCGTTTGAAATGATAATATTTAATTTTAATTTAGAGTTCATCAACAGGATAATATTAAAATGATTAGGGCCTGTATCTAAAAAATAAAGCCAAATTTTTATATTTATCAGTTCTTATTCCTCTGGTCTATATAGGAAAAAATTAAAATATTTGTGGTCTTTCATTTATTCTTTAGAGAAGATAGCTTTTGAAGTGAATCCAGGTTATATGGTAAAAGACCTGTTAACAGTTACGTACCTCACAGTTGTTTTTATGACATTTTATTTATGTAAAAATATTTTTTTAAAAGAGCAAGTAAAAAAAAATAGTCATTATTTACGATCAATTGCGATCATACTGACTTAATATTGTGAAAACATGTTCGCGTTACACTTCTCAAAAATTTTAAAAAACGGCTGTGTGATCGGTCAAGTTCGATGCAAAAATGAAATCAAATACTAATTATATAAATGGAGTATATCTAAAACAACAAATATAATATGGCCGTATGCGTCGCAAGTAAGTTACATATATATATATATATATATATATATATATATATATATATATATATATATATATATATATATATATATATATATATAAATATAGCCATTCAGCAAATTGAACCGACGTATAAAATACTTAAAATTTTGAAGTCAGCAACAAATTAATACTGGCAAAATGTGATCTGCATAAAAAAAATTAGAAGTATTTTATTTGTAATTGCGTTCTTCGGCGGCTCGTATGTATATCATGTTAGTAATTATTGGTTTCATTTACTAATAAATTTGGTGCTCTATATTATTATTTTTTCGCTTTTTAGTGCATTTTTGATAGTCGGTTCAATTTTTTTACAAAAACTTTATTCTTCAATTTTTAGTTTTGAACTCGGTATGATATTCATAAATTATTTTAACTAATTATAAGTACTAAGCGAAATATGTGGTGTACCAAAAAAAGGCGTTTCCACTCCTTTTATAGAGAAATGCATGAAATAATAAAAAATTATAAGTGTAACTGTAAGCCCAATAAATAATATGTATTTATTAATTTTTCTTTAAAATGTTCCCAAGTTCTCAAATAGTACTCATTTCACCTAAAGTTGTAACTCACACTAAACTGAACCATAAAAAATTCTTTTATTCTGAAAATTCTCTATATACCAGTTATGAAAGAAATTAATATCAAACGAATATTTAGCACCATAGTAAATCCGCTATCTTGAGTTTGAAGAAATTAATTTAAGATTCGTAATGTTCACTCCAAGAATCATCCAATATCAATTTTGGACAAAACCGAAAGAAAGTAAAATGTTTGGTTCCCCACATTGTTTCTGCATATTAAACTGTAAAGAATTAACTTTATATTCTCAATCTACCACCCCAAAAACACCTAATACTATTATTGAAAAAATGTGAATTACGTAAAAGTTTCGTCTCCTCACACTGAGTCCAAAATGCTGAATTAAAAAAAAAATAACTCATAATCTAATCTTAGTCCGCACACTTGAAAAATCTCTAGTATCAATTTTAAACATAATCCGGAAATATAGAATTTTTAACAGTATATTGCTTCTGCTATATTGAATTTTTTTTAAATAATTTTTAATTCGTAATCTATATCCTTAAAAACTCACCCGTAATAATTTTAAATAATTTCCAGAGATGTGAAATTTTTAGGACAGCACATGGGATTCACCATGTTGAATTCTTCAAAAATACTTTTAAATTCATATTTTATACTCCGAAAAACCTCCAAAACGGACTTCCGAGTGAGTGAAATTTTTAATCCGCTATATTTGATCCATCATATTGATTTAAAAAAAAAATAAATTTAGTTTCTTATACCAATTTTAGAGTAAATCAACCAAAATAAATTTTTTGTCCGCCATATTATAAGAGCCATCTTGGAATTTACTAAACCAATTTCAGTCAAAATGAAATGAGACCACAGCAGCACCTTTCTGAATATAACCCAAAACATTTCATTCAAATCGGTGTCAGCGTTCCGTAGTAATCGAAGCACATGCATAAAAAAATATATGCCAGTAGAATTTAGAATTATAATCTTTTAGAAACTATTTTCAAGTTTTAGAACGTAAATCAATGGAAAATTTATATAGTTCTAATCTGAAACTAAGCACCATTCACAAATTTGGTAGTTATTAGGCATTGTTCACATTACTTTGATTATTGTAGATTTATCTTGAATAAAAAGACCCCAACAAAATTTATTTTTGTTTTATTTCAAAAACAAATTAGATACTTTAGGCGATTTTCCTATACAAGATTCATTTGAATTAATCTTCTGCTAATTGCAATTATAGACCAGGCTGCACAACTGTTAAACAGGGGGTAAAAAAATAATTCGTCACATCATACTGACAGCGGAATATTGTAGGTAATATCAGAAATAATGAAGGGAAAATAATTCGAACCACCGGCGATCTACTGGGGTGTACTACGGATGACTTTTAGGGGTAGAAAACAGTTTTTTGAGATTTTCGACTAAACCACACATGTTATTAGTTGTAGGTAATAAAAAGATCTACAACTCTTGTGGAAGCAATTTTTGTCCTAACTACAAAATTTTCCAAGAAAAATGTAAAAACCCTTTTTTTGGGTTTTGTTTTTTTTTCTTCAACAAAAGTGATTCAATTAAGCTCAAATATGGAGAGAGTTTACTTTTTGATGCCCCAAATAAGTGAATTTTTTATGTGCATGTGCAAATATTCAACTGTTGCGGTTTTATTTAACTTGAATAAAAAAAAAGTGTAATATTTCCTTTTAAAATTAATTGTCCAACAGAGTTCGGACTAGGCGCGCTCTTCTCTTTTTTTATTTTTACTTTAATTAAATGGAAAAAAATATACGGTACAGTTAGAAAAGAATATATAGTACAATGGAACAAACTGCCGAAAAATCTATAAAAACGAAAAAATGTTTTTTTTCCAATATGGGTTTCATGATCACTGTCAATAATTTACTTTTATTTACCAAAATTATTATAGTTTTATAACATCAATCTTTACTACAAACAATGGGTTAAAAAAGTTATAAGCTCATTAGGTTTAAATTATCAAATAAACAAAAAAAAAATAGTTTTGCTTGGCTGGAACTTGAAATTGTGTCTTTGTCAATTTTTCAGTTCCGATGTTATTTATTCCATAATAGCAAAGGTTCGACTTATAAGTGACCTTGTTTTTATTTATTTGTTTTGGAGCATATTAGAATATAATAAAAATGGAGCAATGCAAGATTCTTGTATTGTAAATAAAGGAGGGAAACGGACCGGAAGTAGATGTTAGCTTGCTTATTTTAAGTGAAACACCCTATATATTATTGCATTTATGAATTTTTACGTAAAATTCTAGACATATTTCATTTCGACATTAGTAGTCTTTTTATGATGTATTGAAAATTGTTAGTACAGATTGGCCAAAAAAAAAAGAATAAAAATTATATTTAAAAAATCATCTAAAGTAAATTTTTTCAAATAGAAAGCACCTATTTTCAGAATTTCATCATATTAAAAATTAAAATAAGGGTAATTTTGTATAGGGTTGCCTATTTCAGAAATTTGTAGTTTTCAAAATATTGGCAATTCAAAATTTTTCTATTATAAAAATACTATTGGTATTAAATTACACTAACGAAAATTATTTGAACTTATTTATTATTTATATAGAATATGATAGAGTTATTTCAAGAACATGCGATACATTCGCGGTCCAATATCCGAAGCAACAGAAACCAACAAAGATTACAAAAACCTTTAAGAACTTTGGATCTATAAAAGCTAAAAGAAATAGAAATAAACCAATTGTTAATAACACAAAGTTACAAAAATTCTTTGAGTAAATGTTCAAATTGACGCCCTTCAGCTTCCAAACATTTTTCGCACCTAAGCAGGAACTCTTCATGGGTGGCTCTTCTTATTGACTGGGGATTAAGTTTTACAAATGCTATTCTGACGCGCTGCATGCAATCTTCCATAGTGGTTAATGCGAGGTTGTATACTTTATTTTTTATTTTCCCCAAATAAAAAAAATCAGGTACTGTTAGATCGGGGGAACGAGGTGGCAAAAGATGTGGCCCATTCTTGGATATCCATCAGATTATCTTGGTAGAATTCTAGGGCGACAGCGCCGTCATTTCTTATAGCACAATTCACGTTAAACTTCCAAGACTCTTGAAAATTTAATTCTCTAAATACATGTACGTTTGTCGTTCCAATAGTGGGATTGCGTTGATAAAACAATCCATTTTTTATAAATTTGGCTTCCTCCGACCAAATAATATTATCCAAAAAACCAGCATTTTCTTTTGATCGAAGTAAAATAAATTGACCGAACGCTACTCTTAGTGGAAAATCAGTGCTTTTTGAATGTTGTACTATGGAATATACATAGGCATGAAAATTGTGTTTCCATAAAATCCTTAAAACTGATGTTTGAGATAATCCAGACTCTAATGCTACTTGCCATGCAGGTATTGTCGGATATACGGCGAAATATCCTAAAAGTGTAGTTTCAATATTTTCATTATCAACAACTGGTTTATTTCTATTTCTTTTTACTTTTATGGATCCAAAGTTTTTGAAGTTTTCTATAATCCTGTTAGCAGTTGGTGGTGTTGGTTTCTGTTTCTGTGGATATCGGAGAGCGAATGTATCGCATGTCCTTGAAGTAACTCCACATTGTCCATAGATAATAAATAAATTTAAATAATTATCTTGCGTGTATGGCAAGAAATAGTTACAATTCTGTAGGGTTCGGTTGTTTTATTTTCGCCACGCCTCGTAGTCATGGCCAACTAATAACAAAACTTAAAAGCCATAAAGCATTTTTGCAATAGAAAAATGTTGAATTGCCAATATTTTGAAAACTACAAATTTTTGAACTAGACAAACTTTTTCAAAGTTACCCTTATTTTTAATGCTTAATATGATCAAATTATAAAGATAGATGCTTTCAATTTGAAAAAAAAAATACTTTTGACGATCTTTAAATGCCATTTTTATTCTTCTTTTTTGACCACCCTGTACTAATAATTTTCAAAATATCATAAAAAGACTAATAAAGTCGATCATCGCCTACAAGAAAACTGAGCGAAATTAAATAATAAAGACTTTCTTACAGGAAAAATATATAATTAAGTTTTGGTCCGCAAACCTCATTTTTGACATACAAATTTAAATATGTCCAAAACGGTGAGACTTAAGTATATAATATTATACATGAAAAATGTTTAGAATTTTACGTAGAAATCAAAAATGCAATAATATGGAGAATGTTCCATTTAAAATAAGCAATTTGATATCTAGTTGCGGTATAACCGGAAGTGCCGCCATCTTGAAAATATTTTAGCCGATTATCCCTCATGCACGTTAGTACACTGTCAAATTTTCCGATTCTTCCTAATCGATCGATAAATTTTCCGGAAAATCACACTGTATAAATATTTTTAAATATAATTTTATGCACAATTTTTAATCTCATCGCAATCCGATTATCGAAGTTACTATAGGTTTGACTCAGTTAATAATCTTTAATGACGAGGTTCTCTCTAGCTATAAATAGAAAAGAAAATGTTAAAATATTTAAGGTTGAAGAAAATATAAAATTAGTTAACATATCCCATCGTGTACTGACACTACCATTGTATATCCTTTATTTTTAATTTCTTGTTCCATATTTACCTTATACTGCTCTAATGACTACCTACAGAAACAAAAACATGTTTCAACTGACTTTTTTCCATTCTAAAAAGCCGTCTGGACTGTTTTTCTTTGAAAAAGCTTTGACCTGACTAATTGATACTGTGAGAACTACGTACGAAACAGATTTGCTTTGAAAAAGGCAATTTTATAGTTAGGCATTTTTTACATAAACTTAAAAGCTTCTGAATTGACTTTCGTCAGTAACAAAAATGTAACATTGTTTTTTTTTTTGCTGGAATGTGTTCATTTCGATATCCTATAAAACATATTTCGATGTTAACTCTGAAAGATCTGTGCAAAAAAATGGCTGACCAAAAATGGTCACGATTTTCGGTTTTTTGAGTTTATCCCGAAAAATAAAAGTTTTATCGAAAAATGTTTCAAACAAAAGTTGTAGAGAATTAAAAAATCTATCGATATGGATTTTATGGGTGGCGCTACTAGTTATCGAGATATATTTTTTTTTCGAAAAAATTTACGGTTTTTGTAAATGCAAACTTCGTTCTATCATATCCTTTCCGAATTAGCGGCTGCACAGTTTAAATAAATGGCGAAAAAACATAATATATCCTATTTCATCATCATCAGGATGATGGCTTAAATGTACCATCATATCGAAAAGGAAGTCAGAACTGATCCTCCCCGCTACTGTGATCGGCAGTGATACATTTTTCGTCTCAAACTAATCACCGAAAGAACATCAAACTCTAACTTGAGACTGTCAAAAATCTTGAATAATATACAAACACCAATCTGAATCTACCGCTACTGCAAGTAACTGGAACTATGAAGAGACGGCTACTTCATTAATATCAGAACTTCGTGGACTAGCACTAGAGTTGTTGCAAACTGTTCCAACAACTCAACTAAAAGACTATGAAATATTAAAAATTGGGAAGATTTGGAGACCACATGGAAATGGAGAAAGTTTGCAAGAATATTAAACAGATATCCGATGTTTACCGAGGAAATACGGAATCAAAGATCAAAAATACAGCGCACGATGCGTATCAGGCGCGGATCCAAAGGGGGAGGCGGTGGGGGCGATCGCTCCCCCTCAAAAGCTTTGAGTTCAGGAAAATAGACCCGATTTTACCTCTTACACTATAGTTTTTTCAAGAACTAGAGAGGGTAATAAATCATTTTTTACCCCTTTTTTTTCGCAAACTACCTGTGTTCTTAAATCCAGGGTCTTTGGCAAAATCTGTTAGACTTTTTTTTTCAAAGGAATGGGTTAGAAATTTTATTATCAAAAATACCGGTCTATAATAATGGACTATTTGGGTTGGATAACAATAGATTTTTGTATTTGAATGTATGAAGTGTTAAAAAGGATATTAATTCTTGTCATAGGCGTCGGAAGGAGATTTATCACTAAGTATTTATGTCATAGAATATTATTTCGGTAATAAACTTAAAATAAAAAGTTTTTATATTATTTTATTCCTTATGATTTCTTGATAATTTACATACATTAGAAAATATAGGTAATTTTGACATATTTAACACAAATCAAAACTGTGTTTTTATTATTTTTAATTTTGGCATAGAAACCGTTTTAGACACATTCAGACTAAAACGTAGCCTTTTTCTCTCAAAAAAATCTAAGTTATAATTTAAATATTTACAAAATACCTATTGACAAAATTACAAGAAGTTAAACATATATAAAAAAATAAACTTTTCTTGGGGCTATCGGTATTTTCCCAATTTTCTGCAGTAACTTTATTCAAAAAATCTTTCAAAAGTTCAGTTAAATTACTAATTTTGTAAGTTGTGTTATTTCTAGCAACTCTACCTTTTACTTGAGAGAGATATTTCCTTCTCCAACGGATATTTTCCGGACGATCTATAAGAACAGATTTCCTATCTGGTTTTTCCCAGCAAAAATTAAGTTCTCTGAGCAATTTCCAGAGCTCAGTTCTTTTAATTTCAAGTAAGTTCCGATCTTTATTGATTTTAGTTAGAATTTTGTTGACGATTGGTATCTGCTTCTCATAATAAAATGTATGTACAACTCTTTTTATTGCAGTGTACATGTCTTCTTCCAACGAGGTTTTTCGTCTGCCTGTGATCGAATGTGGCTTGGTAGTACTAACAATTCCAATCGTTGTGTTGCTCTTTCAATATTCGGTTCATAGTAGATTTTCCAACTCCTGTCATATTGGAACACATCTGAACAGAGCTTTTAACATTATTATCTAGATATTGATATCTCAAGGCATCATAATCATTCATCGTAATAAGTTTTTCGTTGAGGAAAAAATGCCCTGGTTTAACGATTTTGGAATAAATATAGTAGTACTAACAATTCCAATCGTTGTGATGCTCTTTCAATATTCGGTTCATAGTAGATTTTCCAACTCCTGTCATATTGGAACACATCTGAACAGAGCTTTTAACATTATTATCTAGATATTGATATCTCAAGGCATCATAATCATTCATCGTAATAAGTTTTTCGTTGAGGAAAAAATGCCCTGGTTTAACGATTTTGGAATAAATATTGATGTGGAAGCCATATCTTTTGAGTATCTCATTAATCTCAAATAATATATAAAAACAAACACAAACAAGATAAATCACTAAGGACACAATGCAAGGTGTATTTTGCTCAATGACAAAAGTTAAATTGCACCATCAGAAATTATATTGCGGCACTGGAACAGGTACTTTGGAGATTTCGGTAACAGTTTTATTACTCTCTCTAGTTCTTGGATAGAGTATAGAAATGTGTATGCTTTCTATTGCCCCCCCCCCTTCCCAAGAGCTTTGAGTTCAGTAAAATAGATCCGATTCTGCCTCTTATCCTAGGAATGTGTATGCTTCTCGCATCCTCCTCACCTGTCGGCAACTTGTTTTTTCTAGTGATCGCCCCCCCCTCTCCAAAAGCTTCAAATTCAGAAAAATAGACCCGATCCTGCCTTTTACAGTAGAAATGTGAATGTTGCTGGTGCCCCCCCCCCCGTCGACAACTTGCTTTCGCTTGCCATACTGTACTTTTCTGATATCACCGCCCCCCCCCCAAAGAGAGAGGCTGGATCCGCCCCTGATGCGAGAGGTAAATTTGGTTATTACAGTGAAGCGTTGCACAGAGGTTTGGAAATAGGGGCTGCTTATAATGTATCAAGTCCAAAAATAATAGTCGTTACAAAAGAGGATAACAACGAACCAAACAATGAAGAAAATGTTATCTAAAAGCCTTGAGAAACTAAACACAAAAAGTAATACTTCACATTATAGAAGAATGTTACAGATATGGAGGAACTAGACACATGATAGGGAACTGTTGAGTGCAATTTAGGCCTCGTTCGCCATTCAGCGACCACACAGGAATACTAGGCAGGTATTGGCCAATAATGTCGAGAACACCCCCAAGAAAAGACCGCCGACCATCTTATAATTGAAAGAAAAGTCAATACTACCCGTAGTATCATAACTGTTAACTCTACTTCAGCTTTAACTCTGATAAAATTAAACTCTGTTGATAAATTTGTCTATAGAAGTAACATTGAAAATTGAAGCTGAAGAAACAGCTGATGTGATTAGTGAAATTGGACTAATTAGTGTTAGTTGGCGACAAACAAGATGAGTGTACTTTGAGTATGGACCTGATTTGTCAACACAGATTTTCTTTCAACAACAAGCGTAACATCCTGTAGTTAGAACCAATTAGATTTATTGAAGAAAAAATAACAAAAATTTCGTCATATTAAAAACTAGTTAAACAGCATCAGATAAACTGGAAAATTTTTCTCCACAAGAACTTTAAGAAGCCAAAAAACTTATTAAGAAGCATAATTATGTTTTTCAAGCAAAAATGGGTAATCCGGTTGCGTGTCCAATCAAAATGCCAGCAACTTAGAAAACTTCCCATAGCCAAATGCCGGAAAGTAGAGCTACTTAAAGACAAAATACTGAATAAGGTAGTTTTAGAAGAATGATCGTGTCTTGGTTGTATTAGGAGCCAAAAACGATTCAACTACTAGATTTTGTGTTAACTATAGGAAACCTAGAGTAACGTCACTAAGAAAGACAGCTAGCTATACTTTTTAGAATTAACGACACTTTTACAAGCTCGAGTGGATCCCATTGGTTCCTCACACTGGATCTATAAAATGGATATTGGCAAGTAGGCATCCACGATAAAGATAATGAAAAGACTGCTTTTTCCAGTTGCACTGGTCTGTATCATTCAAATATTATGCTATTGGGGACTCTGCAACGCTCCTACTATCTTTGAGCGACTAATAGAAACAGAATCTATGGGAAATTTTTCTAATAATTAAAAATGCAAAAGTTCGGCTTAATACCAAAAAGTGCTTACTGTTCAAGGAATTCATTTTTATATTTTTTTTAAAGATTTTTTTTATTTTAACTAGCAAAATGTTCTGGTAAATATCCGAAATATACTGATTATGCCTTAAGTTACGCATTTTTTTCGGTTTTATGTATATTTTAGTAACTGAAGTTTATAGCAAGTTTTTTTTTCTTACTTGTTCTTCAAAATGTGCGTAAGTTCTTGCTGCATTTCTTTTTTAGTACTCTAAAATTCTTGTTTTTTAGTAATTTTGGTCAAAAAAAATACCGCCTGTTTTATTAAAATGAGTTCTTACAAATAGATCGTAAGTATCTCGCCATCTATTAAATAAGTTCATGCCCAGTGCTGCAATTTCGCAAAGGTATTTTAATATTTTCCATTTGTAGATATACTTATCGTTGATCTTAATTTTTAAATCGGCAATTTGTCTAACTATTTTCAGTGTAGTTTATCACAAAGTAATTTGGGATTTTTGGGTTTACCATTAGTCTCGATTTTTTTAAATTATTAATATTGAATACCTATAACACGGTACTTTCCAAACATTTCTTTCTTTTGACATTTGGGAATCAGGCTGACGAAATTATTTTTTATGAATAGTCGACCAAGCAATGTTGCAAAATTAAAACGTAATTAATTTTAAATAATCTGTTTAAACATTCTTATCGATTTCTGGTAAAATTCCACTATTTTTGATAATTTCATAAATCAAACATACACTTATCCTCATTGTAGATTATTAGTGAAATAAAATTTATAGGGAATTTAGATTGTATTCCTTTATATTTTTAGGGGCTAGTGTAAACTTTCAGGTAAATAAGGTTCATTTATATTTATGATTCAGTTTAACGTTCCATCTTCAAGTTTCAGATTATTGGTTTGAGGTCGGCAATAAAATTTTTAAATTTCAACATACGTATAGCCGATACTAGTTTCAAAAGAAATTCACCATTGATTGATATCAGTTTTTAAATTATTCATTCTTTAAATGTAATAAGAATACTTTAACCTTATATTCTAACATTTTTTTTAAAGCTACTATACCCATATGATTTGGCAGAGTAGTTTTTAATTTGATATCCAAAAAGATGTTTTCATTTTTATAAATCGAATTGTCCATGGCCTAAAAGTTTTTACTTTTTTTTTTGGAAATTACAGTATCTGAAAATATTTTTGTATAAACCAAGGACAAAGTGCAATTATTTTACAAATTATACATTCTATTCCAGTTTTGTAAACTTTTTGACTAATTTTCATAACTAAAGAATAATGGGCGCTCCTCATTTTAATTATAATTATTAAAAATCTATTTGACTAAGTTTCCTTAGGAAAATATATTTATTATTTATTTTTTGATGGTTTGAAATATTTGTTTACGATAGCAACGAGGTAAAATAATCAGGATCGGCACTAACTGAAATGCAAATTTTTATAAATAAACAAATGATTTCACTGCCCCATTAATTTAATTAACACAGTGTCACAATTGAGTACGATATTTCCAAAGTAATACATTTAATGTTTTATTAGAAAGAAGTATTAAAAGATTAATTTGGGGTCATACTAAGATGTTTTTTGTCTATTGTAGCAAATATTTGATGAATTTATATCATTGTATAGTGGCGACAAATGAGGAATAAGGGAATAAACTGTTTTTCAAACCGAAGCGCCGTGGTGTGGCATTTCGCGTGGGGTTCTACAAAATCACATTATTATCTTTTAATATACATCACATGTCAAAAGAGAAAAGTTGAAAGTTTTAATAAATATAATAGTAACGTAATTTAAAATGAGCAATATCAAACATATCTGCTTACTTGTTACTTAATAAAAATGTTTCAAATCCGTTACATATGATACTATAAAAATGAACTATGGTTGGCTTGTATAACCAATGTTGATTTTTCTATTCCTATAATTTTGAGAATCGAAGTTAATTCTAATTTCTACATAAGGGCTTCAAACAATGCATAAACTATTTTTCAACATGTCGTTCTTTAGAAAGAGAGATCATAGTCTCGGCATCCTTCCTTTTTTTGTTTATGTTTGGATACCAGATACAATGTTTAAGACCAGTGCAACATACTAAGCTGAATTTCTAATTTTTTTTTAATTATGACTTTAAATAACATACTCGAAATATATATTATATTTTGTAAATAGCTGCTGTCTATTGTAGCGATTATTTGACAAATGTGAACAAATAGTAAGTTGATAAGCTAATAAACCTGAAACAAGGCTTTAGTCGCATAAGTGATTCTTTCGTTTATCCATAATCACAGTCTACGATTTTAAAACATAATATAAAGTATGTCATATTCATGGAACTTAAAAAGTGTTCTTGGCAATGACTTATGGAAATAATTTAAGTATTTCGATACTCTTTCTAATCGAGATCAGAATATTTATTATATTATATTTTACACCATAGGTTAAAAAGTTGTGATTAATAAAATGAACTAAATGATTTTCCATTA
The DNA here is from genome assembly GCA_034092305.1 of Diaprepes abbreviatus. Taxonomy (NCBI): domain Eukaryota; kingdom Metazoa; phylum Arthropoda; class Insecta; order Coleoptera; family Curculionidae; genus Diaprepes; species Diaprepes abbreviatus. The sequence goes on along the minus strand of JASJET010000002.1, from coordinate 14,031,746 downwards.
TATCACCACAGCTTCATTAATACACGTTTCCTATTTTAAAAACTTTACATCTTTATTGAAAACTGCTTTTAGCCTATTTGTTGTCAATTTATATTTTACAATATAATATACTCTTAAAGAAAATGCAAAATGCAACAAATTGATGTAAAAAAAATAGAGAGCATTTCATTAAAAAAATTTAAATTTGGTATTACATCTCCGCAATTAAAATCAAAATTAAAAATCTGACTACGCCACTGGATACTACAGAAAAAAGTAAATTAAGAATGCCTTTTTAGTTTTATTGCAGTTGCTTTGATAAATAAAATATAGGATATGAAAATTGAAAAATTCGAAAATCGCCCTGTAAATTTAAGACGCGAGGGCTGTAATTTGTTTTCGCCATTATAATATTTTCAAAACAAGAGGTCGGGAGCACTTTATCATATTTTTAAAATCTTTTACGGTCTCCCAGATATAAAATATCCAAAATGATACATCCTACCATAGCAAGTAAGTGAAAATAAGAAATCAATCAGCCTATCATTGTCGAAATAAGGAAATAGAATGTGAACAAAAGCTTATCGCCATGGCACCAACTCAAAATAATTGATATTTTACACAAATCGCTGATGGGCCAGAAAAGGTAAGCCAAAAAAAGGAATAAATATCGTATTACCGTCCTACATTTTTTGGTACGAAAATTGTTTTTTAATTTGGTATCAGCATATTAACATAAGATAAAAAGAACATAATTACATATTGAGTAACATGTCAGAATTACTATTGTTAAGCCGTTGCTTCAAGTACTTTGAAAAATATTTGAATTATTTCGTTTTAATCAAAGTAATTCATGATAATTTAATAAAAATTTTCGGAAGTCAGCAAAGTCTCAAATACTATGAATTATAATAAAGTTCATATACAAATTAAAGTAAGAAAATTTATTTCAAATTTAATATATGAAACATAGAGGAATATGTTAAAATATATTATCATCTGAAGCCGGACCTGAAATAAGGTTCTCTACGAAGCTATAAATTGTTAGACATTGTAATAAAAAGAGTTAAAAGTAAAGATGTCTCCGATAAATATAAAACAATATTTTAAAAGAGATTATGTGGTGTTAAGATTAGCTGGCATTTGGATAAATGAGGAAAATGAGATAACACCAAGCTGGTATAAATATTTTTCTCTTTTAGTTTTGGTATCTGTATTAACCTTTAATGCAAGCCTTTGGATGCAGATAATACAAAGTACAAGTATAAAAGAATGTGCTTCAGTGGCATATATTACAGCACAAGTAAGTTGTATACCACTAAAAGGAATTTTAATACTTAGATACAAAAGATTTATTGTGGACCTAATTGAACAATATGATGACGAATATTTTCAAGGAGGAGATATGGAAGAAATAAGAGCTTTAGAGAGAAAATTGTTCCAGTTTACTGTGATAAAACGAGCTCTTTTGAGTCTAGTTGTTACAATATACATTCTGTTATGTATATCACCATTTATCCTAGAGGAAAGACTTTTTGTTCCAGCATGGTATCCATTTGACATATCTTCCTCGCCAGGCTACCAAATTGCTTACTGTCACCAAGTACTAAATGTAGGGTTTATAGCTATTTTTGGTACGTATACAGATATTATCATGGGTGGCAAATGTACATTTATTGGATTACAGTGTACTCTATTATCAATAAGACTTGAGAGAATAGGTTCAGATGGAACCGATAAAATGAAATCTCTGATTAGATGTGTAGAGCATCATCAAATTATTTTAAGGTTAGTATATTACATTTACATCTCCGTAAATCTGTTCACCTTGGTTTTGGGATCATTAATTTTAGTGGGGCAAAAACAGATGATTTTATGTATTTAGTCCTGCATTGTGCCACTAATAAAATAGAAATTAAAATAGACATGATCTTGTAAGTTACCTCAAATCAAACTAAGCTAGTATCTTGCCGATTGGAGTCTATTTATAATGGGTTGACTCGATATTTGAAATTTTCCTTTAACTCAAATTCTGTCGCTTATGTAAGTTTGCTTTAGATATTGAAATAGAGAATAAGCCATCACCTATTTTTTTTTACATATGACCTAAAGTTCAAATCGTTGGCGGAGTTAAAAAAAAATTGAAAACAATAATTCAATATGAGCTAAAAATTAATAATTTCATTTGCCTAGTAGTAGTATTCTATACCCAGTATACTCTTAATAAAATAAAACAACATATATTAGTGCAATATCTTTATTTTCTTAGTTACAACCCATTTCCCAGGTCAGAGGCATAATAGTAAAAAAGTTACAACTTTAAAGGAATAATTAATAGATTACTTAAAACTATCAAAAAAATGTCAATAACGTAGCCTGAATTGACAAGTTTAAAGTGCAAGAATTTGTCAAGATATTGCGACAAAATCAAATATCTAATTAAATTACCGAACATGTTAAGTAAGAAGATAAATAAATATCATTGGCTAAATACGAATTTAATTTCAAAAAATTAAATTGACAATTAATATAACAATCAATACAGCATAATAAAATTTTAATATTCTGGAGACTTTGTGTGGGCAAACTTAACAGGTTTCATTTGAGCTCCTATTCTGCCAATTTTTAGTATTGATTTTAAAATTTGAAATTGAGAGCAGTATAGTCCTCAATGTGTCGCTGTATTATTTCATATTTATTCGCTTTGCAAACGACTTCACCAATGGTGTCAGTTTCAATGTGACTATGCACTTGAAGACTTCGTAAATCACTAACCAAAACCAAAATTTCTTTCAATTTGTTTAAACAGTGATTGTTTAAACAATTTTGATAATTAATGTAAGTATATATCGTTATAGTATGCTTAATTATATTAATAAAGATTCGCTTGGAAAGTCCAATACTATAGGGTGCAGTATGTTGTGAGCATGATGCATAAATAACGTCATTTGTTTATAACAAAATAAATTTATGATGGGCACATGGTATTATGATATTTGAGCTTCATTATTCGCGGTAAATCGGTTAAAAAAAACGATCAAAATCGCTCCAGAAACCAAGAAAATGAAAATTGTTTTCAGATATGTATTTTGAATTCAATTTTAAAATGAGATTTCCCCTCTTCTTTCATTTTACACGCGCGTGGGTGATATTTTTTTAATTTTTTATTAAAGTTTCCGAGAACATAAACATTTTAATATTTGTATGAAAAAAGAACTCGACAAGACAAAGTTTTTAGTTCAAGAATCAATTCTGTATTGTTTATAGATTCACAGTAACAGGCTGTCAGACTTGACAGTTTGTATCTTGGAAAGCAATTGACGGATTTGAAATTTTTTACGAAAAGAAGGGTCTCTTCAAGTACTTGTAAACCATGTATTGCAAAAAAAAATCCAATGAAAATCCGCAAGATCTATCTGTTTATAAGCAAAAATATCAACAATGTTTTTAAACAATTCCTGAAGGCGTCCAAATCATCCGATTTTGATTCTGAAAAAAGCGTTGGAAAATTTGAGTTTCCTACTATATGTCGAAAATTAATTGAATCGATCCTAACGAAATTTAGGGTGTTATTTTATCATGGTAAAAAGTTTCCTTTGTACTAATTTGAAGGTCCTCAGAGAAACTTAAATGCTCTAAAAAAATTGATTAAAAAACTGCATTTTTTACCTTTTTTTAATTATTGCTATTTTCCAATATGGGAAAAATATTTTGAAATTTTCGACCAACCTTATCTTATGGAAAATTTAATTACAAAACTTTTCTTTCTTTTCAACTTTCCTCTAAAATGATGCACAAGAGAAAATTTGAAAAAAAAACGTATTTTTTTCGTTAATTTTATATTTTTATTAATAAAAACAATGTTGCCCAACTTTTTGAAATGACGCATATCAAATTTATCATTATTTAGGTTGTTCTGAAGGCTCAGAGACTCCGATATTTTATAGATAAGCCGTGGTCTATAAGAATAACCCCCTTTTTATTATTTTTGTCATTAGAACACATGTAAAAAATAATTCAATTATCCGTTGGTATTCATTAACAACATTGCTAGTTTGTTGTAAAATTTGTATTAGATGGATTCAAAAACTTCTTTAGATACTTTTAGTAATCTTATAATATTACTGACGAAAATGTGTAAAGATTTTATTGGACTATATATTACAAAAATAAACAAGCAAAAAATACTAACAAAAATTGTTTAAACTTTTAGTTTTCTTGGGAAAGTTAATATGGTGTTTGGAACAATCTACTTCACGCAAGTATTTTCCTCTACAGCTAGTATATGTTCGACGATATTTCTTTTGAGTGTGGTAAGAAATTTTTTTACTGATATATATATATATTCTATATTTAATAAAAAATACACAACAATTGACGTTTCGCCCTTTATTTAAGGCATTTTCAAAATTTTTTCTTCCTAAAAATATTTTTATATAATTAACATTCACATATCTACAATTTTAAAAAACAAACAAGACATTTTAACAGTATTTAAGTTTATTTAACTTTTAAAAATATTTAATTTTACCGGTACACACCTTGACATTTTGTTATTCTATTACTAAATAAAATTTTATCTTTACAACGTCTACGGAGGATACATGGAATGCGAATGTGTTTTATTTTTTTATATTTTTTATATTTTACAATGCACAAAAAAACAAATAAAGAATACGTTTAGTTTTATGTTTAAGAGGATATTCAATTTTTGATTCTTATTCGACAGGATCGAATACTTAATATTTTTGTTTAAATTAGGCTTGTGTAAATGTGGCTCAAATTTCCCATATCTGTTCTGTCGTTAACAGTGTTTTTATCTTTTTTAATTTCAATCATTTCTTTTATCTGTAATTTTTGGTAATTCATATCTTTGTTTTTTATTATGGTACTGTTATAATCAAAAGTATGTTTTTCGTCCTGTGTGTGTTTGTTTAACGCTGTTGAGGCGTTTTTCGTATATTTATGTCTATTTAATATGTTCTTCAGCAATTGGTTCGTCATGCCTATATATTTTTTGGGACAATTTGTGCAAGGGATCGAATATATTACATTTGATTTATTCATGAGAGGAGTTTTACTTTTTAAATTTGTGAACAATGTTTTTAATTTATTATGTGACTTGTAGCATACGATAATATCGTGCTTTTTTAAAATGTATTTTATTTTTTCTGACAGCTCATAAGTGTATTTTTGTTGTTTATGTTCTATGTTTTTTTTTTGTTTTTACGTTATTATAAAACTGATATGTTAGTTTATCAATTATTTTGGTGATAGTCTTTTCGTTGAAATTATTATTTATTAGTGTATTTTTTATTTTTTGCAGTATTTTTAGTAGGAATTCTGGAGACGTTAGGGAGTATAGCACGATCAGACAGACCGATTATCATACTATTTTTTTTGAGTTTTTGAATGATTAGTTTAGATATCTACCTGACCAAGTTGGTTTGGTGTACTATTCAGTTAAAATTTTGTTTTTTCTGCGTGTCAAATTTAGAAAATTTATTTTATTATTGTTTTCTGTTTCGGACGGGAATTGAAATTTTTCGTTGAAACTGTTAAACTCTTGGAGAATTTCATTATTTTTATTTTGTGGTACGGCTGCTATGCAATCATCGACAAAACGTTTGAAAAATATTATATTAAAATTTAATTTTTTTTAAATTTGTTCCTCTAAATATTTCATTACTAACTGAGCAATGGTAGATGAAATTGGAGATCCCATAGCACATCCATCGAGTTGTTTGTAAAAGGTATGTTCGTACTGAAAGTAATTTGTATTTAGAACGAGGTCAACAGCATCCATAAAATTATTTTTTGATAGCGATGTATGTTTTTTTTAAAATTTCCCATTTTTCTGCTAAAAGACAAGTTGATTTGGTATGTTTGGTTACAAAGATATAACATCCAACGAAATGAGTCTGTATTTTTCAGGTAGGTTTATTGTATCAATAAATTTTTTAAAGGCGAATGAAAATCGTTTTTTCCTGTAATATTTGAAATGCAATCTCTTAAGAATTTTGATAAACTATAGAATGACGATTGTATACAAAAAACAATAGGTCTCAGTGATATATTTCATTTATGTATTTTGGTAGGCCGTTTATTTTTGGTGGAATGGCATTGTGAATAGTTAGCCTTTTTGCATCTTTTTCAGTTAGTTCTTTTACATTGAGCAATTTTTTTTATTAAGGTAATATTTTTCTTTTGATATAAGTTCTTTGGATCCCTCTTAATATTTTTATATGTATTTTCGTCCTTTAGTAAGTTGTTCATTTTTGTCTCATAATCTGCCTTGTTCATAACTACTGTTTTATTGCTTTTATCAGGCCTTAGAAAAATGATTTGAGGATTGTCTTTGATAAATTTTTTTGTTCGATTTAATTTCTTCTTTAAATTTTTTTGGAGGCTGTTACTTTTTATTGTTTGTTGTCTTATTTTGATTTTATGATAAGTTAAAACATTAGTTACTTCAGCTCTAATTGTGTCCTTCTTGTCATCTGACTCATTGCTAATAACAGATTCAATTGAGGCTATATATTCGGTTACTGGGATATCTTTTTCTTTTGTAACATCTAATGATAAATTTGGACCAAATGATAAAACTTCATTAACTTCAGACGGTATCGGGGTATCAAATATATTTTCGATCCATTTGGACCTGTCGTTGTTTGTTTCCTTACAGATCTCACGCTTTTTAAATAATTGGTTTAATTTTTTTTTGTGTCTTTTTTAAATTTTTCTATGCAACTCCTCAAACTTTTTATTTTCTAACGATAAGAATCTATGTAATATATTATTTGTTAAGTATCTCTCAGTTGTTTTAATGTTTTCTCTAATGGATGTATTCAAAGAATTAATCGCTTTGGTCGCCTGTGTAATTGATATGTTTAAAATACTATATTTAGCTTTCATAATGATATGTTTAAATTTAATTTCAGGGTACGTACCTGTAAAACAAATATGTGAAACATTCACGTTTAAAAACGTTGGAAATAGATTTAAATGTTTACATCTTAATAAAAAAACTGATAATTCCCTAAGATGCATTACCACGTGAGGCCCATGTGATACTTCTATTTCTTCATAAAATGTCATAATGGATGTTATTAGTAGCTTCAACCCAAACTATTAATATTTATTTTCTTGATTCTTGAACTATAGATTATATCATTTTTCCTTTATTTTGTTTTTTTTGGGGTTTAGGTTCTATATTTAATAAAAAATACAAAACAATTGACGTTTCGCCCTTTATTTAAGGCATTTTCAAAATTTTTTCTTTTTCACGGATGGTGGAATGTGCAATAGTCTTTTTCCGGTTTTCAATCCTTTTGTCAGTAGAAAAATGGACTTGTACTTCCAAGTCGAGCAGCCGTAGAGAAAGCATCACTAGAAAATGCGAGCTGAGATGTTGGCGAAACGTTGTGACGATTTTTCTACTGACAGACGGAAAAATACATTATATATATATATATATATATATATATATATATATATATATATATATATATATATAATGTGAAAGACGTCGGTGCGATAATATCTCTCTGCCTAACGCCTATATCTATTTTCACTTTGTTGTTTCGTTAAGTCTTACTTGAAGCAATGCTGTCTGTTGTATGTGTTGTATAATATTTATATACCTTGATATATTGCACTTTATCAAAAGCTTTCTTGCTGTCTAAGAACGCCATCCATTAGACAGTTGTGTTCGCTTACTTTTACAATTAGTAGTTTAACTATATGTAGATCTTCTATGGTGCTATACTTTTTCCTAAACTCACCTGGATCCTTGCACAAATATAATTCAAATTTCTGTTCTAGTCGATTTGTGAGAATCTTCATGAAGAGCAATAGATCTGGAACAGTGCTATGGGTTAAAAATTTTGCAAATCTGTTGGGTCTTTCTTTTGTAAATTTGGACTATTATTGAGGTTTTTCCGTTTTCGGGAAACCTTCCCTCGTTTTGACAACTGATATAAAGTCTTCCAAGTTTCATTTAGTTGTCACAGTTCAATTTTGCGCTTATGTTCACTAGGGCTAATTAATTTAATTTAACCTTATTTTGCAAATAATGTCGTTTTGGGCACCACAGTATTATTTTCCTTAAGTATCTCGCAGGGATTCTTTGAAAAAAAGCATTTCACTATGTACATCACATGGGTAGTTTATAAAACATTGTTGATGTGTATTGCTCTTGTGTTATTGAGTTCTTTTTCTAACCAACATTAGTTAAACATAGATCTCTCCCACAACTTCAGAAAGCAAACAAAGTAGATCAGGTTAATAGGAATGGCGAAACTGTGAAGAATAGGAAACCTTTCTTTAAATTTCTTCCACCATACCCTACCCCATTTATCAGGAATCACAGAATGATCGAATTAAAGATTACTGTATCTTAGGAATTACAATATTCAAATAGAAGTTGAAGTTCTTTTTGCCAGAAGGCAACAACAACCCCAGAACTAAGAAACACTGTCGATAATGGAATAGTATCATCTATCCCACCTAGTCACTAAAGGGTTTCATAATGTACAAATAAAAGACAAATAGTGGTGTACGCTACTCACTACATCTCGTACTTAAAAATTTGCGACGCTGTTCACTGCACCTCGTACTAAAAATTCGACCGGCGACGGTACATTATATATTTGCTGTAACCCGGTATCGATTGGCGGTAGGTAACGCCTTTTGTATGTAGTGTTTCCCTATGTGGCGGCAATAATTTCAGAGTCGTAACCATGACCGTGACGGGTAGCGACAGTTGTTATGCTCCCTTAAATATTGACACCGGTAAGCACCTGGTGGTAAACACGTTCCTGACCTCTACAGGACTACAAAGACTGACCGCATGTAATGTGTGTACGTGTATATTCAACGATGTTGCCCATACTCATATAGATCCTCGACAACGTCGACCAATAGCGGTAGAATATTAGGAAAGAAACAGACACTGTCCGTACTTCTAAGAGCCCCGACAATATCGATAAGATAAAAGTACATTGCCCGTAGTTACAAGGGTGTCCGACAAAGGTGGCCACCAGAATTAGGATGTAAGAAAAGTAGTGGATTGTGAAATACCATATACACACAAGCATTGCCTCACCTACAATGCTAAACCAGGAAGGCGCGGTCCGGCAAGTGACACGAGCAGAATATTTGGACATTTAATTAATCGTCAGCGCGGCCTTAGGTAGTTTCTCCGAATGGCGGTCGGTCGTTCAGTCGCTTCCGTGGTCCCACTACATCGGCAAGTGATGGCGTGGGGAATCGCTCACACAGTACTGCGATGTATTACCATATACGAATGCCCTGAAAAATTTCGGAAAATCTGATTTCCCGGCACGGCTCGGTTAAACTAATTAGAGAACGTTAGTAAGTGTGTGATTCAGTTTTATGATTAAGAGCCCTAAAAGTAATTTCTATGAAAATATTTAACATTTTAGGTTTTCCACAAGTTTCTAAAAAAAAATAACCTGGAAACGAAAAATAAAACCTAAGTTACTAACACGTTTTGAATTTTTTTATGAATAAATCAATGTTGATTGCTAGCAGTATTTTGTATTATAGAAATTGTAAAATATATCTTTATCTAGTATCTAGCCACTCTGGAAGTTTGGTTTTTATACTATATTAAAACATAAATTAATATATTTTAGACTACACCAGGATATGATTATGCTTATTATCTCCTATGTACACTTGGTGTCACTAATATGGTACTTATATGGTGCTGGTTTGCCACAGAAATGACAGCAAAGGTAATCCAGATTATAAATAAATTTGATACTAAGCTTTATTTTATAGTATCTAATGTTTTGCGAAAAAATTTCTCGGTTACCCAAATTATTTTTGACTGGTACCGAGTACATTTTATACTCTTCTTTCTTCCTCTCACACTTTTTTGCTGTCATATCGGCTATCATAAAAAACATGCATGTTATGAATTTTTTTACATGTTATTTAAAGTTAAATTTGACGTTAGCATTGGTTTTTGATACAGAAAACTTAATGAAAAAATAATTTATTTGTTCAAAACGATTTCGGAAGAAAATCATAAAATTTAATTTCCTAATTTTTGGCTTGTTTTATTTAATGTGTAACCTGTAATACGTAGCGTGATTTGAAATCATATATAAGACATTATTCATACCGGTCAAAAAACATTTTTAGTGGGATAACCTAAAATGCCCTATAAAGTGAGTAATATTTGTTTTCAATTTTTCCCGCACTCTTAACCCTGATTTATATGAACCATTGGGAGTTTTTTAAAAAACGCAAAAAAGCGTATTCAGACTGAACTACCAGGTATATTTCACGTTTTTTCTAATGTCATGCATACCAGGTAAGACTCTTCAAATTACTACCCAAGAGAGTATTGTGAATTACTCACAGCTGCAGGGACGGACTAGATGTGACACTCATGACCTCAACGGCTGGGATTAGCGACATGAATGAAAACTACCTAATTTTTAGTCAATAGTTAAAGGTATGTAAAAAACGTTGTCCAAAGTTCTTATCATACAGGGCGAAAAAAATTGGTGGATCATGAGTGTCATAACTAGTCCGCAGCTGTGAGTAATTCACCACACTTTCTTGAATAGTAATTTGAAGGGTCTCACCTGGTATACATCATATTAAAAAAATCAAATATACCTAGTGGCTCGATAATTATGTGTAAAAAACTTGATTCCATTTGCAGTTCCTTGAAAGCACATATCTCCGAAAAGGAAGCCTTTACGACAAAAGTTTATATGAACTTGTAGTATTTCTTCCACGTTTTTTTCATATTTGGGAGATGTCCCATATTTTTCCGGACACCCTGTATAAATTAGTACTTTATTACCTAAAATGAGTTTTAATTGATGGTGTATAAGCCAGTTGCATTTGCGAATTTTAGTTCCAAGTTGTTGCCGTTTATTTTAGATATTTATTTATATTTATATTTTTTTTATTTATTTAATATGAGTCCTTTATCCAGATATATACCCAAATATTTTACACTATCTGATTTTTGTAATATCTACACATTCAGTATCCTGTTTAGAGTGTGATCCTTATATTTCAAAAATGTTACCACCACTGACTTTGACCATTGATTTTTTTTCTCCTCTAATTAGGATCAATTGCTGATTTTGTTACGGTGTTATTGTTTGTAATCGGCAGCAATGTTAGGATTATATTACTTTTCCATTATCGCCTTATTATCGGCAAATAATGAATTAATATCGTGTCCCTTCATAAGGGTTTGAAAAATTTTCTTGTAGAATTTTTTTCCTTGATCACTCGATTAAATTGATTGGTGTGTAAGCAGCTTCTTTATTCTTATTTCATGACATTTGTCCCTTTTACATTATTTTTGTTTTTAAGAAGCCTGGTGAAGATATGTTTAAAATAACAATTTTTACACACAAGGAATAACCTTAATCGTTGCCCTCGATTGAATATTGCTGTATTTTGGATAAATCTATTTGCTACAAGCCTTGACTTCCTTTAGTGGCGGTGTGACTGCTTGAGAAATTATTTCTTGTTATCTTATAAAATCTATTCTCATTCACTCTTTATATAGAGAAATTTTGAGACTGATTCATCGCATTTTTCTAATTTCAACATAACAGGTATGTGTTTTATTTCTTAAAATATATGTGACATATACTATTCGAAAGTGTATTGATACTGTGTACCTATTATCCTGGAGATATATAGCTATTTAAAGCCTTACGATATCTTTTAAAATTTTCATTTCTATTCTTATCAAAAACTAGAAAACCATACCTATATATCACTTTGACACTTTGAGCTCATTTTTTGAAATTTTTAATAAATAACAGCCAGTGGAACATGTTCTTGGTGTTAACTCATTTCATTTTGCTTAAATATAATTATTAAATTGGCCTTCTCACGTACATATTTTTTCATTTGGAATAAATTTACGCATATACTAGTATATAAAATAAACATATATCGTTTGGTTTTGAGTCCAATGGTTCCGCAATATTTGACACATCACTTAAAGTACAATTATCGAAAATCTTAATGGGAAATAATATTATCTATAAATAAATATATTCTGGTGGATGCAGTAACTGTGAATAAATCTAAATATTTCTGAATCTCAGTCCGATAAAGAGATTATCGGCTTATGAGCCGTATTTCTGAAATAATATTTATTCTTAACTAAATCTCTCCTTCTCATCGAAATTGTCAATAGAAATTTTATGTTTATGTCAGACTAACCGCATCTTTACAAGATTGCTATTAAAAAGACTGCAGCTCACTTCAACAACCAATTAGATTTTATCAGCTAACCGTAATAAACGGTCTCATTTATGAAGTAAGACTGGAATTGGTATTAATAATTCAATAATTTAGGTTCCATTTGAATTGCATTTTTCTAGTTATTAATATTGCGGACCCAGAATCAAAGTGGTAAAACGTAAACCGAGAAACGATCAAGATCATTTGAATGCCGTTTCTAAAAAACAAGATTTATCTTATTTACACGATTCAAAAAATTTTAACTTGCCACACTACCCAAAGTACAAACTAGAGCAAGCGCTCGGGATAGAGTTAAGTCTAAAAACATTTAATTATTAGAGAGAGAAAGGTGCAACTTTATATGACCAAAAAAGCTGAACAACATGTGTGGCATATTTGTTAGTAAAAAAAAAACGATCAAAATGGATCAATGCTATCGAGTCCGTTGTAAATGGTATGCTAAAGGAAAAAATGTAAATAAAAGGGGTACGATACTTAAAGTTTTCTCGGGTTCAGCTATAAGAAACCTAGTTCCATCGGAGTTGAATGAACCAGAAGGATTGATTAAAATATTATGAAAGTATCTAAAATAGTTGTGGCAGTTGCACGTAAACTTTTAAAATCCACAAGAAGTAAACAAAAAATTTGCACTCCAAGAATTAAAATAATTCCAAAAATTGATGGGGTATTACAATTAATACCAATTATTACCAGATTGTCCGTTTTGGAACTGACGGAATCGCAGGTATCGTGCGTGCAGAAAAAAAAAACAAAGAAATCAAACTCTGAGAAGACAGGTACCATATGGCATGGTAAATTAAAAGCATATGGTTTACGTTTTAAATCATATTCATCATCATCATATCATATATTTATATATATTCGAGGAGTATGTGTGGGAGATTTATTACCTATACGGGGTCCGCGAAGAAATAAAGGAGCAATTATTACTTTAACTCATTGGGAGACATACGCAAAAAAGAACAGAAAATAATATACTACGAGAAGTTTGGAGATTTACCCCCATCTATAGGATTGGTCCACTATTTACATTACAGAAACAGCAAAGAACATTTACTTCACCTACAAAAGTTAGGTAATTTTTGGAACAGGTATTTTTATTTTTCGTAGAATGTTAAAAAATTTATAATAAAAAATGTCTATCAGCCTACAAGTTGATCGCGATAGTTACAAATAAATGTAGTTTTCTCTAAAAGTATTCTCCCGATACCGTAATTTACTGAGTATAACGTTAAAAGAGTGTAAGAATGAGAAAAGTTACCCGAACGTCTTAAAAATTTGCCTCGATCACTATACTACAATGAGTTTAAAAAATACGAAACAGATGGGCCCGCAATTGGGAGACTTTTTAGTTGTTTGTGGCAATATTAATGATGCTAATATTATATTGCTTTACAAGTTTTAATGGTTTAAATTTCGGCAAACAAAAACTAAAATAGTGAAATGTACAACTCAATTTTTAACCTTACCGAAAGCTATATCAGCAAAAAAACTGGACTTTAGAAAAGAAAATAGCATTAAAAAAATTAAAGGGGTTTGGAAATGTGATATTTAAATGATGAAAAACATGAGTTGCTTTCCCTAGTGAGTATTATGAAAATGCACATTATTAGAATCGATTTTACTATATGTGCAATATTTTATTTGAATTTAATAGAAGCTATCAAAAAAGTCTCAAAATATTATTTATATGCCTTTAAAGTCTAGCAGTTACCACTTTATTGACAACATTATTTCGCGAGTCTTAAACGACTACGGAGATGGTAATCGTGAAATTGGAATTAAAAAAATTGGAATAAGTACTGGTTTTCAATTTAATTGTCGACTGTATGTGATGTCTATTATGAAACAAGTATTGCTAAGGTTGTTATTCGTGGGTCGATATTCTGATGGATAAATGATCAACATTAGACCTACTGTAACTATATTTCTGGTCAAATGCACTACAAACTAATATTGGAAAAATCGCTATCAAAGCAAGCTGTAGTGTCCTGTGTTTAAGCAGATAACAGATTAAGCTGGTGATAGAACTAATAACCAACCTTTGCACAACATGTAGAGTATGCAACGAAGAGGACAAAACAGCTTTACATATCATCTTCGAATGCAAAGCTTTACCTATGGGAGACATGTTAAAAACTCGATTAATCCTGAATATCAGAACAAACTCGTGAACAGGCTCATCCACCTCATTAAGGCAACCAACCTGTTCACATGGAACAGATATAACAGGTAACACAATAAGTGGGTAGCCGGCAGTGTAAGAGCTTTTCAATCCTACCCAGCTACATCATTCAATCATCCAATCAAATGTTCACCATAAAAAATTCCATGAAACGTCATAAAAATAAAGCAAATGCCAGAAAAAATTTATTTTTAGTTTATAAGTTTATAAAACACGCTGTCTTTATCAGGGTCTATCAGTCGCAAATTAGACTTAGACTATGTAGTAACAAACTTTCCAAAAACACTAAATTGTGTGCATTGGTTATCCACATAACTGTTTTATACGCAAATTGCTTTCGTGACGTTTCACCAATTATGCGAGGATGGTCTCGTATTGCAACCTAATTGTTCTTAAAAGGGCCTTCACATATACCATATATTTTAGCATCATTAAACTCCCTTATTTTCGCACATGTTACCGGATTCATAGACTTAGTCATATCACTTTAAGTATGACCAAGAAGATTGGTGCTGCATTATCTCCCAGAAACAGATCAAATTTATGAATATGAGTCATTTAATGAGCATTAAGTAACGAAAAGATTATAGTTCATGTTTAAAGCATTTTACATTGTATGAATTTTGGTTGTTCGAGTATAATTTTTTTAATAGATTTTAAACAGATTCGAAGAGTGACTACACAATAAAATGTTTTTCGTATTTTCTTTTCGTTCTCTCAAATTTAGAAATATTTTCAGTTTTTAAATATAATTAGGAAAACGCGATAAAAATCATGGTTTTGATGAAGATTCAAAGCCCATCTTCGAAGACGATGCTGGTGTCGGGAACAATGCTAACGCTATAGCCCACGTAAAGCAATACCCGACCCGATTTTTGATATTAATTGTAGTTCTTTTTTTGATAGAGTACTATAGGTAAGCCTATACTTGTTAATGTTTACATCCAAGTATAAAATATACACAATAAAACAAAAATGTAAATATCTGATGTATACTTTTCTGTAATTTTTCAAAAACCTGAAATTTTCCTATGAAAATCAGTTGAATGCACTTTATTTATTTCTTGGAAGAATGGTAAATGCCAAACAAATGACTTTGTATGCTAATTATTTCATTCGCTATATTAAATGTTTCTCAATCAATATACTTCGTCATGTCAACCAGTATATACCAGCAACTATTTTTACTCTTTAAGCGTAATGAATCTAAAATAATTTATTATTAATTTTTCTGCTTTTGATTTATTATCGGTAAAACACAATAAATGATCGGACTGTTTGTTATCACAAATAACAAGTTTAATTGGAGTTATATTTTTAAAAGTATATTTAATTAGTTGCATACCATGACATACTGGTTAAAGTTCGCACTTCAATTAATCTCACCACACATGTCTTTCTCTTATCGCAACCTTTTAATCATCGTCCTCTGGAGTAGCCAACAAGATGCATAACACGTACGCCAGCTCTTATCTGTGGAGGCGAGAGTTGTGGTTTTTAATCTTATCTGTTCAAACTTTCTTTTAGTAAGGGCGCCGCACTGATTTTTTAAGGTTAAAACAGAGAAAACCTAACCATACTATAATAGGTTGAAAACTGAAATAAAACACTAATTCCTGCTACGTAACTTAAGCTCTATTAAGGTGAAATTATATTTGAAACATGAATAAAACACTAGTTTACAAAATTTGACTTTTTGTCTATTGGCGTGAATTTTATGGCTAATAATATTCACTTATGACCTGTTTTTGTCAAATCTTAGCTCAAAAATTTTTGTGCAGCTCTAGTACTTTTTTTTATTTTTATTATTTATGCGTATTTATTTATCGATAACGTGCGTATTTTAGTGTGTTAACATTAGTATCTGAAGCTTTTGCGTCATGAGTAGTTCAAGAAGAAGTTGTTTAAATAATCCAGATCATTTTTGCTATATATGTTTAACAATTGTAGAAAAGTTATATCAGAATTGGTGAAAAATACCTATTTTGAGTATTTTGGGATACTCTTAGATAAAAATGGAAAGTATTGGGCTCCTAATTGTGTTTGTAGATCGTGTGTGGAATATTTAAGATTATGGAAACGTGGTAAAAGAAGTGCCTTTAAATTTGGAACACCGACTATTTGGCGAGAACCACAAAATCATCTCGAACACTGTTACTTTTGTAGCGTGAACGTAAACGGTCTAAACATTAAAAATCGAGCTAAATGGCAGTACCCAAGTACCAGTTGTGTTTAGCGTCCAGTGCACCATTCACCTGACTTTTCAGTGCCTAAAAATATATCTGAACCGTTAGAACAAGAAAATGAAGGACCAAGCTCATCACAAAATGATGCTGATTTTGAAGGTATATCAAATGAGCCAAAATGATTTTCCCAAAATGAATTACATGATCTTGTAAGAGATTTGAATCTTTCTAAACAGAATTGTTGGCATCAAGACTGAAAGAAAAAAAATTAATTTTCTCAAATACTAAAATAACTTTTTATCGTGAAAGAAATAAATAATTAGGGCGTTATTTTTCCGAAGAAAACGATATTACCTTTTATTCAGTCATTATAAACTTGTTGATAAAAATGAGTTTGAAACAATACGAACCAAACGACTAGCGTTTATTCATTGACAGCTCAAAACGTTGCCTAAAATGTATTCTATTACATAATGGAAATAAATACGCTAGGGTACCTATTGCCCACAGTATAAAGTTGAAGGAAGAATATTGTAACATCTCGCTAGTCTTAAATAAAATGCAGTACAATGATCATATGTGGCAAATTTGTGTTGATTTAAAAATGCTGAACATTCTTCTCGGTCAACAAAGTGGTTACACTAAGTTTCCCTGTTTTATATGTCTTTGGGACAGTAGAGCTAAACAAGAGCATTGGGTAAGAATAAACTGGCCCTTGAGAAAAAATATGAAGCCTGGAAAGCAAAATATAGTCCAGAATTCACTAGTAGCTCGTGATAAAATTATCATTCCACCATTACATATAAAACTGGGCATCATGAAATAGTTTGTTAAATCATTAGATAAAGACGGGGACTGATTTTCTTACAGTTACCAAAAATTTCTTCAGCTCACTATGGAAAAGCCTGTACTTTTGATGGCCTCCAAATTAAACAACTTACAAAAGATACTCAATTTAGAAATTCTATGACGGAGTTAGATCTAAGGACTTGGACAGCTTTCGTCTCTGTGATGCAGAATTTTCTCGGAAATAAAAAATCAGAAAATTATATTGAACTTGTAGAAGACCTTCTGTTACAATTAAAAAATTTGGGATGCAATATGAGCATAAAACTCCACTTCCTCTATAGTCACCTAGACAGGTTTTCGGAAAATTTAAGAGATACGAGCGAAGAGCAGGGAGAGCGTATGCATCAGGATGCATGGAAGAGCGCTATCAGGGTTTTTGGGATATGAATATGATATCTGACTATTGTTGGTCTGTGACACGTCATTTTTCTAAGCCTACACATCAGAGGAGAGCTTTAAAACGAAGTTTTTTAGAACTCAATGATTAACTTGATTTTTAATAATTTTTTTCTTAGTAAATATATATGTTTTTTCTGTTTTATACCTACATAGCTGAAACTCAGAAACTAGAGCTGATAAAAAAAATCTATTCATATATTTGTAATTAGCATCTCATATGTAGTCAACAACAGCTATAATTCTATTATTGCTACGGCGTTGGGTTATTTCATTTATTTATTTATTTATTTTATAAGAAATCGACCTCTATGGATAGGATTATTAATAATTATAGGCGGAATGTTACTTAACAAAAATGGTATAAGCTTACCCAGATAGCCTTATAATGAGAGCTTAAAAAAAAATATGCATAATGTGAATTTAACCAAAGGAAACGTTATATTACTTTATGGTATATTATATTAAGTAAAAAATGGTTGCGGTTTGTTCAAATTTAAATAAAACAATAAAGTGATAAAGGCCCTATCCCTAATTCTTCCGGTGTCGATGGATAGGTTATGTCCATTCTCCTTCATAGAAAGGCAGATGATCTCAAGAAATGTCAAGGAACAATACACTCAAAGAAGCTCTAAAATAGATAGCGCAGCGGCGTAAAAACAATATAGAATTTTTTGCCAAAAAGATTCACCTCTAAAAGGGCTTTGGCTTTCAAATGGAAAAACTAGAATATGACACTTTAAACCTGCTAACTACTAAACGATATATGGCAGTTTTAACCCACAAACTTCAAAAGTCAATTTTTCTCGCCAATTTCTGCACGTCATCGAGCAACAGCGACCACAAGGATAAGCCCAGAATAAAATAATGCTCTCTCTTTCGAAACGGAGCGGACCTATAACAGACAACGAATTTGTGGTAATGGCTACGTTTACTCCGTAATATTAAACCATAACTTATAAAGGGAAAATAAAACTTCTAATTATACAAAACATCATAGCGTTAACGAGAGGAAATGTGAAAATGTTACGGCTTATTATATTTAGGTTTCAATATCGCAATTTTCACTGGCATATTCATTATTGGTTTTGGTTGTTTCTCGAGAATAATACGTAATACTATAAATATAGGTCAGGGATAACTGATGATAAAAATTGTAGCATATATAAAATTATTGAAGGTTAGCTCAAATACTAACACATAATTTTAAGGCCACACACCAAACGGGACCTAGTTCAATGTCAAGGGCAAAGTCATAGTTAACAATGCACACGTCCCCTCTCAAGGTCTAGTATACATCAATACACATACAATCACAATCAAAGTCAAGATCACTTGAATATAATCAGTGTTAAGATCAAGAGAAGAGAAAATTGAAAAAGGATATAGCCCACTACTTCCCATGAACGAAATTTTTGGACAAAATTTTTTAAAAAGGTCGCACTTACCCTATGTTCAAGTCTGATGTTTTATATTTTAACTTTCCGATTATATAATTGGGAATAAAGATATTTATACTTCGAATTCTAGATTTAATTATGTAAATAGTTTAGTTTTCCAACCACTTAAACGTCAGTCACGTCGATTTAGTGTCAAAGTTTTTAAATTCTGTTAAACGAAATTATTGAACAAAAGAAAAGTACACAAGATGTTTTAATGGTATAAGTTTATGTTAATTTTTTTGTTTCTCAATTTCCATGATCGATATTAATTAAATAATAGTTATACTGCCAAATCATTCCATTTCGTTACATAAATTATTAAATTTTTCTTTTGCTAAATTGTTTTGTAACATTCTTTACTTTTCTTATGATTGACCCACTGGAAAAATAGTTCATTGAATAAAGTCTACTAAATACATAAAAAAACTGCCTTAGAACTTATTTTGCTGTTGAAATCTAATATTAACAAGACGATATTATTATTTTATTTGTCCTATTCGTAACTTCATCTATAGATATATGTTATAGTCAGGTTAACATATCACTAAGCTTCCTTTGATAAACGGAACAAGAGAGTTGAATGTTTTTTAAATGCCAGTTCAACTAATTTTATAATTGTCTATAATGCAGGTATGCAAATCGAGAAATCGTGAGAGCTATTTTTGAGATATATGTTGTTAAGAGACGGCTAAAAGGAATTCAGTTTCAAACAAGAGCCAAAAAAGTCATGTTTTGGTAATTTAACTTGAAATATCCCCAAAGGCCAGATTCGATTCTTTGAAAAAAATTGCTTCTACTTTTTAAACAATTAAATCTCATAGATCTGTTTAATTAATGAGAAATAGCGTTGTAAAAAAAGACAGGGAGAAACTAAGGATATAGGCAGTATTTGTCGTTAAAACTTGAATTTATTTATATTTCTAAGCAACAAGCGAAAGTAGATATTCGATTGTTTATATATTTTAGAGCGAAGCTGTTCCTAACGCAGCTTTTAACTCCAATTGGATGGAAGGAAGTAAACAGTTTAAAAAAGATTTGATGTTCTTTATTTGTATAACTCAACAACCAATGAAGTTCAAAGCCGTTCTTTTTGAAATATCCACGGCAGTTTATCTGGCAGTAAATATATGCAAAAATAACTATGCACTTTAACTATTCAGTTTCAAGTATTTGTGAGCACATAATGACATTTATTTAAGGCTTTTGAACTAAGAATATTTTATATTATTACACTAGTATATATTTATTTATATGGTTTATACAAATCTTTACACTTATGCGGTAATACCATAATTCACATTCAAGTAATGTTGGACCTAGATGTTGGAGTAGCTGTATTCGCATATAAAATTTTTATAATAGTTATGTTTAACCCTAAAATCTGACAGTGATCAATGAAAATCAGATTTGGCGACATCTCGTTTTAACTAAATAGAGGTTGTGTTTCCGTATTTATTGGATTTTTATCGAATAATTATTGCGTTATAATGAAAGTAAAGAAAAACATACTGAAAAAATATTTACAGAAACATTTTAACTTTTGGAGCCAATCTAGTTCCCACTGGTTGGAGCTTCTAGTTAGTCAGTTTTACTTAGCTCATGATATTGTTATAATTCTATTTCATATTTAATGCAAAAAAAGTACAAAAACCTAGAGATAACGCTTATTAACAGGTTGTACACCGAAAAAATCAAGAAATAGACGGATTTTGTATTTCAGTGTATATTTTTTAAATTATTACCATCGGCCAAGCGCTTTCGGTCTAACTTAAACCATCCTCAGGGCTCAGACTTCGTCAAAGGGCACACCTTAACCCTGCCAGTCTGAGAACAGTCCCCAACAACGCCAGCGTAGCCCCCACACAGAACAAGTCATGTACAATTTAAAAATATTTAGGTTATCCTAACGAGAATCAGATCCAGAATTATCAATGGATGTTTAACAACCGAGACAATGTAGCACTTATCAGGGGATGCCAAGCATTTACCTCATCTAAGTACACGGAAAGACAAGATTCAACCGCCAAGAACATCCATAAAGAGTTGGCAGAGAAATTCAAACTAGTAGAAATACAGCTCGGAGGTAATACTGGAGAATAACGAGTTTAAGCTGTACTGGGATCGAATTGAGCATATGGATCATACAGTTGCATATAAAGGCCAGATCTGAATAAGAAAAAAAAATATTACAGAAGCAATATTTCCGCCAGACAAGTGATACACATTTTCTGTTTCTAAGTATGTGTAGTTAAGAATAAACCTGATAGCATAAGGAGCTTTTATTCTAGCATAGTGTTTTTGAAGTAGCTTCTTCTTTCACAATCTTAAACTTACATCAATATAAAGGTCTATTCAGAAGCCGAGAAATCTAAATCATCATCCCCCAACTTTCAGCTTCCTCAGGTTCAGTAGGATCAAAATAATACAACGGCTGCGGGTACTCAGCGTAAGACTGTCCGTGTGAATCTGCAGTAAAATCAAATATCTCAAATGGATATATTGATAATAGAAGAAGCTCAATGAATAATCCTTGGGAGATACGAGACACTATACTTTCCGCAGCTGAGAGGCTGTCATCCATGAAAACTCTCTGTTCTCTAACTGTGAGATATATATCCAAAAAAGACATTAAAACTTCATCAAACTTTAGATATTGTAACTTAATGAAAGAAAGTTAGTGGTCAAGCACGTAAAAGGCCTTAGAATAATAAAATGAAACAGGGATAACTGTGATATTTTTACCAAGAGCCCTCAATCAAACAAACTACTACGCTTAAGGTGATTTTAACATGTAAACTTCTTCAATACCATGAAAAGTACAGGTAACATGCTAACTGGATGAAACTCATATCAGATAGATTTTTAACTGTCGGCGCTGGGCAAATTTTCGAATTCTTCAAAATTTGGAGAAATTTGTACGAAGCATAAAACAATTAATTAGAGAACCCAGTATATCAGGAAAACCAAATTTCATCATAAAAAAAATAAGATCATTACACCTGGAAACATTTGACTTAATAGTGTGATATTCTTTTGAATCGACTCGGTGTTAACCATAGAACAATGTAACCCTCTAGCATCTTAGTATCAGATCGTTATACAAAAAACTACTTTGTTATTATAACTATTTTGTTTCTAGAATACACTCATAAAATAATCACTCAATGTATCTGGGATTAGGAGAAAAGACCGGCAATGTATAAATAGCAGTAGAACAAACTTTCATCTACCTCAGTCCTTTCCAGAGCTCTCTTGATCTTTTCGATAATAAAAAACGTCAACATAACCCATTTGGTTTCTGCAAACTGATGCGGGAGCAAAGTTATGAAACCCTCTATTAGCCTGAACAGCCTCCAGAGTTTTGCTCATCCTATATCTCACTCTCGCCCTATCCCTCTCTCTAACAGTAAATCTTAAAGCACGAGTTAACTACCATACAGGCAGGGGCAGATCCAGCCTCTCTCTTTGGGGGGGGGGGGCAGTGATATCATAAAAGTACAGTATGACAAGCGAAAGCAAGGTGTCGATGGGGGGACACCAGCAACATTCCCATTTCTAGTGTAAAAGGCAGGGTTGGATCTATTTTTCAGAATTTGAAGCTCTTGGAGAAGTGGGGGGCGATCACAAGAAAAAACAAGTTGCCGATGGGGGCAAGGATGCGAGCAGCATACACATTCCTAGTATAAAAGGCAGAATCGTGTCTATTTTCCTGAACTCAAAGCTCTTAAGGGGGGGGGGGGGCTACTGCAAAAAAAATAAATTGTCAACGGGGGGAATGCCAGCAGCATACACATTCCTAATATAAAAGGCAGAATCGGTTCTATTTTCCGGAACTCAAAGCTCTTGGGAAGGGGAGGGGATCGCAAGCATACCACATTTCTATACTCTATCCAAGAACTAGAGTCAGTAATAAAACTGTTATCGAAACCTCCAACGTACCTGATCCAGTGCCGCAGGTAACTGAGGACTGCCGTAAATCTAATTATATTTGAGTATTATAAGCTTTTATAAATTTACTGCAACAATAAAATTTCTGATTGATCAATTTAATTTCTGTCAGTGAGTATAGTACACCTTACAGTGTGTCCTTAATGATTTACCTTGTTTTTGCTTGTTTTTATATATTATCTGACATTAGTGAGATACCCAAAAGATATGGCTTCCACATCTATATTTATTCCAAAATCGTTAAACCAGGGCATTTTTTCCTCAACGAAAAACTTCTTACGATGAATGTTTATGATGCCTTAAGATATCATTAACTAGATAATAATGTTAAAAGCTCTGTTCAGATGTGTTCCAATATGACAGGAGTTGGAAAATCTACTATGAACCGAATATTCAAGGAGCACCAAAACGATTGGAATTGTTAATACTCCCAAGTCACATTCGATCACAGGCAGACGAAAAACCTCGTTGGAAGAAGACATGTACACTGCAATAAAAGGAGTTGTACATACATTTTATTATGAGAAGAAGATCCCAATCGTCAACAAAATTCTAACTAAAATCAATGAAGATCGGAACTTACCTGAAATTAATAGAACTGAGCTCTGGAAAGTGCTCAGAGAATTTAATTTTTGCTGGAAGAAACCAGATAGAAAATCTGCTCTTATGGATCGTCCGAAAAATGTCCGTTGGAGAAGGCAATATCTCTCTCAAGTAAAAGGCAGAGTTGCTAGAAATAACACAACTTACAAAATTAGTAATTTAACTGAACTTTTAAAAGATTTTTTTGAATAAAGTTACTGCAGAAAATTGGGATAAATCCATATAATAAAAGAATAAAAGCAAATGTAGAAAAAGAGTAAAATCTACGTAAGGCAAATGTCTCTCGAATTTTCAAATACAGGTAGATGAGAGTCCTTGAAAGGCATGGAGAGGTTTTAACACTCGCGTGATATACTAGTGTTCGCAACACCTGTTTTTCGCTGAAAGTTCAAGAGCAAGATGATAGTGTTTTTTTACCATGTACCGTTGAGGTGCATGCGACACTTATTGGCAATTTTGGGAAGAGATTATTGTATATGGCGCGAAACAATACATGGAGCGAAAATGGATTAAAATAAACTTAACTTCAGTTTGCTTAAACATAAATGTAAACGTAGAGATATGTTAATTTTACCCAGAAATATTTAACTTAAATTTCATTATTCGGAAAGACGGAACATACTGCCCACCTAAAATGGTAAACATTTTACACGAAAGAGAAAAAAAATAAAAATAAATTCCAAAAAGATAAATTAATACTATAAAAATTAATATACTTACTTAATAGTCTGACAAAGGACCGACCTTACAAACGAGACATTTAAAAGTCCCATTTTTAGTTTTCAAGATAGTACCAGAAGGACAATAACACCACGCCCCTGGTTAGAAGTATATAGAATAAGAATATTCTACATGTTATCCTTTCCAAAAATCATGATGCGTTCATCGTAAAAGCTGCCATCGTGAAAACTTTCCCAGGTTAACCTCTGTTGGATCAGGTTTAGTAATACAATTAAGAAGTTGTAAACATTAGAAATAGCTTGGGAATAAATCGCTTAAATCATTAGTGTTAATACTCAATGGACACAATGGTAGCGAGTTTAAAACGGCCTGAATAAAGACTAAAGGTGTCAAAAACTCTTCGTAAATCATGATGTAACTATATTCCATAATACGACGGGATAATCGATGATCATTGGGTAATAAGCAAGGACATTTACAGTGATTAAAGAGTGTAAAATGAGTGAGAAGTCCGCCCACCCTGAGAAGACCATCTTGATTAAGAAATTTAAATAGACTAAGTTTTTAGAATATTTTGAGAGTAAATATAAATTAAAAATTTTATTGATTTCTTTCGCAAAGGAGAAAGATAGGAACCATCTAATCAAAATTAAAGGAGCCTTATCTAGAATTCCTAAAGAAAAAGTGATTTTTTGAGTATTTGTGGGGGTTTTAAGATTTGAAATAAATCGTAGAACATAAACAAAATCACGACTTATTTTTGAAAAATAGGAAAACCGTTTAATGAGGGTATCCCAAAAATGGGAAAGAGAAATCAAAGTCAGAGAGGTTTGCGATTTTTAAGAGTTACAACAATAAATTTTAAGTGTTTATTGCAGTGAGGTTGAAAATGAAAAATTATAAAAGAGGTCCCGCCCACCATTTCTTCAGCCGGATTAATTCTGGCGAAAGAATATCTTGAGCAGCGCAATCTGCCGGATTTTCGTCAGAAGTTACGTGGGACCACTGACCTGGAGACAACCTTCTGTACATAGTTCATCGGTTACTTACAAGAGTAGTCCTTTTATGAGGAAAAGAACGAATGCAGGAGAATTCTACGTTTAAATCCGTCCAGGGAAATATTAAAGTGATATTTATAACATTCTTATGTGCACGAGCCAAGGTAATATCGGGGAGTAGGACTGCTGTACAGACTTCAATTAGAGGAATAGACACCCTTTTAAAAGGTGCAGCACGTGATTTGGGACGTAGAAAAAATACATTAACTTTACCACGATTTGAAATTATCGTCGGATAGACATTTGCAGTATATACGATTTCAAAGTTACTATAGAATTTCAGATATTGAAGAACAACTTGTCGAGCCTAGGTGAGCAATAACAAGGAAAAGAGATCATCGTGGATCGATGACCAAATGTAAGTTATAAATTTTGGAACAGGTCACGATCAGAATACCATAATTCATATATAAATAGTTTAATCCACACTGTGCTAGGAGTCCAAAAACTCAGCGGATCAAAAATTCGAGCCAGATTAGAGAGTACATTACGTTTGGTACACTGTATATATTTCTAGTTAATTTTATAGGTAAAAATATCACCAGATGGACTCTATTGCAAGC
The DNA here is from genome assembly GCA_034092305.1 of Diaprepes abbreviatus. Taxonomy (NCBI): domain Eukaryota; kingdom Metazoa; phylum Arthropoda; class Insecta; order Coleoptera; family Curculionidae; genus Diaprepes; species Diaprepes abbreviatus. Next base: position 14,005,577 of record JASJET010000002.1, on the reverse strand, counting down.
CTAAAATTTTTAAAGTAGATTCGCTTTCTTTATCAAGAGAGAGAGAATTGGGTCGATAAAAAACATCCGTTTAAGGGAGAGAGAAGAGGGTGATTACTCGCCCACTTTCTGAGTTCAAAACCACCTAGTGCAAAAAGTTCAATCAATTCCTTTTGCAGTATAAACGCGGATTCGACAGTATCTGTTCCTGAAAGTATATCACCTACATAGATTTCGTTTTCCAAGACTTTAGCAGCTTGAGGGAATTGATTTTGATAATCACGAGCCAACTGAACAATCCTTCTAATAGCTTGAAGAGAAGAGGCAGAAACACCATACATGACCGTGTTTTTAATCCTGTATGGGTTCAGATTTTAAAAATCTCCAAACAATACGCTGAAAATCTCTATGACATTCAGACAGAATAATGTGTCTAAACATCTGTTTTATATCGGCGGTGAAGACAACCGTGTACATACGAAAACATAGAAACGGATTAAAGATGTCTCGCTGAAGCTTGGGACATATCAACAGAGTATCATTTAAGGATATATGTGCTGCCTTCGCCCAGGCATCGAAGACAACAGGAAGTTTAGTGGTGGAGCTTTCTGGTCGAGCAAGGTAGTGATAAGGAATGTAATATTGAGATTGAGAATGGGGTATAGGCCAAGCAAGATATAGTCACGCATGGTTCTGGTTCTCAAATTTTTGAATACAGATAAATGAAAGTCCTTAAAAGGGAGTTGAACTATATATCGACCATTTTGATCTCTAGTGACAGTCTCAGAAAATATCTTTCCGGCAGCAACTTCTTCAGGAGAGAGAGAAATAACTTGAGGAACTTGTTCAAGTTGTAAAAACATTTTACAGTTTCATCAAGAGAAAGGGAGATTGTAGAATACAATGTATTCTCAGAAGAAGCTAATGGTGTCGTAGGCATCCAAGGTAAGTATTAAAGGCCACAGGTTCCTCAATAGAGTTAGGAATATGACCTGCTTTAAAACGGAAACCAAAGATATCACAACCAAGGAGCATAGCAACTGGTCTCGAGAGAATAAATTTATCATCACCTAATTGCAAGTGAGAGAGGAATTACTAAAGTTATTTTTAGATCATAAGGGAGCATGTTGCCACAAATTGAGAAATGACTGTAAAATCAGAGTTAGTATATAACTTAAATTTAATAATTCGGAAAGACGGAACAAATATAATATTTTTTAGAACCGTTACCTCCGCTCCAGGAACGGTTACCACTTTTTGGGCAGTGTATACTTTATCTATTCAAACCTACTTTTGGCGACAACTGTCAATTGCCAGTTTCGTTCATTCATTTTGAAATAGCATTTCAACAGCGTCCATGTGTTCTCAAATCCGGAGGAATCCGTGAAAGCCGCATAAACATATATAAGCCATCCGGCGGGAGGTAGGCGAAGCCGCGTTCAGTATTTGCATGCTTCCTTCCGATCTGTCCTTTGCACAGCCAGTTGCATGTATGTACCCTGATGAGTCTAGTAGAGACGAAACATGTACCTCTACCGTATCACTGTGGCGGGGAGGGTAAGTTTTGACTTTCTTCTCGGTATGGTGGTACAGGTGGGCCATCATCTCAATGGTGGTGGGATAGGATAAATTGCGTTTTATAACAATTTATTCTAACTGTGCAACCTCTAACATAGAAAGGATATGATGGAGAGAAGTTAGCATTTACTGTTCGCATTTTACTTCATTCAAACACGGAGCTGCATATAGTTGTATGTTTGCTGAATGTGATTTCAGCACTACAACTGCACAATATGGATATATCCACTGCTATTGCATCTCACATGGAGGAATCCGTGAAAGCTGCATAAACACACACACACATATATATATATATATATATATATATATATATATATATATATATATATATATATATATATATATATATATATATATGGGAGAATATAGGGAATGTAGTGTTTTTTTAAATACTTTATGATTATAAAAATATAAGAAATAATTCAGCATTTAAAAAATTTATCTTTGAGTATTCTGATAATATAAATATTATCTTATACAAGTAATATTATCTAAATGGTAAATGAAATATTCCCCTCAATGAAGTTTTAATCTTGAAAATGGCCTTTAATTTTACTATGCTAATAAGTTTTCTTTTTTGATTTTAGGTAATTAGGGCATCAATGTCATACTATACATTTTTAAATAATATAAGCAACTCGTAATGTGGAAGACCTTATCGATACTGTCAAGTGTTTACATTATGGGTAACTAAAATTAAATTAGAAAAATTGCACTAGTATCAAATAAAATTTTAACTTTAAGAAAATACTAAGTATGTTAATTTATTAAAGAAAATTGTTTCGTTGTTAATAAATTTAGGCAACTCCCAGTACATTTGAAGATATACAATAGAACGGACAATGAGATTTATAGTTTTAATATTTTTCATTGTTCCTGAACAAAAGTTTTTATAGATTTTAGGTTCATCCTCTGGACATGAAAATATGGTTAGATTTTCCTATACCGACATGTATTTTAAATGCAATCCTAACTAAGTTTCATATCGTTGAACATACAGATTTACTATTATTTCGAAACAATATGGTTCGTTAAAGGTGTTTTAAGAGTACTAATGCCAAATTGTGGGTATTTTTAAATAACTTCATAATTAGAAAATTCAGAGATTGTCAGTTGCTAGATAACAAAAAAAAACTCTCAAGTTAAAATTCTGTAAAACTAAAAAAAAAAGATATGCCAAATGGTTATCTTAAAAATATTGCATCAAAAAATTCATAGACACCTGAAAATTAGTTATTCTTACCAAAGATATTTCCTAATTGCAAGTAGCTCAGTAAATATATTAGAAATTTTCCAGTATTTCATCTACAACACACCATCTGTACCTAACATATTAACTTTATTATTATATTTTTGGAAGCATTCGTTAGCTCCTTATAAAAAACTGAAGCAACATAATATATCTTGAAAAAAGGCAGCAGTATTTGGTTTTCCTGAAGAACACTTCACGAGATAATTCCTTGCGTTTATCTTAAAAATATCCTAATGAGAAATTATTGCGATTTCCACAAATACTAATTTTAGTTTCATTCTAAAGAAAGCTCGAAATTATAACTTATTCCAGCCAGGACAAAAAGCGGAAAAAACAAAGTTATCAGTGAATCTGTGCTACCTTAACATTTTCTTTGTCCGTTACAATGTAACTTCGAATGATACTGAAAAAAATATATATTTATTTTAAATATTATGTTATTTTTTTGAACATATAATAATTAATTTTAATTTCGAGTTCGTCATTAGAATAATATTAAAATGATTAAGGACGGTATCTAAAAAATATAACCAAATTTTTATATGTATGCATCAGTTCTTATTCGTCTGGTCTATATTGAAAAAGATTAAAATTAAAATATTTGTGATTTTTCATTTATTCTTAAAAGAAGATTGCCTTTGAAGTGAAACCAGCTTATGTGGTAAAAGACTTGTTGATAGTAACGTACCTCACAGTTGTTTTTATGACATTTTATTTATGTAAAAATATTTTTTTAAAAGAGCAAGTAAAAAAAAATAGTTATTATTTACGATCAATTGCGATCATACTGACTTAATATTGTCAAAAATTGTTCGCGTTCACTTCTCAAAAATTTAAAAAAAAAGGCTGTGTGATCGGTCAAGTTCGATGCAAAAATGAAATCAAAAACTTATTAAATAAATGGAGTATATCTAAAACAACAAATATATTATGGTCGTAGGCGTTACAAGTGAGCTACATATATATATATATATATATATATATATATATATATATATATATATATATATATATAAATATTGCCATTCAGCATATCAACGTATTTTAATTAAATTGAACCTACGTATAAAATACTCCAAAAAATCTAATAATAACAGTATAACAACAATTTAAAATTTTGAAATCGGCACCAAATTAATACTGGCAAAATGTGATTTGCATAAAAAAAAATTTATAAGTACTATATTTGTAATTGCTTTCTTCGGTGGCTTGAATGTATATCAAGTTAGTAATTATTGGTTTCATATACTAATAAATTTGGCGCTTTATATTATTATTTTTCGCTTTTTAATTTTTCTTTAAAATGTCTCCAAGTTCGCAAATAGTACCCATTTTACCTAAAATTGTTACTCACACGAAACTGAACAATAAAAAATTCTTTTATTCTGAAAATTCTCTAAATACCAGTTATGAAAGAAATTATATCAAACAAATATTTAGTGCCATAGTAAATCCGCTATCTTGACTTTGAAGAAAATAATTTAAGATTCGTAATGTTCATTCCATGAATTATCCAATATCAATTTTGGACAAAACCGAAAGAAAGTAAAATGTTTAGTTCCGCACATCGTTACTGCATATGAAACTGTAAAGAATTAACTTTATATTCGTAATATACCACCCCGAAAACACCTAATATTATTATTGAAAAAATGTGAATTACGTAAAAGTTTCGTCTCCTCACATTGAATCCGAATGCTGAATTTTAAAAAAAATTAACTCATAATCTAATCTTAGTCCGCACACTTGAAAAACCTCTAGTATCAATTTTAAACATAATCCGGAAATATATAATTTTTAGACAGCATATTGCTTCTGCTATATTGAATTTTTTTAAAATAATTTTTAATTCGTAATCTATATCCTTAAAAACTCACCCGTAATAATTTTAAATAATTTCGAGAGATGCGAAATTTTTAGGACACCACATGAGATCCACTATATTGAATTCTTCAAAAATACTTTTAAATTCATATTTCATACTCCAAAAAACCGCCAAAACGGACTTCCGACAAATCTGAGAGAGTGAAATTTTTAATCCGCTATATTGGATCCATCATATTGAATTTAAAAAAAAAAAATAAATTTAATTTCTTATACCAATTTTAGAGTAAATCAAACAAAATAAATTTTTTGTCCGCCATATTATAAGAGCCATCTTGGAATTTACTAAACCAATTTCAGCCAAAATGAAATGAGACCACGGCAGCACCTTTCTGAATATAACGCAAAACATTTCATTCAAATCGGTGTCAGCGTTCCGTAGTAATCGAAGTACATGCATAAAAAATATATGCCAGTAGAATTTAGAATTATATTCTTTTAGAAACTATTTTCAAGATTTAGAACGTAGATCATATAGTTCTAATCTGAAACTAAGCACCATTCACAAATTTGGTAGTTATTAGGTATTGTTCACATTACTTTGATTATTGTAGATTTATCTTGAATAAAAAGACCCCAACAAAATTTATTTTTGTTCTATTTCAAAAAGAAATAAGATACTTTAGGCGATTTTTCTATAAAAGATTCATTTGAATTAATCTTCTGCTAATTGCTATTATAGGCCAGGCTGTACAACTGTTAAACAGGGGGTAAAAAAATAATTCGTCACATCATACTGACAGCGGAATATTGTAGGTAATATCAGAAATAATGAAGGGAAAATAATTCGAACCACCGGCGATCCACTGGGGTGAACTACGGATGACTTTGAGGGGTAGAAAACAATTTTTTGAGATTTTCGACTAAACCACGCATCTTATTAGTTGTAGGTAATAAAAAGATCTACAACTCTTGTGGAAGCAATTTTTGTCCTAACTACAAAATTTTCCGAGAAAAATGTAAAAACCCTTTTTTTGGGTTTTATTTTTTTTTCTTCAACACAAGTGATTCGATTAAGCTCAAACATGGAGAGAGTTTACTTTTTGATGCCCCAAATAAGTGAATTTTTTATGTGCATGTGCAAATATTCAACTGTTGCGGTTTTATTTAACTTGAATAAAAAAAAGTGTAATTTTCAGTCGTATTTCCTTTTAAAATTAATTGTCCAACAGAGTTCGGACTAGGCGCGCTCTTCTCTTTTTTTATTTCTACTTTAATTAAATGGAAAAAATATACGGTACAGTTAGAAAAAAATATATAGTACAATGGAACAAACTGCCGAAAAATCTATAAAAACGAAAAAATGTTTTTTTTTCAATATGGGTTTCATGATCACTGTCAATAATTTATTTTAATTTACCAAAATTATTATAGTTTTATAACATCAATGTTTACTACAAACAATGGGTTAAAAAAGTTATAAGCTCATTAGGTTTAAATTATCAAATAAACAAAAAAAAATAGTTTTGCTTGGCTGGAACTTGAAATTGTGTCTTTGTCAATTTTTCAGTTCCGATGTTATTTATTCCATAATAGCAAAGGTTCGACTTATAAGTGACCTTGTTTTTATTTATTTGTTAATTTAAATATTTTAACTCAAAATTTTTCATTATTATTCCGAATAATGCTGGCAAACCTGGCTCTTGCAGCTGTTACCTCCCCCCTCCCCCGCCGAGGGGCATCACCTTAATTATTTGACTCAAATATTTAAAAGCGAAAGGTTCGAAAGTACTGTCAAAGTTTTGGAGCATATTAGCATATAATAAAAATGGAGCAATGCAAGGCCCTTGTATTGTAAACAAAGGAGGGAAACGGACCGGAAGTAGATGTCAACTTGCTTATTTTAAATGGAACACCCTATATATTATTGCATTTTTGATTTTTACGTAAACTTCTAGACATATTTCATTTATAATATAAGATCGACTTTAGTAGTCTTTTTATGATGTATTGAAAATTATTAGTATAGATTGGCCAAAAAAAAAAGAATAAAAATTATATTTAAAAAATCATCAAGAGTAAATTTTTTCAAATAGAAAGCACCTATTTTCAGAATTTCATCATATTAAGAATTAAAATAAGGGTAACTTTGTGGTAAGGTTATCTATTTCAGAAATTTGTAGTTTTCAAAATATTGGCAATCAAAATTTTTCTGTTATAAAAATACTATTACTATTAAATTACACGCACGAAGATTATTTAAACTAATTTATTATTTATAGAGAATGTGATAGAATTATTTCAAGAACATGCGATGCATTCGCGGTCCGATATCCGAAGAAACAGAAACCAACACTACCAACTGTTAAAAAGATTACAAAAACCTTTAAGAACTTTGGATCTATAACAGCCAAAATAAACAGACATAAACCAGTTGTTAATAACACAAAGTTACAAAAATTTTTTGACTAAATGTTCAAATTGACGCCCTTCAGCTTCCAAATATTTTTCGCACCTAAGCAGGAATTCTTCATGGGTGGCTCTTCTTATTAACTGGGGATTAAGTTTCTCAAATGCTATTCTGACGCGCTGCATGCAATATTCCATAGTCGTTAATGCGGGGTTGTATACTTTATCTTTTATTTTCCCCCAAATAAAAAAAAAAACAAGTACTGTTAGATCGGGGGAGCGAGGTGGCCAAAGATGTGGCCCATTCTTGGCTATCCCTTGATCATAACACAAGTTTTGCAGATGACTGTTAACTAAATGACTATTATATGGAGGCGCTCCATCATGCTGATAAAATAGATTTCTATGATCAGCCAGCGGCAAGTTATCTAAATAGTTCACATCCAAATTTCTCAAGATGTCGAAGTAGCGCTCACCTATAAAAAACTAATTTGTATTCAGAAATCGTCAAAAATGGCTAAGTTACCATTCAGATTATCTTGGTAGAATTCTAGAGCGACGGCGCCTTCATTTCTTATAGCACAATTCACGTTAAACTGCCAAGACTCTTGAAAATTTAATTCTCTAATGGATGTACGTTTGTCGCTCCAATAATGGGAATTGCATCGACTAAACCTCCATTTTTTGTGAACTTGGTTTTCTCCGACCAAATAGTATTATCCAAAAAACCAGCATTTTCTTTTGATCGAAGTATAATAAATTGACTGAACTCTACTCTTCGTGGAAAATCAGTGCTTTTTAAATATTGTACTATGGAATATACATAGGTATGAAAATTGTATTTCCATAAAATCGTTAAAACTGATGTTTAAGATAATCCTGACTCTAATGCTACTTGCCATGCAGGTATTGTCGGATATGCGACGAAATATCCTAAAATTGTAGTTTCAATATTTTAATTATTAACAACTGGTTTATTTCTATTTCTTTTGCTTTTATGGATCGAACATTTTTGAAGTTTTCTATAATTCTGTTGGCAGTTGGTGGTGTTAGTTTCTGTTTCTGTGGATATCGGATAGCGAATGTATTGCATGTTCTTGAAGTAACTCCACATTTTCCATAGGTAATAAATAAATTTAAATAATTTTCTTGCGTGTATGGCAAGAAATAGTTACAATTCTGTAGGGTTCGATTATTTTATTTTCGCTACGCCTCGCCGTCATGGCCAACTAATAACAAAACTTAAAAGCCATAAAGCATTTTTGCAATAGAAAAATATTGAATTGCCAATATTTTGAAAACTACAAATTTTTGAACTAGACAAACTTATTCAAAGTTACCCTTATTTTTAATGCTTAATATGATAAAATTATAAAGATAGGTGCTTTCAATTTGACAAAATTAACTTTTGACGATTTTTAAATACAATTTTTATTCTTCTTTTTTGACCACCCTGTACTAATAATTTTCAAATATCATAAAAAGACTACTAAAGTCGATCATAGCTTACAAGAAAACTGAGCCAAATTAAATAATAAAGACTTTCTTACAGGAATAATTTATAATTAAGTTTTGGTCCGCAAACATCATTTTTGACATACAAATTTAAATATGTCCAAAACGGTGAGACTTAAGTACATAATATTATACACGAAATATGTCTAGAATTTTACATGGAAATCAAAAATGCCATAATATGTAGAATGTTCCATTTAAAATAAGAAAGTTGACATAACCGGAAATGACGCCATCTTGAAAATATTTTAGCCGATTTTCCCTCATGAACGTTAGTACACTGTCAAATTTTCAGGTTCTTCCTAATTTTCCCACAATCGGACGATACATTTTCCGGAAAATCACACTGTGTAAATATTTCTTAATATAATTTTATGCACAATTTTTAACCTCAACGCAATCCGATTATCGAAGTTACTATAGGTTTGACTCAGTTAATAATCTTTTTTGACGAGGTTCTCTCTAGCCATAAATAGAAAAGAAAATGTTAAAATATTTAAGGTTGAAGAAAATATAAAATTAGTTAACATATTCCGTCGTGTACTGACCCTGCCATTATAGATCCTTTATTTTTAATTTCTTGTTCCATATTTACTTTATACTGCTCTAATGACTACCTACGGAAACAAAAACATGTTTCAAATGACTTTTTTCCATTCTAAAAAGCCGTCTGGACTGTTTTTCTTTGAAAAAGCTTTGACCTGACTAATTGATACTGTGAGAACTACGTGCGAAACAGGTTTGCTTTGAAAAAGGCAATTTTATAGTTCGGCATTTTTTTATTACATAAACTTAAAAGAGTTATTTTTTAGATGTTGATCTATACTCGATGGAAAATAGACTTTCATCAGTAACAAAAATGTAACATTGGTTTTTTTGCTGGAATGTGTTCATTTCGGAATCCTATAAAACATATCTCGATGATAACTCTGACAGACATATGCAAAAAAATGTCTGACCAAAAATGATAATGATTTTCGGTTTTTTGAATTTATCTCGAAAAGTAAAAGTTTTATCGAAAAATGTTTCAAACAAAAGTTGTAGAGAATTAAAAAACCTATCGAGCCATATAATATATTATAGGTGGCGCCACTAGTTATCGAGATATTTTTTTTTAGACAAAATTTACGGTTTTCGTTTTTTTTTAAAAAAAAAAGATATTTATTAACAAATTACCGACTTAAAATTTAACATAAATATAGGTATTGTTTTTTATTTTCCGAGAAATTCGATGTCAAAATTGAAAATTCAACCTCAATTTTCTGCTTTCCTAATTAAGAAACAATGCTCAATTTTAATGGAAATTGTTTGTATTGTTTTATATTTTGAAGATTTATTACAAAATTTTTTTTTCAATCGTGGGCCGAGAAATTTTGCATAAATCAATTTTTGCACCAAAAAAATTGCGATAACTTTTCACCGGAGAGAGAAAATTTTTTTTTAATGCATGCATTGAATTTGGATGTATCATTTCCAATTGCAAAAAAAAAAAATAATTTTTGATGAATAAAACGTTTTTTTCTCGGAAATTCATAATGGCGTGGCAAATGCATATTAAGGGCTCAAATTTGAAGAATATGCTTTTTTAACCGACTTCTAAAAGAAGGAGGTTCTCAATTCGTCGACTATGTATTTTTTTTTTTTTTTTTATGTATGTACACCGATTACTCCGGAACGGCTGCACCGATTTGAATGAAATTTTTTACGTTATGTAAAGGAAGTTACTGCGGTGGTCCCATATTTTTTTAGATGAAATTGGTGCAGTAAAATCCAAGATGGCGCTTACAATATGGCGGCCAAAAAAATTAATTTTGTCCGATTTTCTCCAAAATTGGTATGGAGGAATTTTTGGGGTTGTATCCAACGAATCTGAAATTATTTTTAAAAAATTCAAAATGGCGGATCTAATATGGCGGACAAATTTTTTTAATTTAGTCCGATTTTCTCCAAAATTGGTATGGGGGAGTTTTCGAGGTTGCACATAACGAATCTGATATTATTTTTAAAAAATTCAATATGGCGAATCCAATATGGCGGACAAAAAATCAATTTTGTCAGATCTTTACCAAAATTGGTAAGGGAGAGTTTACGGGGTCGCATGTGACGAATCTAAAATAATTTTTCATAAAATTCAATATGGCGGATCCAATATGGCCGACGAAAAAATCAATTTTGTCCGATTTTCTCCAAAATTGGTACGGGGGAGTTTTCCTAGTCGCATATGACGAATCTAAAATAATTTTTAAAAATTTCAATATGGCGGATCCAATATGGCCGACAAAAAAATTAATTTTGTCCGATTTTCTCCAAAATTGGCACGGGGGAGTTTTTAAGGTCACATATGACGAATCTAAAATAATTGTAGAAAAATTTAATTTGGCGGATTTAATATGACCGACAAAAAAATCGTTTTTGTCCGATTTTCTCCAAAATTGGTACGGGGGAGTTTTCAAAGTCGCATATGACAAATCTAAACTAATTTAAAAAAAATTCAATATGACGGATCTAATATGGCGGACAAAAAATCAATTTTGTCCGATTTTTTCCAAAATTGGCACGGGGGAGTTTTCGGAGTCGCATATAACGAATCTAAAATAATTTTTAAAAAATTCAATATAGCGGATCCAATATCGCCGACAAAAAAAATAATTTTGTCCGATTTTCTCCAAAATTGGTACGGTGGAGTTTTTGGGGTCGCATATGACGAATCTAAAATAATTTTAGAAAAATTTAATTTGGCGGATCCAATATGGCGGACAAAAAATCAATTTTGTCCTATTTTCTCCAAAATTGGTATGGGAAAGTTTTCGGAGCCTCATATAAAGAATCTGAAATTATTTTTAAAAACTCAATATGGCGGATTCAATATGGCGGACAAAAAAAATCAATTTTGTCCGATTTTCACCAAAATTGGTACGGGAGAGTTTTCAGGGTCACACATGACGAATCAAAAATTATTTTTAAAAAGTTCAATATGGCGTATCCAATATGGTGGATAAAAAATTAATTTATTTTCTTTAAATATCGATATTGCAAGGTTTTGGGGCCTATATTACCAATCTAATTTGAAATTTAAGATAGTGGATTTTCTATGACAGACTAAATATTCGTTTGACCTAATTTGATTGGTATTTGGAAAACTCTAAGAACTAAAGAATTTTTAGTGGTTCATTTTAGGGTGATTTACAACTTTGGATAAAATGGATACTTTTTTGCCTGTCTGGAGTCATTGCGAGGTACACTAATCTCGATTAGTACTTAGTTCAAATAATTTATGAATATCATATGAATTCTAAAACTAAAAATAGAAAAATAAAATTTTTATAAAAAAATTGAACCGACTTCTAAAAGTGCGCTAAAAAGTGAAAAATAATAAATTTTTATATGAAATTGAACTTTTTGAAGTCGGCGCCAAATTATTTGTACACGAAATAAATAACTACTAATATATACAAATTATGGTAAGAAAGCAAATACAAATAAAGTATTTCTAATCTGTTTATGCAAATCATATTTTGTCAGGTATTAGTTTGGCGCCGACTTCAAAAAGTTCAATTTCATATAAAAATTTATTATTTTTCACTTTTTAGCGCACTTTTAGAAGTCGGTTCAATTTTTTTATAAAAATTTTATTAATACTTGTACTTTACCTGTGAATTTCGTTTTTATTTTTTGCTTATAGAAATTTTAGTAAAAATTTTGTTAATAAACTATTGGGTAATAATAATATAAAGGAAAAAAAAACAGTATAATATTTAATATATAATTGTATATTTGTATGATTTTTTCTATAATATTTTGTAAAAATTTTGTTAATAAACTGTTAGATAATAATAATAATATAAAGGAAATTAACAGTAGAATATGTAATATATAATTGAATATTTGTATGATTTTCTCTATAATTTTTTGTAAAAATTTTGTTAATAAACAACATCAATATTATAAATATTACTTGTGATGTATAAGTTTCCTTGAAGCGTCAATGAATAATGTGCCTAAACTATGGCAACCCGCCGACAGCGGCCTGCAGCAGCTATTTTCGATTAGATTCGGCCCAATTTTCGAAGGTTCACAGATCATATAGAAGTGTATTATTTGGATCCAAAAAATTCACAGGTAAAGTACAAATATTAGAAAGCATCTTCTGCAAATTTGAGCCCTTAATATTCAATTGCCACGCCATTATGAATTTTTGAAAAAAAAAACGTTTTTTTCATCCAAAATTAATTTTTTTTTGAGATTCGAAATGACACATCTAAATCCAATGCACGCATTAAACAAATTTTATCTCCATCCGGTGAAAAGTTATTGCAATTTTTTTGGTGCAAAAATTGGTTTTTGCAAAATTTCTCGGCCCATGATTAAAAAAAAAATTTGTAACAGATCTTCAAAACATAAAACAATGCAAACAAATTCCATTAAAATTAAGGAGTTTATCTTAATTAGGAAAGGAGAAAATTGAGGTTGAATTTTCAACTTTGACATTGAATTTCTCGAAAAATAAAAAACTCACAGATTCCGGGTTTGACATACTTTCTAGAATGATAATACCTATATTTAGGTTGAATTTTAAATCAGTAATTTGTTAATAAATGTATTTTTTTAAAACTAAAACCGTAAATTTTGTCGAAAAAAAATATATATCTCAATAACTAGTGGCGCCACCTATAACATATTATACGAATCTATAGGTTTTTCAATTCTCTACAACTTTTGTTTGAAACATTTTTCGATAAAACTTTTCGAGATAAACTCAAAAAACCGAAAATCGTGACCATTTTTGGTCCGCCATTTTTTTTTTGCACAGGTCTTTCAGAGTTACTATCGAGATATGTTTTATAGGATGCCGAAATAAACACATTCCAGCAAAAGAACCAATATTACATTTTTATTAACAAAACAGCTCTTTTTTGATCTCTTGGAGTATAATACAGTTTTGTGTAGATTTAAAACAGATCATACAAGACTTTTTAAAGGGCCCAGTTCTTATGGCAATAAAAGGAAAGAAAATTCTATTCTGGTTTTTTCTCCACGCGCGTTTCGATCGCTTCATAATCTCGTCAATAGCCTAAACCAAATTAAAAAAAGATCAATTAGAAATCATAATTCCGTAATTTATTGCAACTTGTTGCAAATTTACAAAGAATGACCGCACAGTAAGCCTGAAATTTTACTGATTTTCGGTAGTCGATTACGGATACAATAAAGACGTAGTTGAAATTCTATTCATATCCCATTATTCCTTGGGCAATCCTAAGATAAGCAAAACTTTTTGTGTTTTGAAAAAGTTCCTAAATCACTGACTGAAAATTATTAGAAAAAGCAAATATCTAAAAAAAAACTGAAAAACACAGTACTATTGTTAAGAACCGTATTTGGTACAAATTACTTGCAAAAATGATCCAATCAATAATATCAACCGTACAATACTGTTTGCATCAAAATAGTACCCACATCAGGGGCGAATCCAGCCTCTCTCTTTGGGGGAGGGGGGGGGGGGGGTGACATCACAAAAGTACATTATGGCAAGTGAAAGCAAGTTGTCGACGGGGGGGGGGGGGACACCGGAGACATTCCCATTTCTAGTGTAAATGGCAGGGTCGTGCCTATTTTTCTGAATTTGAAGCTCTTGGAGAGGGGGGGGGGGTTCCAGCAACATACACATTCCTAGTATAAGAGGCAGAATCGGGTCTATTTTTCTTAACTCGAAGCTATTGGGGGGCGGCTATGGCAAGAAAAACAAGTTGTCAACGGGGAGGGAGTGTCAGCAGCATACACATTCCTAATATAAAAGGCAGAATCCGTTCTATTTTCCTGAACTCAGAGCTCTTGAGAGGGGGGGGGGCGATCGCAAGCATACACATTCCTATACTCTATTCAAGAACTAGAGAGAGTAATAAACCTGTCACCGAAATCCCCAACGTACTTGCTCCAGTACCGCAGGTAACGGAGGACTGCCGTAAATCTAATTATATTTAAATATTATAAGCTTTTATAAATTTACTGCAATAATAAAATTTCTGATAGTTCATTTTTATTTCTGTCAGTGAGAAAAGTACACCTTACAGTGTGTTCTTAGTGATTTATCTTGTTTGTGCTTGTTTTTATATATTACTTAAGATTAGTAAGATACCGATAAAATATGGCCTCCACTTCTATATTTATTCCAAAATCGTTAAACCAAGGCATTTTTCCTCAATGAAAAACTTATTACGATGAATGCTTATGATGCCCTAAGATATCAATATCTAGATAATAATGTTAAAAGCTCTGTTGAGATGTGTTTCAACATGACAGGAAAATCTACTATGTCCCGAATAATGAAGGAGAAAAAACGACTGGAATGTTTCGTACTTCCCCATTCGATCAAAGGCAGATGAAAAACTCGTTGGAAGAAGAGATGAAAACTGCAGTAAAAGGAGTTGTACATACATTTTATTAGTTTTTACTTTTTTGCGTTTCAGTCATATTATTACTTTATAAAAAAATTAACACATGTTTTTTTCTAACGTTTCGGTTTATTTTATTGATTAAACCATCTTCAGAGAATTACTGTAAATATGAAAAGGAATATGTAAATTTATGCTATATAAACTGAAAATTTTACTTTCTTACCTAATGTTAACAGGTGGTTCACTTGAAAAACTTACATTTAACTATTTTATTACTTTAATACAATATAATTAAACACTTCTTATTTAATATAAATATAAATATAAATATAGAAAACTATTATTTTCTGATGCATTTTTTTTCACATCTGGTTTGTTGTGCTACTACCAAAGGGTTTGAAAGTTTCTGGACCATCTGCAATTTTATTGCCCTATTAGATTCGTATATACATTACTCAGGTCATTTGTGTCTGTTCTGAAATTCATTGTACCGGGTGTTCTTTTAATATGGATCATTTCTTTAATTGTTCTTTTTTTGTAATTAATTTCTTCTAAAATAGAAACAAAAAAAAAATACATTTTATTGTGAAAAGCAGATCCCATCCGTCAACAAAATTCTTACTAAAATCAATGAAGATCGGGATTTACCTGAAATTAAAAGAACTGAGCTCTAGAAATTGCTCAGAGAACTTAATTGTTGATGGAAAAAACCAGATAGGAAAGCTGTTCTTATAGATCGTCCGGAAACTGTCCGTTGGAGAAGGAAATATCTCTCTCAAGTAAAAGGCAGTGTTGCTAGAAATAATACAATGTACAAAATTAATAATTTAACTGAACTTTTGAAAGATTTTTTTGAACAAAGTTACTGCGAAAAATTGGGAAAAATCCATATAATAAAAGAATAAAACAAAATGAGGAAACTCAATTAATTTAACGACGATAGCTTCACTGAATTTGATTATGAATACGATGATGTTTACCAGTGTAAAAACAATTTGTTTTTGTTGTTTTTATTGTTTAATGTTGTTTATATATTTTTTTTTATATATTTTTATTTTAGTGTGTCTCATTCTTTAATTTTATATAGGTTTAATTTCAATTAGCCGTAATTTCTTTATTATTTTATTATTATATTTGTGTCTTTTTCCTAAGCGTGTAGAATTAACACGTTTATTTTATTTTTTTAAGCCTATCGGATATTTCATATAATAAAGGAAATTAAATTAAGATGCCAGTGCAATAGAAATAAAAATAAGTAGATCTAATTTTATCTGTAACATATAAAAATTAATTACATTTGAATCCCTTTTTAGTGTTTAATTTAAGAAATAAATAAACTGAAACGTCAAATTTCCTAAAAATGTTTATAATTAATGATAAAATGACCGATAGCCCCCAAAAAAAAATTTAATATTATATGGACGAATTTATTTTTTTATATATGTTTAACTTCTTTCTTTTTGACAATGAGTATTGTGTAAGTATTTAAATTGTAACTTCGAATTTTTTGAAAGAATAAGTCTACGTTTTAGTCTGAAAGTGCCTAAAACGGTTTTTATGCCAAAATTAAAAATAATAAAAATACAGTTATGATTTGTGTTAAATATGTCAAAATTATCTATATTTTGTACTGTATGTGAATTATTAAGAAATCATAAGAAATAAAATAATAACATAAAAACTTTTTATTTTAAAATTATTACCGAAATAATATTCTATGCCATAAATACTTAGTGATAAAATACACCTCTTTCCGACGCCTATGACAAGTATTAAAATCCTTTTTAAGACTTTCAAATGTCTATTGTTATTTAACCCAAATAGTCCATTATTATAGACCGGTATTTTTGATTATAAAATTTCTAACTCATTCCTAGGAAAAAAATATATATCTAACAGATTTTGCCAAAGACGCCGAACTAAAGAACACAGGTAGTTTGCGAAGGAAAAAGGGTAAAAAATGATTTATTACTCTCTCTAGTCCTTGAATTAACTATTGTATAAGAGGTAAAATCGGGTATATTTTCCTGAATTCAAAGCTCGGAGGGGCGATCGCCCCCCACCGCCCCCCCCCCCCCTGGATCCGCGCCTGACCTCCATATAGGTAGTCTTCAAAAATGCTCTCGTATCGTCTTTTATAGTAAAACTCAGAAGTTCATAACTACTTTTCAGTCTTAGAACCTATAGCATTGTAGGATACCTATAGGGATAATTTTAATCCTCAGTTTAGGGGGGAATGCCAATCAGTTTTACTTCGCTCTTGAAGTAAGTTTTATTATAGTTTAAAGTTCATTCCACTTTTATCCTATTTTAGAGGTGACATCAAACTTGAACTCAGTGTCTTAAAATGCATGTGAGTTTCATAGCCGAACCTACGATTCTAAACATTTTCGAGACAGGGGATACTATTTTGATGCCAATAATAATGTAATGTTGATATATTTGACTGGATCATTTTTGCAATTAATTTATATCAAATACGATTCTTAACAGTAGTACAGGGTAGTAAAATTTCGAAGTTTTATAGGACAATTTAAAAACCGTAACCTGTACAAAAAATCTAACCCCCCATTCTCGAGCTCTTTTTTGGGGAACCATATGAATGCGAAAACAGATCATGGCTATCGTTATTCATTTACGATCTATAGGGCGATTTTCAAATTTGACCAAATTCTAATATGGTGTATAATTTGGTTATAACGTAATATATAAAAAAACGAAAAAAACTTGCTATAGGCACTTTTCTATGTAGAATACATTGGCGCTCTTATTTATTTTATTTCCGATTACCAGAAATGAATACGACTTAGAGTTGTATTTTTTTTTAATGAAACACCCTATATATCTTTAGCTTAATAGTTTGCATTTATTTTTCCCTTTGAAATGATATATCATAGTTGATATTTCTTATTATCATAAGTGCTCCAAGCAAAATTTTGCTTTAAATTTAATAAATTGAATAAGGAATTATTTTATCTTGGTAGGCGTATGTCATCTAAGTTTTTTCGTTTGACGTTTAAGGATTTTCATTAGTTTTAGTCGTAATAATTACGCTGTATTGAATCTTAAAAAGTGAAAAAGTTCTTCGAAAATTACGAAAAATATGATAATTTAGAATGTTTTATTCAAAGCAATAACAATTCTGATATTGAATCTGAAATATATTTAAATCATTATCCAAAAAGAAGACAACCTCATGGGTCTATTTTTTTAAGATTAAAAGAAAATCTCATGGGACATTTACCAGACCAAGAACAAAAAAATTACATCATTCAAGATGTTGAAGAATCGTCTATAAATGTAATTGGAATTGCGGTTGCAAACCCTTCAATTTCAAGCCATAAAATTGAAGCTGATTCTGGAGTTTGAAGACGCCGTGCTCTAAATATTTTAAATAAACATAAATTTTGATCTTATACAATAAGAAAAATAAAACATTTGCAACAAACTGATTATCAACACCAACTGCAGTTTTGTTTATAGTATCGTCAAAAAGACCTGCAAGATCCATTATTCTTTAGGAGGGTAATTTGGACAGATGAAGCCTACATTAGCAGTTTTGAAATTTTTAACAGACATAACGAACATTACTGGTCTGACATTAACCATCATCTTACCGTAGACGTCCGATCCCAAGGACGGTTTGGTTTTAGCGTTTGTTGTGCTTTACTTGGAAATCGTATTTTAACTTATAACATTTATCAAGAACGTCTTAATGGTCGACGGTACTACGAAATGTTAAATCGACATCTAATTGAAGAATTTTTGTACATTCTTCCTTTACATGAAGCAAGAACTCTCTTATTTCACCAAGATGGTGTTCCCTCTCATAACATCAGAACCGTTTTAGAATTATTAAATATTAATTTTGGAAATAACTGGATAGAAAGTAATGGACAAGTGAGGTGGTCACCACGATCACCAGATCTGATGCCATTGGATTTTTTTCTTTGGGGACATATTAAAGACAAAGTATATAAGAAAACCAACAAAAATATCAATGAACTTAGAAAACATTTTATAGACTATTTGAATTGAATATCAAATATTCATATTCATAATACTGTTCGGAATGTTATAAAAAGGTGCAATTTATGTATTCAAAATAATGTATATGAGTTTGAACATTTGCTTTAATTAGAATTTTATTGATATTACTAATATACTGGTTTTTCAATTTATTATAATTAAAATACATGAAAATATCAAAATTTTTATTTGCTTCTGACCTGCTGAATGTTCCATAATTAAAAAGTTTAAAATTACTCCATATTGAGTAATTATAAAGATACAAATTAATTAAAAATCCTTAAACCTCGAACGAAAAAACTTCATTTTAGATGACGTACGCCTACCAAGATAAAGTAATTCCTTATTCAATTTATTAAATTTAAAGCAAAATTTATAGGTCGAGAACTTACGATAATAAGAACTATCAACTATGATATATCATTTTAAAGAAAAAAATAAATGCAAACTCTTAAGCTAAAAATATATCGGTTGTTCCATTTAAAAATATACAACTTTATCTATCTCATTGTTGGTTATCGGAAATAAGAACGCCAATGTACTCTATGTAAGAAACTCCCATAGAAAGTGTTTTGTCGTCTTTTGATGTCTTAAGTAATAACCAAACTATACACCATATTAGAATTTGATCGCCTTATAGATGATAAACGAATCAAGATGGCCATGATCTGTTTTCGAATTCATATGTTTCTCCAAAAAAGGGCTCGAGAATGGGGGTAAGATGGTTTATACAGATTGCCGTTTTTAAATGAGCCTATAAAACATCGAAATTTGCCAACCCTGTACAATGTTTCTCACTGACGTTTTATCATTATTTTTAACCTTTAACGAGGTGTAATGGAACAAATGTTAATTATTTTTCATTGTTCAATGTCACCTATATTTTGTTAAAATAAATAATTAAATAATCACTCTGTGAATAGATATCCCGTGGGAATATGGTACTTATATTTTTTATCACTATCCACGAAAGTTTAAAGGAAAAATAAATCAGTTATCGAACTTAACTTTTATTATCTTTGTCGTTTAAATGTTTTCTTAAAAATATATAAACTCAGTAAATATATGAAGACATAAAACTAAGAGACCCTTTCTAAGATTTGGCTATAAATCTGTCGAAATAATCCTACTCTGTTTATGTAAGTAAAACCAGACGTGTTAAGGGTAGTTTTTAACATATGGTATATGAAATACCGTTAAAATGTATTAAAATATTGAACGATTTTCCCATTATTAGGAAACAAAAGAATAATCAAATAAACTCATTATACTGTAATATAACGTTTGACCTGTGTAAGGGATCTAATATGGCGACTGTTTTTCCTGATTGCAAGAAAGAATGCTTTAAATACCAGCAATAGGAATAAAGGGGCACTCAAGTTTTTTCACAGACGTTATATTATCTTATTCCTTTAGTTATAGAAAGAAATAGAATAGTTTTATTAATTGTGTTTATATAAAAATTATTATTAAGACGCTCAGAGGCAAATTCGGGAATCAAGCATCCGGTATAGAATAGCTAAAGCCCTCAGCACGTAACGATCGAAACCATCGAACTTTAAAGGAAAGAAATTGACGTTTCAGGGTTCCATCGGGTAATATGGGTACAAACGGGAAACAGAGGGGTGTCGAGTGGTGTAAGTTTCGAAGACACTCTTTTAAGGAATAGTAAATGTCAGTCATAATTTGAATGTCGTTAGAACGGTACCGTGAGTATCAGTACCGTAGAATAATTACGTCATGGGTATAATCGTCGGGAAAGAAGGTTATCTTTGTTTAATTTGGGAAATTAAGGGATTATCGTGTGTTATTTTAGTGGGGCATTTCGCGATTTTCATACGGTTTGATTAAGTAACATAAATAGCTGTTTTTCGCGTTTTATTTCTTTTTCTGTTTAATATTTTATAAAGCTATTTATACGTGTTTTTTTTTCAAAATTGGACTATACGTTTTTGGTTAAAATAACTGCCGAGAAGAGCAATTATGTTTTTTCGTAATTGTTATTAGTTTTAAGTTTCTCACTGTAAATAGTTCCTTTTTCTATTTATTATTGTTAAATAGATATAAGTGTTTTGAGAAACTTGTTTTATTCAATTTAAATAAAACCTTCACGCGAATTAACTTGCGGGTGCGCTGTTGCGAGACCTACAAAACAAGAGATGTCTGCTGATCAACTAATTAGCAGCCTTTCCTGAGTCCTGAAGATCTGAGTCGTGGTTGTGGTAAGCTTTAATAACCGTAGTGTTTGGTACTAAAGCTGCAAGAGAGAAGTTGAACAACCAGACTTCCAGAGTGTCTTTATTACTGTGATATTTAATTGTAGGTTATTAAAATAGTTACTAATTAATATGGGGCAAAAAAAATTATTATAGATAAAATGATTAACGCTACCTTAATATGTCATTAGCAGGAGTCTATAATCAAATTCTGTCACAGAGGGGTGGTTCATGAATTTCTTCGAAAAGCAAAAAGTTTTGCTCATCTTAGGATAATTGCAGGACCAATATAAAATTATTAGAATTTCCACTGTTTTTTCCTTGTATCCGTAATCGACTACCGAGAAACCGGAAATTTTTGCGGTCACTCTTAACGTCACAATTCAAAGAGGCGAAGCTTGGCAAGTTTTTAGTTTCATTTCGTGAGTATATAAAATAATTTTTTCACCCCTTTTAGACTTTATCAATATATGTAAACAACTATATTCATATAAAATAGTTTTTTTATTTATCTACAAAATAGGACACGGAGAAAACTTTCTTAACTAATCCGAAACGATGGACTATCCATCATCAGTGTCGCAGTTCGGAATAGATTTATGAAAAAATTGAAATACATGCGTCTACTCTAAAAGTTAAGTCCATTTTTATGGTTCTCAAGAGGTAATATTTATTAATTATTTAATGAATGAACATAAAAAACAAAAACCTCATTATGCTCAACTAATAAAAACGCCGTAATAGAAAAGTGCACTGGAAAGTCAACAAAAGATCTGCTATTCTGGTAGTATAACGCTCTCAATCGCAAACCTCGTGTAACTAGAGCTGGTAATATGGAGATGCGAGCGACTTAAATTTCTTTAACACCCACCTTATGCACTCTATTTGGCCCCAAATCGCTTTAACCTATTCCCAAATATCCATTAGACTTGAAAAATCTTAATCCAATGACGGGTGGGGGGACACTTCCGGTACTGAATTCATATTGTTACTGATTTCAAAACGTCAAAGCGTCTAGATTTATCTCAAGCATAGATCATTTAACTATTTATTTAAATATACATGGTTACTTTGAAATTCATGGTTGAAGTTATTGGCAACCCATAACTAATAAACCTTTTTTCATAGAGTTACTATCCCTATCGAGTTACAGCATTAGTTAGCTTAAAGCTTATTTCTTTTACTTATAGAGAAAATAGTTTGTATCTCTTATGTTGATCGCAATGACTGGCAACTTATAAGTAATCCTTAAGAATGGTAACCACCTGTGTCTTAGAGATAAATAATGGTACAGCTTTGCAAAAGAAATTTATTTATCATAAAAGTGTTCATAAAAATTTCTAAAATCACTTGTAGGGAGCGTAACAGTGACCACCAAACACAAAAATAGAATTTTCTCCAAAAAATACCAAATTAAGATAGACCGAAAATCCTTTATTAAAACCTTGAGAGTTTTCTGAGCAAAAAACTTACCAATGTCATCTTTGTCAGTTATCAAATAAAGTAGTGTGGGAATTTTAAATATTTATTTTAAAAAATGCTTCAGTTTGGCTTAACTGAATTTAATGAATATTATTTTGTTTAAAAGAGAAAGCACTGCGATAACTTGTCTACTCGACGGACAAATGGCATTAAAATGACATCGATCATGTGATATATGGAGATTATTGTTGAGTGCCGTACTAGCTGAAAGTCGAAGAAAATATTATTTTATTGTAGTCTTATGAACGCGTCTACAACTAAATACAAAACAAAGTTTTTCCAATACTTTAGTATTTTTTGCTGAATTAAATGGAAGATTTTCTATGAATCAGCGAAAAAAATTTAAATTACAGACCCGATTTTTAAACAACGTGATACCAACTGATAAAAGTTATGTTGAAAATCATGGTTTCTGCGTTTAGATCGTGTTTTACATTTAAAGAAACCAGAGACTGATGGTAGCACCTTAGTTTCTTATATATATATATATATATATATATATATATATATATATATATATATATATATATATATATATATATATATATATATATATATATATGTTTATGCGGCTTTCACGGATTCACCCGTGTGAGATTCAATAGCAGTGGATATATCCACATTATGCCGTTGTAGTGCTGAAATCACATTCAGCAAACGTACAACTATATGCAGCTCCGTGTATAGAATGCAGTAAAATACGAACAGTAAATGCAAACTTCTCCCCAACCTATCCTTTCTGTGTTAGAGGTTGCACAGTTAGAATAAATTGGTACAAAACGCAAATTTATCCTATTCCACCACCATCGAGATGATGGCCTACCTGTAACACCATACCGAGAAGAAAGTCAAAACTTACCCTCCCCGCCACAGTGATACGGCAGAGATACATGTTTCGTCTCTACTAGACTCATCAGGGTACCGACATGCACCTGGCTGTGCAAAGGACAGATCGGAAGGAAGCATGCAAATACTGAACGCGGCTTCGCCGACCTCCCGCCGGATGGCGTATATATGTTTATGCGGCTTTCACGGATTCACCCGTGTGAGATGCAATAGCAGTGGATATATCCACATTATGCCGTTGTAGTGCTGAAATCACATTCAGCAAACGTACAACTATATGCAGCTCCGTGTATAGAATGCAGTAAAATACGAACAGTAAATGCAAACTTCTCCCCATCCTATCCTTTCTGTGTTAGAGGTTGCACAGTTAGAATAAATTGGTACGTATTGGCCGTATCACTGTGGCGGGGAGGGTAAGTTTTGACTTTCTTCTCGGTATGGTGGTACAGGTAGGCCATCATCTCGATGGTGGTGGAATAGGATAAATTTGCGTTTTGTACCAATTTATTCTAACTGTGCAACCTCTAACACAGAAAGGATAGGATGGGGAGAAGTTTGCATTTACTGTTCGTATTTTACTGCATTCTATACACGGAGCTGCATATAGTTGTACGTTTGCTAGTAGTGGGAATAGGGGGCTCCTAGTTGACCCCCCCACCACTTTTTTGATTGGTCAGCCAAGAATGACCTTGTTTCTGATTGGCTGCCCAAGTTCGCCCCCTATTCCGATTGGTTTCATAAACTCCGCCTCTTTTTGCTCCACCTCCTACCTCCTTCCTAACCACCACAGTAGTTGGAGGGGAGCTGGTAGCAGTTGGAGGGGGGCTGGTATTTTAAACGATCGAATCTGAGCGAACTTCAGTCATTCGTGCGCGATGTCAAATAGCGACCAACAACAACAACAACAGCAACTCATTGAACGTGTAGGCCAAGTAATAATTTCCTACCAAAAACACGGAAAAAATCTTACCGATTTTGAAGATCAAGACTTGGCCTTCTTTCCCATCAACTACTTGAAAACATTCGTCGATTCACTTAGTTTACAACAAATTTGGAACAGGTTGCCGGAAAATTATAGAAGTGACGAAGAATTGCAGCTAAATTTGCCGTGTTTTAAACACTATCCACTATATCAACACCACATAGACGGCCCGCCATTATCAATTAAAAAGTGTTGTAAAATTAAAAAATAGTGTGAACAAGTGAATCGAGTTTCATCGGACAGTCTTCGAAATGGATCAGACACATGTATATTTAGATTCTGCTTGTGATGAAACGATCCAGTCAATGTACAAAGATGAAACAACTCATTTTAACTTGGCTGGAAGAGGAAAGTTTCACGCAAGACAGGATTCTCTGATCACTATTGATCGAAATAATTTCGAAGACGACGATGAAGATGAAGAAGATGATGGGATAGAGGATAATGGCGTTCCAAACGGGTGTGGAGAAGAGGGGCTCGTGAAAGTGGCAAAAATAAATGCAAGTGATACATTGACACCAAATTACCTTACGCGAGAAGTGTGCGTTTTTCAATCTTATGTCGTAATTATTTCATCTTCTGGCGGTGCATATAATTTATGTTGTGAATGTTACTATATACATGCTTTAAATTGCCCAAATGGGAAAAATAATTTTGTTAATAGCCACTATAAACGATCCTTTATATGTTGCGAAAAAGATCTGCAATGCAACACGTGTGAAAACGATTTATTCATAACAACTCCTTCACAAGCATGTATAATATGTAACAAACCAGAACTAAAGAATATGCAAAACCATCTAATCGAAAAATCAAATTTTAAATAAATTTATTTCACTTGCACTTATTCATGCACTATGGCGTTTTTAATATTAAGTTTAAGTTTAAAATATTTTATAAGAATTTAGATTTTGTTCTGCTAAGTTAAATAAATATAAGAAACTATGTAAATAAATATAAGGGAATGATGTGAATAAATAAGAATTTGTATTTATTCCCATTGAAAGAAATTATAATTTTGTTCTTTCAGTGTAGAATAATTCTTTTCAAATAATATGCACAACAACCCTACCGATAAATCAAATTTAAATAAATGAATTTGATACTCCACTTGAATTTATTCATGCACCCTAGTAGTTTTTGAATATTAAGTTTCAAATGTCAACTAATTTAAATAAGATTTCATATAAAATATAAGTTGTAAGATATAAGTTATAAGATATATATTAAGTTTAAGTTAAATAAATATAAGGGTGCCATCTAAATAAATAGAAATTTGTTTATATTAAGATTTGAAGAACTAATGATTTTGTTCTTTCAGTGTAGAATAATTTTTTCTACATAATATGCACAATCAATCCTATCGATAAATTGAATTTTAAATAAATGAATTTGATACTGCACTTGAATTTATTCATTCACCCTAGTATTTTTTAATATTAAGTTTAAAATGTCAACTAAGACATTTAAATAAGATTTTATATATAAGATAAAGAACAATTAGGTTTAATTCCCTGACAACAGACTATGATTTATTCTTCCATGTTAAAAAAAAAAACCTAGTTTTCATTACTATGCTTGTAAAAAAAATTATATTCATCCTATTCATAATAATTCTTTCAAGTTAAAGAAACTTGGTTATTAGGTGTGATTCTGTATAAGAAATAGAAAAAAATAAAATATTTTCTTCAACGAATTTGTTTTTTATTATTCCTATATCCAAAATACAAATATACATATATACATAAATACATATTTATAATTTATACCATTTTGGGTTGCCAATTGCTGCTGTCTGCCAGAGGTTGCTGTTGTCTGCCATAGGCTGCTGCTTTGCCATCGGTTGTTGTTGTCTGCAAGAGGTTGCTGCTCTGCAAGAGGCCAATTTATAATTTATAATTTATTGGCCTCTTGCATTTTCGAGGGTAACTCTGCCTTCGCTGCTGCTGCTGTTGTTGTTGCTGTTGTTGTGTCTGCTCCTGATGCTGTTGATGTTGCTGTTGATGTTGCTGCTGTGGCCTCTTGCATTTTCGAGGGTAACTCTGCCTTCGCTGCTGCTGCTGTTGTTGTGGCTGCTCCTGATGCTGTTGATGTTGCTGTTGCTGCTGTGGCCTCTTGCACTTTCGAGGGTAACTCTGCCTTCGCTGCTGCTGTTGTTGCTGTGGTTGTGGCTGCTCCTGCTGCTGCTGCTGTTGTTGCTGCTGTTGTTGTGGCTGCTCCCGCTGCTGCTCCTGCTGCTGTTGTTGCTGCTGCTGCTCTGCCATAGGTTGTGGCCGATCTTCTTCCATAGGCTGTTGTTGCTCCATCATCAAAGGTTGAAGATCCATTGCTCGGTCTGGATCCCACTCAAAGGCGATAGGCTCGGGATCCAGGTCTGGCTCAAACATATTGATAAATTCTTCATCTAAATAGTCAACCTCTGATGGTGGCGGCCACATCACCGTGTTCTCGGAATTTGGACTCTGACGATCCATCAGATTGATCTGATTTTCCAAGAATCCCAGAAACTCTTGTAGTGTTATAATTATGAACGTACTCATTTTGAGACTTTAAACTTAATGAATGCTAAGTCAAGACGCTGTAAATCCTTATATACAATACTGAAATACCACTTTTCCTACCTCCAGCGGCAAAACCAGTCCGTAGAATGAGAAGAAGAAGAAGGCAAAGATAGCGTGAACTCGAGAGAGGTCGTTCAACGGTCGTAAGTTGTTTTGTTCTTAAGAAAAAGACGAGTAAAGAGGAGAAGAAGAAAAAAAAAAAAAAAGTTGTTTTTGGAATAATATAAAAAACGAAAAAAAAAAAAAAAAAAAAAAAAAAAAAAAAATTAAAAAAAAAAAAATAAAAAAAAAAAAAAAAAAAAAACCTGTTTTTTATATTATTCCAAAAACAACTTTTTTTTTTTTTTCTTCTTCTCCTCTTTACTCGTCATTTTCTTAAGAACAAAACAACTTACGACCGTTGAACGACCTCTCTCGAGTTCACGGTCTCACGGTTCCCGTCGTACCATGCAGTGCCACGCCGTACCAGCCGGTACCAGGCTCTTGGCTGCTTTAAAAGGCGGCTGGGTACGAAGCGTCTCTTCAGTTTACATCTCGCTATTAGCGTACGCTTGTAAAATTATCGAATCTGTTGTGAATATATCTAGATAGTCCGATTTATTTCGAATTGTGTGACGTAGTGACATATTAATTTTTATTTGGTTTGTATTGTTGATTTCATATTTTTGATTTGATATTTTTGATTTAATATTTTTGACTTAATACTTTGGATTTTCATTCATTTTTACTTAATCTTCTAAAAGCCAATTTTTGATTTTTGTTGATTTTTCATTTTTGTGGATTTTTTTTGATTTTTTATTGATTTTTTGATTTTTTTATTGATTCATAATTTTTTTATTTTTTAATTTATAATTTAAAATGTCATTTTTAAATGTAAAAATTGAAAACATCGACTTAACAGCCTTCGATTTAAACGACGCTTGCCTTGTGCATGATTTGATTGATTGTTCATTTTGTGGGCTAAGCGACGAGGAGCTAGATATTAAATTTAGGGAAATTGATATTAATACATTTAACAATTCATCTGAATCTGGCGATTCTTCCGAAATTGGTGAAAGCGATATTTTGACACAGCTCTTAAAAGTTTTGGATGAATCTATTATCCCTGATATTCCTCAAGAACCTCTTGAAACAATTAATTTCGATGATTTAAATAATGATATATTAAGGAAAAATTTAATTAACAATTCTGAAATAAATGAGGGATATAATTTGGAACAACTTTTAGATATATTAGAAGGGGGTGAAATTGGTGAAAATAGCTCAGGGCAAAATTTAATTAAGGGTGATGTGGAATATCAGGAGACTTTTGAGAGCTGTGAGGAACAAAATAATAAGGGGGTTTTAAACAATAATAATAATGGGGTTGGTAACGAGGGAGCTTTAAATAATGATAAGAGGATTGGCATTGGGGGTTTTTCGAAAAATAATATGGAAGAGGTTTATCGCCCCCACTATTCGCCAATTTCAGATGCATCGTCAGATTCATCAGAGGATTCCAACGACAGCGTTGAGACTGTTATAAACGTCTCAGCCAAAGCTCAGCATAATTTTATTAAAGTGTTGGATCAAAATTTAATTGAAGGGTTGGATCAAAATTTTATTCAGGGGTTTGAACAACCATCCAAATTTGGCTATACCAGAAATTCAGTAAATTCGGTAGATGTTTTTGATTTGAGTTGTGGCGAAATTGTGGGGGACATTGAGGTATATACTTATACTGAAAATTTTGAAGATGAGCAGCCTCAATGTCCCTTAATTTCTTCCTGTAATCAAAATCAATTTTTGAAAAATCCTTCTGGCCTAAATTTAGAACAAAGTTCTGAAAATTTAATTGAAAAAAATTTACCCAAAAAACGTTCTTTATCAGAAACAAATGATTGTTCAGATTTAAAAAAGTCAAAATTGGACGGTGATATTTCTAGTTCCCAAACTTTAGGGGCACAAATTTCAAAAAATTCTTTACCAGTCGCTGTAACAACAGCTCCGAAAATCAATCCAACAAATAAAGTCGCTATTGGAGAATTAGATAAGTTTCTACATAAGAAAACTAAGCCGAGCTTAAATAGGAATGAAACAAGGTGTGCCACATCTAGATTTAAGTCAATGGTTTATTCCTATTTAAACTTAGATAATATATGTAATAATTTATCTAATTCGACTTTAAAAGACGTTAAAAATTGTATTCAACGACAAGGCGATCTTCTTTTAAATTTGGGAAATATATTTTTTAAAAAAAATCCATGTTTTTCTTCAAATTAAAATGTGAATCCAAAAGTTAATTCAAAAGTAAATCCAAAAGTTTTCTAAATTGCGCGAGCTGAAAAAATTGCTAATTATTCTATGTCATTGGGTCTTGATAGATCGAAATTGTATTTATTTAAAAGCGACACGGCCCTAACCGATTCCATTTTAAAATGACTCTCCTTTGCACACACTGCTTAAGAGAATTTAAAAGAAAATCACATATTGTACGCCACCTTCGAGAAAATGTTGTTAATAACGAAAACACCTTTAACTTGGAAGATTATATAATTAATCGTAAGTATTTTTTTTATAACATATTTAGCTATAATTTTCCTTTTAATTTTTTTTTATTATTAATAAAGGTTTACAGAGGAATTAAAAAATAATAATTGTTTCAGTTGATGAACTACTTTCAAGACCTCCAATGCGATTTTGCCAAGATTGTGAAGTAAATGTCAAATCTAATTCCTGGAGCACACACTTGAGGACAAATATTCATAAAAACAGGAGCTGCATAAAATATGGAAATGGAATTGACATTATCAGGAGTGCATTTAAATGTCGAATAGCTTCCTACAGAATATATTCGCAGAATTATCACATCGACATCAAAAAGTTTCAGCAAGATGTTGGTAATAAAGTGCAAACATTAATACGCCAGCGTCAACAGGAATTTACATGTGCTAAAGTAAATTTGGAATTATTTGGAATATATTATTCTCCAACTTTAACCTCTACTTCAATTAAGTCATTTAATACACCGTTCTTCATTGTAACCCATACAACTGATCTACAACAGCTTTACGATGATTTATTTAAGATTATTGAAACCAAAGCAGATGAATTGCCGGAAAGAGACTCAGGTAATTATTATTTAATCTCAAGAGCTAAGTTTTCTTAATCTCAAGAGCTAAGTTTTCTTAATATCACTTGTACATCTCTAACAAATATTATTCAGAACTAATTTTTTAATTCCTATTACAGGGTGGGCTCTACAAAGAATTCTGCATTTGGAAGTCAACATCAATAAGTACAACCCATTGAATGCCTCCTCCTACATTAAGATGCATCACTTTTCTAAATCAATAGTGAATGTGATGAATGAGGACAATTGCTGTTTCGCCTGGGCAGTGGTTTCAGCAGCATACCAGCCAACCGGTAATCCTCGAAAGACCTCATCATATCCAGACTTCAGAGACGCTTTCGATTTTACAGGTATTGAATTTCCAGTCAAATTATTAGATATAAAAAAGTTTGAGGAAAAAAATAATTTGTCCATAAATGTATATGGAGTTGAAAAATTTTTAAGGGATAATAAAAAGGTATATGAGATTGTCGGTCCTTTACATTATAATAATGAAAAGAAAAAATTACATATTAATTTGCTTTTAATAAGTTCTGATGATGGAAATAACCACTACTGTTGGATAAAGGATTTAGGTTGCTTGGTATCCAAACAATTATCAAAAAAGAAAATAAAAAAATACTTATGTGATGGATGCCTTCAATATTTTGGAACATATGAAAAACTTAACACACATTTAGAACGTGATTGTAGTTTTGTTCGAATTGAGCTTCCTTCAGATAATTTGATTTTGGATAAATTTGGCAATTATATTCCTGCAAATATATTAAAGTTTCAAAATATTCAGAAACAGTATAAAGCTCCTTTTGTTATTTATGCCGATTTTGAATGTTATTTGAAAAACATTGAGTGCCAACAATCTACACCTGATTCGACAACCTCATATACTATTAAAACTGCTGAACATATACCCTATTCATTTGCTTATTATATTAAATCATCATTTGATGAGAATGTTGTGTGTCTTAAACTTTATAGAGGTACAGATTGTGCTATAAAATTTATTGAATACATTGAAAATGATGTAAAAGAAATTTATAAAAAATATTTAAAATATCAAGTACCATTGAAAGATTTATCATCTGTGGAACAGATTGAATATGAAAATTCTAGCATTTGTTATGTATGTGAAAAACCTTTTTCAAAAGGAAATTTCATAAAGTGTAGGGATCATTGTCATATTACAGGTAAATATCGAGGAGCCGCCCACTCAATATGTAATTTGCATTTTAAACCTCCAAAATATATACCAATAGTATTGCATAATTTAAAAAACTATGATTCTCACCTATTTATTAAATCGCTTTGCTATAATAAAGAAAATATTAGTGTTATAGCTCAAAATAAAGAAAAGTATATTTCTTTTAGTAAGGAAATTTTCGTTGATAGTTATGTGTCAGAAAAGCGGAAACCAGTTGCTTTGCGACTACGCTTTATAGATTCTTTTCAATTTCTCCCAGAGTCTTTAGAGTCACTATCACAAACTCTACAAGATTCACAATGTTTTGAAATTAAAAAGTTTTTCTCAAATGCTGATGAATTTCGATACATTAGACAAAAAGGGGTATTTCCATACTCTTACATAGATTCCAACGAAAAATTAAATGAGAAATCTCTACCATTGATTGATAAATTTTATAATAACTTAACCGATGAAAATATCTCTCCTCAAGACTACAGTCGTGCTGTAGAAGTGTGGAATCTATTTAAGTGTTCTACAATAGGGGCTTATTCCGATATTTACTTAAAATCAGATGTTTTACTTTTGGCTGATGTTTTTGAAAATTATAGATCCACATGTATTAAAACCTATAAGTTAGATCCTGTTAATTATGTCACTAGCCCTTCTATGTGCTGGGATGCAATGATGAAATTAACTAATGTAGAATTAGAATTATTAACGGAACCAGATATGCTTCATTTTTTCAAAAAAGGTGTTCGTGGTGGGGTTAGCACTTGTTCCAAACGCAAATCTGAAGCAAATAATCCATTCTTAGAAAATTTTAATCCTGAAAGACCTACAACATATATCGCTTACTTAGACGCCACAAATTTGTATGGTTATGCTATGAAACAATATTTGCCTGAAAAAAATTTTGCTTGGGTACCTAAGCTCGAAATAGAAACTTTAAATATATCCGAACTTTCAGATACATCATCTATAGGATACATATTTGAAGTTGATTTAGAATATCCAAATTATTTACATGATAGTCATAATGATTTCCCATTTTGTCCTGAACAATATACACCACCAATTTCAAACCACTCAAAATTAATTCCAAACTTACATAATAAATATAACTATATCATTCACTACCGATATCTGAAACAATGTCTACAATTTGGACTCAAAATCATAAAAATACACAGAGCAGTTAAGTTTACACAATCACCATGGTTAGCGGAATATATAGATTTAAATACAAATTTACGAAATTTATCTAAAAATAAATTTGATAAAAATTGTTATAAATTGGCAAATAATTCAATTTTCGGTAAAACCATGGAAAATGTTGATAGGCGAGCAGATATTAAATTAGTATCTCAATGGGAAAGACAGGGTAATAAATTTAGTGCCGAAAAACTTATTTCTAAACCTCAATTAAAGGATTTTAAAATTTTCTCTGAAAATCTAGTTGCTCTTCAACTTCAACAGGTTTGCATTGAATACAATAAACCAATTTATGTTGGGATGAGTATTCTGGATATTGCAAAAACTGTAATGTATAATTTTTATTATGGGTATTTAAAAGTAAAATATGGTAATAATTTAAATTTATTATATACGGATACTGATTCCTTAATTCTTGAAGTTCAGACCCAAAACTTTTATGAAGATATGAAGCTAAATCTGGATCAATTTGATACTTCTAATTTTTCTGAACAAAATATTCATTGCATGCCTATTACAACATCAGTTGTTGGTAAATTTAAAGATGAGTACAAAGGGATTCCCATTGAAAGTTTTTATGGAACTGGTGCTAAAGCATATTGTATAAAATCCAAAAATAGTGTAGATAAAAAAGCAAAAGGCGTTAGTAGATCATGTATAAAAAATCAATTAACATTATCAGATTATAAAGATGTTGTTGAGAAAGGTGACAAAATATTCTGCACCATGTATGTATTCAAGTCAGATATGCATAATATATACACTAATTTGTTAAATAAATTGGCATTAACAACTCATGATGATAAAAGATATTGTATACCAAATTCCACAAAAACTCTTGCATGGGGACATAAGGATATTTTGGAAACAGATTTTTTTGATAAAGATATGAAAATGATGTATGATACTCTAACTTTTTTAAGTTCTGGAAACGAAAATGGATCTAAAAATAAAAAACCGCGATTAGAATTAACTACTCCTAGTAATTTTTCATCTTTATAAAGACATCATTTTATATGATGATAAATTATGTAAGTCGTTTTTGAAGCTTTAAAAGTTGGAGGGGAAACTGAATCCAAAAACATATATATTGTATAGAAATACCATTATTTGTTAGTAATATTACAACAATGACTGCTGCATCTTTAATAGTTTTAGTTTCCCTTGTTGGAAATGTGATATATGTAAATTACATTCCTAATACAGTTAGGGCTGATATATGTATAAATGCCCTCAAAAATGAAACCGACTGCTACAAACAGATGAAAATGACATATCTTGTTGGAAATTCACACTTTTTTACCTATAATGTAACTGATTCTGCTTTGTGTGAAAATACATACATAAAAATTAAATATTCCATGACAAACAAACCATTACAATATTCAGATTGGATTCCTTTCAATAATAAAAAAGAAGAATCTTGTCATTGTGTCTGTTGTTATATATTTGTTATTATATTTACAGCAGCAATATTTATTTGTACATGTTTAATTTTATTGTATTTCATGAAAAAATATCTATAAAAATATTTAATAAATGTTAAAAAAATAATATAAATTTTGTTTTTTATTGATTCTCGTTAGTATAAAGACATTTAAAGTTTATCCCCTCCTCTTAAATGGAGAGGGAAAATAAGTTTACCCCTCCACTTGAGAGGAGAGGGAAAATGTATAAAATTTAGGAGCAAACGGATTGATAGTTAGTTTTTTGAGAGCAAGCAGATAGCCAGTTAGTTTTTGAAATACATCATTTAAAATGTTCAGTAATCAGAGTAAAAATATATTTGAAAATTCACCATTAAAAAAGAAAATAAAAAAAACAATTATAAATTCTACAAAATATAATTTAAATAATTCTAACTCTAAATATGCTGTGATTGGTTTGTGGGTGGAAAGTGATTTTCTACCATGCATTGAACTTGGTGGTAAAAATGGTCAGTCTGTGATATTAAATGAAGATGATTGGAAGAACTTATTGCAATATCAAGGAGTTATAACAAATTATATGTTTTCACCAAATGTTTTCAATGAACCGATATATTTGCAAAATTTATCTATTCATTTTGAAAAGATTGGTGAATTACCAATAGTGAAGATTGTGAAAAGCTGTGATTTTATTTACTATGGAAATGAAACTGTGTGCAGACTATGGGAACAAATTCCACTTATAGAATATAGACTAAATGTTTTACAAAAACAAAACTTTCGACGTTATTTCAACGTTTTTAGAAATAACAATTTTTACGACGGAGATTCTTTTGACAAAATATATAATGTCCTTTCTCCAAAACAAAATCTAAATAGTGAAAATGTGTGCTCCATGCTGGAACTGCTGTTGAATCATCCCGAAGAACTAGAACAAAAATTAAAGTCTAAGCACTATTATGAAGAAGACAGTATCTATTGATGAATCAAGAAACCAAATTCATCTGATGGTTGCTTGGAACTTCGCCTACAGAAAAGCTCGTATGACTTCTGAAGAGTTTATAAATCAAAAACATTTTAGAAGAAGGATTAAATTGACTGAAGAAATTTTAAATCCCATATTAGACTCTGATTATAGGAATATTGTATTTAAAAAAATGTTTATGTAATAAGCTTATTTTTAAATAAAACAAATATATATAAAAAATCATTTTTTTTATTACAAACATCAATTATTATTACAGCATTAATTACTATTACATCACATCTCTCTTGAAGATCCAAGAGTTATAAGATTTATCTAATCCTAACCATTTTACAAATACTTTGTTTCCTTTCTTTCTTAACACTTTTTCCACCAGATATACATTTGGGTGTCTTACTTTTTGAAGTTCTTCTTCATAGAAACCTCCTTGAATATCTATCCCATTTCCATCTTGAATCAAATACGTTGTTGGATTAGTAAGCTGGATTTTTTTTATTTGAAAAATTTCGTTTGACCAGTTGGGCGTGTAACCTTTAGAAAATTGTTCGCGAATCTTGCTTATTCGTACTCTATCACTGACACGAAATTTTGGTGATCTGGGATCCACAGTTTTCCTATGAGTATAAGCTGATTTCAAGATTTCCATTTCATTCTTTTTGTTAACTTCGTTTGGTTTTTTTCCGATTGTTGAATGCTTAGTATTATTGTATTCTGTAATTATTTCTTTAAGAAAGCTGATCCATTTATAATTACCTAGTAAACTAAACTTTTTCCACATTTTGTTTTTTATCGTTCTATTTACTCTCTCTACAATACTAGCTTTCATATTAGAAAATGTGTTGTAATGATTAATTTTGAACTGCTCCATAAGTTTCTGAAAGTCTTGATTAAAGAATTCTTTACCCTGATCAGTATTCAGATTTGTTGGGGGAGTTTTTAAAGTTAATAGAATTTTTTTCATTGCAGCTGCTACATCTTTACCAGTTTTGGATTTTACAGGTTCTGCCCATACAAATTTAGAAAACACATTTATTACCATTAAAATATATCTTAAACCCCTATTAAATTTCGCATATGGCTGCATTTCTATCAGATCAGCTTGAAATAGATCATTAAGCCCTTTTACAATTGTTCGTCTCCTTCTATATCGCCTTCTCGCCGGTTTATGTAATTCATTTACAACGTCTTGCTTAATTTTACTCATTATTAATTTATACCTTACTCTCGAAAATAAATCCCACAAATAACTTTACCTCCTTCTAAACCGTTTATAAAAGCCCTTTATCGCTGATGTTGTAAAATATAAAAAAAAAAATCATCTCAGTTTTTTTTAGTAAGTTCTTTAATTTTATTTTCCATTGCTTCAAATGATTTTTTATTTTCATTTATAATTTCTTTTATTGACGAATTTATTTGGGTGATGTTGTTAGTAAGATCAGAAATTTTTACATTAAATTTATTTTCCATTGTTTCAAATGATTTGTTATTTTCATTTCTAATTTCTTTTATTGACGAATTTATTTGGGTGATGTTGTTATTAAGATCAGACATTTTTACATTAAATTTAGTTTCCAAAAGAACATTTGATAACGTATAATCTTTTTTGAAACCACCTAATGTTGAATTCATTTCTTCTCTTGCATAATTCATTGTATCATTAAATTCTTTTCTAGAAACTTCAGCAGCTCTTTGAACTAATTCGTTTAAAGATTTTATTTCTTTTGTTAATTTATCTTCTAGATTTTTTATATCTTTTCCTAATTGAAATTCTGCATTTGTAATATCTAATGTCATTTTCACAATTTTTTTTTCTATATTTTTTATGTCTGACACTGTCTTTTCAGCTTTGTGTAGTATATCTGTATAAGATGTTTCAAGTTCTTTTATGAGTAAAGAAGTCTCCTCGATTTTTGAACTATTATTTTTAATTTTAATTAATACATCCTTTTTAGAAACTTCTATTATAGCTTGCACTACTTCTAGTAAGGATTCTAATTCTTTTTGTAATTTCTCATCGATTGCCTTTGTAAAATTTCCCTCGTCAAAAGACGTTTCAGATTTGGTTTTCAGATTGTTTAACTGCTTTAGTATATCCTCGATTTTTTCATTATCTTTTGTAATTTGATCTTTGAATTTTGTTTCAATTTTTTCATTTTCGTTTTGAAAATCCTCCTTCAATTTGTCTTCTAAATATTGTAAATTTGATTTATATGCATTGATTTTAATTTCAAATTCTTTAATTTGTTCTTTAAATTCATTAACTTTGTCGGTATCTTTTTTGTGAATTAGGAAATGAGTGTTCATTGATTTTTCAAGATTTTGTGTATTTTTATCCATAACGTCATGTATTTTCTTAAAATTCCTTACTTCTTCTGCTACTCTATCATTAAGCAAATTAGTAAAATTTTGAAACTTTGATGTAATTTCCTTGGAAATACTGTTCTTGACATTGTCAATTGCTGAAGTATCCTTAATTATTGATTTAATTGATGTAATTTCATTTTTTATTTCATTTTCAAAATCATCAACTTTATCATATTTTAACTTCACTACGTCAAAGTCATTTGCATATTTAGAAACTTTCTGAGAAAATTTTTCTACTACATCATCATTTCCATCAACAGTATTTTTCAAATTAATTATCTTGTCATTATATTCAGGAATAACTTTATCCTCAAATAACTTAATC
The DNA here is from genome assembly GCA_034092305.1 of Diaprepes abbreviatus. Lineage (NCBI taxonomy): Eukaryota > Metazoa > Arthropoda > Insecta > Coleoptera > Curculionidae > Diaprepes > Diaprepes abbreviatus. The sequence continues at coordinate 13,967,898 of JASJET010000002.1, read as the reverse complement.
TTTTTTGCAATATTTTGTATATTGTTATCATATTCATTTATTCTCTTATTTAAATTATTAACATCGCTTTTCAACCCGGGATCTAAATTTTGAATTAATTTGTTTTCAATATATTTGACATCGCTTTTAAAAATTTTTATTATTTTCTCTTCAACATTTGATAATATTTTATTTTCTAGTGATAATAATGTGTTTAGAGCAGATTTTTTTGAAATATGACGACCAAATTTATCGATGGTCATTTTAGAAATGTTTAAAAGTATCTATTATGTCCTTTTATATAATAATATTCGCTTCTCTTAGTTCTTCAATAATGGAAATAATTTCATTGTTATGACCAGTGTGTCCCGCAAGCATGGATGCTACCAATAGTCGAAGTCTCTCAACAAGTTCGTTTACATTATCCCAATATATGTAATCTGTATTAGGTTTATTAACTTTTAAAGTTATACCAAATCCGGTTTTTTTTGAAGACACTCGACTTTCTCTATATGGAGCTTTGCGTCTTTCAAAAAATCCCTGGACTGCTTGTTGAGATTCGGGATTTAGAGTTTTAGTTTTTGTAATTCCTTTGCTTTGCAAATAAGGTCCTATTATAGAAATATATTTATGTGATCCATTCCCCTGCACCTGCTCATTTGGATCATTATTTCTACGGTATGCATTGGTTCTTTTTAAAATATCCATATAATTTTCCAAATCTTGTTTTTTATACCCTATTGGTTCTTTTTTAAATAATAACTCATATAAACCTGGTGTACCTGTATAGGTTATTCCTTCAATTTTGATGTTTTTACCAATAATTTCGACAGGTTTTTGAGTTAAACCCAAAAAGAATTTCTCGGTTTCCAAATCATGAACTATTCCATATTGGTGATCAAACTCATGTTCAACATCTTTTACACCGCTATCAATATATTGGCGAGGTAATTCATCAAATCCTAATAAATATTCTTTATATAAATCTGTATCAACAAATGTTCTAACTGTTTGCCGTGTTTGTTCCAGTATATCTGAAAGATTTCCTATTGTGGAGTGTGAACCTGAAGAAGGGTTTGTTTCTGCAATAATACTTGTTTGTTGTATAGATGGCATTTGACTTGCTGAAGCTAAACTCGCGTCCCAGTCAATAATCGATGGTATTTCTGTAGGAAGGAGTGGAGTTTTTCCCGTCTTTCTTTTTTCTGGTGTTGATGTTCCATATTGTAATTTTCTCTTTGGTGTTAGTGTTTGAATTGATCTTTTCTGTGGTGTTTCATAAATTTTTTTAATTGGTGTGTGTAGCTCTTCCTTTATTTCAACAGGTTCAATTTTACCAATCGTTGAAATTAATTCTTGTAAGGGTTGAGTTATCGGTTTATATGTTTCCTCCAATTTAGTTTGCGCCTCAAATTCCGCATTTTTTAAACTCTGATATTTTTGTTTAACAGCTTTTCTTGATTTAACTAGCTCTCTTGCTAAACGTTCATCCATGATTGGTATAATTTACCATCAAACGTTTATTTTTATAAGTAAATATATGAATCAAATCCTTTTCGATATCGGCCAGATTTCACATTAGAGTCTTTGTCTATTACTAAAAATCCAAATTTATCTTTCCAACATATTAAGCACAACTCATTAAATTGGTTTAATGACATATCAACATTAACATGATCATCATAAATATGTTTTAAGTTTGTTCGATCTTGTTGAAATATAACAATTAAATTTGCATTGTCACGAATTAATTGTTTCGGAATAGAAGAATATGTTTGACATAAATAAAAACAATCAGTATTTTTGTGTCTTCCGAAACAAAAATAGTCCTTTACAACATTCTGATTACAACACACTATATCATCAAATATTATTATAGAGTTTGGTTTAACTTGTTTTGGTGAAACAATTGTTTCTTCATTTTCAGATTCATAGTATCCAATTTTTTTCAAAGGTTTAAAAAGTGTTCTCAAATATTTATACTTTGGTTGATATAAGGATTTTGAATAAACATACAGATTTTCAAATCGCAAACCATTCGGATCTTCAATCAAACTAATAATAACATTGGTTTTGCCACAGCCTGACGGGCCAATAATTAACCCTCTTTTACTATTTCCCTCAAAGAGTTTTCCATGTTTTCTAAAACCATTCACTGAACTTTCATGATCCTTAATTGTTATAGAGTATGGTTGTTTCTCAACTCTCATTTTATATATAAAACAAACTATTAATATTCAGTATTGTGATGTAACTGGTTAGTTATCACTAGGATTGCAACTATATATAATGTTTCCATCACATAATAAACGAATCATTTACAAGACAAACAGCAAAAGGAAAGGAAGTGGTTTAGTAAACTCATTAATAAATAAATTACCCTTTGAATTGCATATTCCTGGTTATAATTTTTGTGGACCTGGAACAAAATTGGAAAAACGATTGTCAAGAGGTGATAAAGGTATAAATTTATTGGATGAGGCTTGTAAAGAACACGATATTGCTTACTCACAATCAAATGATATAAAAAGAAGGCATTTAGCTGATAAAGTATTAGCTGACAAAGCTTTATCAAGGTTCAAAGCTAAAGATTCTAGTTTTGGGGAAAAAACTGCTGCACTAGGAATTACTGGTGCTATGAAAATTAAAAGAAAATTAGGTATGGGACTTCGAACGAGAAGAAAGTTCAAGCGAAAAACTCGAAAAGGACGAGGACTATCATTATCTCAGGTAATTTCAAAAGCTAGAAAAGGAATTAAGGGGAAACGTTTTAAAGACCTAAATGAAAGTATTCAAACTGCTTTAAAAGCTATTAAAAAAACTGGTAAAGTGTTACCTCCAAAGAAAAGGGTAATTCCAATCCCAAAGACTGGCGGATTTCTTCCACTTATACCTTTATTTGCTGGTTTGTCTGCTCTTGGTGCTCTTGGAGGAGGGGCTGCAGGTATTGCTAAAGCAGTAAATGATGCAAAAGCAGCCAAAGCGAAATTAGAAGAATCTAAACGACACAATCAAATGATGGAGTCCATTGCGGTAGGAAAAAAAGGAAGTGGACTTTATTTAAAACCCTATAAAACAGGATGTGGATTATACTTGAAACCTTATTCAAAAAACTGCTAAAACATATACCTCGAAAAGCACTTACAAATTACGATTTACTTAAATACGCTAAATATTTACAAATTCCCAACTTTCGTGGTATTTTTATGAGGGATAAATTACCAAAAAAGATAAAGTTAATTGAAAGTGCAATTGTCAATCTAGATAATCACAGTGGTGTTGGTACTCACTGGATAGCATATACAAAAAAAGGAAAAAACATAATATATTTTGATAGTTATGGTAATTTGCGACCCCCTTCTGAATTAATTAAATATTTTTATAGCGACCAAAATAATAATATTGTTAATTATAATTATAACAGTTATCAAAACTTTAACAAAACAAATTGTGGTCAATTGTGTCTAAAATTTCTTTATAACCATATGTAACACCTAATTTTAGTTTATTATTAAACATATTTTTAAAGTAAAATGTCATATAGTTTTGTTCTTAGCGGCAATTCCGCTATTTTAACATCAGAGTTACATCCTCCAATATATTTAGATGAAGATGTTGAATATGTTATCGGTCTTGTAAATTTCGAAACATTTAATGCAATTCCCAATATTGATGTTGGGAATAATGTATTAATTCATGATGAAAATTTAGAAATAGCCATACCCCCAGGTAGCTACGAATTAGAAGACATAACAGATTTTTTAAAAAAACACTTGGATGAGGATAAAATTAGTTTTAGTCTTTATGCAAATAATAATACTTTACGTACACATCTTAAATGTTCAGCCCCCATAACTTTTCGTGAAGGAACTATTGGTAAATTATTAGGGTTTAAAAATGGGCGATTGGAAGCCAACATTGAACATATATCAGATTTTCCCGCGGAAATAATTAAAGTAAATTCAATAAATATAGACTGCAGTATTGCAGAGGGATCATATTTAAACGGGAAACCTGTTCATATAATACACCAATTTTTCCCGAGCGTTGCTCCAGGGTTCAAAATAATTGAGTCACCTCAAAACGTCATATATTTCCCAGTCACCGTTAAAGTAATTGATAAAATAGCCATTAAAATAATAGATCAGGAAGGTGATTTGGTTAATTTTAGAGAAGAAACCATAACCATCAGACTACATCTTAAAAAAGTAGATTAAAGATGGTAATATTATATAACAATAAATCTGCAAACTTTACTAGAAAATTTAATAATAAAAACATTAATAAGACAAGAAAGAAACCAACTTCCTTTAGTAGGAAATCAAACTTCCAAAGGTTAACACCTTCTAATAGAAAATTTCTTCAAAGTTTGGGTTTTAAACTTAAATAAAAATGGATTATTTAAATGTAAGAGAAAATGTATTGGTTGATGAATCAATATTAAGCTGGGAAATTCTTTCTTTCGATCCTTTTAATCCTACAAAACTCGGACCAAATGATGAAATCAGAATTGCTTTGCAACAAACAGGAAAATATCCTTTACCTTGCAAAAGTGAAATTTATGTGGAATTGCAAGTAACTAAAGAAGATGATTCCCCTTTAGCTAATACTGTTTTAATTAATAATGCTCCGGCATTTTTATTTAAAGAATTACGCTATATTTTAAATGGTGTTACTATTGACTCCGTTCGGGATATTGGTATAACTTCAACTCTAAAGGGATATATTTCATTTAATCAAAATGAAAGTGCTAAATTGGAAAATGCCGGTTGGTATCCGAAAACAAAATCTAAAGAAAAAATTATGACTGATGACAAAGGTAATGTTTCATTATGTATACCATTAAAGATGTATTCAGGATTTTTTGAAGATTATAATAAGATTATTCTTAATTCACAACAAGAACTTATTCTAATAAGAAGTAATGATGATACAAATGCATTATTATCCAGTAATGAAGATGAAAAACCCAAAGTTAAAATTACCAAGTTGTGTTGGAGAGTTCCTCATCTTACTGTAGCGATTCCGCAAGAATTAGCACTTACCAAAATTATTGACAAAAATAGTGATATACTAATAACCTTCCGAAGCTGGGAATTAGTTGAATATCCAGAGTTATTGGAAACTACGAGGCACAACTGGCCCGTAAAAACATCTACAAAAGTCGAAACGCCACGTCATGTTCTAATTGCTTTTCAGAAAAATAGACGTGGTAATCTAAAAATGGATATGAGTAAATTTGATCATTGTAATTTAAGAAATATGAATGTCTTTTTAAATTCAGAAAGATATCCTTACAATGATCTTCAACTTGACTTTGAAAATAATAAATTTGCTACTCTGTATGAAATGTTTACAGACTTTCGTCAAGGGTATTATAACTCTCCAGTGGAACCAATTTTTAATCCGAAAGAATTTAAAGAAAATGCTCCTATAGTTTACATTAATTGTTCACATCAAAGAGATTTACTACAAACAGGTCCAGTAACCATGAGAATTGAATTTGAAACCAAGGAAAAAATTCCCCCTAAAACAGCGGCATATTGTGTTATAATTCATGATAAAGTTTTCAGTTACAATCCATTAACAAAAATTGTGAAACAGTTGTAATACAATTTCCTTAAGATAAAATACTCTTTTTAAACAAACCGCTACTTACGCTTAAGAGCGCACGCGTCAATTTTGATATTTATTAACGTAGCCAAACCAGAATTCTTCATTTATATAATGTCTTACGAGATTTCAGTTCGAGTATTAGATTTTCAACTTCAGTTGCAGAAATTAAAAAAACAAATAAGTGAATATCAATTAAAAGTAGAAATGATCAAGAAATTCAAATATTTGAAAATATGAAACTTATTCTAGATCTTCAAGGATTCAAAATTGAAAATAATAAATTTATTGTAAAGGAATTAGCAGCGTACGATGGGCAAAAGACAAGTCATTTTATTTTCAAAGCTCCATTTCCGATGGGTCATTTACCATCCTATTTACACAAACAAGCTCTGTGGTTAATAAAAAATTACCATTGCATTGAATGGTGTGAAGGATTTACACCATTACACAAATGTGGAGATATCATAAGAGATTTAAGCGCTAAGGTGGACTATGTTTATGTAAAAGGGGAAGAAAAGGCAGATTTCGTAAAGAAGTATTCCATGAAACCAGTTATCGAGATTGATGAACAACCCGCCCTAAAGAAAATGGATCCTTGCTGCTTTTATCATCAAAAAATACCATGTGTATGTGCATTATCAAATGTTTATTACCTTTACAACAATTTTTTTATGTAATAAAAGACTTGATTACAAATTATGTGTTTTATTTTCTAACATTGTTTTAATACATGAAATATTATTATTTAATCCTAGTTCTTGAAGTTTACATATTAAAATATCTATATTTTTATTTTTTAAATATTCGCTACAACATTTAGCTGCTAGTAAACATAATTCCGCATGTTCCATATAATTTAAAAACACTATAATATTCTGCGCTTCACTTTCTTGACCTTCATATGCATAAAACTCGGAACAGGCTGCGGACATCAAAAACTCTTCATACATTTCTCTTATTAATAATTCCATAATAAATCCTACACTAAAACCTCCCTGTTTCTCAATATCTCTTTATCTCTCTCTTCCTCTTCCACGATTTCTTTTAATATATCAGGATCTTTTATATAATCCTTCAATATCCTTAAAAAGTAACTGAATCCTATTTTCTTTATTTCATGAAAGAACTTCGGCAAATTTTGGGTTTTTCTATAATTTAAACAGGCTTCTGCAGCTAATTGGTATTGGAAGGCAGTCTCATAATATACCTGTGCCCACTCGGGGTGTGTTTTCCTTAGCATTGCATTCTTTAATTCGGAATTTTGAAGTTTAGTAAACTGTTTACCTAATTTGATTATTTCATTTTGCAAATCACTGTTCATAACTACCACTTATTTTTAATTTAACACTGTTCTTTATTAGTGGTGAATCTTCTATATAAGCTTAAGACTAGTTGTAAATGAATGTAGCTCGCTCAGATTCAGTCCTTTAAAATACCAGCTCCCCTCCAACTGCTACCAGCTCCCCTCCAACTACTGTGGTGGTTAGGAAGGAGGTAGGAGGTGGAGCAAAAAGAGGCGGAGTTTATGAAACCAATCGGAATAGGGGGCGAACTTGGGCAGCCAATCAGAAACAAGGTCATTCTTGGCTGACCAATCAAAAAAGTGGTGGGGGGGTCAACTAGGAGCCCCCTATTCCCACTACTTTTGCTGAATGTGATTTCAGCACTACAACGGCATAATGTGGATATATCCACTGCTATTGCATCTCACACGGGTGAATCCGTGAAAGCCGCATAAACATATATACGCCATCCGGCGGGAGGTCGGCGAAGCCGCGTTCAGTATTTGCATGCTTCCTTCCGATCTGTCCTTTGCACAGCCAGGTGCATGTCGGTACCCTGATGAGTCTAGTAGAGACGAAACATGTATCTCTGCCGTATCACTGTGGCGGGGAGGGTAAGTTTTGACTTTCTTCTCGGTATGGTGGTACAGGTAGGCCATCATCTCGATGGTGGTGGAATAGGATAAATTTGCGTTTTGTACCAATTTATTCTAACTGTGCAACCTCTAACACAGAAAGGATAGGATGGGGAGAAGTTTGCATTTACTGTTCGTATTTTACTGCATATATATATATATATATATATATATATATATATATATATATATATATATATATATATATATATATATATATATATATATTTATACGGCTTTCACGGATACCTCCGTGTGAGATGCATTAGCAGTGGTTATATCCACATTATGCTGTTGTAGTGCTGAAATCACATTCAGCAAACGTACAACTATATGCAACTCCGTACATAAGTGAAGTAAAATGCGAAACAGTGAACGCAAACTTCGCTCCATCATATCCTTTCTGTGTTAGAGGTTGCACAGTTAGAACAAATTGTAATAAAACACAATTCATCATATTCCACCACCATCGAGATGGTGACCTACCTGTACCACCATACCGAGAAGAAAGTCAAAGCTTACCCTCCTCGCCATAGTGATACGGCAGAGATACATGTTTCGTCTCTCACTAGACTCATCAGGGTACCGACATGCACCTGGCTGTGCAAAGGACAGATCGGAAGGAAGCATGCAAAACTAAACGCGGCTTCGTCGACCTCTCGTCGAATGGCTTATATATGTTTATACGGCTTTCACGGATACCTCCGTGTGAGATGCATTAGCAGTGGTTATATCCACATTATGCTGCTGTAGTGCTGAAATCACATTCACATGAAGTTTGCGTTCACTGTTTCGCATTTTACTTCATATATATATATATATATATATATATATATATATATATATATATATATATATATATATATATATATATATATATATATATATATATATATATGTATATATATATATATATATATATATATATATATATATATATATATATATATATATATATATATATATATATAAGGTGTGACCAGAGCAATGCTGGTGTTAATCTACTACAGATTGTACAATTTGTTTCTTTTTAATATATCTTTTATATTCCTTAAGCCTAGTGAATATAGACCGCCCTATTTCACCCCTATACACTTTACCACAAGAGCAAGCTTTCTTGTAAACGATTTCTGTTTTCAATAATATTGCGTCTTTGGGTGACATTGTCCAACTTTATATATGCTTGAAAATTCTACGAATCTTTGATTTTCGGAGCAATCTGGCAATCTTATCCATGGTTCTGTGTATGTAAGGCAAGATAACACTGACCATAGGTGGTACATTTATTATATTTTGTTGGGGAGTTGAGTTTTTATATTTATTAATAGAACATCTAATACCTAATTACTAATTTATCTTAAAAATTGGTGATTACTTTAAATAATATGAAAATATTTAAAGTGTATGTATACTGGGCTAGTCCCAATATATTATTTTGAAAACATAACTTTAAAAATACACATTTACGTATGAAATTCATTTTTTCTATTTCCGCTTAATACATTTTTTCGCTTAAAACGCGTTGTTTGTTGGTTTCCTTCAGAATCGTCTTAAACGACTTTTACTGTATTTGTCAGATTTAGCTTAATTTAAAGTATGGTAAATTTTTTTGTTTCCATATGAAAAACTGATTTTGTTAGTATTAAAAATTTTATTTCCTTTTGCGTCTAAACGGTGTAGTTTATCGAGTCGAATAAAGAATTCCTTCTTTATTAGGTATTTTCGGTTTTTTTTCCAACTGTCAAATAAAAAAGGTATGTGAAAAATTAAATTTGAATAACAGGTTAGTTCAGGTTTTGGTAGAAATCATTAAGCGTAGTTTCTGTGCCAAATATTAACTTGATAAATTCAAAACTAACCGCAAAAGATTAAAAATAACTCGAGGAGTATTGAGTTTTCGACTTCTTGTCATTCGATTTCCTATATATATATATATATATATATATATATATATATATATATATATATATATATATATATATATATATATATATATATATATATATATATATATATATGAAGTAAAATGCGAACAGTGATTGCAAACTTCGCTCCATCATATCCTTTCCGTGTTAGAGGTTGCACAGTTTGGATGAATTGCTACAAAACACAATTCATCCCATTACACCACCATCAAGATGGTGGTCTACCTGTACCACCACACCGAGAAGAAAGTAAAAACTTACCTTCTCTGCTACAGTGATATGGCAGAGGTACATGTTTCGTCTCTTACTAGACTCATCATGCACAGACAGGTGCATGTCGGTACCCTGATGAGTCTAGTAAGAGACGAAACATGTACCTCTGCTGTATCACTGTAGCAAAGAAGGTAAGTTTTTACTTTCTTCTCGGTGTGGTGGTACAGGTAGACCACAATCTTGATGGTGGTGTAATGGGATGAATTGTGTTTTGTAGCAATTCATCCAAACTGTGCAACCTCTAACACGGAAAGGATATGATGGAGCGAAGTTTGCAATCACTGTTCGCATTTTACTTCATTTACATGCCGAGATGCATTTAGTTGTACGTTTGCTGAATGTGATTTCAGCACTACAACGGCCTAATGTGGATATGACCACTGCTATTGCATCTCACACGGAGGAATCCGTGAAAGCCGCATAAACATATATATATATATATATATATATATATATATATATATATATATATATATATATATATATATATATATATATATATATATATACAGTGCCTTCATTTCAAAACGAACCATCCTTAATAACTTTGTTAAATAGAAAAATTTTAAAAAAAAGAAAAAACACGTCAATTTAGATATACAGGGGGAAGTTTAATTTTGCATTTGTTAAAAGTCTGTCAATCACCTCCTCACCTCCAGCTAACCTCACTTTGATATGTCAAATGGGAACCCCCACCTTGTGACACATCATTGTAAGCAACATAAAATTGTCTATCCAACCGTATAAAAAAAATTAAATCGGTTGACGTACAAGCGAACAGTGTGCAAAAATGTCTTGTAATAATGCATAATATATCGGCCTCGAACTTTAGTATGTCAAATGATTACCCTATAGTGTGATACATCATTTTAAAGGGCATACTATCTCCCATTTAGCCAATAAAAAAAAACAAAATCTGTTGATGTACAAGCGAATAGTAAGAAAAGATGTGTGGTAATAATAGACACCTTATCACATTAAACTTTATTATGCCAAATGGCTACTTCATAGAGTAAAATATTATTTTAAATTTAAAATAAATATTTTTTTAAAATAATAAACAGTTAAAATATTTGCGAGAAAAAAAGTAAGCCTGTTTTAAAATTCATCGCAAAATTCATTGCAGTCTAATCAATCTAGTGTATTTATTTCAATGATATTTTTTGCGGTACCTGATAGGTACAAAAAATCACTGCAATAAATAAAATTTTTAAGATCTTTAAACACCAGTTGTTTATTATTGTTAAAATTGTCATTGTGACGCCTAGTTGAAACGTGAATATAAATGGTGTATACGCTAGCCGAAAGAATAGAAATAATTTTTCTCTATGGAGCTGAAGATCGGTGCGCTCGTAGAACCGCCAGAGCATTTGACGAGAGGCATCAAGACAAAAACGTGGGCCATAAATATGTACTCGAATTGGTACGAAAGTTTGAAGAAACGGGATCCGTTTGTAATAAAAAATATATTGAGAAAAGGGTTGTAGATGAAGCATGCCAAATCGAGGTACTAGGACAGTTTGCAATAGATCCAACTTTATCCATCTCAAAGGTCGCAGATTTAACCAACATTTCTGCTGGCTCTGTGCATAAAGTTTTAAAACAAAATAAGTTTTTTCCCTACAAAATTCAAATTCTTCAAGAACTCGGAGAAGACGATTTTGATAGGAGAATTCAATTTTGCGAATTAATGTGCCAACGAATTGACGAGGACCCCCATTTACCTAAGAATATCTGCTTTAGTGATGAATCAACTTTTTTTCTAAATGGACTGGTTAACAGACATAACTGCAGATACTGGGATAATGAAAATCCGCACCTTTTCCAAGAAGGGCATACTCAATATCCTGAGAAAATTAACGTGTGGGCAGGAATTTATGGCAATGAAATCATCGGGCCATTTTTTTTGGAAGATAATTTAACTGGGCAAATTTACTTAAACCTTTTAGAAAACACAATATACCCTGCCATTGTGCAATCTTTAGAAAATCAAGTGGATGAAAATGCTGTTATGGTACTAAATGAAAATAATTTGCATTTCCAGCAAGATGGAGCTCCCCCACACTACGCTTTGGCAATTCGAGAGTGGCTTGATGAACATTTTCCAGGGACGTGGATTGGCAGACGTGGTGCAATTGAATGGCCAGCACGGTCTCCAGACCTAACCCCTCTAGACTTTTTTCTTTGGGGGTATTTAAAAAGCAAGGTTTATAAAACCCCACCTGAAAATATTGACGATTTAAAAGATCGAATTGTTCGGGAATGTAGAGGAATTAGCAGAGAAATCTCTGCCAATGTTCGTGGGTAATTTCAAAATAGGCTTTTTTATTGTCTCGCTAATAACGGCGCACATTTTGAACATTTAATAAAATAATTTTCTTCAACTGAACAAAACTGAATAAACTGCTTATATTTAACACACATTTTTGCATCCTAATTGCCTATAACGTCTATTAACTTAATTTTTTTGACATTGTTGGATAGCAGATCGTACGTCCTTTAAAATGATGTATCACACTATAGGGTAATCATTTGACATACCAAAGTTCGAGGCCGATATATTATGCATTATTACAAGACATTTTTGCACACTGTTCGCTTGTACGTCAACCGATTTAATTTTTTTTATACGGTTGGATAGACAATTTTATGCTGCTTACAATGATGTGTCACAAGGTGGGGGTTCCCATTTGACATATCAAAGTGAGGTTAGCTGGAGTTGAGGAGGTGATTGACAGACTTTTAACAAATGCAAAATTAAACTTCCCCCTGTATATCTAAATTGACGTGTTTTTTCTTTTTTTTAAATTTTTCTATTTAACAAAGTTATTAAGGATGGTTCGTTTTGAAATGAAGGCACTGTATATATATATATATATATATATATATATATATATATATATATATATATATATATACAGTGCCTATATATATATATATATATATATATATATATATATATATATATATATATATGTGGAAGTGTAAATTATAAAAAACCTGTCACTGAAGATGAAGAAAATGTTTTTACTATACTTGGTACAGTGATCGAAAATCCCAATATTAATCAGAATCATATACCCTAAAATACTTACATTAACTAAGTAAGTGTTTGAAGGATTCTTAACAAATAAAGATTCCTTCCTTATAAAATCCAAATTTGTCAAGAGCTTCATGGAAATGATTTTGACAACCGAACTGAATTTTGCTTGTGGGTGTTAGATAAAGTGGCAGAAAATGAATACTTTTTTTGAATGTATTTCTCATAACAATAGTTTCGTGAATAGACACATATTCCATTATTATTCTGATTCAAATCCGCATGAATACAGAGTTGTGAGAAACCAGAATAGGTGTTGGTTAATGTGTGGAGTGGAATACTGGGTCCATACTTAATTGGACCCTACTTTTTTGAAGTACTTTTAAATGGGTTGATGTTTCGCTATTTTTCTTACACCAACTTTCAGTGTCATTAAAAGATGTCCTTTTAAATATTAGAACAACTATGAGGCGTCAGTCAACTGGATGGAGCTCCGCCTCATAATCATCGCGAGGTTAGGCACTTTTTAAATGTCAACTTTCGAAACTAGTGGATTAGGAGAGACTGATTTCAAAATTGGCCCCCGAGATCTCCGAACTTTCCAGATTCCAGATTCCAGATTTCTTTTTATGGGGATATATAAAAGGAATTGTCTACATTGCCCCCTGATAACACCATAAGATATGAAAATACGCATAAGAAAAACTTTTCATACTGTAACCTCGCAAATGTTGTCCAGAGTTAGCGGTGGTTTCGAAAAAAGGATATGTACGTGTTTGGAAATGGATGGTTGGCATTTCTAGCATGTACTCTAAACACTTTGCTTCTTTCTTGTGCTATCGTGAATATTTTATTACCATTATTGCTATTATGGCCTGTTGGGCGACTATAAATCGCGTTCCGAGTTTCTGAACATTTGTAAAGATATTTCTGATTATTATTCTTATAGTTGTAAATTACCTGTCATTTCCAAATGCCATAGGCAACTAGATACATTAAAACATCTATTCAAAAAGCACAAAATTGTGCAGAAAACGGTTGTTTCGCGTATTCTGTGAAAACACGAAGATTTAGCTGTAGAACACCCTTATAGCACTCGATTATTTAAAAGGTACATTTTGTGGTAAGGTAAAAAAAATAGCGTTCTATTTAAATTAATCAAGTTATAGCCACTTAAAGTTCTTATTTGATTAGTTTTAATTTTTAGACACCCTATATAATATAGAAAGTTTATTATAATTGGCATATAAAATATGATTTATTGTTACAGATCACTGTAAATTTCGAGTACAATAAATTTCGAGTGAAATACTTCTTAAGTATTTGTAATATGAAAATTAGGTTAAATTTTGTCAAAATTCAAATTATTTAAAAACCCTTAAAGTTATATATATATATATATATATATATATATATATATATATATATATATATATATATATATATATATATATAAATATGTAGATAAGTTTTTGTCCGTGTAATTTAAAATAAAATAGAATAAAATATTGGCGAAGCGGACGTGAAAATTTGTCAATCTACATGATTCTCGTATTAAAAAGTGCGGAGCACTCCAAAATATGGAAAAACTCCGGGTCCGACAGATGGCGATAGCGCTGTTTCGTCCTAATATGGGACTCGTCAGGCCACCGCAGTCGGTACAAACCATCATCTCGCCTTTGCATCATATAAAGCTGAATTTATAATCAAAATACAGCAAATAAGATGATGGTTTGTACCGACTGCGGTGGCCTGACGAGTCCCATATTAGGACGAAACAGCGCTGTCGCCATCTGTCGGACCCGGAGTTTTTCCATATTTTGGAGTGCTCCGCACTTTTTAATACGAGAATCATGTAGATTGACAAATTTTCACGTCCGCTTCGCCAATATTTTATTCTATTTTATTATATATATATATATATATATATATATATATATATATATATACAGGGTGATTCAAAAATCGATCACGAAACTTAAGGGGGTGATTCTACTTGACAAAATAAGGGTAGAGCTTCATATAATTTTTTTTTCAAAATGTCATTCGTTTTCGAGTTACAAGCCGTCCAAGTTCAAGTTTTTATTTTTTGTTTTTTGAATTACTCCTTACAGGAAAACCGATTTGACTAATATTTGAAAGATAGGCTAAGTCTTCTGCGCTTCATCATTTTAGTAACAATTCACATTGATTGTTTGCCGCTAGAGGGCACTTTACCTACATTGAAAATTGTTTTTTTGTCATAATTTTTTAGTGTTGACAGCTACAGTAGTTTTTGGCATAATTTCTGAAAGACTGATGCCAGGCCTTTAAAAAAGGTGCTCTTTATTTACATCGCTAAACCCAACGGTTTAGACGTAAATCACCCTTAAAAATTAAGTGGTAAATTTACTTTTCTCATTTCATTACCACCAGCTACCAGGTAAATAGCTATCAAAGTATACTAGAGCTGTCAGTTTAACATCAAATAAATTCGCTTTTTAAACTATTTAATTTATAATCTTAAAATAACTAATAATGGCTAATCACCAATATTCAAATATCGAATATTGTGATATCCATTTTTGTTATGGAAAAGCAAATGGTAATGCAGAGTTGGCAAGAAGATATTATATGGAGAGTTATCCGGAAAGAAATATCCCTCATGCTCAAACATTTTCCAGTGTGCACAGGAGGCTTGCGGAATGTGGTTCCTTTAAAAGTTATAATGGAAATAGGGGAAGACCTAGAACTGCTAGAAACGTGCAACAAGAAGAAAGAGTGCTTGAAATTATTGAAGATAATCCAGGTATTAGTACTAGAAAAATTGGGAATGAAGTGCGGCTCTGTCAGGCTAGTTCATGGAGGATACTAAGAGAAGAACAACTCTACCCGTTTCATTCAAAAAAGGTGCAGGCTCTTTATGACGATGATCGGCCGAGACGGTTGGAAATGTGCAATCAGATCCTAGCTAAGTATGAACACGATAATCGATTAATTGGCGTCATATTATTCACTGACGAAACTGGTTTCACTCGTGATGGCATAACAAATCTACACAACATCCACACATATGCTTACGAGAACCCAAACAATGTGGTAGAAACGAAACATCAGCGTAGATTTTCACTAAATGTGTGGGCAGGGATAATAGGAGATTACCTTATTGGTCCTCATTTCTTTGATGGCCCATTAACTGGTGACGTATACTTAGATTTTATCCAAAATCGTCTCCCATTGTATCTGGAAGATGTGCCATTGGAAGTAAGGGCCAACATGTGGATCCTCCAAGACGGAGCTCCGCCCCACTTTAGTATACGTGTCCGACAGTATTTGAATGCAACGTATCCTGAGCGATGGATAGGACGAAGTGGACCATTGGCATGGGCAGCGAGGTCACCAGACCTTAATCCTATGGATTTTTTCTTTTGGGGTCATTTGAAACAATTGGTGTACGATATTCCAGTAATCAACGTCGAGGATCTTCGCTTCAGGATAATCGAAAAGTGCCAAATTATTAAAGAAACACCAGAAATTTTTCATCGAGTTAGGCGACATTTTTTGAAGAGTGTTGGGAAATGTATTGAAGAAAATGGGGAACATTTTGAGAATCTTTTTTAGTTTGTTTAGTACTGTTTCATTAATTTTTATCAATTAAATGTATATCGCAATAATCCATAATATGAATATTTACTGATTAGCCATTATTAGTTATTTTAAGATTATAAATTAAATAGTTTAAAAAGCGAATTTATTTGATGTTAAACTGACAGCTCTAGTATACTTTGATAGCTATTTACCTGGTAGCGGGTGGTAATGAAATGAGAAAAGTAAATTTACCACTTAATTTTTAAGGGTGATTTACGTCTAAACCGTTGGGTTTAGCGATGTAAATAAAGAGCACCTTTTTTAAAGGCCTGGCATCAGTCTTTCAGAAATTATGCCAAAAACTACTGTAGCTGTCAACACTAAAAAATTATGACAAAAAAACAATTTTCAATGTAGGTAAAGTGCCCTCTAGCGGCAAACAATCAATGTGAGTTGTTACTAAAATGATGAAGCGCAGAAGACTTAGCCTATCTTTCAAATATTAGTCAAATCGGTTTTCCTGTAAGCGAGTAATTCAAAAAACAAAAAATAAAAACTTGAACTTGGACGGCTTGTAACTCGAAAACGAATGACATTTTGAAAAAAAATTATATGAAGCTCTACCCTTATTTTGTCAAGTAGAATCACCCCCTTAACTTTCGTGATCGATTTTTGAATCACCCTGTATATATATATATATATATATATATATATATATATATATATATATATATATATATATATATATATATATATATATATATATACAGGGTTATTCACCGAATACGGCACGGAATATTGCGACCAAAATACGTGACTTTCAAAAAGTTTTACTTTTGGATTATAAGGGGGTGTAATATAGTTGCTTTTTAAAATTATGTTCATATTATTCAGGGTATCCCAGAAGCTTTGAAAGTATAAAAGTTGTGTTTTTTTAAATAGAACCACTTATATATTATTGCGTTTTTGGATTCTCCGATCAAAATAAGTGCTTATTTTAATAAGGCTTATAGCACCTAAACCTTAACGGTTTTTAAATAATTTGAATTTTAACAAAATTTAACCTAATTTTCATATTACAAATACTTAAGAAGTATTTCAGTTATATACTCAAAATTTATAGTGAAGTGTAACAATGAATCATATTTTATATGCCAATTATAATAAACTTTCTATATTATGTAGCGTGTCTAAAAATTAAAACTAATCAAATAAGAATTTTAAGTGGCTCTAACTTGATTAATTTAAATAGAACGCTATATTTTTTTAAATTATATAAATCCTTCGAATTTTCTACAAACCCCGCCATTTTTAAATCGTCATTTTGAAAGATTACTAAAAGCCAAACGACATTTAAATGTGAATATTAATACAAACACTTTAAGCTTCACCATATATATATATATATATATATATATATATATATATATATATATATATATATATATATATATATATATACATTCAGGCTATTAATTTTTGTTACCAGCTGCATTTGACTAATACTGATATTCACTTTACAAGTACATTTCTTTATTATTAATTAACTTTGGAACAGCGTCCAAGCAAAACTAATTTCATAAAAAAATCACAATCCAAAGCAAAAAATAGAGCTGTTGTTGTTTCACAAAACAAAAAGTTGGCAAACATCGAATTAATAAAAAAGATCATTCTTTATTAACTGTGTTTAAAGCAACACCTTTTTATTTTCCAGTCACGCAAGCTAAAAAAAAGGTCATTGATTCTTGCTGGCTTTAGTAAGGAAATTCTAACTGGATGGTTAATAAGATAACTCATATTACCAAAAGTTGATAACAAAAAACTGTTTAGAAAAATATTTGTAAATAATGATTTTAAAAATTTAATTTAAGAACGCGCAATGTTTGTTAACTCTTCCATAAGCTTAAGTCAAAAAATTACGATCTAGAAAAGAAAATCAACTGCAAGTATTACAACATTGCAGTAAGTTTAAATTTGTCATGTACATATCCAGTCATTACACTTTTTGCTTTTTCCATATTACAATCTGTTTCAGTTCCGTTCTGTTTACCATCCACTCTTCTCGGATATAACAAATTCGCCTTACTTCATATTTAAAGATTTCGATGACATTTGATTAATTTTTGTCACATTTAAATATTAAGAAAATTTTTAAAATAAATTTAAGGAAACATAATAACTGTTTGACATGATGACAAAATCACCATAAATCGTTTCCATCATTCGTCAATATATTCGGAAATTTTTTGAAAGAAAAAGACCAAAAAAATTATTAGTTCAAATGAAATTTCGTTAAAAAAAATGCATTTAAGATGTTTCAGGAAATTTTATTTAGTGTATTTATATAATATATAAGTTAATAAATCTGTTTGTACGTAGCTTAGTTTGTAATTGTGCACCATTTTGCTTATATTATTTTCATTTTTTACTTTAAAATTTTTATATATGTATTCGTAATTAACAAACTACCAGCTGAATATATAAAGAATTTTAATATAATTCCAATTCTAAGAGAATCACCCTTAAATCCTGATATACATTACATATTCGGTTAATATTCATTAAAGAAAATATTTTTATGTCACTTTTTTAGCTTACCAAAATGTCCTATTCTTTCTAACGACAATCCAAAGAATAATCACTTCACAAGAAACAACACCTCAAATAATATTCCAAATTCATAAATAGCAACACTCAAAATTCCTCAAATCAAAGCTCAACTTGACAATCAAAATACCACGAACGCGGTACCGAAATTTCGCGATGTCGAGATTATGCCTCGAAAAACGACGCCTATGTCCGGTTTCCACGAAGTTATCGGTGGACTGAGAGACGTCTTCGATACCGTTTTGTGACGCTGTCGACGCGCATATTCTTCATTTGTTTTCGTCCTTTTTGCCATTTTAAGCTGCAACATTTTACCAGTTTGTGTTTTTGCCTTTATTTGTCATTTTAGTGAAATGTACAGGAATTGCTTTTAAAGTGAATTTATTTATAGTTTACTTTCTAATTATTTTGAAAATTTATTAGTCCCTTGGTAATGCTATTGCAGTTTTACTGTTTTAAATGCTGAAATGCAATAAAAAGCCCTAATCAATTTTTTTTGTAAATCATACTTACTAACTTTTAATTATACCGGGTGTTCTCAAAGTTGAGTCATTTATTTTAACAGTTTGTAGAACTCGTATAGAGAAATCGATTTATCAAAAATCGTTTATATAAAAGTTGGCAAATAAAATAATTATTAACAATTATTTAAAAAATATAAAGACTGTAATACAAACATTATTTCATGATATTTTCAACCACCGCATTGTAAAAACTTTGTTTATTACAATGAACAGATTATATCTTGTTCAACAAAAAGTGTTCAAAATTGTCACCGTTTGTTCAGTTAACGCAAAGTCTTACTCAACGTATTCATGCCAAACTACACTCCTCAAAAATAAAGTCTGGGTCTCCACGGATAACATCACATGCATTTTCAATGTGCTGTTGTAGTTCTTCCACAGTATTCACTTCCGCATCGTGCTAAACTAACTATTTTAAATAACTTCACTGAGAAAAAATCCGAGGAACATGCAGGCCAAGAAATGGGTCAATTTTACCCTATCCATCTATTAAGAAACGCACTATTTAAATGTTCGTGAACTTCTCGTCTGAAATGTGGTGGAGCTCCATCAAGAATAAACCACATATTCTGCCTTACATTTAAAGGAAGATCTTCTTATTCTTGTAGCAGATTGTTTTAAAGAAAATCCAAATAATTTTTACCTGTCAGTAAGGTCCTATAAGCATGCTATTTACTAAGCCATCCCAAACATTTATTTAAAATCTGTGCTGAAAATGACTGCTTTTCGTTGCATGCAGATTTTGTACTGCCCAAACATGGTTCTTGTGGAAATTATTTATACCATTTCTTGTAAACGTCATTTATATTTTAGTGATGTAAGGGCCAGTGACAAAATTCAACTCTTCTAGAATAATCTTTTGGTTGCAACGCTTGTACCCGTTGATAATGGTACGGATAAAGTTGTTCTTGTAAAGTTTTCCACGCTTTACTATCAGTACGTTTATATCGACAGCTCCAAGCGCACTTGAAGTCAAGCGCCTTCTGCAAGCGGCTTAGAAATAACGAATTAAACGGGTGATATTATACTTGAGGCCGGCTTGGATTTGTTAAGTCAAGCCTGAAACGATTAAAGGTTGATTTGACCCAAGCGCGCTTCGAGTGTGAAATAAACACCTCAAGCGCGCTTTAAATCAGCTGTTGACTTTTGAACGATTACGTCATGCGTCCAATGGGCGTTAATGTATTATTTCGAATTATTTTTAATTTTTAAAAACACCCAAGTTAAAGGCTAAATGCAGAATAAGACATTCTACCCCTCACAATAGTCAACAGTTGGTTTTTAAATAAAAAATATCAAAACAAGGCATTATTTTGAGGTTAGGTACAGACAAGACATCAAGCTTTTGCGAAAATGACTTGAAGCCAAGGTCAAGTCATGTTTAAGTTTGTGAAATAAACGCCTAGATTTCAAGTAAGATATGAGGTGACATTCTACTCGCAATGTGCCGTGGTGGAATGCGAAATTAGAGGCGAAAAGAGGACAAGTTAGGAAACTATGGAACAAGGTGAAAATAACAGGAAACTGGGACGAATATAGACTGGTCCTGACTGAATATAACAGGAACTTGCGTAAGGCTAAGAGAGAATCTTGGAGGAAGCACTGTGAGGAGATCGAAACGACCCCAGAATGTGCCAGACTCCGGAAGATACTCTCAAAGGATACGCAACCATCAATAAACTCTCTAAAAACAAATACAGGGGAGCACACCTATACTGGGAAAGAAACAATGACCGAGTTATTTCGGGCTCACTTCCCAGGGTCAACAATAATTGAGAAATCACCGGAGACTTGGAGGACTGAAGCAGAGATAAATACTGCTGTAAGAGCCACCAAGGACAATTGGCAAACGGCAAAAAAGGTGATTACCTATGAAAAGATAAAATGGGCCATAAACTCATTTGAACCATATAAATCGCCGGGACCGGACGGGATTTATCCAGCAATGTTACAACAGGGGTCCAAACCTGTTGATCAACAGACTTTGCTGCATATTAAGAGCCACTCTAGCTCTAGGATATGTACCAAAGGTTTGGAGGTTAACCAGGGTCGTGTTCATTCAAAAACCTGGGAAACCCAACTATTCTACAGCAAAGGCATTTAGACCAATCAGTCTAATGTCATTTATCCTTAAGACTCTCGAGAAGCTGTTGGACAGACATGTCAGAGATGATTTAATGGTAAACAGCCCATTTCATCGGAACCAGCATGCATACAGAATCGGGAGATCCACAGAGACAGCGCTCCACGACTTGGTCAGCAAGGTGGAAAACACTCTGGAAAATGGAGAAGTGCTTCTAGGAGCATTTCTAGATATAGAGGGGGCGTTCGACAACACGTCTTTTCAATCAATTAAACTGCAATAAGGAACATCAATCTGGAGGAGACCTGTTGCCGGTGGATTGGAAATATGTTAAAAGACAGAGTGATCTACACAGAACTGCTCGGAGAGTCGCTGATGGCACGGGTGACTGGGGGGGGTGTCCGCAGGGGGGGGTTCTCTCCCCACTGCTTTAGAACCTAGTAATGGATGGGCTTCTGCGAACCCTGAGTGGGGAGGGTCACTCTGTGCTGGGATATGCAGATGACTTGGTAATCTTAACCCAAGGCAAATTTAATACAACAGTAAGAGAGAGAATGCAGAGGGCTCTTGAAGTTGTAGAAAGATGGGTAAGGCAGGAGGGACTCAATATAAGTCCCCAAAAGACTGTCCTAATTCCCTTTACAAAACGGAGAAGGATAGAGGATCTCGGTCCCATCATCCTCCAAGGAAACACAATACCACTTGCTAGAGAAGTAAAATATCTGGGGGTGATTTTAGACTCCAGGCTGACCTGGAACAGACAAGTGGAAAACATAACCAGAAAATCGGAAACATCTCTTATGACTGTTAGAAGATTATGTGGGAAAACATGGGGTCTCTCACCGAAAATGGTACATTGGTTATACACCAGTGTTGTGAGACCAGCCATCACTTACGCAGCCTTGGTCTGGTGGCCCAAGGTAATGCAGAGAGCAACTATGACAAAGCTGAGTGGAATACAAAGGGTCGCCTGTTTATGTATTACTGGGGCCATGAAATCAACGCCCACTTCGGCAATGGAGTGTATTCTGGATCTGCCTCCGCTACACATAGTGATTCAGGCAGAGGCAAGAATGGGACTCCACCGACTAAATCACTCAACAGTAAAATCGCAAATGACGATGTCAGGACATTAAAACATATGTAAAAAAATCAGGAGCCCTGAGTTGGAAATGGACACGGACCATATGAACTCGAGCTACCGTTATAATATACCGTTTGAAGTCACAATAGAGGATCGAATGGCAAGTAAAAGAGAAAGACCGGAAACATTCTCGGGTGCAAGTATCTGGTACACTGACGGTTCAAAAACTAGTGAGGGTACTGGAGCTGGGATATACGGGTTACAACCGAGGAAGGAACTAACCCTTCCCCTTGGGAAATACCCAACAGTGTTCCAGGCAGAAATATACGCAATCTTACGGTGCGCAGATGAGATAAATAGGAGAGCTTAGAAAGGGAAGCAAATCCTCATTTACTCTGACAGCCAGGCAGCCCTAAGGGCCCTCAAGGGCCAAAAGGTATCATCGAGGCTGGTTTGGGAATGTCAGAGCGAGCTGGAAACTCTGACAAAAGACAACAGAGTTATGTTAAAGTGGGTCCCAGGACACGAAGGCATACATGGAAATGAAAAAGCTGACGAACTAGCTAGAGCAGGGTCAGCATCTCAATACATTGGTCCAGAACCGGCCTTTGGGGTGCCGCGGTGTGCAGCACGAGAAGTAGTCAAAGAATGGATCAAAAGAGAACATAAAAACCACTGGATGACCAGACAGGGTTTAAACCACAGCAAGCTATTTATTGGGAATCCGGACCCGAAACTGGCAAAGAAACTACTACAAATGAGTGGAAACCAATTAAGGACTATTACAGGTATAATGACGGGACACATGGCCGTCAAAGTACATCTGAATAGAATGAATCTATATAACGGAAACCTCGGCTGCAGACTGTGTGGACAAGCCGAGGAAACGGTGAAGCATATCATATGTGACTGTGAGTCACTGGTGAGATTTAGACAACAAACTTTCGGGTCAGTAAAACTGGAACCGAGAGAAATACTCACTCACTCCTTAGCAGGACTGTACAGATTGAGCCAGGGGGCTAGGTTGACAGAGTGGCTATAATGTCTAGGGTGAGCACAATAGGCCTACTCTGGTCGCAGTGCATCCGGCTTTAGGACGGACCCGGGAATATATATATAAAAAAAAAGATATGAGGTGGCTTCGGTTTGTAGCTGGCTCGAAAAACATCGACTTAAACGAAGTCTATGAGTAACTTTTACTTGACCTGCTATAGACTTAGTGCTCGTTGTTGGGTTATTTTCGACAATTTTTAAAATTTCTTTCTCGATCTCCGCCATTTCGCTTGGAGTTTGTTAATTTAGTTAAAAAATTTCGCGACACCGGGTATTTAAAAGAACAACGAGGAGGTCATGCTAAAAGACCTCCTCCACGCGAAATGGTGGAGAAAGAGAAAGAAATTTTAGAAATTGTTGAAAACAATCCAATAACAAACACTACGTCCATAGCAGGTCAAGTAAAAGTTGCTCATAGTAAAGTGTGGAAAACTTTACGACAAAAACAAATCTATCCATACCATTATCAACGGGTACAAGCGTGAAGTCACGTTTAAAAGGAACGGAGTGAATAATTTCCACAACAACCATGTTTATTCAGTAAAAAATCCGCATGCAGTGAAAAGAAGTCATTTTCAACACAAATTTTCAGTAAATGTGCAGAGTCTCCCTTTTTACAGTGTACGGCAACGGATGCGTACGGCAGCTCAATATGTCGGAGGGTAGGTTCGTATCTCTTTTAGAGATAGTTGTGCTCTGCTTTGATTACTCAATAGGCGCCACCTGTTTTACATTATCTGTGTCACTTACCTAGTGATTAAACAGGAAAACACATAGGTATGAGGAATGATTTTAATTTATTGGTGTATAGCTCCCTAATGAAACGACTTAATCAAAACAAAATAAAAATTCCATTTTATTGAAAAAAATTATTATGTACATAAATTAGAATGGTACCTACAATTTTTTTTATACTCTTTCTTGATTACTATTGTTGTTACCTCGTTTTTAAAAGGTTATATAAAATTTGGCCGCAAACGTTCTAGAACCTTTAATTGCCAATTAAGTAAGTTTTATAGAGAAAGTTATCAAAAAGTTCTTACATGTTATTATGTCAAATGAAAATATATTTATATTGTTTTATTTGCATGTAAAAAATTGATGTAGAGCTCCAATTCTCTAAATTAAAGTTTTCTCCTATTTCTATGCTATGGTACCTCTCACTTCTATTTATTTGATCCAGCGCTGTTGCTAGGATTCCTGTTGTTATGGATGAATGGGGGCTTCACAGGGCCAATTCCAACTCACCAACCAAACGCAGGGTAAGGGTTAAAATCGTCGTGGTAACACGGACACAAAAACTAGGGCCGGAATCATCAGAAAGCCTTAACAGCAATATCAAAATGGAAGTCACAGTAAAAGGAATGAGATGAAGCCAAAGATGAAAAAGACTTGCTTCAGATAGCGCTGAAATAAAATGTTATTTTTACCACATGTTCGTAAAGATGAGGGGCAAAATCTTATCTCATTCATTAGTGAACTTTAAAAAAAAACACTTGACCGTCTGCCCTTTCACAGCTAATGGTAGGATTGGTTTACTGCCTTCGACGGTTCGACAGTAAAGGGAACGAAAATGAAAATCTCTCTTGCAACCAGACGTGACAAATCTTAGGGATATTTGTAGTTACTTTTGCCAACCTTATTCTCAACCTGGAGCACTCTAACCTAGTTCCGAACTTACACTGATTACCAGGTAATACATCAAATATTGGCAAGCCATGGAAAATTATCAATAAGAAAATTATGATCAAACAGTCCAACATTACTAATCATGATTAAAACAAAGTTCAAAAAAAATTGCTAAAAATTCCGTACTGTATATTCAACCCTAAATGATCGGTCTCGACATGCCGTGCTCGTGTCAACGAATCGGGTATACATCCACAACAAATGCTAACTGAGCTATATTACCGACTATAACCTTATATTTTTAATACTGAAATGGAATGTAAATAAATGAGAATTTATTAAAAATAAAATATTTTACGACTGTTAAATTCAAACCAAATAATATGATATATAAACCACTGCAATTTACAAACTCTGTTAAGAAAAAAGAGTGACAAGTTACAAGACCAAAAGAGTTGTGAACCAAAAAAAACAAATTCCATGTTTACTATTTTAAATTACAGGATAAATAATTAAATTTAATAGGTAAAAATATACAAATTATGTCATATTACTAAAAAAATGTAGCATTGACGCAAACTGGTAAATTTAAATGCTACAAATGTTTGGGCTGGCGAAGTAAATGGCATGCTTATAGGGCCTTACTTTTGCGACTCTCACGTGAAAATTAATTAGAATTTCTTCAAAGCAATCTTCCACAATTATTAGAAAATGTTTCTTTAAATGCGATACAGAATATGTGGCTTCTTTATGATGGAGCTCCGCCACATTTCAAATGAGTTCACGAACATTTAAATAATGTGTTTCCTAGTAGATGGATAGGGCGAAAACAAAAACCCATTTTTTGGTCTATACGTTCCCCAGATCTAAATTCCTTCCATTTTTTTTCTATGGGGCTATCTTAAATAGTTAGTTCACGATGCAGACGAGAATACTGTGAAAGAACTACAACAGCACATTGAAAATGTTTGTAATGTTATCCGTGGAGACCGGGATTTTATTTTTGACTATCGTGTAATCACTCATGGATACGTAGTGCAAGATTTTGAGTTAGCTGAATTAATGGTGATAGTTTTGGGTACTTTTTGTAGAACAAGATGTAATCTGTTTAGTGCAGTAAACAAAGTTTTCACAATGCATTGGTTGAAAATATCATGAAATAAGGTTGGTATTACAATTTTTAACTTTTTTAATTAATTGTTAATAATTTCTTTGCCAAGTTTTATATAAACGATTTTTGGTAAATCGATTTCTCTCTACAAGCTACTAAAATAAATGACTTAACTTTGAAAACATCCTGTCTATTGGAAAAATATGAAAATTTATTAGAAGCCATTCTTATGAAGAATTTTTATTTTTAATTGATTTTTTCTACATCTATATATCTTGGTGATTATAAAATGCATTGTTTATCTCTCTAACACTACTATCAACTAGATAGATGCTAGATTAATTTTTATGTACCCACTCGTGGAAGGTTAGAGCATTCTTATATCTTACACAATGATTAGAGGTAGACCATTTAGCTACGACAAAAGAATGGCGACCATCGGCTGTCAAGATCGAGGGCATAAAAATCGCATACTCGTATGATGTGAGATTACACTAGGCAACAAAGGTTCTGCCCATAGATGATTAATATAATTTATGAAAAGTTCACTTTAAGTATTGTAGATAGATGCGTTGTACCTGGTTCAGATCCAATTTTAGAGTTGACGTCTGATTAAATTTGTTCCAAAAACAACTTACACAAATCCGAGTTTTGTTATGATTTAGTTACCCGAACCTCATATTTCTCAATCTAAACTAAAAGACTCACTGACGAACCCAAATTTCTCAATAGAAGAAGCAGAAAAAATTCACCATAATGGTCTTAAAGAGTTTTTCAGAATGGATGGTGATTTTCTTTAGTGTTATGAAATCAGTGAAGGTTTCGGAATTAGTTTAAAATCGGCAGTTTTAAACAACAATTAAACATGGCACTATACTTCTGTAAGTCACGCTCTTTTTACGAAAAATAATACATAAAATATTGTGGCTTTTGTTTGAAAAATAATACAACATAAACAATATTTGTGGAAAATATTCCTGGACTTTTAAGTTACTTAGGGTTATTATATGAATCGAAATTTAATTAGAGCTCATAAGATCATAGGATATATACTTAAGTAAAAGATTATTTATGCTCTTTCAAAATATGTATGAGTTAGTTCATGGGCTTAAAGACAGATCTTAGTTGTTAATCAGTGTTACTTTTATAGATGGAAAGATTAATGTACATTTTTATATCCTTGACTATTACAAAGGTAAATTGCTGCTTTCAACAAAATAAATGGTTTACAAATACAAATTAAATTTAGTGAATTATTGTCCTAAGCCTGAAATCATCTATAACATGTTAATCATATCTTCTTTTTTGAAACCAAATGCATAAATTGAAGAAAATAATAAACTCTTAGTACCTATTGACTGAATACTCATACCGATGGTAAACAAAAGAAAAATAATGTCGCGTCTGTTTTAAAAAATTAAAACAACGCAAGCAGTGTTATAGCCCTATTATTGAAATTAATACTTAAAAATGAGGATCTTGCGGGGAGGAGGGGATATCGCTCGCCAAACTGCAATCCTGTAATAAGTTTTGATTTTTGAGAGGATGTGATTAATGATCCCATTGCTTCATTAACTTCATTAATAATTAGTGGAAATCTGACAGCTGAATCAGAGAACTTAAAAAAATATGCAGCAATGTGAGACTTAAGCAGGTGGTACACGAGGAAACTCGTGTAACAAGTGACAGTGCATCGTTTATAGGTCTTATATTTACGAATGAATATGGTTTAAGAGAATCTATAAGAAATTACTAGCAACTTCCTGTTCACACCACTACTGGATTCTGGATAGACCTGGGGAGAATAATAGGGAATATGTGTGTAAAATCGTGATAGTTTAAACCAGAACAAGATAGATAAAATACGATTAAATTTTTCCGGTAAATAGTAGAATTACCCCTCTAAAGATGCAGATATCGGATTCGAGTTTAACTAAAAATCTGATAAATATTCATCAGAAGAGCATATTGGAATCGTATATAAATATATATAATCTTAAAAATGACTCATTTGCGACAATAAAACGTAAACTTCGTAGAACAACGGTCGACTTGCGCATTACAAAATGATCAGCTGACCATCGACAGGACCGAACTTCGTAAATCTATTTAGTAAGTTCAGTTAGGGTGAGTCCACACGACAAGAAAAATTTCAGCGTAGGTGTATTACACCCTTTTAAGTTAAAAACGTCTCGTCCGCATGGGATATTTCGTTCCACGGTGGTAAGGACTGCAGCCTTAACCTAACATTCATCAGGATAATTGTTTATATTTTATCTAAAAATTAAAATAAAGCAAAATAAAGCATGAATTGCGGTAGTATTGTAATCTAGAAAACAAAGTTACAAAATTTTAGGAGATTATTGATATATCCTTTATATATAAAAAAAAACAGGAAAGTTGTCGCTACTGAGTCCAGTCTATATTTGAGGAAAACAATAGAGAAAGGCTTGGACATACTAATAACTTAATTCAAGAAATGCGAGAAAATTATCCTGATTTTTTAAAAAAATATTTTCCTGGTACTATTAGTGAATTTAAAGAGCTTTTCGCTGTTGTTGGACCGGTATTCAGGAAACACGATATGGAAATGTGTACAACTATACCCTTATTACTAGGTTGGAAAGAACGTTGTGATATTTAGCTGATAAAATCAGCCTGTGAAAGCAACAGTGTGAAATCCGAGTGAGTAAAGAGTGTTTCTGAAATTATTCAGGTTGCGCCGCAATATGAGACTCTTTAAAAGAAGTTTTATTTCCAAAGTTTATCACTTCTACCTGGTAAAAAATTGTCAAGGAGTCTGAAGACGAGAATTTCAATATAACTGTGTAATTCTAACAATCGTTTTAATAATTACAATTGTTTGTAGTTTTTACAAGAATACATTATACAGGGTGATTCAAAAATCGATCACGAAACTTAAGGGAGTGATTCTACTTGACAAAATAAGCGTAGAGCTTCATATAATTTTTTTTCAAAATGTCATTCGTTTTCGAGTTACAAGCCGTCCAAGTTCAAGTTTTTATTTTTTGTTTTTTGAATTACTCGCTTACAGGAAAACCGATTTGACTAATATTTGAAAGATAGGCTAAGTCTTCTGCGCTTCATCATTTTAGTAACAATTCACATTGATTGTTTGGCGCTAGAGGGCACTTTACCTACATTAAAAATTGTTTTTTTGTCATAATTTTTTAGTGTTGACAGCTACAGTAGTTTTTGGCATAATTTCTGAAAGACTGATGCCAGGCCTTTAAAAAAGGTGCTCTTTATTTACATCGCTAAACCCAACGATTTAGACGTAAATCACCCTTAAAAATTAAGTGGTAAATTTACTTTTCTCATTTCATTACCACCAGCTACCAGGTAAATAGCTATCAAAGTATACTAGAGCTGTCAGTTTAACATCAAATAAATTCGCTTTTTAAACTATTTAATTTATAATCTTAAAATAACTAATAATGGCTAATCACCAATATTCAAATATCGAATATTGTGATATCCATTTTTGTTATGGAAAAGCAAATGGTAATGTAGAGTTGGCAAGAAGATATTATATGGAGAGTTATCCGGAAAGAAATATCCCTCATGCTCAAACATTTTCCAGTGTGCACAGGAGGCTTGCGGAATGTGGTTCCTTTAAAAGTTATAATGGAAATAGGGGAAGACCTAGAACTGCTAGAAACGTGCAACAAGAAGAAAGAGTGCTTGAAATTATTGAAGATAATCCAGGTATTAGTACCAGAAAAATTGGGCATGAAGTGCGGCTCTGTCAGGCTAGTTCATGGAGGATACTAAGAGAAGAACAACTCTACCCGTTTCATTCAAAAAAGGTGCAGGCTCTTTATGACGATGATCGGCCGAGACGGTTGGATATGTGACTGACGAAGCTGGTTTCACTCGTGATGGCATAACAAATCTACACAACATCCACACATATGCTTACGAGAACCCAAACAATGTGGTAGAAACGAAACATCAGCGTAGATTTTCACTAAATGTGTGGGCAGGGATAATAGGAGATTACCTTATTGGTCCTCATTTCTTTGATGGCCCATTAACTGGTGACGTATACTTAGATTTTATCCAAAATCGTCTCCCATTGTATCTGGAAGATGTGCCATTGGAAGTAAGGGCCAACATGTGGATCCTCCAAGACGGAGCTCCGCCCCACTTTAGTATACGTGTCCGACAGTATTTGAATGCAACGTATCCTGAGCGATGGATAGGACGAAGTGGACCATTGGCATGGGCAGCGAGGTCACCAGACCTTAATCCTATGGATTTTTTCTTTTGGGGTCATTTGAAACAATTGGTGTACGATATTCCAGTAATCAACGTCGAGGATCTTCGCTTCAGGATAATCGAAAAGTGCCAAATTATTAAAGAAACACCAGAAATTTTTCATCGAGTTAGGCGACATTTTTTGAAGAGTGTTAGGAAATGTATGGAAGAAAATGGGGGACATTTTGAGAATCTTTTTTAGTTTGTTTAGTACTGTTTCATTAATTTTTATCAATTAAATGTATATCGCAATAATCCATAATATGAATATTTACTGATTAGCCATTATTAGTTATTTTAAGATTATAAATAAAATAGTTTAAAAAGCGAATTTATTTGATGTTAAACTGACAGCTCTAGTATACTTTGATAGCTATTTACCTGGTAGCTGGTGGTAATGAAATGAGAAAAGTAAATTTACCACTTAATTTTTAAGGGTGATTTACGTCTAAACCGTTGGGTTTAGCGATGTAAATAAAGAGCACCTTTTTTAAAGGCCTGGCATCAGTCTTTCAGAAATTATGCCAAAAACTACTATAGCTGTCAACACTAAAAAATTATGACAAAAAAACAATTTTCAATGTAGGTAAAGTGCCCTCTAGCGGCAAACAATCAATGTGAATTGTTACTAAAATGATGAAGCGCAGAAGACTTAGCCTATCTTTCAAATATTAGTCAAATCGGTTTTCCTGTAAGCGAGTAATTCAAAAAACAAAAAATAAAAACTTGAACTTGGACGGCTTGTAACTCGAAAACGAATGACATTTTGAAAAAAAATTATATGAAGCTCTACCCTTATTTTGTCAAGTAGAATCACCCCCTTAAGTTTCGTGATCGATTTTTGAATCACCCTGTATATGATACTAACTAGATTTCTGTTATTATTCAATTAACTTGTGCCGTAATATGAGATTCTTTAAAAGAAGTTTTATTTCCAAAGTTTACCACTTCTACCTGGTAAAAAATTGCCAAGGAGTTTGAAGACGAGAATTTCAATATAACAGTGTAATTCTAACAGTCGTTTTAATAATTACAATTGTTTGTAGTTTTTAGAAGAATACATTACATATGATTCTAACTGGATTTCTGTTATTAAATTTCCATCAATGTTAATGTTTACTTTCTAATTGTTTATAGTAAGTTTATATAAAATTTGCTAAGTGTAGGGTTACCAGACGACAGTAATTTTCCTGCCATGTCTGAAATTTTAACCCCGTTAGGGAAACAGGGAGAAACAGCAATTGTTAGTTTTTTTTTAAATTAACAGAGGAAAATATAGGTAATAAAAAATATTTATTAATCATTAAAGTAAGAAAAAATAAATTAATTGAAGGTTAACAAAATGAGTGAATTTTTAATTTATTATATTAATAAATTTAGTTTCGAACATTTTATTGTTTGATGTTTCTTGTGGCAATTGCTGGTTTTTTATAACCATTTCAAGGTGTTCTTTACATGATATGTTCTTTAAATTAAATTGTGTCTACAGTAGAACCTTAACAGAAGATATTTTTGTAAACCGACTATTACTACAAATTATTAATTATTAAATTACTATACTTAAATATTTGTAAGTTAATCTTATGGACTAATAGATAATTATAGTCTAATATTTAATACTTTCTTAAGAAGAAGTTATATCTTAAGTCAATTTATATTCTAATAGGCTCAAACAAAAGCATGCCTTAATCTCCGAAACTCTAAAATTTTACTTTTTACAGAAACCATTATTTTTGTTCATATTGTCTTATCGTCCCATAAATACACACTTTTTCATTCCAGTAGTCACGTAAATAAATAGTTATAAGTTATATTTGTTAGTACGCCTATGACTGTAAAAAAATAATTTAGATACAGAAATAGAATATAACTAGAACATGAACGTAGAGGCAAGGGGAACTAAAATTAAAAAACTACAATAGTGATATTAAATTAGTAAGTAAAAAGAAAAACTGTACCGCATGATTTAGTGAATATTTTAATAAAATATTAAAAGTAATATTAGAAGATTTATTTGAATTCATCGAAACTAGTGATAAACCAAAAACAGAACCAGCAAAGTAATAACATTGGTGGCAGCGAAAAGCAAAGCTTATAACATTATAGACAGCCTAATTCTCTCGTTAGTCCACTACGCTCCTATTAATGCGAACACTCGCTCGATATTCGCATTTGGTGCTTTGATTGCAAATATCTTTAAATTCTCACTGCCTTAACATGCCACATACAACATTCAGACAAAATGTCCGGATGCTTATTGAAAAGTCAAGGATATTGTCAGGAAATCTCATTATTTGATCTGGTAACCATAGCTAAGGGCATGTCTGTGGATTAGCGTGTCGATATCAGAGAGTGTTGTTGAATAGAAATTGAATCCTATAACGGCCTTTATTTCATAAGCTTTAATTTATATAACGAACAACTGTATTATTACAATTGTTATAAAATTAATAAAAAAATGGACAAGAATTTTTTTTTGAGGACCAAGTAGTAATGATCTTCGGTACCAAGCATTTTTAATAAATTAAAACAATTAACATTGTTCATAAATATTCATTACCTCAAAACTCGCAAAATGAAAAAATGTGAATAAAACAACAAACTTCTGAAAAAAAAACATTTTATATTCGTACAAAATATTAGAAATAAAAGGTTTATACCATATTTAAAGCAGTCTGCTGAAAAGTTAAACATTATTTTGCGTAATGACCTTGGAAAAGGCGGATTTAGGCGGGAAATCTTCTGTCTGTCTTTTTTTAAATATAACGAATCACAATGCCTGAAATTTGATATATGTCTTATTACGCTACGCTTACGCCCAGATTTTTCTTATCGTGTGGACCGACTCTTGATCATAAATGATGTCTGAGAGTGAGTCCAAACGATAAGAAAAATTTCGGCGTAGGCGTATTACGCCCATTTATGTTAAAAATGTCTCGTCCACACGGGCAACTTTTATCGTGCAGTCGTAAAGTGTTGTGTATATTTTTTTTTTTGGTAACCTAACTTTTTTCTGGTTTTTTGATAATATTTATTTATGTATAAATTAAAATGAAAGAAAATAAAAAAATAATTACAACAATGTTGTTATGTAGAAAAAGGAAACTAAAGAAAAAATTACAAAAGATAAGGACATTATTAATATATTCTTTATTAAAAAAACGAAAAAGTCGTCGCTACTAGCTCCGATCTGTTCTTGAGAATAACATTGGAGAAAGGCTTGGACATACTAATGATTTAATTCAAGAAATGCGAGAAAATGATCCTGATTTTTTAAAAATATTTTCCTGTTACTCTTGGTGAGTTTTAAAAGCTGTTGTTGGGCCAATAATTAGGAAACACGCTATGGAAATGTGTACAGCTATATCCTTATTACTAGGTTTGAAAAAACATTGTGATATTTAGCTGATGAAACCAGCATGTGAAAGCAACAGTGCGGATTCCGAGTCGGTAAACAGTGTTTTTGAAATTAGTCATGTTACTTGTGTGATAATATGAGACTCTTTAAAACAAGTTTTATTTCCGAAGTTTGTCACTTCTACCTGGTAAAGAATTGCCTAGGAGTTCGAAGACGAGAGTGTCATTTTAACAATCGTTTTAATAATTACAATTGTTTGTAGTTTTTAGAATACATTACGTATGACCCTAACTGGATTTCTGTTATTAAATTTCCATCAATGTTAATTTTTACTTTTTAATTGTTTATAATAGGATTATATAAAATTTGCTAAGCGCAGGGTTACCAGACGACAGAAATTTTCCTGACATGTCTGAAATTTTAGCCTTTTGTTAGGAAGAAACAGGAAAAAACTGCAATTGTCAGTATTTTTTTGAAATTAGAAGAGGAAAATATAAGTAATGAAAAAATATTTATTAATCATTCTAGTGAGAAAAAATAAATTGATTAAACGTTAACAAAATGAGTGAATTTTTAATTTAGTATATTAGTAAATTTAGTTTCATACTTTTTTTTGCTTGATGTTTCTTTTAGCAATTGCTGGACTTTTATAACCATTTCATGACATTCTTCACACGATATGTTCTTTAAGTTAAATTGTGTCTAGAGTAGAACCTTAACAGAAGACATTGTTGTAAACCAACTATTACTACAAATTATTAATTATTAAATTACTATATTTATTTTTAAGTTACTCTTATGGATTAATAGATAATTATAGTCTAATATTTAATACTCCCTTAAGAAACATTATATCTAAAGTAAATTTATGTTCTAATAAGCTCAAACAAAAGCAAGCCTTAATCTCCGAAACTCTAAAACTTTACTATTTACAGAGACCATTAGTTTTGTTCATATTGTCATCGTCCCATAAATACACACTTTTTCATTTCAGTAATCATGTAAATAAATAGTTATAAGTTATATTTGTTAGTACGCCTATACTGTAAAATATATAATTTAGATACAGAATAGAATATAATTAGGACATGAACGTTGAGACGAGAGAAACTAAAATCAAAAAACTACAATAGTTACATTAAATTAGTAAGTAAGAACAAAAACTGTTGTCACCTCATGATTTAGTGAACATTATAATAAAATATTAAAAAAGTAATATTAGAAGATTTATTTGAATTCATCGAAACCAGTGATAAACTAAAAGCAGAACTAGGAAAGTTATAACATTGGTGGCAGCGAAAGGCAAAGCTTATAACAATATAGACAGTCTATGTCTCTCCTTAGTCCACTACGCTTCGATTAATGAGAAGACTCAGTTGATATTGGCATTTGATGCTTTGATTGCAAAAATTTTGAAAATCTCACTGCCTTAACATACAACATTCAGATAAAATGTCCGGATATTTACAGAAACGTTAGGGATATTGTCAGGGAATCTCATTATTTGATCTGGTAACCATAGCTAAGGGCATGTCTGTGGATTAGCGTCTCGATATCAGAGATTATCGTTGAATAGAAATTGTATTATATAATGGCCTTTATTTCATAAGCTTTAATTTATATAACGAACACCTGTATTATTGCAATTGTTATAAAATTAATAAAAAAATGAACAAAAATCGTTTTTTTTTTGAGGACCAAACAGTCATGATCTTCGGTAACAAGCATTTTTAATAAATTAAAACAAATTAATATAGTTCATAAATATCCATTATTTCAAAACTCGCTAAATAAAACAATAAAGTTTAAAAAAAAACATAGGTTATGTTTTCATACAAAATATTGAAAATAAACAGTTTCCACCATTTTTAAAGCAGTCCGCTGAAAAGTTCAATATCATTTGGCGTAATGACCTTGGAAAAGGCGGATTTAGGCGGGAAATCTACGGTCTTTGTCTTTTTTTAAATCTAACAAATCACAATGCTTGAAATTTGACATATGTCTTATTACGCTACGCTGCCGCCGAAATTTTTGGTATCGTGTGGACTCACTCTGAAGGAAGCAAGTTATTCGAGTTGCAATCTTTAGTAAAAAAGTCGGTCTCATACAACTTTCTTGTTCTGGGAGTCACATCATATGAGCACTAATGATATTTGAAGCAGAAATGAATAATCCGGTTAGCGTCTGTATCGATGCGAGTTAGTTCAGTCGTTTCTTATACTGTGAAAGTAAAATTGTAAAGAAAACGTGTCGTACTCTTTTTCTGTGTGCGTGAAATATTGTTGTGGGGTGTGAGTGATTGATTAACTTTTTTAAGGTCCGGCAATTTATTCTCTAATTATGAAAAAATATATGACTTTTTTTCCTCGTTTCTTTTTTTTACATTTTTTAAGAAAATACTGATACAAAATAGGGTAAAAATTTGCAAAGTGTTAAAAGCATGAAAATTATGTTTTTTTGAAAAAATTTCGATACTCACCCCCTATTTCAAGGTCCTAGAACACAATTCTGGCCTTGATTTTTCACTATTTTTCCTCACTTTCCCGGAAAACTCAAAAAAAGAAAATCGTCACTTCACAAAGCACTTTCTTTTCAGTTAAAAACCGAATTTACGTATTTATTTTCAATGGAACTAGTTAAAAAATATTGTACGTAATATATTTCAATTACTTTTGCACAAATTTTAGCAAACCAATTTAAAAAAACTTATATTTTCAGTGAAAAATCAAAAACACGTCTCGAAAACGTCATCGCCGAATCACGTAAAAAGGTGCAACGTTGCCAGATGTAAAATTTCTTCATAATATAAACTATTAGATTTGTCCTTCTCAGTCAACAACATAGTTTAATTTTTTTTAATATTAAGAACAGTTTCTAAGTAAAAATAATTCTAACCCTTCAAAATTATTAGTTGGTTTTGGTTAAGATAGGTTGGTTCAGGTTTAGTTTGATTTTGGTTAATTTGGAAAACAAAAACTAACCTGAACTAATCTAAATTAACCTAGATTTAAAGTTTCCTGGTATAAACTTTAAAATTTACCCATTACAATTAACAACATAGTTTAATGTTTGTAATGTATAAAAAGGGGTACAATGAATGTTAACCTTCCAAAATTTTTGGTTAGTTCTGGTAAGTACAGATTAACATTAGTCTTGGTTGCTTTAAAAAACTGAAATTAACCTGAACTAACCTAAATTGACCTAGATTTATTAATTAAAAAATGTCATTGTCCAGCAGAAACCACGTGGAGGCGGGACAAGCTCTGCCACTCGACACTTTCTGCTAACAGACATAAGCAATATGATCAATTCATATTATCCGTTTAGAACTGCTGGTATTTGGAGGGAAACAAACAAAAGCAACTATAATCCTTAAAACCTTTAATATTTAGAGTCAAAGTCGCACATCAAAGTACTGGTATTTGGAGAGAGACAAACCAAAGCAACTATAATCTTTAAAACCTTTGTTATTTAGAGTCAAAATCGCACATCGAAGGCATAGACATAAGAGTAATTAATAGTACTTCAATAATCAAAGGAAAGGAAAACATTCTTTTTGGAATCTTTTCTTTCCAATTCAAACAGAAAGAGAAGAATATTTAAAGAAATCGTTTTGCCAATCTGGCAACATCGCCGACTTCAATAGTACGCCATCTTTAGCGAATTGTGCAAACTATTATTTTTTGGTGCCGGCCGTTTTCTTTTGATTTTGTTGTGATTTTTGTCGTGGTAATTTTTCGGATTTTTTCGATAAAAAAAGTGCATATTTTTGAATTATTGTATAATACGGAATTCGTTGCTATAACAAAAGTTTAACGATTTAGTGAGAAAAATTGAACCTAAAGTGAAAAGTTATTTTCCCTGTTTTCCGCAAAATTGAGGAAAAATTATGGAAAACCGATGTCAAAATCGTGTTCTACGACCTAGAAATAGGGGGCATGTATCAAAATTTTGTCAAAAAAATGCCATTTTTCTATCATTTCACTCTTTACGAATTTTTTCCCGAAATAGGTTTTTTTTTTTAAATGGAGTATTTAAAAATAATTTTATATTTTAATATTTTCTGCCGTAATGGTGAACGAAGCCTATGTTTTCTTACCGCATTAATTTTTTTGACAAAATGATAAAAATGTTATTTGAAATAAAATAAGCAAACAAGCTCATTATTGGGAGTGAATAAAAAAATGTACCATCAAAAGAAATTCAGAATTGTCTAACTTATTTCATAATATTTTGCGCCTGTTAACATATTATTGAATTTTTAATTGGATCATTTCATAAAATGAGCACGGACATAACTGAATCTTAATTTACTGCCAAAACTCGTATTAATAGTGAACAATGCTTCTTAACTCCATGTCTTGAATCTTCAGACGTAGAAAATAATAAATCATAGAATGGCTGCAGGAAAAAACTTTGAGTTAGGTGGAAACTTCGGTTAAATATAAGCTGGATGAAATTATGCAAGAATATGGACATTGTCTTAACTGGATAGAAAAAAATTTAGCAACTGGAAGAAACTGGTTGGTAAGTTCAAAAAAATATTTCAAACAGAGCTTGGAAATTATAGAGCCAATATCCGATTCTGGTTAGAATAGAAACCTTCTACGGAAATATTATATATATATATATATATATATATATATATATATATATATATATATATAACAAAATAATAATTAATTATAATTATTGTTAAGTTATATCTTATATTCATGTTGAGAACACATTTTTTGTATTTAAAATTATACTTACTTGCACTGTCAAGTAAATTTATTTTGAAATAATTCGTTAGTTTTTATTTGTGTCAATAATGCAATAGATTATAAAAATTGCTAGTACAATTTTCTTGGCATATTGATAAATGTACTTTTTTATACCATAAAATAAACCATTCTATGGTTTATTTTATGGTATAAAAGAAAGTACATGTTATGCGAATTTTCAGAATTTTTTTAAAAGAGATTTAAATGTTTTGATAAACCTTTGGAAAGTGCTAAAAATATATCATACCGCATTTTTTGGAAATCTAATGTGATACGTAAACACAGCCAATATGTAATTAAGATATATGTATTTCAAAAAAAATTTACAGAAAAAATGTAATTCACAGACAGACTATAAAATGAAACACGTTGTAAAGCAACACTATTTATTTACCCAATGGAGAAAAAGAAAATAAAACAAATAAGTTATGTACATATTTTTATTAAAAATATTATTGGCCTGCAAACAAAACTAATTTGGAAATTTTTTTTCTAATTAATTCTTCTTTTTATTTTCTCGGTTTGTTTATTTGCATGTAAATATATTCCCGGGAAATTTATCGATCGATTGTAGGAAAACTATAATTAGTAAGAATCTGAAAATTTGAGTCTACCAACGTTCATGGGAGAGAGCCGGCTAAAATATTTTCAAGATGGTGGGCACTTCCAGTTATACCGGAAGTAGACGTCAACTTACTTATTTTAATGGAATACTCTATATGTTATTGATTTCTACGTAAAATTCTAGATATATTTCTTGTATAATGTTCTATACTTAAGTCTCACCGTTTTGGATATATTTAAATTCTTATGTCATAAAATTTTTATTAAAAAATTGAACCAACTTCTAAAAGTGTGCTAAAAAGTGAAAAAAAACTGGAAATTTTTATATGAAATTGAAATTTTTGAAGTCGGTGCCAAACTAAAACCTGACAAAATGTGATTCGCATAAACAGATTAAAAATAATTTATTTGTAATTGTTTTCTAACCATAATTTGTATATATTAATAGTTATTTATTTCATTTAGAAATAATTTTTAGTCGACTTCAAAAATTTCAATTTCATGTAAAAATTTCTAGTTATTTTTCAATTTTTAGCGCACTTTTAGAAGTCGGTTCAATTTTTTAATAAAAATGTTATTTTTCGATTTTTAGTTTTGAATTAATTATGATATCCATAAATTATTTGAACTAAGTTCTAGTCGAGAATAGTGTGCCTAGCAATGACTCCAAGGTAGCAAAATAGTACCCATTTCAGCCATAATTGTAAATCACTCTAAAATGAACCACTAAAAATTCTTTGATTCTTAGAGTTCTCCAAATACCAATGAAATTGTGTCAAACAAATATTTAGTCTGTCATAGTAAATCGACTATCTTAAATTTCAAATTAATTTAAAATTAGTAATACAGGCCCCAAAACCTTCCAATATCGATATTTAAAGAACTTGAGACGTAAATTTCTTAGCCCGATGTATTTTATATTGCAAATTGAGTTTGTATACTCCCAAGAACCCCACAATATCAATTTTAGATGAAACCAGAAAATATAAAATTTTTAGTCCCTCATATTGTATCTTATCAACTTAATAATTGTAAAAAATTAACTTCATATTCGTAATACATCACCCCCAACCCCCTAATACCAAATTTGAAAAAATGCGAATAAGGTAAAATTTTCAACCCACCCTTCAAAGCCCCGTAGTACCAATTTTACATGAAATCCAGAAATTTAAAATTTCTGAACGGTCATATTGCATCTGACATATTAGATTTTCTTAAAACATCTTTATATTCGCTATTTGCATCATCATAAACGATTCATTTCCACATTTGAACCAAATGAAAAATGTAAAATTTTTAGTCAGATATATTAAGATAAGATAAGATAAGATAAGATAATTTATTAGTAATAATATACAAATAGTACTTTTACAAGTCAAATAAATAAAATATTAAAATTTTGTCAATTAATTATTATCATTAATACAAATAAAACATTACACGATATTGATTCTTCCTTAAGAAGAAAGTTTTGGTAAAAAAAAAGCTAAAAGAAGCTGACAACAGACAAAGACAATACTACAGATTAAAATTAGATTCGAAATACTCCTCGAACGAAAAAAACGCGTTCAGCACAAGGTAGCTCTTGATTTGTTTTTTGTACTGATAGAAGTTAAGAGCTTTAATTCTAGCTGGCACGCAGTTGTAGAACTTTATTGCTAAATATCTTGAACCATTTCTGGATCTCTCAAGCCGGCCAAAGTCTGGTACAAGATTGTTGTTGTTTCTTGTTGAATAGTTGTGAATATCTTCGTGTGATCTGTATAGATCAAGATTTTGTTTAACGTACAACAAACACTGCATAATGTACACACAAGGTAGAGTTAAAATTTTTAAATTCTTAAACGAATTTCGACAGTCTTCTCTATAACCAAGCCCAGAGATAATACGAATGCATTTTCTCTGTTGTCCAAACGCCTTATCAGTATGACAAGAATGACCCCAGGAAAGAATAGCATAAGCCAAAAGAGAATGAAAGTTACTGTGATACGCTGTCAGAAGAGTTTCTTTGGAAGTTACCCGTACAAGACTCCTGAACAGGAACAGTTGTTGGGATAGTTTTTTTGAGAGATTAACAAGGTGTTGTTCCCAGGTTAATCCTGCATCTAGGTGTACTCCCAGAAATTTGACCTCCATTGCACATTGAGGTAGAAAGGACTGTACAATTTCACTGTTATTCCTTAGAGTAAAGTTAATATTTTGTGATTTGGAGTTGTTCAAGGATAGGCGATTGGCTCGAAACCATTGAAATAGTTCTCTTTCTGAAGTTTTGTAATCAAGACTGTCAATCTCTGAAGGGTGATAACTTATATAAAACGTTGTGTCGTCAGCAAACAAAACAGTATTGACTTCCTTGCCCTTACAGTATGCCAGGTCATTTATATAGATGAGGAATAAGATGGGACCTAATACCGACCCTTGAGGTACACCATACCTTAGGGATTGTTTTTTAGAATTACACTGCCCAAAGTGAACATACTGATCACGATCCGATAGATATGAATTAAATAGTTGAATGGCATCAGCCTGGAAATTGTAGAATAGTAGTTTTTTTAGCAGAATGCTATGTGTAACGCAATCGAATGCCTTTGTGAGGTCTAAAAAGGATGCAAGAGTGTCGAGATACCTTTCAAAGCCCTGTAAAACATTACTAGTAAAGTGATCAATAGCTAAAGTTGTGGTCCTGTTCTTTCGGAATCCAAACTGGTTCAAGGCAAACAATTTGTTTGACTCAAAATGATCATTAGCCTGATTTTTCAAAATTCGTTCATAAACTTTTGACAAGATTGGTAATAAAGATATGGGGCGATAATTGTTGCAGTCATCAATGGAGCCCTTATTCTTGAAGAGGGGTACCACCGTTGCAGTTTTGAAAACTTTAGGAAATGTACTGCAAGCTATAGATTGATTTATCAATATTGTTAGGGCTGAACTATTATATGCTTGATTTTTTTAATAATTTTTGTGTTAATTCCGTCAATATCTTTGCTGTTAATATTTTTTATTTCTGAAATGGCCTTGTCGACATCACTAAAACTAACTGATTGAAATTTAAAGAACGGGATGTTTTTCAGTGGCATAGATTTTATGTAATCTTCAAAAGGCTGTTGAGAACTTTCAAGTTTATTCATCACACATTCAGCAATTGAACAAAAGTGGTTATTAAAATCATTTGCATTTGGTTTTGAATTAGAGTCAGAGGTATTATTGTTGCTTTTATTATTAATAAGTTTCCACATAGCTTGTTGAGGGTTACTGGATTTTTTTATAAATTCATCATTAGCTTTAATTTTTGCAAGCCTAATTGATTTTCTGTAATTTTTTCTATATTCAATTATGGTACTCGTTGGCATGGTAATAGAATCTCTTTTATTTAATGCTATCATAAACTGAAGTCTATTACGCATCTCTTTTAAGTTATCATTGAACCAGTTTACTCCTTTATTGGGATAATTTTTATTGAATAGTCTTGATTTTTCTGGAAAAGAGATATTTATGCAATGTGTTAACGCGTCAATTAGCATTTTGAATTTGAGGTCAATATCCAAATTATCATCATTAACAAAATTAAAATTGTATTTGAGCATGCTTTGGTATAGATTGGAGAGGCCATCTTCTGTTATTGGCCTATAACATACTCTAGTTTGAAAATTTGTGGATGAATAGTTAGTCTGAAAAAAAAATACCTTTGTGGTCTGAGATGTGCGTGAGATCTACTGGTTTTGCAATACCATCAATATTTGTGAAGATATTATCGAGACATCTATCACCACGAGTGTTAAATTTAACTTTTTTTTTGAGATTAAATGAGCGGAAAAAATTACACAGTTTTAGAGCCCTAATGTCTTTTTCATTAAAATGAACATTAAAATCTCCTGCTATGATAAGAGATTTGTGTACATCAGTTTTTTTAAGAGTATTTGCCATTATGTTAAAGAACTTGTCTAAATCACCATCTGGTGTACGATATGCAGTGATAAGTTGCACATTTGAATTTTTTAACAAAATGCCTGCAATCTCGCAGTGCTGCTCAGCAGAGAGGCTTTCAATATTCAAAAGATCATAACTTAAGTCCTGTCTGACATAGATACCTACGCCTCCATGAGACATGATCGTCCTGCAAAATCCAGAAACCATCCTGTAGTTCTTAATAAAGCCAGTGTTTAGCTCCTCCGGCACCAGCCAGTGCTCATTTATGCACAAACAATCCGCCGAAACGTCATCGAGTAGCACTTCAAAATCCAAAAAGGAATTACGTAAAGACTGAGCATTATAGTGGACAAATTTTAAAGATTTAACAACTTTGAAATGTTCACTTGGAGACACTTTGTTTTGTGTTGAAGAAGTTGTCTCTACAAAACCTCGGGAGTCTTCAGTTAACC
Organism: Diaprepes abbreviatus; assembly: GCA_034092305.1. Classification (NCBI taxonomy): domain Eukaryota; kingdom Metazoa; phylum Arthropoda; class Insecta; order Coleoptera; family Curculionidae; genus Diaprepes; species Diaprepes abbreviatus. Next base: position 13,924,138 of record JASJET010000002.1, on the reverse strand, counting down.
CTTCCTGGTAGACAGTAGGCGTTGGATGCGGAGAAAATGGTTGATGGTTGTCCCAACCGGCCACAAGTTAGTGGACATCACCGCCTCTTTGTTTTGTTGTGGAGCGCCCACTTTAAATGAGCTGTAGAAACGATCCTTTTTGGTGACCATTTTTTCACAGAAACAGTCTTCGTGCAACTCATATTTTTTAAGAAAGGCAATTATGTCGTCTGCTTTGGTTTCTGGAGCCAGCCCAGAAATAAATATCCATGCTTTGTTTCCTTTAGTTGCAACTTTTAGCAAGTCATCTGTGTTTTCACCTTTCTTTGGATTTGGTCGGGCATTCTGCTTTCTCTTCTTGTAGGAAACAGTTTGGAATCCATCGTTCTGTATTAAGGAATTCTGGGTGTGCCCTTCTGATTCATTTTTATTTTTATTTTCTAAAGTTAAGTCAACTTGGTCATTGTTTACAGGGTAGGGAGATGGTGTTTCAGTAGGAATTGGTGTTTCCATATATTCCGTTCGCCATATTGAATTCAGAAAAAAATACTATAAAATTCATAATTTACACCCTCAAGAACCCTCTATATCAGTTTTGGAGATCAAAAAATATAAAATTTTTAGGACACCATATAGAATCCGCCAGACTGAGTTTTTCAAAAAAATATTTTAATTTCGTAATTAACACTAACAAAAATCTCCCGTAACTGACTTTAGACAAAATCGGGAAATATAGAATCTTTAATCCTCCATCTTAGATCCGCCATATTTAATTAAAAAAAAAATAATATTAAATTCGTAATGTGCAATTATATCAATTTTGAAAAAATCGGACAAAATAAATTTTTTATCTACCATATTGGTACGCCATATTGAATTTTTTTAAAATAATTTTAGATTCGTCATGTGTGACCCAGAAAACTCTCCCGTACCAATTTTGGTGAAAATCTGGCAAAATTGTTTTTTTTTTCCGCCATATTGGATCCTCCATATTGAATTTTTTTTTAGAAATAATTTCAGATTTGTTATGTGAGGCCCCGAAAACTCCCCCATACCAATTTTGGAGCAGATCGAACATAATTAAATTCCTTTGTCCGCCATATTGGATCCGCCATTTTGAATTTTTTTTAAATTATTTCAGATTCGTTGGGCACAACCCCGAAAATTCCACCATACCAATTATTGACAAAATCGGACAAAATTAATTTTTTTGGCCGCCATATTGTAAGCGCCATCTTGGATTTTACTGCACCAATTTCGTCCAAAAAAATATGGGACCACCGCAGTAACTTTTTGAATATAACAAAAAAAATTTCATTCAAATCGGTACCGCCGTTTCGGAGTAATCGGTGTACATAGATAAAAATAAATATATAGTCGACGAATTGAGTACCTCCTTCTTTTAGAAGTCGGTTAAAAAATGGCGTTTGCGGACCAAAATTTAACTATAAATTTCTCCTATGAGGAAGTCGTTCTTATTTAATTAGGGCTAGTTTTCTTGTAGACGAAGATCAACTTTAGTAGTCTTTTTATGATATTTTGAAAATTATTATTACAGAGTGGTCAAAAAAGAAGAATAAAAATTATGTTAAAAAAATCGTTAAAATATTTTTTTCAAATAGAAAGCATCTATTTTTATAATTTTATCATATTAAGCATCAAAAATAAGGATAACTTTGTATAAAGTTGTCTCTTTCAAAAATTTGTAGTTTTCAAAATATAGGCCATTCAACATTTAAGTTTTGTTCTTAGTTGGCCATAACGGCGAGGCGTGGCTAAAATAAAACAATCGAACCCTACAGAATTGTCACTATTTGTTACCATTTGATATTCATTAATAATAATCATGCCCAGGCGATTAAATTACACGCATGAAGATTATTTGAACTTATTTATTATTTCTGGGGAATGCAATAGAGTTATTTCAAGAACATGCGATACATTCGTGATCTGATATCCGGAGAAACAGAAACCAATACTATCATCTGTTAAAAAGATTATAAAAAACTTTAAGAACTTTGGATCTATAAAAGTTAAAAGAAATAGAACTAAACCAGTTGTTAAAAAAATAAAGTTCCAAAAATTATTTAAGTAAATGTTCAAATTGATGCCCTTGAACTTCCAAAAGATTTTCGCTCCTAAGCAGGAACTCTTTATGGGTGGCTCTTCTTATCGACTAAGGATTAAGTTCTTCAAATGCTGTTCTGAAGGCGCTGCACGCAATCTTGCATAGTGGTTAATGCGGTGTTGCATACTTTATTTTTGATATTTCCCCAAATCAAGTAGTGTTAGGTCGAGGGAGCGAGGTGGCCAAAGATGTGGCCAGTTTTTGGCTAACCATTGATCATAAGACAAGTTTTGTAGATGATCGTTAAATAAATGACTATTATTTGACCATCATGTTGATAAAATAGATTTCTATGATCAGACAGCGGCGAGTTATCTTAATAGTTCACTTTCAATTTTCTCAAAATGTCGAATTAGCGCTCACCTATAATTTAAAAAACGTATTTTGAATCTAGAAGTCTTCAAAAATAGCTAACTTACCATTCAAATTATCTTGGTAGAATTCTAAGGCGACGACGCCGTCATTTCTTATAGCACAATACACGTTAAACTGCCAATAATCTTGAAAACTTAATTCTCTAAATGGATGCACATTCGAGTCCAACTCCAAAAGTGGAAATTGCGTCGATTAAACAATTTATCTTTGCGAATTTGGCTTCGTCCGACCAAATAATATTGTCCAAAAAAACAGCATTTTCTTGTGACTAAAGTAAAATCCATTGATAGAACTCTACTCGTCTTGGAAAATCAGTTCCTTTTAAATGTTATACTATGGGATGTACATAGGGATGGAAATTGTGTTTCTATAAAATCCTTAAAACTGGCGTTTGAGATAATCCAGACTCTAATGCTACTTGCCTTAAGGATATTGTCGGATATGCGGTGAAATATCCTAAAATTGTAGCTTCAATATTTTCATTCAACAACTGGTTTATTTCTATTTCTTCTGGGTTTTATGGATCCAAAGTTCTTGAAGTTTTCTATAATTCTTTTAGCAGTTGGTGGTGTCGGTTTCTGTTTCTGCGGATATTGGATCACGAATGTATCGCATGTTCTTGAAATAACTCACATTCTACACAAAAAATAAATAAGTTTAAATAATCTTCTTGAGTGTAATTTAATCAACCCGGCCTGATTCTTATTAATAAATGTCAGATGGCAAGAAATAGTGACAATTCTGTGGGATTCGATCATCACGCCTCGCCGTCATGGCCAACTAATAACCAAAATTAAAAGCCGTATAGCAATTTTACAATAGAAAAATGTTGAATTGCCAATATTTTGAAAACTACAAATTTTTGGAATGGACAACCTTATACAAAGTTACCCTTATTTTTAATACTTAATATGATAAAGTGATAAAAACAGGTGTTTTGTATCTGAAAAAATTGACTTATAACGATTTTTTAAATATAATTTTTATTCTTCTTTTTGGATCACTCTGTACTAATAATTTTCAAAATATCATTGCAAGACTACTAAAGTCGATCTTCGTCTATAAGAAAACTAAATCAAATTAAATAATAAAAACTTCCTTAAAGGAAAAATTTATAGTTAAGTTTTGGTCCGCAAACGTCATTTTTGACATAACATTTAAATATGTCCAAAACGGTGAGATTTAAATATAGAACATTATACATGAAATATGTCAAAAATTTTACGTAGAAATCTAAAATGCAATAATATATATTATGTTCCACTTAAAATAAACAAGTTGACATCTACTTCTGGTATAACCGACAATGCCGCCATTTTAAAAATCTTTTAACCGGCTGTCCTCCATGCACGTTGGTATACTGTTAAATTTTCAGATTCTTCCTAATTATAGTTTTCCCTCAATCGATAGTTTTTTTTCCCACAAAATTAGCAGAAGTATCTAAAAGTATGATCCTTCTCTTCAAAATCAATTCTGAAATGTCAAGATATCTTTTTTTTACGGGGATATGCTAATTTGAATGAATGAATGAATCTACTCGAATGCAAGCCATAAACATAGTAAAAACTACTTCTTTAAGTGTATTTTTTTAAATTCTGTTATTTTGATGAAAACAATTATATAAACATTCTAGGGATTGCTGATTACAAATACACTATCGAATTTTAAAAATCCCAAATGACATAAATTTTCCCTAAATTTTAAAATTTTTGAAAATTTGTCCCCCGGCGACCCATAAAATACTTATATTTTTATTAAAATAACAAAAGTACACTCAAAGAGGTGAAAGCTTGTATCCTGTTTTTCGCTTGTCCAGGTATGATCCTGATGGATTGTGGAACAAGCTCACACAGTGACAATATTTCGCCAAGAAGTTAACTAAAGCTGCAAAAAAGTTTTTACAGCTAATGGAAATCCAAACGATGGGACAATAACGACAATGGAAGGTTATTAATCTAAATGACGAAGGTAAATACCATATTCTGAGGTTAGAAATTGACTGTCTATCCTGCCAGAATAGGATAGGGGGAAGCCACCATCCCCGGAGGGGAAGACAGTCACTTAGAGCTAGGAAAAAGACGGCCAGTAACATCGCTCAAGTGAACGTCCATTTGCTAAGGACACCTCATCTGTAACCGTGAGGACGTTCACCAAAAACCAGCTGGAGATAGTGCTGATCTAAAAATTTTGTATCTACAGAAATCTTCGTTCTATCATATTCTTTCCGTGTTAACGGTTGCATTGTTTAAATAAATTGCGAAAAAACACAACTTATCCTATTCCACCGTCATCAAGGTGATGGCCTACATGGGAGTACAGACGTGCACCTATTGATGCAAAGGATGGACTGGAATGAAATTTACAAGGCTGAACGCAGCTTAGCTGACAACCCGCAGGATGGTTTATATATGTTTATGCGACTTTCGTGAATCCTTCCATGTGGTCTTTAATAGCAGTGGTTATCTACATTGTGCTGTAGTTGAAAATACACTCAGCTAACGTATGCAACTCCGTATATGAATGAAGTGAGACCTTAAGGGAATGAAGAAAGTTTGCAAGAATATGAAATAGATGTTCGACGTCTTGTTTATCTGGCTTAATGCGCACGTTGCTTATAAGCAAGTTTAGTTTTTATAGTTAAGCGTTGTACAGAGCCTTGAAAATAAGGGAAAAGCTGCCCAAAATATGAGCAGTTACAATGGAGGAAAACAAGGATTCATCGAACTAAATAATGGAGAAAATTTTATCTGAAAGCCTTAAGAAACTAAACACAACAAGCGATACTTCACTTTATAAAGGAGTGCTATAGATATAGACGAACTAGACACATAAGGAGGACCTGTCGCGTGCAATTTAGATCTCATTTGCCATTCAGATATCACACAGGAAAACTAAGCAGGTATTGACTAATGTCAAGAAGACCAAAACGATGGGACAATAACGTTTCAATTTAAGGTTATTAACCTAAATGCGCACGTTGCTAGGAAAGACCGCCGACCGTCTTATAATTGAAGAAAAAGTCAATATGTCCCGTATTATCATAACTGTTGATACCACTTCAGCTCTATCTCTGATAAAGTCAAACTTTGTTAATAAATTTGTCTATAGAAGTAACATTGAAAACTGTAACCGAACAAGCAGCTGATATGATAAGTGAATGAATTAAACTAATTGGTGTTAGTTGGTGACAAACAATATGAATTTACTTTGAGTATGGCTCTGATTCGTCAATACAGATTTTCCTTCGACAATAAGCCTAACATCTTATAGTTTAGCAGCGAAGAATTTATTTTGTCACAAAACCGTAATACGGAACCATTCAGAATCATTGCCGACCAAACAACCAGAAGAAAGGAAACCACAGAAAAGATAATTTACAGAAAAATGAACAAGACTCTGGCAGCCACGTCGGATTGGTTTAACACTTTAATAAATCCTGTAAATATCGAGTAACGCAACTATTAGTCAATAGTGAAATGACATCATACCAATAGAAGTAGCCAATTTTCTCCTACCTATATCAAAACTTATAAAAGTTACAGCAAGGTCGTCATATAACGAATTTATTTTTTCTTTTTTTATTTCTTTATCGACGGACAAAACTGTTCATTTTACAATAATTATTTACAGAGGTAAAGTGAAATATAACAATGTGATATCAATAGTAGTATAGCAAAAGGGTGTTTACAAAAGAGAAAAAAAAAAACAGAAATGTACACCTGTCAATCTGTAACAGCAAAGACATAAAACATCAATCGACAATCATTTCCAGCAGCCTGCATTGAAAATGATTCAAGGACGTATCAAAGAAATTCAAGTCATCCAGCCCATAAGCATATCCAGCCACCCTTGGCATAAAAGAACGGCTTGCATAATTTGTTCTGTGAAATGGCCGGTGAAATATATGGGAAGTACGAGTACCCCTGGGAGGGACCCACAGATCAACAGCAGGCGCGGGCGTTCAGTGATACTGTTTAAAATTTTAAAGAGAAGTTGTAAGTCTCTACCCTTTCTTCTATTAGCAAGGGAGAGCTAATTAAAATCGAAGCATAGAACTGCATAATTATGATCAGCACACTCGTTGAATTTCAAATGAGTACACAAGTGATTCATAGTGGGGATCCCAAACACAAGAAGCATACTCAAGGTGAGTTCGAAGCAACAAGCAATAGAATATTTTAAGGGACTTCACAGTGGAAAGCTCCTTAGCATGACGTTTAATAAAATCCAACATTCTGAGCGATTTACTAACTATGTTGGCGATGTGAGGAACGAACGAAAAGATGGCATCAAAAAGGACTCCCAGGTCCCGTACAGAATCGACGGAGGTCAGCGGCCTACCATCCAAGTGATATTGAATGTCTAGTGGATAACTCAATTTAGAAACTTAGGAATATTCAGACTCATCCCATTCAGTCCACACCAGGAAGCAAATCTACCAAGGTCCCCTTAAAGCTCCAAGTACTCACTGTAACTGCCAGTGACCTTATAAACCTTCATGTCATCCGCAAAGTGTAAGCACTTGCTTGACTTAAACCAGATGGATACATCATTAATGAATAAGTTGAACAATAATGCATCGATGTGGGATCCATGAGGGACCCCTCTGAAGACACTAGTATCTCAGAAGATACAAAATCATTCACCCACACTACCTGACGACGATTACTTAGATAGGTCTCAATCCAACTGAACAGTGGACTAGAGACACCCAGCCCCCGAAGCTTATCCAGCAGTATCCCATGAGGCACCCTATCATAGGCCTTCGAGAAGTCAATATATACCGAGTAGACCTCGGACAGCTCTCGAAGGGCTCAGACAAGCTGCCCACATAGGAGACCAGATTCACCTCAGTATTCCTACCAGGACAAAAACCAATCTGCTTCTCAATAATGACAGACTTATAGTAAGAGGTGAGAAAGGCATTAACCAGCTTTTTGAAGATTTTAGAGACAGTATTATTTATGCTGATATATATAGCTCCAAATGGCAGCCCTGGTGCCAGCCTTGTGAATAGGATCCAAAAAACTCGTTTCCCAAAATTGATGAAAAATACCCTGTCGAAGAGATTCACTGAAAATATGATGAAATGGGCAAGCCAGAACGATCGAGCAGTTTTTCATTAACATTGGATGAATGCCATCAGGGCCCAGAACCTTATACGGGTCAATTTTATTTAGCTTGGCGTAAATGTCAGAAATATATATATGGCTAAAATGGAGACATTCATATCAGCTAAGACAGCCATCATGCAGTTCACTGTTCAGTGTAAACTCTGCTGAAATATTTAGCAAAATGTTCAGCAATCCCAGGATCCACGACCGCGCTCTTATCCTCGAAAAACAATTCAGATGGCAAATCGTTCGAATGAAATTAGTCATTTACAAAGTTCCAAAATGGCTTCAGACTTCGGCTGATACCAGATTCTGTGTCACCAATGTAATTATCATAACAAATGCATGAATTTCTTTTACATTTTGCACGCAAACCTGTAAATATTTCATAGTCGTTGCAAGAACGACTCGACATAAACTATTTATGACATATTTTTTTTTGTATAAATAACTGAACGAGCTCATTGGAAAACCACCTAGGAAACTTTCTTGCAGAAACTCTCTTTACAGATACAAGTGCCTCAATGGCAGAACATAATTCATTGTAAAAATGTTTAGCATATCATCAACACCATCCATAGATGAAAAGTCATTTAATAGGATATTACTGGCATGTTTAAAGTTGAAGTAAAAATTGAACACTTCCAGACAAACTGGAAAAACCACAAAAACTCAAAGAAACCAAAAAGTTTATAAAGAAGCATAATCATGTTTCTCAAGCAAAAAATGATAACGCCGCTAGGATATATATATATATATATATATATATATATATATATATATATATATATATATATATATATATATACGTCATCCAGCATGTAACCAATACTGGAAGTACACAAATAATACGCCAGCCACATAGAAAACTTCACAAGACAAAATACTGAAAGAGGAAGTTTTATAAGAATAGTTCTGTCTTTCGTCATCTTCTATTATATTAGTAGCCAACTACTAGAATTTGTGTTAACTATAGGAAGCTTAGTAACGTAATTAACACGGAACCACCCCAACCCGACCTCACCGATTTTGATCATTTTTGAATATATTGTGGTACTTGAAAAATTTATAGATACGTATTTTTTGCGTTATGTTCAGGAAGTTGCTGCGGTAGTCCCATATTTTTTTGGACGAAATTTGTGCAGTAAAATCCAAAATGGCGCTACATTATGGCGGCCAAAAAATTATTTTTTTTCGATTTTCTCCAAAATTGGTATGTGAGAGTTTTCGGGGTCGTACACAACGAATCTGAACTTATTTTAAAAAAATTTAATATGGCGAATCCAATATGGCGGACAAAAAAATTTAATTTTGTCTGATTTTCTCCAAAATTGGTGTGGGGGAATTCTCGAGGTCGCATATGATGGATCCAAAATATTTAAAAAAAAATTCAATATGGCGGATCCAATATGGCGAACAAAATTATCAGTTTTGTCCAATTTTCTCCAAAATTCGTACGAGGGAGTTTTCAGGGTCGTACATAACTAATTTAAAATTATTCTTAAAAAATTCTAAATGGCAGATCCAATATGGCGGACGACAAAATCAATTTTGTCCGATTATTTTCAAAATTGGTATGGGGGAGTTATCGGGGTAGTACATAACGAATCTGAAATTATTTTTAAAAAATTCAATATAATGGATCTAATATGGGGGATTAAAAATTCTACATCTCCCGATTGTGTCTAAAATCAGTATTGGGTTATGTCTGTTAGTGTTAATTATGAATTTAAAATATTTTTTGAAAAACTGGTGTCTTAAAAATTTTACATTTTTCAATTTTCTCCCAAATTGATATTGAGGGTTCTTGAGAGTGTAAATTATGAACTTAAAAGTATTTTTTTAGGATTCAATATGGCAAATCCAAGAGAGGGGACTAAAAATTTTACATTTTTCGATTTTCTTCAAAGGTGAATTATTTTTGAGGATGTAAATAGCGAATATAAGTCTGGAAATTTTAAATTTCCAGATTTCATCCAAAATGGGGGCTTTGAAAGGTTTAGATTTGATTAAGATTTAACATAATTTTTTTGAAATTCAATATAGCGGATGTAATATGGGCAAAATTTTACCTAATTCGCATTTTTTCAGATTTGATATTAGAAGGTTTTCGGGGTCGTGTATTACGAACATGAAGTTAATTTTTTACAATTTTTAGGTTGGTAATATACAATATGAGGGACAGAACATTTTACATATTCCCATTTTGTCTATAATTGATATTGTGGGGTTCTTGAGGCGTATACAAACTCAATATGCAGTATAAAATATATCGAGCTAAGAAATTGGTTGGAGGTTTTGAAACCTATATTACCAATCTAAAATTAATTTGAAATTTGAGGTAGTGGATTTACTATGACAGACTAAATATTTGTTTGGGGCAATTTTACTGGTGTTTGGAAAACTCTAAAAACCAAAGAATTTTTAGTGGTTCATTTTAGGGTGATTTACAACTTTGGATTTGCCATCTTGGAGTCATTGAGAGGTACACTAATCTCGATTAGTACTTAGTTCAATTATTTTATGGATATCATAATGAATTCTAAAACTAAAAATAGAAAAATAAAATTTTTATAAAAAAAATTGAACCGACTTCTGAAAGTGCGCTAAAAAGTGAAAAATAACTGTAAATTTTTATATGAAATTGAACTTTTTGAAGTCGGCGCCAAATTATTTGTAAATTAAATAAATAACTACTAATATATACAAATTATGATAAGAAAGCAATTACAGATCAAGTATTTTTAAACTGTTTATAGTTATTGTTCACTTTTTAGTGCACCTTTAGAAGTCGGATAAATTTTTATATAAAAATTTTATTTATGAATATTTTTTTTCTAAATATCGGGGAATGAACTCGAAAGATTTATAAAAAGTATTTTTGTTAACAATATCGAGCATTAGTGTTGGCGTTGTTCGGGATTATTCAAATAAAGACCCCTAAATATCTTTAGTTTCCCCCTACAGTAATGGACCACATATAAGTGGTAGAATTTTTTTTTCTTAATAGTAATCCAAAGTGTAAAGCGATTGTAATTTATAATATATGCAAATATATATACAATATATATATATATATATATATATATATATATATATATATATATATATATATATATATATGTATATTTCAATAATAGTACCAAAAGAGTGAAAGAAGTCACCCGCAAAAATAAATACTTAATGTAACATGACGGCTTATTAAAATTGTTTAATAAAATAAAATATAAAATAAGTCCTTTATGATTTAATAAGGAGAAAACTTTTTTTCTAGCAAAATAATATTAACTTGTAAGGGGTTAAAACTGCCCCTAAAGTTGAACTTTACAATTTACTTTTTCATATGCATCGGCATTTACTGGATATTCTTTAAAAAATTAACTTGAAAAATATTTTTCTAAAGAATCGTGACATAGAAGGGGTTGCAACCCTTATTTTATATTCTAAAAAATATATTATTTTCAATAATTTTTTTTATGAAAATGTGAGTATAAACTCAAAAAAAAATTAGAAAATTATTTCCATTTTTTATATTGAATATTAAATTATACTTGTTTTAGCATTTTTTAATGAACCACTCGTTAATATCAATAAGTACCCTTTAAAGTGATGGAGCACATATCAGTTATGAAAAAAAATTTTATAAAAAAATTGAACCGACTTCTAAAAGTGCGCTAAAAAGTGAAATATAACTAGAAATTTTTATATAAAATTGAAATTTTTGAAGTCGGTGCCAAACTAATACCTGAAAAAATGTGATTCGAATAAATAGATTAAAACTAATTTATTTGTAATTGCTTTCTTACCATAATTTGTATATATCAGTAATTTTTTTCATTTAGAAATAATTTGGTGCCGACTTCAAAAAGTTCAGTTTCATATAAAAATTTATAGTTATTTTTCACTTTTTGGCACACTTTTATAAGTCGGTTCAATTTTTTATTAAAAATTTTATTTTTCTATTTTGAGTTTTAGAATTCATTATAATATCCATAAATTATTTGAAAAACTCGCAATGACTCCAAAGTCGCAAACAAGTACCCATTTTATCCATAATTGTAAATCACCCTAAAACGAATCATTAAAAATTTTTTCATTCTTAGACTTCTCCAAATACCAATGAAATTGTGTTAAACAAATTTTTAGTCTCTCATAGTAAATCAACTATCTTAAATTTTAAATTAATTTTATATTGGTAATATAGGCCCCAAAACCTTCCAATGTCGATATTTAAAGAATCTGAGACGTAAATTTCTTAGCCTGATATATTTTATATTGCATATTGAGTTTGTATACGCCCCAAGAACCCCACAATATCAATTTTAGATAAAACCGGAAAATGTACAATTTTCAGTCCTTCATATTGTATCTTATAAACCTAATAGTTGTAAAAAATTAACTTTATATTCGTAATATACCACTCCCCAATCCCCCAATACCAAATCTGAAAAAATGCTAATAAGGTAAAATTTTCAACCCACCATATTGGATCCGCCATATTGAATTAAAAAAATAATTTTTACGTCTTAATCTAATCTAAATCTAAACCCTTTAAAGCCCCCAAGTACCAATTTTAGATGAAATCCCAAAATTTAAAATTTCTAAACGGTCATATTGCATCTGACATATTTGATTTTCTTAAAATAATTTTATATTCGCTATTTACATCCTCAAAAACGATTTAGTTTCACATTTGAACAAAATCGAAAAATGTAAAATTTTAGTCAGCTATATTGCGTTCGACATATTGAATCCAGAAAAAATACTATTAAACTCATAATATACAGCCTCAAGAACCCTCTATATCAGTTTTGAAGAAAGCCGACACCATATTGAGTTTTTCAAAAAATATTTTAATTTCGTAATTAACACTAACAAAGATCTCCCAATACTGACTTTAAACAAAATTTAGAGATGTAGAATCTTTAATCCTTCATCTTAGATCCGCCATATTGAATTTTTTAAAAATTATTTTAGATTCGTCATATGCGACCCCTAAAACTCCCTTGTACCAATTTTGGAGAAAATCGGACAAAATCGATTATTTTGTCCGCGATATTGGATCCGCCATATTGATTTTTTTATAAATGTTTTGAATTCGTTATGTGTAACCTCAAAAACTCCCTCATACCAATTTTAGAGAATATCGGACAAAATTTAATTTTTTTATCCGCCATATTGGATCCGCCATTTCGAATTCTTTTAAAATACTTTCAGATTCGTTGGGTACAACCCCGAAAATTCCTCCTCACCAATTTTGGAGAAAATTGGACAAACTAATTTTTATGACCTCCATATTGTAAGTCTGGATTTTACTGTACCAATTTCATCTAAAAAATATGAGACCACCGCAGCAACTTCCTGAATATAACGTTAAAAATTTCATTCAGATCGGTGCAGCTGTTCCGGAGTAATCGGTGTACATACATAAAAAAATACATAGTCGACGAATTGAGAACCTTCTTCTTTTAGAAGTCGGTTAAAAATAGATTCTTTTATTAAGATTTATTCCATGCGTAAACTACATAGAATTTGTAACTAATTCAAATGTCAAGCCCAGAATTTGGAGGTAGTAGGTTTGAGTTCAGTGACTTTAGGGTTTAAGAATTTGAGGCTTACGGGTTCGAGGTTTGTGGATTTGAAATTTTTGAGTTTGAGGTTTAGGGTTTGAGGTCTGGGGTTTTGAATCTGTGAAGAATCTGGGTTAAATATCAATTTTTCACTGTTTTTAAATAATTTTCTAAAAATAAACCCCACTACTCCTATTTCTGATAGCTGATTCATAATCAGTGGAATAAAAATACACAAGAAAAGAATAGTCGGACCCCAGTACAGATCACTTTATTATTTAGTAGGCCTGTATACCTCATGTTACATTAGCTTTTTACTTTTGGGGGTGACTTTTTTCACTCCTTTTAATAATACTATTGCAAAAAGTTTGTAACATATTCGTACTTATTGTAAATTGGTTTACACATGGAATCACTCTTACGAAAAAAATTTTCTGACCACTTACATTTGCTCCATTACTATAAGGGGTAATTAACGGTATTTAGGGGTGATATTTTGAAAAAAATCCGGAACACGCCAACACTAATATTCGATATTGTTAACGAAAATGCATTTTATATTTTTTCTTAAGTTTATTCCCTGATATTTAATTTAAAAAAATATTCATAAAGAATGTATTTTCTTTTTAGATGTAAAATAAGGGTTGCAACTCCTTAGGTCATAAATACACTTTATATTTCAGGCTTCTTACGACAAATATTTGGGGTGCATTTCAACTCTTAAAAGTGGATGTCAGTCAATAAAAAAATACTATCTGTTATTTTTTCAAGTACTACTGCATATTCAAAAATGATCAAAATCAGTGAAATCGGGTTGGGGTAGTTCTTTTGTAAGAAAGACAGCTCGCTATACACTTTCGAGAATTGACGACATTTTTTACAACCCTGGCTAGATCACAATGGTTCTCCATACTGGATCTAAAAAGTGGATATTGGCAAATTGGCATCCAAGATAGAAATAAGGAAAAGACTGCTTTTTCCACTGGCACTGGTCTGTATCATCTTTAACCGACTTCTAAAAGAAGGAGGTTCTCAATTAGTCGACTATGTATTTTTTTTTTTATGTATGTACACCGATTACTCCAGAACGGCTGCACCGATTTGAATGAAATTTTTTAAGTTATATTTGGGAAGTTGCTGCGGTGGTTCCATATTTTTTTAGATGAAATTGTTGCAGTCCAATCCAAGATGGCGCTTACAATATGGCGGCCAAAAAAATTAATTTTTGTCCGATTTTCTCCAAAATTAGTATGGAGGAATTTTCGGGGTTGTACCCAACGAATCTGAAATTATTTTTTTTTTAAATTAAAAATGGCGGATCTAATATGGCAGACAGAAAAATTTAATTTTGTCCGATTTTCTCCAAAATTGGTATGGGGGAGTTTTCGAGGTTGCACATAAGGAATTCAAAACATTTTTTAAAAATTCAATATGGTGGATCCAATATAGCGGCAGAAAAAATCAATATTGTCCGATTTTCTCCATAATTGGTATGGGGAAGTTTTCGGGGCCTCACATAATGAATCTGAAATATTATTTTTAAAAAATTCAATATGGCGGATCCAACATGGCGGACAAAAAAAAACAATTTTGTCCGATTTTCGCCAAAATTGGTACAAGAGAGTTTTCGGGGTCACACATGACGAATCTAAAAATCATTTTTAAAAAATTCAATATGGCGTATCCAATATGATGGATAAAAAGTAATTTTGTCCGATTTTTTCAAAATTCAAATTCAAAATTAAATATGGGGAATCTAAGATGGAGGATTAAAGATTCTACATCTCTCGATTTTGTCTAAAGTCATTGTTGGGGGATTTTCGTTAGTGTTAATTACGAAATTAAAGTATTTTTTGGAAAACCCAACCTGGCGGTTTCAATACGGTGTCCTAAAAATTTTACATTTTTCGACTTTTTCCAAAACTTATATAGAGGGTTCTTGAGGGTGTAAATTATGAATTTAATAGTATTTTTTCTGGATTCAAGATGGTGAACACAATATAGCTGACTAAAAATTTTACATTTTTCGATTTTGTTGAACTGCGGAACTGAATCGTTTTTGGAGATGTAAATAGCGAATATTAAATTATTTTAAGAAAATCTAATATGTCAGATGTAATATGACCGTTTAGAAATTTTAAATTTCTGGATTTCATCTAAAATTGGTACTAGGGGGCTTTTAAATTTAGATTAGATTAATACGCTAAAATTATTTTTTGAAATTCAATATGGCGGATCCAATAATGACGAGTTGAAAATTTTACCGTATTCACATTTTTTCAGATTTAGTATTAGGGGGTTGAGGGGTGTTGTTATTACGAATATGAAGTTAATTTTCTACAACTATTAGGTTGATAAGGTACAATATGAGGGACTAAAAATTTTACATTTTCCGGTTTTATCTGAAATTGACACTGCGGGGTTCTTGAGGTTATACAAACTCAATATGCAATATAAGATATATCGGGTTAAGAAATTTACGTCTCAAGTTCTTTAAATATATTTGGGGCATATATTACCGATCTAAAATTAATTTGAAATTTAAGATAGTGGATTTACTATTACTCACTAAATATTTGTTTGACATAGTTTCATTGGTATTTGGAGAACTCTAAGAATCAGAGAATTTTTACTGGTTCATTTTAGAGTAATTTACAATTATGGATAAGATGGGTACTTTTTTGCCACCTTGGAGTCATTGCGAGGTATACTAATCTCGATTGGCACTTAGTTAAAATAATTTATCATAATGAATTCAAAACTAGAAATCGAAAAATAAAATTGTGATAAAAAAATTGAATCGACTTCTAAAAGTGCACTAAAAAGTGAAAAATAACTAGAAATTTTTATATGAAATTGAAATTTTTTTATTCGGCGCCAAACTAATACCTGATAAAATATGATTCGCATGAACAGATTAAAAACGTTTTATTTGTAATGGCTTTATTACTAAAATTTGTATATATTAGTAGTTATTTATTTCATTTAGAAACAATTTGGCTCCGACTTCAAAAATTTCAATTTCATATAAAAATTCCTAATTATTTTCCACTTTTTAGCGCACTTTTAGAAGTCGGTTCAATTTTTTTATAAAAATTTTATAAAATTATGCTATTGAGACTTTGTAACTTTTCTAGTATCTTTGAGAGACTACTAGAAACACACTCTATGGGAAATTTTTGTAATAATTAAAAACGTTAAACTTCGTTTTAATACCGAAAAATGCTTATTGTTCCAAGAATTTATTTTTGTATTTATTTACAAACTTTGTAATTATAACTGAGACTAGCAAAATATTCTGTTAAATATCAAATATCCTGATTTAGCCTTATGTACCCCATTTTTCTCATTTCTCTGTATATCTTACCCAAACAGCACAAAAAAGTCTTAAAGACGTCCATAAAACGTTTGATCTCAACATTCAGGACGTCTTATGGATGTACATAAAAGACGAATGACGTCTATAAGACGTTGTATAGACGTCTTATGTTACAAAAGGTAACGTCTTTAAGACATTTGCTTACAACGTCTTATGGACGTCCCTTCCCAACATTAAAACAACATATTCCACGAATAAAATTATTAAGTCAAACCGTAATTATTCAAAAGCCCAAGAAATAACTTTAATTAAGAAAAAATCAAGAGCAAAATATACACTACCATTTTAAATAACTACAAGTTCCGCATGAATAATTTGCTTTAAAAAATATCTTCAACATAATCTCTTTATACAAAAAAATACATAACTTAAGCATAATGAAAACTTTTTCTAATTTGAAATTTAAGAAGTGAGGTAGAAGAGCAAATATTTTCAGAACTATTACTGTTCGAACTATAAGTGAACCTATCAAATTTAAGCCTTAGTTTATCCCTTCGATATAATAACTCTAAAAGGTAGACTATCAACAAAATAAAAGTTTATTGAAATAAAAAGTACACAAATCTTTAAATAGTTTTAAGAACAAGAATTTTTATTTAGTCGAATAACAAATCTGGTCTGATGCCCTTTTCAGCCATGTGTGGATTGAAATTTCCTCATTCTTCCGACTTTTTGCCAGTCTTGTTGTCTCTGTAGATCCTAATAGCAAACTGATTTTAATTTTATAAGACAAAGTTTATCATTTGTGGGAATAAATTTTTTGATATTTTTGCGAATTTTTATAATTGTCCTCTACTATAGAATCGTGACTTATGCTATTTCAAGGTTAATATGTATAATGAAAGACAGAACTTACTTCTAATAAGTCTCGCCAAGTTGGAATCGTAGAACTTTCTCTCATAAATGCTCCCTACTCCCAGTTTTGAAATTTCTAAAACCTTAAACAAAATTTCTTCTTGTAATTAACAAAACTCTATTTTCTATGTTCTTTAAATATAAACCAATCATCAGGAACAAAATAAATCTTACAGGTTTCATTAGTGGAGCACTTCATAAACAAACGTTTCGCCTTCCACTTCATTAGTAATATTTCTTGTAATATTTAGGACCGGGTCTGGATGAGCTGTGCAAGCCTTTTTCGCACAGATAATATTTTTGAAGATTTCATTTCATACTTCTAATAACATAGAGTTACTACAAAAATAGAAGCGGTAAAGCATTCAGGAATTTCCTGTAACACAACCTATAAATAACGTTACTGTTTTTCCTAAGTACATATGATTCTCGATCTTACCTTAAGTATTACATAAACACGAATAAAAAAGATTTTCAGAGGCACATAGATAAATCAACTATTTTAATGAAATTCTTTCAAAAGCTAAATTTTCACAGTCGGTACCCCAACAACATTAAAAATGAATAACGACATGACGAAATACAAATACAAAACTGAAAAATGACAGTTGACAGAAACAATAGGCGGGTTTTTTAAAGTTATAATTTCGCTGGCATCATATTGTTATTGTTATCGGTACATCAAGCAGTCTGTGACAAAAAGCACCAAACTATTGATAAAAAAGATCACGCAAAAGTTCTATTAACCAAGGTCGTAGTGAGGCTACTAAAAATTTGTCATTCAATCAAATATTTTCACCTCAACTTGTATTCAGCTGAGCTCTGTACGGCGTTGCAAACTTATTACCCAACTGCGACAAAATCCATAGGAAATGCTTTTTAGTTTTTATCAACTAAATTATCCACAACTGTATTTATTTTCATATAAAATGTAATATGTAGACTTTTAAAAGATATCTTAAAGACGTTGTATATAGACGTCTTATGGACGTCTTTAAAACAACGTCTATAAGACGCCTTATTTATGTCTTAAGACGTTCAGACATAATCTGGATATAAAAATGACGTCTATAAGACATCTAGTGCTGTGTGGGTAGTAACTTAACTCTATTGTAAGTTTCTTTTTCTTAATTGTTCTTCAGAATGTGTTTAAGTTCTTGCATCATGTCTTTTTAACTACTCTAAAATTCTTGGTTTTAGTAATGTTGGTCAAAAAAGAATTTTTTTTTGAGCCAATTTTTTTAAAATGTACTCTTACAAATAGATCGTTCGCATCTTGCCATTTGTTAAACAAGTTCATGATCAGTGTTGCAAATTTACAAAGGTTTTTTAATATTTTTCATTTATGAATTTGTTTGTTGTTAATCTTCATTTTTAAATCGGCAATTTGTTTAACTGTTTTCAATGTAGTTTATCACAAAGTAATTTTGAATTTTTGGGTTTACCTTTCATCTCGATTTTTTTTAACTAATAGTATTGAAAATCTCTCATACGGTACTTTCCGAATATTGCTTTTTTTCGACATTTGGGAATCAGGCTGACGACATTATTTTTTATGACTAGTCGACGAAGCAATGTTATAAAATTAAAATATGATAAATTTGAAAGAATCTGTTTAAATATTGTCATCGTTTTCTGGTAAAATTTAACTATTTTTGGTAATTTGATATCAAACATATACTTTTCCTCTTTGCAGATTTTTAGTGAAATAAAATTTATAGGGAATTTTGATTGTGTTCATTTGTATTTGTTAGGACTAGTGTAAGCTTTCAGGAAAACAAGGTCAATTTATATATATGATTCAGTTTAATATTCAAGTTGCAAGTTTTAAATTGTTGGTTTAAGATTGCAAATAAAATTTTAAAATTTCAAAATACCTTTGTCAGATACTAGGTTGAATAGAAATTAACCATTAAATGATATTAATTTTTAAATTATTCATCCTTCAAATGTAATAAGAATACTTTAATTTTATATTCTAAATTTGTTAACATCAATTTTTTAAATTTACTATACCCAACTGATTTGGCAGAGTAATTTGTAATTTGATATCAGAACAGCTTACAGGTATTTCTATTTTTATAAATTGAATTGTTCATGTCACTGCCTAAAAGTTTTTATTTTTATTTTGAAAATTACAATATTTTAAAATATTTTTGTATCAATCAAGAATAAATCGCAATTATTATACAAATTATATATTCTTTTCTAGTTTCATAAACTTTTTGGACTCAATTTTGTAACTAAAGAAAATGGGCACCCATCATTGTAATTATGATTATAAAAAATAATTCACTAAGTTTCCTTACGAAAATATATTTATTATTTATTTTTTGATGGTTTGAAATAATTAGTTTACGATAGCAAATAAGTAATGGAAACAGGATCGGCATTGAGTGAAATATACAATTTTATAAATAAACAAATTATTTCACGGCAAAATTTTTAATTCAATTAACACAATGTCATAATTGAGTACGATATTTCCAAAATAAGACATTAAATACATTTAAAGTTTATCGGAGTGAAGTGTTCAGATTGAAGTGGGTCATACTAAGACGTCTTTTGTCTCTTGTAGGCAAATATTTGATGAACTTGCACCTTCGTATAGTGGTGACAAATAAGGAGTAAGGGAATAAATTCTTTCAGACCGAAGCGCCGTGGTGTAGCGTTTCGAGTGGGGTTCTACAAAATCAAACTATTATATTTCGTGTAAACTTCAGCACGTGTAAGTTACGACAAATTATTTTTATTTCTTACTAATTAATCATTCTACTTTTTTAATAGGTATAATATAATGAACAGAAAAAGTGATGAAATTTTTTTCGTATACGATTTGACAATTTCGTTTAGTAAAGAGCAGATGAAAATAGACACAGAATTGATTGAAAAATGATATAATACAATATTTAGATAAGTACACAACAAAATAAAAATCTGACTAATTCAATTTTAGTGGTTGTGGTTTTATTTTAAACTTAAATCATATTCAAAACAAAAAAAATTGTTTTTCGTGTTCATGGTGGATGGTTTTAGATGTTTCTATAGGCTGGACAACCATAAAAGATTTTAAAAATCTGATAAAGTAGCTCTTTTTTTGAGAAAATTATAATGGCGAAAATAAATTACGGCTATTGCGATCGGTTTCGGATTTACATGGCGATTTTCGAATTTTTCCATTTTCTAAAATGTTCTATATTTTATTTATCAAAGCAACTACGACAAAACCAATAAGGCATTCTTAAGGTATTTTTTTCTGTAAAATTCAGTGATGTAGTCAGATTTTTATTTTTAGTTTTAATTACAGAGATAAATTATCAAGTTTAAATTTTTTAAATGGAACACCTTATATTTTTTATACCATTTTTTTGCATTTTGCATTTTCTTTAAGAATGTTTTATATTGTCAATATAAACTTACAACAAATTGCCAAAAAATATATTTTTAATTTTTTTATTAAGCTTACAGACTACCTCATAAGAGCTGGCGGCTCAGAGGAGCCAAGTTGTGCTATGTTAACAAATTTTAAAAGACTAATAAGTCGTTAAAATATACAAATGAAAAGTACACTTAAACAAGACTGAAAAAGGCAAAAATATCAATAAAAAAGTAAATTAAATATATTAAATGTTCAAACTGTGGTACATTATTATCCAGAGACAAATGCCCTGCTCTGATCAAAGCGTTATGAATATGAATATTAGTAATTTTTCACATAGTCGCCACAAAATTTTATTGTATTATTCTATTTCTATTTAGATAATTTTCGCTATTCATATACCCCCAAAAAAGGAAGTCTAAGGTTAATTTTTTGTTGTCCGTTTCTGTGCAAAATTAACGTTAAAACATCTAACAATTCTCGTATTATAAGTTAACACTCCATTGTGTTGAAAATAGAATCTGTTACTTTCCACTAAAGGCAAATTATCCATAAATGGGATGATGAGTCTTACTAAAATGTCTAGGTAGGCATGAACATTTAAATTCCCTTCATATAGACCATTCATCTATTACTCAACAAAACAACGCACCCATTAAACCCAAATCGTCCTTGTGTTACCTTATTTATTTGTTGATGAGGGTTCTGGTCTGCCCATAGACGATTATTATGGCGACTAAATATACCATCACTAGTTATTCTTGACTCATCCGTACATATAATATTATTAAAGAAAAAAATATTATTTTGTAGCATATCTATATACCAACTACAGAAGTTAAATCTTCGTTCGGGGTGGCCATGGAGACGAAGGTGGGCATTTCTTGCCTTGTAACATTCAAACTTAATTTCTTCTCAAATTTTTATTAATTTTTTATGAGAAACCCCAACATCCATTTAGATAGTTCTGCTTGTCGTTAAATGATCTGCCGTAACACATGCAATTACATTTATAATATCATTCTTTTGACCTTTTTTTCATGTCTTTAGCCGTGGTTTCTGAAAGGATCCAAAACTGATTAAGTTGTTCTCTAATCTCTAAAAATTTACGGGGTTGAGTTGTTCGCGCTCCGGATACCGTTCAAAATATAAATCAGAAGCTCCCTGTTTATGTTTATTACACTCAATATAACATTTCATCATATCCTGTTCCGGACTGTCGATTTTTGAACACATACTGTATTATTGATCACACTCTATTATTTCGAAAGCTTTTTATTGTCAATCTTTATTGCCAGACTTGTCAAATTAATTCACGTTGCGTCGACAAACTCTAGAATTCTCTAAAAAGTTCCAGACCTTCTCTCATAGGCGTCTCCTGAGAAAATTGTAAAATTAATTATATAAATTATGAGTTCGTAGAAAATAAACCTAAAACCCTACAAACCACAAACACAAACTAATGCTATGAAATGTAAAACGTTATACAATTCGTTACGTTACTTTTCGAAATTATGGAATTTTTCCATTTTGAGTTTCTAAACAGGCAACTTGTAAGTTGACAAGCTAATAAAGCTCAAACAGGGCTTTAGTCGAATAAGTGATTCTTTTATTTATCCATAGTCAGAGCCTATTATTTTAAAACATAATATGCACTGAACTTAAAAAGTATTCTTGGCAATGACTTATGGAAATGATTTAAGTATTTAGATATTCTTTTTAATCGAGATCAGTTTCAATATTTATTATATTATATACCGTAGGTTAAGAAACTGTGATTAATCAAATGAATAGACGTTTTTATTTTAAAACAATTACATCTTTAATAGAAACTGTTTCTAGCCTATTTGTTGTCAATTTATATTTTACAATATAATAATTCTTAACGAAAATGCAAAATGCACAAAAATGATGTTAAAAAATACAGGGTGTTATATTTACAAAATTTAAAACTTGATATTATATCTCCGTAATTAAAACTAAAATCAAAAAGCTGACTACACCATTGGATTCTACGGAAAAAGGTAAATTAAGAATGCCTTATTAGTTTTATCATAGTAGCTTTGATAAATAAAATATAGGATATTTTAGAAAATGGCCTGTAAATCCGAAACCGATCGCGATAACCGTAATTTGTGTAAGCCTTTATAATTTTCTCAAGACAAGAACTCGGGAGTACTTTACCAGATTTTTAAAAACTTTTGCGGTCTCCATATATTCTAAACTTCCAATATAAACACCTTTATATTTTAAAATTATAGTTCTTTAATAGCTTTAGGAGTTCCAGTCATGGCTTACAATTTAGTCAAAAAATACCAAGTTACTATAGCACATAAGTGTCAATAAGATATTAATCAGCTTATTATTGTCGAAATAAGGAAATAGAATGGGGCAAAAGCTTTTTGCCCTGGTGTCAACTTACAATAATTTATATTTTGTATAATACACAAATCGCTGATGGACCAGAAAAGGTAAGACAAAAAAAAACGGAATAAATATCAAATCAACTTCCTACACTTTTTGTTATTCAAAAAATGTTTTCTTAATTGTTATCAGCATTTTAACATAAGATGCAAAGAGCATACCTACGTATTGAGTAACATGTTGGAATTTTTCAAAAATTACTAATGATAAGCTGTTACTTCTACTACTTTGAAAAATATGTGAATTATTTCTTTTCAAGCAAACTAAATTATGATAACGGAAAATAAATTTTCGGAAGTCAGCAAAACCCCAAGTACTATTAATTTTAATAAATTGCATTTGCAAGTTAAAATAATAAATTTATTTAAAATTTAATATACAAAAGGAGGGAATTTGTTAAAATATATTAGCATCTAAAGACGGACCTGAACTAAAGATCTCTACGCATCTATAAATTGTTAGACATTGTAATAAAAAGAGTTACAAGTAAAAATGTCTCCGATTAATATAAAACAATATTTTAAAAGAGATTATATGGTGTTAAGATTAGCTGGCATTTGGATAAGTGAGGAAAATGAGATAAAACCAAGCTGGTATAAATATATTTCTCTTTTCGTTTTGGTATCTGTATTAACGTTTAGTGTTAGCCTTTTGATGCAAATAATAAAAAGTACAAGTATAAAAGAATGTACTTCAGTGGCATATATTGCAGCTCAAGTAATTTGTATACCAATAAAAGGAATTTTATTACTTAGATACAAAAGATTTATTATGGACCTAATTAAACAATATGATGACGAATATTTTCAAGGAGGAGACTTGGAAGAAACAAGAGCTTTAGAGAAAAAATTGTTCCAGTTTACTATGTTAAAACGAGCTCTTGCGGGCCTAACTGGTACAGTGTACATTCTGTTAGGTATATCACCATTTATTCTTGGGAAAAGACTTTTTGTTCCAGCATGGTATCCATTTGACATAACTTCCTCGCCAGGGTTTCAAATTGCTTACTGTCACCAAGCACTAGGTATAGGGTTTATTACTCTTGTTGCTACGTATACAGATATTATCATGGGTGGCAAATGTACATTTATTGGATTACAGTGTACTCTATTATCTATAAGACTTAAAAGAATAGGTACAGATGAAACCGACAGAATGAAATCCCTAATTAGATGTATAAAACATCATCAACTTATTTTAAGGTTAGTATATTAGGTTTACATCTCCGTGAATCTGTTCACCTAGGTTTGAGGATCATTAATGATAAATGCAATATCTATATTTTCTTAGTGACACTCCCTTCTTAGGTTAGGGGCACAATAGTAAAAAGTAACTTTAGGGAATAATTGCAAGCTATCTGACAGATTACTTAAAACTACCAAAAAAAATGTGGGTAACTTAGTATGAATTAACAAGTTTAAATTGCAGGAATTTTTTAAGATATTTCGACAAAATAAAATATTTAATTAAATTACAGAACCTGTTAACTAAGAAGAGAAATAAGTATTATTGTCTAAATAAGATTTTAACTTGAAAAAATTAAATTGATATTTAATATAACAATCAATATAGGGTAAAAGAATTTTATTAATCTGGAGACTATATGTGGCTTTGAGATAAATTAGTAGGTTCCAATTGAGTTTCTGTTTTGCCAAATTTTGGTTTTGCTTTTAAGATTTAAAATTGAGTGCAGTATATGGCTCACTGTATTATTTCATATTAATTCGTTTTGCAAACGGCTTCACGGTGTTTACGTGACCATGCACTTAAAAACTTCGTAAATTTCAAAGTTCATCACAATTTCAAAATACGACGTTAATGTCTAATCATACCAACCATGAAATCCGCCTCTTAAATTATTGAATTTATGGAATAGTAGAAGAATTTTAAAATGGCCTTATTATAAAGCTGCATAAAAATATATAGCTATTATTAGTTTGACAATATTTTGAAACATTGTTACTGACTTTAGTTGAGAATTAAAAAAAAAACTCCAAGATATTTTATTTCTGTAACACTGTTATTTTAACAGTTATCAATATTTGAGTTCAGAGCTGTTTCTTTATATTTTTTACAATTGTTTTTTGAACTGAAAATCGTACATTTCGTATTTGAGATGAATTTAATTGCAGTTTATTTTTAAACAGCCAATCTTACAGAAGATTAGGCTCACTATTCAAGATGTTGGTTATTTTCCTAAAGTTATTCCCTGAAACAGAGATAACAGTGTCATCTGCAAATATACTTACAAAAAAATTTTTTAAAACTAAATAGATGTCATTAGCATATATGATAGAAAGGAGAGGTTTTAAAACACTCCCTTGGGGGACACCCCATTTAATTTCTCTATTCTTTGATAGTCTTGTTCTGTGGTATCTTTTATACAAGTAATCTTTCATGCATGATAATGCGAAATTATTCACACCATATGATGAATATCTTTTAACAAAAGGTCTAGATGAATTATTTCTAATGCATGCTGTAGATTTACAAACACACTGTCTTCATTCGTTCTCTTTTTCCGTGTTCAACATGCATATTTTAAGGCTAATTCACATGAATTTGCAATAGAAATTCGTACTTTTGCAAGAAGTCTCTTAGTTGCTAACAAATAATTGTTTCAATGATTTTAGCTACCACTTGTTACAAATTAGCCGCACGAAATTCAAAAGGAGAATTAATTTATTGTACTTTAGGTATGGGAATTATTTAACCTGACTTTAGTTAATTGGCATTTTGGCATTAAGTATTGAAAAATTTAAAATAAAGAAGAGGATATCTTATTATCCAGTATAAATGCTTCACCAGCTTTATATAGTGATAATTTTATTTTTGATAGGACACAATTTTTGTCGGTTGTGAATGACTGATGGTTTTAAATTCTAATATGTTCTCTCGTTTCTATGCTATTTGAAAGAGTTTCTATACTTTCAGAATAAAAATTATCCTCATTCATAATTATATAAGAGAACGTGTTTTAGTTCTCAACCACCTGATAAAACCTTATGATATAAAGACCAATGTACTCTGTTCTAACAATGTTAGAGACAATGCACTATCTCAGATTGCAGGAATACCAAGAAAGAGTGGAAGTTTCCCATGCACCATCATGTGTAGACCGATTTCGGACTAATTGTTTCTCGTCAGTACCTAGTAGACAAGTTCACTTCAATATCGAAAAAGTTCCAAACCGGTCTACAGATGGCGGTGCACTATCATGGGAATTGCTCCCACCCATTCCTAGTATTCTTTCAATCTGAGATAGTACTTTGTCTCTGACCGTATTATTACAGAGTACGGTTGTCCTTATTGTATAAGGTTTTTTTCACTTAATTGAGAACTAAAACAGTTTCTCTTATATAAATGTATTCATACACCCAACTGCAAGTACATTTTATCTACTTCTGGTATATAGATCTTTGCGAGATTAAATTTTCAGATTACGTGAAATTCTAGGAGATGGCGTTCCACTCTTTCCTGGTATTCTTGCATTCTGAGATAGTACTTTGTCTCTAACCGTATTAGAACAGAATACGTCAGTCCCTATAATGTATAGTTTTTTGGGTTGGTTGAGAATTAAAATAGTTTCTTTTATATGATTATATTTATAAACCCAACTGCAAGTATATTTTATTCACATTTTGTTATCCTCATTTACTTTATTATAACTGTCAAAATCGATATCACTAAAATCCACTAGGTTATTATTTTTACTGGCCGATTATATCAATGTTTCCCAGATTTTTTTTTGTACTTTAATCACAGATGTAATTTTGTGTCACTTAATCTGATAGTCCTTCCAATCGTGATTTGCTTTGGTTAGGCAAAACTTTTTGTAATCTCAATTTCTATTAGTTTAATCTTAATGCACTTCTTAGCTAACCAAAGGTTATTTTTTAAAAACTTGCATCTGTTTTGGAGCCACCTTACCTATTTGAAGCATATTTAAAAATTCAGAAAACACAACATTAATATCATTGAAACACCCGTTAGTTCTACATTTAGCCCATCAACTGTAGTATCAGTAAAGTTCCTTTTGTAGATAAATTCTGACTTTACCATAGAATCTTCTATTTGTAACCCAGTACCAATAAATTCATGAATATAGGGAAATTCCTTGATACCTCTTTGGCATTAAAGCCATTTATGACTATGTGATCAATTAACGTGGAAGAAGAATTAGTTAGTTAAGTTTCTTTTGTTGTTGACTGAATTATTTGTTTCAATATTTTGGCATATTAGTCAATTTTGAGCACGTCAATATTTAAATCACCCAAAAATACACATATCTGTAAAGAAACTACGTCATCACTAAGAAGCTTCTCAAAAAAACTCAAAAATTGTCTTTTTTTCCAATTTGGAGATCTATTAATTACTCCATTTAGAAAATTCTTGTTTTTACATTGAACATTAATAACCAGACTCCAGTGGTTGTAATCAGAGGCTCTATCTGATATTATTTAATACTTTAAAAAGTGTTTTATGTAAATAAGAGTCCTTATTCGGTCGATATTTGAGTGGCAAACAAGTTGTGTTGTACCAAAAAATTACTACTTCATTTTCATGTATATCACCAGTGATTTGAGTTTGACCAAAAAATATAACTAAAAAGTTCCTTCTATGCAACATTCTCTAACTTCTTCCATGAGTGTTTTTAAGCCTTGAGTATTTAAAGCATTATCAAAACATTATTCATTATTAGAATTCTATCAACATACTTCAGTTGCTATGAATATTACTTTCTAGCCTTTTTCCTTTCTTGTATCTTTCAAAAATAAATGCATTTATTATCAGAAACATAGTAATTAAATATCGTTAGCAAATTTGCAATTGCATTCCATTACGGTAGATACATATTTTCTACTTCAATGATTTTTATTACACATAGGACAAACAATTATAGAGTGTTGATATTTTTCAGCTTAGTGTACATATTTGCAAGACTTACAACAGTGCAGCATACAAAAGACTGAAAACCGTCGGTTTTTTTTTGTTAGGTGTTTCACCTAGAACAACACTATAAAGCCAATTATTCCTTGGATACATTTCGGTTACATCCAGTTAAAGAAGATTGATATTTAACTCTTAAAAACTTCAAAGTAAGTCACGGTTTGAAGTTTTTAAGTGAATCCATATCATTTCTCTCATTAGTATCGGTGCCTTCAATCACCGGTTTAACTTTAACCGATATTTCAGACGCATTAATTTTTTGTGAGACAACTTTTTTTGCAATGGCTGTATCTTGAATCGCATTTTTCGGTTTTATTATCAGCGACGGTGATTTATTCGTCTTAACAATAGACTCATTTCTCATTCTTTAATACTCGCACTGTACTATTTATTCTGTTCAATATTTAAGCTGGCTTGCAGTATTCCCTCTCATTAATTAAAACAACATAACTATAACAAAACCTCTGCATTTGAATTTTAGCCGAGTATTACAGGATCTGTTGGACAAACTATCACTGCTCATCTCAACTAGATCGTTAGAACTATCGTCATTCTGATAAATGTAAAGGCAAATCCAGATTGTCATGTGTCGCAACTATGACTACCTATAACTACCGCTGGAGTACTTCTAATGACGGTGACTACAGTTATGATAATATATTTTGGTTGCTTGAGTCTTAATTACTCTAGTTCTAATATATTTGTCATATTTTTGGTCTTCATATAATCGAGTCGTAGGTTATTAACGAATATATACAGCCAGTGCCCAGTTACAAGTTCATTCTTGCCCTTTTGTAGCCGTAAATGTCAGTTTTGTTTTATTAATAACTCTTAACATGGGCCAGTTTTAGATTAATTCAGACCATTCACGTCTTATACTCTGAAGAAATTTAGTAATTTAAAATCATCCAACTTTTTCTACCTAAAAAGAAGAAGGCAATCTTAACAGAATTCACACTAAAATTATTTTTGGTGTGCAGGTGCTCTAGAATTTTCAATAATCCTTGCATGAGTTCTGGTTTAATTTGGGGTACTGTCGTAATTTCCCGCACCAAAAACGAATATATCATCCCTATTCAATTCTATCAAGAGTTCATCAGTAAATAAGTTTTGCAATAGCTTGGCTATTTCTCCATCTCCAATAGAGCAATCTTTGTGTACAAACTTATTTTATGTTCTTCTAAACAGGATGGACTTCAATCTCTTGCCAAATGAGGTATTACTAATCGACAAGCTGCGGTAGACATCATGTCTGGTAAAGGCAGATATTTATTACGATTCCTATAGTCAATATTAGTTCGGATAGAACAGATATGTATCATTTTCCTGTCAGGTGGATATACTGGTTTATGTATAATAACCTTTTTTTAAGAAAATTTTCGCTTATTTATCTAGGAGTCGATTTTTATGTTATCTTTATTGTAAAAAACGATAAAATGGCGGTTTTTATGTATTCGCTTGAGCGGTCATTGTTTGGACAAAAATATCATTAGTCTTTCCATGGTAGTTCACAAAAAAGTGATGTGTGGGGTTCAAAAAAAAACTAACCTTCGGTGACTTCGTTCTGAGTTATGATTTTTTTTGCTGACTTTCAGTCGTTCTTATCAGACTATATATCCTATTCTTTGCGTTGGAATATAGATCCTAATAAGGTGTTTTAAGTCATATTTGAGACATAGCCTATACAGAGGTATTAGCAAATTCTCGACACTGCCCACTCCACTACCTACTTGTTTTTATTTGGTAAAAGTTAAGATAGGAAGTATCCTCTCTACTGAACTACAACAATAATAACATAGAAGGCAAAGTTTTGCCTTCATGCTCATAGCTTTTTGGCAAATTTTACATTCAAACCGCACTGATGGTCTCAATATTCCCAAGTGTTTAAAGTCAATCTTCAGCTAGATTATATAAAATGTATAAATTTATCTAACTAAAGCTAGCTATTGAAAAAGTAAGCCTATGCTTTGTGTGCCGTTTTATTAGTTACAAATCTGCCTTCCTGCCCCCTTTCGACACAATCACCTTAATGTTACTGTTATAGCACTTATCAAACTTTTGAATTGTCTCGTTTGATATTCAAGTAGATTTCCCTCAATCAAAGGGAAATTAAAAAAAATATATATCATGGTTGTTCAATCACATTTAAAGTTTAACAGCTATTTTAATTTGGTATGGCGTCACAAATGGTATTCTAATGCTGAGTTCAAATTTTTAAACTTTAAAGCTTAATTCGTTTTAAATATGAGACTACGGATAACCCCCTTTCTTTATTTTTGTCAATAGAATACATGTAAAAAATGATTTAATTATCCGTTGGTACGCATTAACAACATTGATAGTTTGTTGTGAAATTTTTAATAGGCGGATTCGGAAACTTCTTTTAGTAATCCTGTAATATTACTGACGTAAAAGTGCAAAGATTTTATTGGACTAAATATTGTAAAATTGTACTACCAAACATACTAACAGAAATTGTTTAACCTTTCAGTTTTCTTGGGAAAGTTAATATGGTGTTTGGAACAATGTACTTCACGCAAGTATTTAGCTTTACAGCTAGTATCTGTTCGACGATATTTCTTCTAAGTGTGGTAAGACTTTTATTGACTGATAAGTCATTTTGGACGATAATTGTAGAAAATAATACCAATATTTTTAATATCGAAGATTTTTTTTCTTGAATATAAATAAAAAAATTTTCAGTTATTATTTAATATTAGAAATAAGTATCTTTCCTTATATTTGATAATCCCCACCATATATTTTGGTATTTTTAAATCAGTAACATATTAATCCATGAACGTGTTCCTGTTACGGTAGCGGAACATCGGTAGGTAATAATAATAATAATAATAAATTCCTTTATTGCCAACTAAATCAAATCAAATTTGACAAAGCAACGTAACAAAAGCGAAACGAATCTATGCAAAATATATATATATATATATATATATATATATATATATATATATATATATATATATATATATATATATATATATATAAATATAAATATAAATATACAACAGTTACTAAAATAGTAAATAGGTTTCCTAAAATCTAAATTTAAAATCATAAAAACATTTATTCTGTAAGAACTGAGTTGTGGCTTTCTCGAAGCCTAAACTATTTTCAATAGACCTTATTTTTTGTGGTAACGGGCCATAGGCCCTGACAGCCATGTAGTAAGGTCCTTTTTCAAAATACGACGAACTATGGGCTGGCACCCTTAGATCCCCTCTGCCTCTTGTGATAGTTGACATTTCAGTGCTATTGTGATCACTGTTAACAGCAAAGAGGTCATGATGCTTTTTGACAGACATCACCAGGGACAGAAAATATAATGATGGTGTAGTCATGATATTCAGAGACTTAAAATGAGGTTTACATGATTTTCCAGGGTGAAACCCCAGCATAACTCGGATAATTCTTTTTTGTGTAATAAAAATTTGTTGAGCAGTGGAAGATGATCCCCAAAACATCACACTATAAGATATCAATGACTGCACCTCTGCAAAATAAATCTGTCGCAGCGATTTCAAAGCCAGTGATCGCCTCAATCGACGTACCAGAGCACAAAACCTATTAAGTCTCGGCTGTAGAGTCGCAACATGCTGCTCCCAACTAAGGGTAGCATCCAAGGTAACACCCAGAAATCCAACACTCTCAGCCACCGGAATCGTCCTTCCCTGCAAGTGCACATAGACAGACTCTGAACACTGACGATTCTTTCGAAACGACACCAGACCAGTCTTCTCACAATTCAACACCAATCGGACGGAAAACCCGCCCCCGCGAGAACAAACGAGGAATCGTCAGCCTACTAGCAAAGCAGGCCACCAGGCATTCCATCCGAGAGAGTATTCACATACAGCAGAAACAACACAGGACCAAGAATCGAACCCTGCGGAACACCCTGGGTCATATAAACTGGTTTAGAAAAATATTTATTATGGTCCTTTGTGATGCACACTACCTGCCTTCTTCCCTCCAAGTAGGACTCCTACAAAGGAGCACATAGTCCTCTTATAGCATAGTATGAGAGTTTACGAATCAATAGTCTATGATTTATTGTGTCAAAGGCTTTTGACAGCTCAAAAAAAAGCCCCGCAACCTTCTTGTTAGTATCAACATTATCTATGATATACGAAATTGCTCTAAATATGGCAAGTTGAGTAGATCTATTAGGTCTGAAGCCATACTGGTGGTCTGCTAGAATGTTAAAACTATGTAAAAAAGTAATGACACAAGTATATATTACTCTCTCAAAGACTTTCGATAAGGAGGATAGAAGAGACACAGGTCTGTAATTTGTCATGTTTAGCTTGTCTCCCTTTTTATGAATGGGTATTATTTTTGCTGCCTTAAGTGGGTCAGGAAAAACACCTGTTTGAAAACATACATTTATAATGTTCGCAATAGGTTCAGCAACAAGGTGGGCTGAATGTTTGAGAACCTTTGTTGGTATTTCATCGAGCCCCACCGAAAACTTATTAGGCAGATTCATAATTACCCTAAAGATCTCCGGGCTATCCACAAGATTCAAGAAAATAGTTGGAGCAACTGAATCGGCGAGGGCCTCCCCACTCATAGGGATGACAGCAGGGATATCGAACCTATCCACGAATAAATCAGCAATCATCTGTGAGTCATCAACGATACTGTGCTTGTGAAGCACTCTAATATCTTGATAAGTCCGTACTCGATTGGTATCTTGGGCAAAAATACCCCAGGCAGTTTTAGTTTTATTACTAGAGTTTAAAATTTTATTTTCATTCACGGCCATTCTAAATTCTTTAAGATATTTCCGATACTCTTTTCTATCTATCTTGTACTGCCGGTACACTTTTTCATCGTTGGTAATTTGTGACCACACATAAAGATCCTTTATATACTTGACATAGTTTTTTATTTCAGTATTTATGTAAGATTTCTCTATGTTTTTTTGCCTTGAGCTGCACAAAGGAAATAATTTATCGAAATAGTAGTATAGTACATTATAAAATATTTGATATTTTTCATTTGGGTCTCCTGAAGTCAGAACATCATTCCAGTTCTCCTCACTTAAAGAACCTATGAAATTATCTATATTATTCGGTGTAAAAAAACGTTTTTTGAAAAATTTATTGGGGAAAATAGGTTTTTCATACGAAAATGATAGAGTCTGTCCATTATGATCAGAGAAGTGAGTAACATAGATATCACCCTCTTGCTCCAGATCAGTGTTGCTAAAAATATTGTCGAGTTGAGTGCCCGAGCTGGGTCTAGTTATACCATGGACATGTGGTATCAGCCCAAAACTTAGCATAATTTGTGACAAAGAAAAGGAATTAGTATCATTCACATAGAAATCTACATTAAAATCACCACATACTATTTATAACTTTTTTGAACAATAAATTGAAGATAATAATTCATTTAACTTTAAAAAAAAATATATCAAAATCTCCGCATGGAGATCTATAAATGCATATAACAATGTATGCTTTAATATTTATTAATATTTTGCTAACTGTGTACTCAAAATGTTTTTCTATGCAATCTGTTTTTGTTTGCATTGCTTCAATTTCAGAAAATGAAAACAAATTTTTGTTAACATTCACTGCGGTCCCTCCCCCCTGAACTCAGTTCTTGAAGAATAGTTTGTAAGGGAATAACGATTTAAATTAAGTTGCTCAATGTAGTCGTACTGAAGCCAATGTTCTGAGATACAGAATATATCTGGTTTTACCTCCTCCAACATTACTTCTAATTCCAGAAATTTACTATTTATACTCTGCACATTCAAGTGAATTAGTCTCAATTTAGGTGCACCTGCCAGGCCTACAGTGAGTTTTCTTGTGGGTTCTGATTGTCTAAAAAATTACGCCCCAATCCAAAGTTAAAGCGTTCAAATGCTACACCTCTAGGCCAGAAGGCCGAGTCATTTATGGAATCTTTCAGACTAAAATCAACACCAACCATAAAACATTTTTTGTTACCTTTTCGTAATTTTGGTATACACTTCTTTACGGTAACATTATCTGCACTTGCTTTTGCATATTTGCATACATGGTTTCTTACTATATCCTCTGTTATGCTTCCTGCAATCTTTGAAAGAAAAACCCAAGCCTTTTTTCTCTTCCTTGAGGGATCTCAAACTCAGAGGTATCTGTTTGTTCACCAAATGTTCTGTTTTTATGTTTTTGTATCTGTTTCAAGTTTGTTAGGTTAGGTGTATATCTATCATCGGTCAAATGATCAGCGTAAAGATATTCCATAACTATCCTAAATACTCCCGGTCGATACCCACTCATCTCAAATACTCACAGTCGAGATATTCCTATCCTATGAACTGTTCACCGGCTTGACTGTCCTGTGGTCAAGATATTCGCCCGATTGTCGGTCTCAGCCGCCAGCCTCTAGATTAATATGGTCAAAGGCCCACTTGCACCAAGCGGCTTATTACAGTGAACAAAAAAAGGCAGTGATCATTTGTGCGTATTAATGATTGGCTACCAATTATTACCAGAAATGTAAAAAATGGGAACTAGGTAAAGAAACACACGGTTTAAATCATCGTGTGTCTTATATTCCATACTTTATATTATGGCCTAAAGCTAACTTCCAAACTAAGTTGAACAAGAATATAAACAAATAGACGGTATGGAGGACAAGTGTATGTCTGTGCGCTGTTCACGGCACCTCGTTCTTACCGAGCATTAATGGTATGATAGATGGCAACTTGGCGGTATCATTATTGCGCTATTCACGGTACTTCGTATCATACTTTTGCGACGATATTCACCACACCCCGTACTTAAAAATCTACGACGTTGTCGACTGCATCTAGTACTAAATATTCAACCGGCGACAGTACATTATATATCTTAACTGTAACCTGATATCGATTGGCGGCAGGCGACGTCTTTGTAGATGGTAACTCTAGCCCTGATGAGCGGCGACAGTTGTTATGGGCCTTTAAAGACAGACACCTGTAAGCATCTGGCGGTAAACACGTTCCTAACCTTTACATTACCCGTTCTTATAAGAGTCCTCGACAATGTCGGTAAGATAAAAATACTTTGCTTGTGGTTCAAGGGCTTTCGACAACGTTGGTTACTAGCAATAGCCATGTAAGGAAAGCAGTGAATGGTGAAACACAATATGCACACAAGCCCTGTCTCACCTACAATGCTAGATCAGGAAGGTACGGTCCAGCAGGTGGCCCGGGTAGACCGTTTTGACTCTACATCTGGGTGGAGAATATGTAGTTATCATTTAATAAAGTACCACCGCAGCCTTAAATAGTTTCTCCTAACGGCGGTAGACAATTTAGTCGCTTCTGTGGTCCCATTACATCGGCGAGTGGGGAATCGCTCGAAAAAATATCGAAAATTCTTATTTCCCGGCACGGCGCGGTAAAACTAATTAGAGGACCGTAATAAGAAAACTTCAAATATTCTTTTCACGCACGAATTATATTAATGTAGAATAACTTCGATACATTCCGGTAAACATACTTATGCCCCAAGAAATCACTAATTTTTCAATATTTTACCTTTATTCTTTGGAATTAAAATTTTAAAGCATTTTAATCTACTGCGGTATTGAGAACACGATACAATGGATATATATGTGATTCAGTTATATGATTAAGAGCCCTAAAACAAATTGCTATGAAAATATCGAACATTTCAGGCTTTCTAAAAGTCCCTGAAAAAAAAATTAACCTCTGGACACGAAAAATAAAACCTAAGTTATTAGCACGTTTGGATTTTTATTATGAATAAATCAGTGTTAATTGCTAGCAGTATTTCGTATTATAGAAGTTGCGGAATATATCTTTACCTTGGTATCTAGCAACTCTGGAAGTTTAGTTTTCTATAGTATATTAAAATAAAAATTTATATCTTTTAGGCTACACCAGGATATGATTTTGCTTACTATATCATAGTTATACTTGGTCTCACTAATATGGTACTTATGTGGTGCTGGTTTGCCACAGAAATGACAGCAAAGGTAATCCAGATTGTAAATAAATTTGATAGTAAGGTATATTTTATAGTATGTTATTAATGTTTTACAAAAAAATTTCTCGGATACCAAAATTATTTTTGACTTTTTCCGAGTACATTTTATACTCTGCTTTCTTCCTCTCGCACTTTTTTGCTATCATATCGGCTGTCATAAGAAACATACACATTATGAATTTTTTTACATGTTATTTGGAGTTAAATTTGACTTTAGCATTGATTTTTGATACAGGAAACTTAATGATAATATAAGTTATTTGTTCAAAACGATTTAATTATTTCGGAAGAAGTTCATAAAATTTAATTTTCTAATTTTCAGTTTGTTTTGTTTAATGTGTAACCTGTAATACGTAACGTGATCTGAAATCAAATATAAGTGATTGATCATCCAGGTCAAAAACATTTTAGTAGGATAAACTAAAATGCCTAGTCAAGTGGGTAATATCCGTTTTCAATTTTCTCCTCACTCTTGACTTTGATTGGTGTGAACCATAAGGCGTTTTTAAGATACGCAAAACCTCGTATTAAAAGCTTCCTATAACCTCCAGATATGAGTTCGCAACTAACTGCATTTCTTTATCCCATATAGGTTTAAAGTAAACTATATAAATTTGTACTTTATTACCTAACAAGAACTTTGATTGATAACCTATAAGCCAGTAATCTTTGCAAAATTTAGTTCCAAGTTGTTTCTGTTTATTTAAGATATATGTCTTAAATATGAATCCTGTATCCAGATATACACCCAAGTATTTTACACTATCTGGTTATTGTAGTATTTATTCAATCAGTATTATTTTTAGAGTGTGATCCCTGCATTTCAAAAATGTTACTCCACTGGTTTTAGCCCATTGCTTTTTATTCTCCTATAATTATAATTAATTGCAGATTTTGTTGAGGTATTGTGGTTTGTAATCGTCAGTAATGTGAGGATTATATTACTGTACCATTATCGCTTTAACATCGGCGAATCACATTTAACATCGTATTCATTTATAAGGGTTTAAAAAAAGTTGTTGTAGAATTTTTTGCCCTGATCACTCGATCAGATTGACTGGTGTGTAAGCAGCTTCTTTATTAATATACTTCATGGCATTTGTCCCTTTTACTTCATTTTTGTTTTTAAGAAGCCTGGTGAAGATGTGTTTGGAATAACAATTTTTACACACAAGAAATAATAGATATATTGCTGAATTTTCTCTAAATCTATTTGCTACAAAGCTTGATATTCTTTAGTGGTGGTGTGACTCATTGAAAAAATTATTTCTTTGTTACCTTATAAGATCTATTCTAATCTACTCTTTATATAGAGGAATTTTCAGATCGATTCATAATATTTTTCTAATTTCAATAACTTATTATCTGTTAAAATTATTTCTTATAGTATTTGTGGCCACAGCTATTCGAAAGTAAATTAATACTG
This sequence comes from Diaprepes abbreviatus, assembly GCA_034092305.1. Taxonomy (NCBI): domain Eukaryota; kingdom Metazoa; phylum Arthropoda; class Insecta; order Coleoptera; family Curculionidae; genus Diaprepes; species Diaprepes abbreviatus. Next base: position 13,886,547 of record JASJET010000002.1, on the reverse strand, counting down.
TGTATCTATTATCGTAGAGATATATAGCTATTTAATTCTTTACGTTATATTCTAAAATTTTTGGTTACTATTCTTATCGAAAAGTGGAAAACCATACCTACATATCATTCTGACACTTGGAGCACATTTCTCGAAATTTTTGATAAGTAACGGCTCATGGAATATGTTCATGGTGCTTAAATATAATAATTAAATTGGTCTTGTCACTTACAAGTTTTCAGAACTTTAGAATAAATTTACGCATATACCAGCATAAAAAATTAATACATATATCATTTGGTTTTGCGTCCAATGGTTCTGTAATATTTGGCGCATCACTTAAAGTACAATTATCAAAAATCTTGAAAGGCGATATTATTCCACTTAAAAAAATATATTTTTGTTGATGTAGTGACTCTGAATAAATATAAATATTTCTAAATCTCAGCTCCAAAACTACAGCTTACTTCAACAACCAGTTAGATCTTATTAGCTAACCGTAATAAACGGTCTCATTTATAAAGTAAGTCTGGAAATGGTATTAATTAATTTAGGTTACTGTCTGAGTTGCATCTTTCCAGTTATCAATATTGCGAACTCAAAACCAAAGTGGTGAAACGTAAACTGAAAAATGATCAAGGAATTAATCTTTTAAATGCCGTTTGTAAAAAACAAGATTTATTTCATTTGCACAATTCAGAAAATTTTAGCGTGCCACACAACCTAGATTACGAGCTAGAAGAAGCGCTTGGAATAGAGTGAAGTCTAAAAACATTTAAGTATCAGAGGGAGCAAGAGGTGCAACTCTGAGCAATATAATAAAAGCTAAACGTTTGGGTACATGTATATCATATTTGTCAGTCAAACAAATGATCAAAATAATCCAACGCCATCGGGTCCATTGTACATGGTATGCTAAAGGAAAAAATATAAATAAAAGTGGTATGACACGTAAAGTTTTCTTGAGTTCAACTATAGAAAGCTAGTTTCATCGGAGTTGAGTGAACCAAAATGATTGAATAAAATATTATGAAATCATTTAAAATAGCCGGGCAGCTGCACGTAAACTTTTAAAATACACACGAAGTAAACGAAAAATTCGCACTCCAAGAATTATGCTAATTCCAAAAACTGATGGAGTATTATAATTAATAATAATTTTTACCGGATTGTTGATTTTGGAATGTTGAGCTGACGGAACCGCAGGTATCGTGCGTGCAGCAAAAAAAAATGATTCAAACGCTGGGAAGACAGGCACCATATTGCATAGTAATTTCAAAACACACGGTTTACATTTTAAATCATATCGCACTGGTATAGAAGTCCCTATATCACCAACCGATATCGATTAGCAAATTTATTACCTATACGGGGTCTGCGAAGAAATGAAGCAATTATTATTTTAACCCACTTGGACATATACAGAAAAAAACAACAACAGAAAACAATGTACTCGAAAAAAGTAGTAGATATCTGTTGGACGTCCATTATCTTTATTTTTGTTGAATATCACGACGTTTCGGCTAGTAGTTATCTCTAGCCGTTTTCAAGTGAAACTAAATAAATCTATAATAAATTTATTATCCTTATTATTTGGAGTGGAAACCATGAAGAACTTCGAAACTTCCTTTTTCATCTCAACAATATCAGCCCAACTATTAAACTCACCATGGAGAAAGAAGTAGAAAATAAATTACCATTCTTAGATGTCTTGGTTGAAAGAAATGGCAGACAAATTCGAACTTCGGTTTACAGAAAAGCCACGCACACAGGACAATACTTTAATTATTCATCTAATCACTCCAACAACACCAAACAAGGAATTATAAGAAATCTCGTAGATAGAGCCTTAGCTCTCTGCAACTCCAACGAGAGCTTGATGGAAAAGATAGATTACATTAAAAATGATCTGACAGCCAACGGATACCCAGTATGTCTAGTGGATAAATTTCTAGAACAACGCAGAAATAGGACAATATCGATAACGAATGAAGAACGAAAACCAGTATTGAACATCCTCTATGTTAAAGGCATTTTAGAAAAGTTAGGAGGATGGGAAAACGACATAAAATCAACGTTGGTTTCAATTCCAATAACTCTCTGAGAAGTAGGCTCACTAGGGTCAAGCCAACAACTCAAAGGTACATGAAGAACTGTGTATATCAGATACCATGTGAATGTGGCAATTCTTACGTTGGCAAAACAAAGAGACCTCTTGACGTAAGGATCAAAGAATACCAAAAATGCACATCTCGAGGAAAAAAGAAAAATCTGGTACCGCCAACCATGCCTGGACTCATGGACACCACATAAAATGGTCTGAAGCGAAAATACTACACCGAGAACAACATAGGAGAAAACGGAAATTCAAAGAAGCCGCGGTTATACATCAGAACCCGAGTTGTTTTAGTAAACCATCTTTAGATATAAGAGAAGTGTGGAAACCACTTCTTAGTAATTGTAAACTAAAACTAAATGCAGCATAAAAATGGGATTTTGTCATAGCAGGCATGACTGCACCCATCTGTCACACTCCACTGCATTTATTTTTAGTATAGTCATGTAGCTAAGGGATTTATTTAGTTTCACTTGAAAATGGCTAGAGATAACTACTAGCGGAAACGTCGTGATATTCAACCAAAATAAAGACAATAGATGTCCAACAGATTCGCAAGAAACATCGTAGTCTATGACCTTCAAACAAACAATGTACTCAAATTTGAAGATTTACCCCCACCTATAGAATTGTGTATTACTTACATTCCAGTCTAGAAACATCAAATAATATTTACTTCACCTACAAAAGTTAATTAATTTTTGGAACAGGATGGTGTAGTCATTTTGAGAAAATTTTAGCTTTGTACATACGCATATAAATATATTTTCTAACTTAATATACATTCTCGTCCATTTAAAAATTAGGGCTACTCAACTGAATATAATATTCATTAGTCTAAGATTAGAAATTCTCAAATTGAATATTCTATACCTTCCAAATAAAAGTTGTTTTATTCCAATGGAGATTAAGGAGTGATTATGTTATATTATGGGCCTTCACAGATTAAGATTACATAATTCAAAATTTAACATTTTAGTACTTGAAGGGAATTTACAATTCTAGTTCTTTTGAGATTTATTGATCTCATAGTAAAAAATTTGATACATTACGAGTGAAAATTAGATAAATCCATTAAAAAATAAGAAGTTATTGAAACGAATATATATCATTTTAGACTAAGAATACATAATCTAAAATAACAAAATAAGCATATGTGGTCCAAAAATAAAAAATAACATTTAAAAAAAAATCACAAAAATATTAAGTTAAATATGAATATTTTATAATGTTACTGGATTCTTATAATATTAAAGATATTTATTATATATTGTGCAATACATTTTCATCAGTTAATTGAAAATATTGAAAGAGTCAATTTAAATTCAATTTTAAATTAATGATTGTTTATATATTTTAGAGCGAAGCTGTTCCTAACGCAGCTTTTAACTCCAACTGGATAGAAGGAAGTAATAAGTTTAAAAAAGATTTGATGTTCTTTATTTGTATAACTCAACAACCAATGAAGTTCAAAGCCGTTCTTTTTGAAGTATCCACGGTAATTTATCTGGCAGTAAGTATATGCAAAAATATACCAACAAGAAACTATTCAGTTTCAAGTATTTGTAACCACATTACGACATCTATTTGAAGATTTATGAAGTAAGAAAATTTTACCAGCAATATTATTACACTAGTATACAGGATGTAACATAAAGATTGGGACTAAATTACAGGGCGGTAAATAATTTAAAAAAATCGGTTTAGTGTAAAAACTTTTGAACACTAAAAGATAATGGAGCGAAATTTTAGCTAGAGCTTAATTTGATACTACCACAGTAGCAGAAAAAAAATTTGCCTTCGTAGTTTACTCAGTGGTGTGCATTCGAATATTATCGTAGGGTTTAAAAAAAAATGTGGTATACTTCTGGTAAAAATTTTCCTTAATCATTTCCTTTAATTTGATTTTTAGTTTAAAAAAAAATGATCCTGTTGCATTTTCTTGCTATCTCTCGTAATTTTTTCGCAAATAAGCCTTTTGAAAATACCATTTTTCCATTGCATACACAGAAAAGTGTAGAAACATGAACAAAAATGTAAGAAATAGAAATATTATCGGGAATGTTTAACTCATTTTTAGAAACTGGCCGCATGGGCATTTAAAATAAAATACATTTGAAATAAAATACTACTAATTAATTAACAATAATAAATGTACTCTTAATTTACAAACTTAAAGTAACTACTAATTAACATAAACTATTCAAACAAAAGATATCACAAAAGTTGCCGAAAAAGTTGTCCCCTAGCTGCAATCATTTTCCAATGCGTTTCCTTATGGATTCTCTTAATTGTGCAAAAATACCATCCATCTCTCGAATTTGCCGACATCCTATTTCAACTCTTTGACGAAGATTCTGCACGTCAGGAATTTCAACGGAAGAAATTATGGTTTTTAAGTCCCCCCTTAAGTAATAATCCAAAGGATTAAGGCCGGGGGAACGAAGAGCCCATGTTTTGGCCCTCCATGACCTACCCATTTATTCCGGAATGTTTTATTAAGGTATTTTCTCACCTCTCGTCTACAGTGAGCTTGAGTGCCGTCATGCATAAAACACATCCGCTGGCGTGTTTCAAACGGGACTTCTTTTAATAAAAGTTGCTAATTATTTCTTGCAAACGTTGATAGAAAATCGTTGCTGGTGCCGGGATTGAATTATTTCAAGCGGATTTTCATCGGCCCATAGATGACCATTTTGGAAATTCATTATACCATTCCTTGTAAATCCAGCTTCATCAGTAAATAAGATGGACGAGTGAAACAAAATCCTGGTTGAACTTATTTGAAAACCAGTTTCAAGATCTGAGACGTGGAACATAATTCTCGGCATAAAGTGCCTGCACCCTTTGCAGATGGCATGGGTATAACAAATTATCATGGAGTATTCGTTGGATAGTCATACGGCTTATTGTTTCCATTCTTCCAATTGTTCTTGTACTAGAATCAGGATTTGCCTTGACCGTTTAAAGTATTCATTTCTCGTACATTTTGAAGTCTTTCGCTGTAGGCACAAGCCTTTAAGGAGCCCATTTCACATAACCGAGCGTGAATTCTTGAAAAATTCTTCCACTTCGGAATGCGTCGAATCGGAAAACTCTCAGTATACAGATGCGCAGCTAACACTGTTTTCCCCTTTGCAAGGCCATAAGTAAAATGCTAAAAACTGTTAATTCTTCAAATGAGTAGGCCATTTTTATCAATTAAGCAAATTAAAAACGCGAATTGAAAGCTTATCTTAACTGACAATGACGTTTTATCTGAAAACAAAAATATACATCATGGTCATAACATACTGGATAATGTTTGTGTTTTCTATATTTTTCTGTGTATGCAATGGAAAAAACGGTACTTACAAAAAGCTTAGTTAGGAAAAATGACTAGAGATCCAAAGAAAATGTAAGAGGCAAATTTTGTTTAAAGCAAGAAATCAAATTTGAGGATATGATAAAAAAACATTACCAGTGGCGTGCCACATTATTTTAAAACCCAACGTAATACCCGTACGCTAGACACTGAGTAAACTAAGAAATCATTTTTTTTACTGATACTAGGACAGTATTAAAGTTCCGTTATCTTCTAGCGTTCGAAAGTTTTTACACTAAAACGAATTATTTTAAAAATTTTTAACATCCTGTAACGTTGAAAGAATATTCGTAGAGCAAAACTACACATGAGAAAAAAACTTTTATTGAGGAATCCACTGTTTAATTTATTTCCAACCTTCATGTTACATCTTCTATATTTATTAATACGCTTTACACAAATTTATACACTCATGCAATAATACCATAGTATCACACAGGTGCGGATACAAGGGGGGGGGGGCAGTGGGGGCGATCGCCCCCCCCAAGGCCTTTGAGTTCAGAAAAATAGACCTGATTTTGCCTCTTATACTACAGTTTATTCAAGAACTAGGGAGAGTAATAAATCATTTTTTAACCTTTTTTTTCTTCGCAAACTACTTTTTAGTCCGGTGTGTTTTGCAAAATCTGTTAGATACATATATTTTTTTCATAGGAATGGGTTAGAAATTCCATAATCAAAAATACCAGTCTATAACAAAGGACTATTTGGGTTGAATAACAATAGGTAGGAAGTGTGAAGCGTTAAAAAGGATTTTAATTTTATCACTAAGTACTTATGGCATAGAGTATTATTTCGGAAATAAACTTAAAATAAAATATTTTATAATATTATTTTATTTCTTATGATTTCTTAATAATTCACATACATTACAAAATATAAATAATTTTGACATATTTAACACAAATTACAACTGTATTTTTAATATTTTAATTTTGGCATAGAAACCGTTTTAGGCACATTCAGACAAAATCGTAGCCTTATTCTCTTAAAAAATTCTGAGTTATAATTTAAATACTTACAAATTACCCATTGTCAAAAATACAAGAAGTTAAATATATATAAAAAAATAAATTCGTCCATATAATATTAAAATATTTTTGGGGGTATCGGTCATTTTAATATTAATTAGAAACATTTTTAGGACATTTGACGTTTCAGTTTATTTATTTCTTCAACCATCTGCAGAATTCCAATTAAACACTAAAAAGAGATTCAAATGTAATTAATTTTTATATATTATAGTTAAAATTAGACCTACTTATTTTTATTTCTATTGCACTGACATCTTAATTTAATTTATTTTATTTTATGGAAATCCGATAGCCCCAAAAAAATAAAATGTGTTAATTCTACAGTCTTGGAAAAAGACACAAATATAATAATAAAATAATAAAATAATTACGACTAATTGGAATTAAATTTATATAAAATTAAAGAGTGGGGCACACTAAAATAAAAATATATATAAACAACATTAAACAATAAAATATAACAAAAACAAAAATTTTAATAAAAATTATATTTACACTGGTAAACATTACGTATCTAATTCGTAATCAAAGTCAGTGAAGCTATCTTTGCTCAAATTAAGTATAATTGGTTCCTTAATCTCACAGCTCATGAGACCGAGTTTCCACATTTTGTTTTATTCTTTTATTATATGGATTTTTCCCAATTTTCCGCAGTAACTTTATTCAAAAAAATGTTTCAAAATTTCAGTTAAATTACTAATTTTGTAAGTTGTATTATTTCTAGAAACTATACCTTTTACTTGAGAGTGATATTTCCTTCCCCAACGAATAGTTTCCCGACGATCTATAAGAACAGATTTCCTATCTAGTTCTTCCGAGCAAAAATTAAGTTCTCTGACCAATTGCAAGAGCTCAGTTCTTTTAGTTTCAGGTAAATCCCGATCTTCATTGATTTTAATTAGAATTTTGTCGATGGTTGGGATCTGCTTCTCATAATAAAATGTATGTACAACTCCTTTTATTACAGTTTTCATCTCTTCTTCCAACGATGTTTTTCGTCTGTCTGGGATCGAATGTGGCTTGGGAATATTAACAATTCAAGTCGTTTTTTTCTCCTTCAGTATTCGGTACATAGTAGATTTTCCAACTCCTGTCATGTTGGAACACATCTTAACAGACCTTTTAACATTATTATCTAGATATTGATACCTTAAGGCATCATAAACATTCATCGTTATAAGTTTTTCGTTGAGGAAACAATGCCTTGGTTTAACGATTTTGGAATAAATAAAGAGGTGGAAGCCATATCTTTTGGGTATCTTACTAATCTCAAATAATAATATAAAAACAAGCGCAAACAAGATAAATCACTAGGGACACACTGTAAGGTACACTTTGCTCACTAACAGAAATTAAATTGAACTATCACAAATTTTAGTGTTGCAGTAAATTTCTAAAAGCTTATATTATTTAAATCTAATTAAATATAATTAGATTTATGGCACCCCTCAATTATCTGCTGCACTAGAGCAGGTACTTTGGAGTTTCGGTAACAGTTTTTTACTCTCTCTAGTTCTTGAATAGAGTACAGGAATGTGTATGCTTGCGATCGCCCCCCCCCCCTCCCAAGAGATTTGAGTTCAGGAAAATTGAACCGATTCTGCCTTTTATATTAGGAATGTTTATGCTGCTGGCATGCCCCCCGTTGACAACTTGTTTTTCTTGCAATAGCTGTCCCCTAAGCGCTTTGAGTTCAGACTCTTATACTAGGATACGTATGCTATTGGCATCTCCCCCTCTCCAATAGCTTCAAATTTAGAAAAATAGACCCGACCCTGCCTTTTACACTAGAAATAGGAATGTTTCCGGTCCCCCCCCCCCTGTCGATAACTTGCTTTCGCTTGCCATGCTGTATTTTTGTGATATCATCACCCTCCCCCCCCCAAAGAGGGAAGCTGGCTCCACCCATGGTATCACATTCAAATAATTTTTATAATTGTTATATTTAACCCTAAAAAGTGGTCAACGAAAATCAGATCACTACAAAATTTTATCTTTTAGAGCCGATCTAGTTCCCACTGGTTGGAGCTTCTAGTTGATCAGTTTTGCTTAGCTCTTAATATTGTTATTATTCTATCTCATATTTAATGCAAAAAAGTACAAAAAGCTAGAGATAACGCTCTGAACTGGGTTGAAGAAATAGCTATCTTCCGCAAATAAATATAATATTCAAAAAATTAAAGTTTCTGACTTACTTTGGAAATGATAAAATAATAAAAATAATAATAATAAGCTGAGAGATTATATTAGAGGCGAAGGAGTTCTCCGGCGATATATTTAAGGTGTTAAATTAAGAACAACTTCTTCTAGGGCTACGGTTCTTATCTCCCGAGGACGTCCACCATCAGTAGTTTATTTTAGAAATGTACCATTTTCTCGTAAACGCTGATGAAGACGAACAAATATGTTATGATGCGGTAACCTACGTTGTGGATATAATTCAGTATAAATCCGTCGAGCTTCTAATGTATTTCCATTAGTACGACCATAAACAGAATGCATATCTGACACTTCACTATTTTTTACTTATTTTACATTAAGAGTACATAAAATCAATCACACTTATCCACAGGAACTATTATTATATATTTGTGGAAAAACTATTGACTTGTAGAAGATAACTTGAGAGACAAAAGAATTTCACAATAAAATGGGAATGCTAACTGAATAATCAAATCGAGCTAGTGGATCCCCGAAAAAAAAATTTCGAGAGGGAAAAATTTTAGAAACCGAGAAAAGTACTAATCTGTATATTATTTCACATAATATTTTTTTATGAGAAATGTAAAAAGTGTTATGTATTCCGAATTTGACTTCATTATCTTCAAGAAGAAATGATATGCATTTAAAAAACTAAAAATAATAATATAATTTAACTCCCTATTTCTTGAAAAATAAGCATTATCGGACATATAGTTATATGAACTTTTTTCCGTAATAAAATAAAATATTTAGGTATGTCGAAGATAGCGAATTTTTAAAATGTTTCCTCCGGCCGAACAGCGGAAGATTTATTTTAAGTGGTAATCAGTGAATGCGATTTTAGAATTAAATAAGTAGGGCAAACTTATTGTTACGATGTTCTCTCTCTTATTTTCACTCATTGGGTTCGAATGACTTTCAAATCTTTTATAACTACCTTCTTCTTCTTCAAGTGCCATATCAGGTCCCCCTGACGTTGGCAATTACATTGGCAAGTCTATCACGGTCCTGCGCTGGCTGGAATAGTTCCCCCGCGCTACGTATACCTGTCCATTCACGAATATTTCTCAACCAGTAAGCCTATCTCCTTCCTACCCCTCTACGTCCCTCTACTTTACTCATCATGATTAGCTGGAAGAATTCTATATCGCTCCCCTCTGAACTAGCAGTTAACCTTTTCTCTGTTAAATCACAACTGAAATAATTATCTTATACCCTAGCTATTTATGTACACCTAGAGAATATACTTGATTACAAGTCTGGAATTCCAGTAGAAGCATGGTCAACAATAAAGACGAATCGATATATTTCCATAAGGAGATGTTCAAATTTCCCTTGTCGTTAATCACACTGCCCTTTCCTTTTTCTAATCGTCTCTATCAGCTTCGATATTTCCTTGGTATGACTTCAACCTGTGGAGATTTAATACTTTCGTTTAATTGGTGAATCTAAATCCTTTGGAGTTTTCCATCTGAGGTTTCCTTAAGTCTTTGGTTTATGCATATCCTGTTGAAGATTTAAGATATTGCATTATTGCATATTGCGATAGAATAGGAAATACTCCAAGATTATTTCAACGAGACGAAAATCGGATCCTTGCATTATGGCTGAAGGTGGTCATTTTCAATATTTTTTGTTATTTTATTGTTCAAATTCTGTTATTATTATGTTGCATTTTTTCTCAGTCCCTATTGGTTAAAAAAATATGAGTAAAAATTGATTAAAAAAAATACATTATGAATTTTTACTTATATGAACCTTTTTTCTTAAAATTAGTACAAGAAAAACTCTTTAAAATTTTTCACAAATATATGTTTTTAAAAATTTTTCTAAACAAATTCCAAAGTTATATCCACCCCAGCAGCTTCCTGTACGTAACGTAAAATTATCATTCAAATCAACAGAATCATTTCAAAGTAATTGGTTTATGTACATAAAAAACCAAACATAACTGTCAAATTGAGAATCTTTATTTTTGAAATAAATTAAAAATAAAAGAATTAAAAGTTCGCTTAAAATTTAAGGTACGTGAAAATTGCAGCTATGATTAGGGAATAGTGGAGTAATTGGAAACACCTAACTTAAGAAGCCCAAAAATAAGCAAATTATGTCAAATCAAAAATGTACTCAATTGTTACGGTTTTGTTATTTCATGAACAAAACTATAAATAATTTTACCAAAATACCAATAATCAAGCCAATACTCACCATAAATTAAACTCTTATTTTCATCAAGTAGTCTCTTTAATACATATAAAATAAAAACTAAAAGTTTTTGTCACTGTCACACCAAAAACCGGTTTTGTTAAAAAATCAAGTGTGCCTAAAAATGTATCAAACACTCCACTTTTGCCACTTTCATCAAGGGTGTCGTTAGTTATTCTCTTGTTTTTTTTTTCTTGGCGCTCTTGAGTGTCAGTAGAGAGAGTCTGGGCGAAGCCTTGGTTGTGAAAACTGGCATAAACCCAGAAAGCAGATTTTTTGCTGATTTTCTCAGAGTATAATACTACTTTTATTCCTCTTTGCTGCTAAAATCATAGTTTAGTGCGTTAAGGCATCATTTGCCAGAAATTGAGGATAAACAAAGTTTTATTGTATTCGTTTTTCGTTATGTACAGTTTAGTGAAAGTGATCTCACCTAAGAAGTTAAAACACCATCTTTGTGACTTTAAATACTTGGTGCACCCTTAAAGACAATCAGGTACATGCCACAAACAGTTCTTATTATACCAGGACTTTGCCATCCTGTTTAAAATTAGATTTGCCTACCAGAGCCAACATATTACACACCACTGCTCCATAGAGGCCATCGGCTATCCAACTTGCCGAAAGTGTTTTGATTTAATGACAAAACAGCCTTTCAGGTATTAGAACTTCGTAATAAACAGTGAAATTACCGGTTTTAATGTATACTTTCCTTTTTCCCCTGTGACTGGGAACTAATAAGACTTTATGCGAGCAATTACAGGACACTTTATTTTTAATTTCATTTAAAATACCTTGTAAACCGAAGATATATGTATACACTAGGTAATTTAAAACATCACTTCACATATTAATAGTCCAACACTTTTAATTAGGCTTAAGTAAACATAACTTTACATAATTTTAGACTTAATCGGCCTACTAGAAAAAGTAAGGTTATTCAGTTCAGCCGATAGTAAAAATTAAGTCCTGACCTACATCTAAACCGATTTGGCGTATGGCGCAGATGACGTCATACTTGCAGTAGTGTTGTTCATTGTTTCTTTGTTTTTTTTTGTTATGATCCATTTAGCAAATAGTCACATATTTCTTTAGTTTAAAACTGTAATTCAAACTCCCCTTTTTTATTGTTAAATATAGATTTTAATTGTTTTTGGAATCGGTGTGTTTTATTTTTGGATCCAGTTGTTTCCTCTTTTCGATAAGATCATCGCTTCTTCTTACCGACGGGCCTAAAGGTGGCGCTTTGAATTTAAATAACCCCTCCTAATCTCCGGCATGCTAGCCTAGGCACTACCCTAAAAGAAGGAGCGATCAACACTAAAAAATAACCACCTGTACAGAGGCATTAAATATTTAATTTTCATTCATTTTTTTCATTTTAATTCTCCTTTTTCTCTTCCGTGTCGTGGTACAATTTTTATTGAAACTTAGGTATTCTACTTGTTAGTTAAACAAATCAAAGGACGTTCCAAAAAAACTTTATAAGAAAATTTAAAAATAAACAATAACAACATCGTTCCTATTTACCCAACAACCTGTGGTGCTATCGGAGAAGATTCAAATTCTTTATTGCAAAATTTACATAAATTTCCTTCGTAAATTTTATCTTTTAGACTGCTTTCTCTTTGCCTTTAAGCTTTTTTTGGTTAATGCTTTTTCAATCTTCTCTTTTGCTTTTCCCTAAGTTTTTCTTTCTTACTTTTCCTGTAATTGTTATTTTACTAGAGTATTAGGTAAGATCTGAGACTGCTTTTTATTTGATCGCCTAGAATGTACAGTTTTCACAGAAATTGCAGGGAAACTGTCAACATTATTAAAAAAAAGTGTTAGTAGATGGTGCAGAAATAATGGACGTGTTAAAGTCATCTTCATTAGTGTTAATAGAAATAGATAAGTTAGCATCTTGAATGTCGCTAACAGTTTTAATGGATACACCATCAAATCTGGATAAATCCTGATCAATACCATGTTCAGAACATTTATTGACATTTGACGTTTTACATCGCCTGGTTTTCATAGCGGTCCCTAAATTTTCTGAGTCAAGCGGGCAAATTCCAGGTACTCAGAATCCGTTCACATCCCTATTTAGGTTAGTTGACTTATTTTATGTCTTTGTCAAAAATTTCTCCAATTTCGTGTTGGATTATATTTTTTCTTGGATTTTTCACCATATGCAACTCACATTCATAATTATATATCAATTTCAGTGAGCTAAAAAATGTTAAATGAAGTAGCTTCATTTTGGGTGATACATGTGGTGGCAAGGATAAGACATGTAGACTGTGTGCTCGATAAAGCGTGTAGGCGTTCAAGCTTACATGGCTTTCATGATTATCTATTATCACAAACACACGCTTTACAAAATAAATGAAATGGCGTTGATAATCAACGAACATAGCATCATTCATCAAACTGGAATCAGACACAGTGTCTATCATACTACTTCCAAAATCTTTTAGCAGTAACTCAGTCATTCGCTTTCTTTTAAATATAAAAAATGAGGGAATATAGAAACTGCTGGCTGCTTTCACAACTTATTTAATATCTTTTTTTGACTGTGTTGATGTCAGTTTCATCAATATTAAAAATACGGTTAGCAGCAAATTTGAACTTTTCCAAGTTTTCAAGTAGGTTAAAAACAGCTGAACTTCTTTGACGTTAATCTGTCCAGAGATGCAGCTTCTGGTGTTCTGAGGCTGACTGAAAGTGTTTGAATATAAATGCGTAGTACCAATCTTTTCCCACACTTTGCAGGTATCGGTTGAAGTTGTGTTTCGATTTATTTTTCTCAGGAAACATGTAAATAATTTTTCGAATTTTTGATGGTGTTATATCGTTAAAGCTCCTGCAGTGATCTAAAATATACTTTTCCAATTGGAATTCTTGCTACTTATTAAACATAGAATGTCGACTTTTTTGGTACTTTAACTACTTCTAGTTTCACTTGCGTAAATATTGTAGTTTTTGGCACAGAATGTTTATTTGTGGTTTGACCGAGAGTAAGCTGCTTGTTTTTCACCGCTCTGATAACTAGTCGGAAATTTCCCATTGTATACTGTGAAAAGACTTTTTTAGCATAATTTTGAAGCATCGGATATTAGTTTAAAACAATAAATCAAATTATCTGCAAAATTATTTTTAAATACCCGAACTCTGCTAACAAAAACAAAATGGCTGGCATTTGAAATAAAGCGCGCATACAACAAAATTAATCTAACATTAAATATAATGCGAAAGTAAAATTTGTTTGAATCCACGGAGAATTTATGTTTTCACTCAATTGTTTGAATGTCGAAAATGGCAACATAAGCAATACTATTTTAAATGTACTTACTGTCACATCGTGCAAATAAATTTCAGTCTTCAGCACCATGGACGCACTAACCGACCTTCGTTGCGTCTATTAGGGATCTAATGTATGAAGTGGGATGGCAGAAAGTACAAAATGTTACATCGTTTTAAGTTCCCTGTCGTTCTCAGTTACCCCACTCTCCCCTATATATTTCATTGTTTTCGACATATCTAGTTATTATCTATTACTAACAAATTTAATTTTGCAGTTTGTGCAAATAAATGAGGTTTTAACGTATTTTTGGAAATTATACAAAAAAGTAAAATGCTAAATAAGTCTGCCAAGTTCTGTCAGTAGCCAAACAACAAAATTTGGATTTATCATTAGCAGTTAAAGACAACAACAAGGTCCAAAAACTAACTTACATGTCGCTGCCCTTCATTGAAAATGTACCTCTTAGACTTAAAAAAGTTTTTCAAAATTTCCATTAAAATTGCTACTAAACAAATTAAAACAATAGCACTAGTTTACTCGAGAACCAAAACACCCCTCTCACTGAAAGAAAACTGGAACAATGTTTATAAGACTCCATGCCTTAATTGTGTCCAAGTATATATAGATGAAAGGTCCAGAAACGTTTGAAGTTGAATAAGTTCCCATAAGAGCGATTGTAATAATGAGTTCTTTCTTCCGCTCTCGCTGAGCATATTTTAAATAAGAGTCATGATGATCCTTGAGAGACGGAAAATTCTAGCAAAAGAAAATAACTTTCATAAAAGAGTATTCCTAAAAATGGTTCACATAGACAACGAGCCACTTTACATGGACAAAAGAGGAGACAGAAAACCTCATCATAGTATATAACTACTTGCTATAACTAGAAAGTAATGGCAATCGGTCCCCCACAGTTCAGTCTTTTCAGCCAGATACCCATTGGTCACTGTTCTAATTGTTATTATCACACTTATCCAACCGGATACGGAGTTCGCCATTCTTGATTCCTAAATTACATTACACCTTGAGAGTAACGACCAACTTAGGTCACAATTTCTATCCTTTATCTACTTTTGAGGTATTAACATAATATTTTTTGGAACCATTATCTCCGCCTCCGAGCGATTACCAGTTTTTGGGCAGTGTATATTTTATCTATTAAACGGATTTTTGGTGCCAACTGTCAATTGTCAATTTCATTAATTCATTTTGAAATGGCGTTTTGATGGCGTCCGGGTACTAGAAATTAGGTTATTAAATGAATTAAACAATTTTTGCCTTTTAGAAGATTTATTTTTGTTATAATATGTAATTCTAATGTAAAGTGTTTAATGATTGTTCTTGCTAAACAAAACCTGGATTTTTATACTTACTCTCTTAAGTAGGTTGTTTTCATTACTTTTATTTTACGATAAATAGATTTAAGGAAGGTTATTTTCTCTTTTGTAGAAGTCCTGAGAAGAAAATTTCTCGAAAGCTAGATTAACAGAAAAGACTTTTCTTTTCCAGTCAACCATCCTTTTGACTGCAACCCTAAAAAAGTGCCTTAAAACTTTCGGGAATACAATGTTTTTTTTGATAAAATACTTCGTGATTATAAAACTATAAGATAAACTAATTCAACATCTAATATTTCTTTAGCAACAATCATTTGTTCAATAAGTTAAATCCCGATGAGCTACTCATCTGTATTTTTTATCCCTATTTTTTTTTGTCGAAACTTATTTTCATCAGTTTCATTTGTTCTTTTACATAATTAGATTCAAATATGCCTTTAATTTTGTCTTAAATATTAAAAATTAGGAAATATTATTTCTTGTTAATTAAGGTAGGTTAAATTTTAAGTATATGTAACCCAGAAATCAAACGGGAGTTACAAATAAATATAAACAACAATCTAAATATACTGTGCGCAAATGGCGAATATCAAAACATAGAGAGCACAGATGACAAATGGCTGAGCTTAAAAACGGCGTTGATGACACCCGCAAGGACTATTCTGACTAAACAAAAATCAAAACAAAAGCAAGAATGGATGACTGATAAGATCCTTCAGCTAATGGATGATCGAAGAACTCTCAAAGGCAATTGTGAACAAAGCTATAAACAAATACAAAAAGTCATCAAAACTGAAATCAGAATAGCCAAAAAAAATTTCTATAAAAAAAATTTGAGGAAATCGAGCATCTACAGATGAAACATGACATTTTTAATATACATAAAAAAGTGAAAGAACTTACGGGCACACAAAAACGCAAACAACCCAACACATTATATAACACAAACGAAACAATAATAACAGAACTGGAAGAAAAATTGGAGGTATGGAGGAACTATGTTAATGAACTTTTTACAGATGAGAGACATGAACCTAATCTAAACAGCATACAAGAGGATGAAGGCCCAGATATAACCAAAGAGAAAGTAATGTATGCACTAAGAAGAATGAGGGATGGAAAGGCTCCGGGTCCAGACGAACTACCGATGGAAGTCCTCAAGCTCATAGAGGAAGAGTCGATTTATGCATTGGTGGAGCTTTTTAATCATATCTACAAAACAGGAATAATACCACAGGATTGGCTTTTATCCACATTTGTAACTATTCCAAAAAAGGGAAAAGCAAAACAATGCACCGACTATCGCACAATAAGCCTGATGAATCACATACTGAAAACATTTCTAAAAGTTATACACACTAGAATACATAAAAAACTGGAAATAGATATTAGCGATACCCAATTTGGATTTCGAAATAGACTCGGAACGAGAGAAGCGTTATTTGCACTGAATGTCATGTCTCAAAGATGCCTTGATATAAATCAGGATGTATATATGTGCTTCATAGACTACAATAAGGCCTTTGACAAAGTGAGATATGATCACCTTATCAGTCTATTGACGGAAAAAAACCTCGATAAAAGAGACATCAGAATTATATCGAATATTTATTACAATCAGAAAGCAGTAGTGCGAGTGGAGCATGAGACGACTGAAGAAGTCGAAATAAAAAGAGGAGTGAGACAAGGGTGTATACTTTCACCGACCTTGTTCAATCTTTACTCTGAGGACATAATGAATAGAACACTTATTGGCCAATTCGTTGGTATTAAAATAAATGGAATTTTAATAAACAACCTCAGATACGCCGATGACACAGTACTTATCGCAAAAACACTCGAGGATCTCCAGACCTTAGTCAATAGAGTAGCAACAGTCAGTGAAGAATATGGACTGTCACTAAACGTAAGAAAAACAAAATGCATGTTAATATCCAAATCAACCCAAAATGTCCCAGATATACGCATACAGGGTCAAAATATAGAACACGTCAGAAAATACAACTATTTAGGCACCGTCATCAATGAAAACAACGATAGCTCTGAAGAAATCAAAATCCGGATAGAGAAAGCAAGAGCCGTATTCACGAAAATGAAGGGAGTGTTCTGTGGCAGAGACCTGAGTCTTGAATTAAAGGTTCGTCTGGCAAGACGTTACGTACTGTCAGTTTTGTTTTATGGAATGGAGGCATGGACGCTTAAAAAGATCGATATTAACAAGTTGGAAGCCTTTGAATTGTGGATGTACCGCAGAAAAGGAGGTCATACTTACAATTAAAAAACGAAAATTACAATACCTAGGACACGTTACGAGAGGAGAAAGATATCAACTACTGAGAACTATTATGCAGGGAAAAATTATGGGAAAGAGATCTGTAGGAAGAAGACGAAACTCTTGGTTAAAAAATCTAAGAGAATGGTATAATTGCAGCAATAACCAGCTGTTTAGGTCAGCAGTCTCGAAAATACGTATAGCTCTGATGATCGCCAACCTTCGGAATGAAGACGGCACCTAAAGAAGAAGAAATTTTAAGAATTTCGCCTTTCACTACTAACAAATTGTGGTAAATTATACATACATACATAAATAGATTCAGGGAAGGTTATTTTCTCTTTTGTAGAAGTCCTGAGAAAAAAATTTCTCGAAAGCTAGATTAACATAAAAGAGTTTTCTTTTCTAGTCAATCATCGTTTTGACTGCAGACCTATAAAAGTGCCTTAGTAGTTTCGGGAATATAATGTTTTTTTTTTTGATAAAGTACTTCATGATCATAAAACTCTAAAATAAACTAATTCAACATCTAATATTTCTTTAACAACAATCATTTGTTCAATAAGTTAAATCCTGATGAGCTACTCATCTGTATTTTTTATCCTTTTTTTTTGTCGAAACTTACTTTCATCAGTTTTATTTGTTCTTTGACATAATTAGATTCAAATATGCCTTTAATTTTGTCTTAAATATTGTTCCGGACGGCCGGTCTTCAAACAAACAACACACTGTATAATTTTAATAACTTTTTATTGTCAACCTTCCTTTTGACACTTGTCAAACTAATTCACCTTGCGTTGACAAACTCTCGAAATATACTGACCAAGAAAGTCGATCTGGACCCTTTATATACCCTTTTGGTAGATACCGGAAGATTCCCAAATTCTCTAAAAAGTTCCAGACCTTCTTTCATAGTCGTCTCCTGAGGAAATTAACAAAGGTAAAATTACTTAAATAAATTATAAACTAATATACCTAAAACCCTATGAACTGCAAACTCAAACTAATACTGTGAAATATAAAATGCTACAAAGTTCGTTACATTAGAAAATATACCTAAACCCCTACAAACACAAATTAATACTAGGAAATGTACAACGCTATAAAGTTTTTAACAATATTAAAAATTTGGAAATATTGTTTCTTCTTAACTAATTGTCATAAATTATACATATATATATATATATATATATATATATATATATATATATATATATATATATATATATATATATATATATATATATATATGAAGTAAAATACGAACAGTAGTTTCAAACTTCGTTCCCTCATATCCTTTCCGTGTTAGAGCTTGCACAGTTTGAATGAATTGCTATAGAACACAATTTATCCTATTACACCACCATCGAGATGATGGCCTACCTGTACCACCATATCGCGAAGAAAGTCAAAACTTACCCTCCTCGCTACAGTGATACGGCAGAGGTACATGTTTCGTCTCTACTAGACTCATCAGGGTACCGACATGCACCTGGCTGTGCAAAGGACTGATCGGAAGGAGGCACAGAGTTGCAAATAGTTGTACATTTGCTGAATGTGATTTCAGCACTACAACGGCATAATGTAGATATATCCACTGCTATTGCCTCTCACACGGAGGAATCCGTGAAAGCCGCATAAACATATATACGCCATCCGGCGGGAGGTCGGCGAAGCCGCGTTCAGTATTTGCATGACTCCTTCCGATCTGTCCTTTGCACAGCCAGGTGCATGTCGGTACCCTGATGAGTCTAGTAGAGACGAAACATGTACCTCTACCGTATCACTGTAGCGAGGAGGGTAAGATTTGACTTTCTTCTGGATATGGTGGTACAGGTAGGCCATCATCTCGATGGTGGTGTAATAGGATGAATTGTGTTCTATAGCAATTCATTCAAACGGTGCAACCTCTAACACGGAAAGGATATGAGGGAACGAAGTTTGCTATTACTGTTCGTATTTTACTTCATCTATTCACAGAGTTGCATATAGTTGTACGTTTGCTGAATGTAATTTCAGCTCTACAACGGCATAATGTGGATATTGCATCTCACACGGAGGAATCCGTGAAACCCGCATAAACATATATATATATATATATATATATATATATATATATATATATATATATATATATATATATATATATATATATATATATATATATATATATATATACATAGGGAATATAATGTTGATTTTTGATAAAATACCTCATGATTATAAAAATCTAAGTGACACTAATTTAATACGATTATTACAGTAATCGTTATTTTAAAAGTTAAATCGTAGTGAGCTATTTTTCATCCCCATTTTTTTTTGTCAAAATTTCATACGCATTTAAAAAAGTTATCTTTGAGAATTAGGATAATATGAATTTATCTTAAACAAGTAATAACATCTAGAAAATAAATGAAATATTTCCCCCAATGAAGTTTTAAAGTTGAAAATAGTTTTTAATTATACTATGCTAATAAGTTTTCTTTTTGATTTCAGGTAATTAGGGCATCAATGTCATATTATACATTTTTACATAATGTAAGCAACTCGTAATGTGGAGGACATTATCGATACTGTAAAGTGTTTACATTAGGGGTTAATAAAATTAGATTAGAAAAATTGCACTAATATGAAACACGCTTTTGCACAGAAGTATTAAATATCTTCATAAAATAAAATTTTAACTTTAAGAAAATGCTATGTAAGTTAATTTATTTAATGGCAATTGTTTCGTTGTTAATAAATTTAGGCAACTCCCAGTACTTTTGAAGATGCATAATAGAACGAAAAATCAAGATTATTGTTTTGGCGTTCTTCATTGTTTCTGAACTAAAGAGTTTTCATAGATTTTAGGTTTATCCTCTGGCCATGAAAATCTGGTCAGTTTTTCCAGTACTGACTGGTGTTTTAATTGCAAACCTAACTAAGTTTCATATATTCGAATATACAGATTAACTATTATTTCGAAACAGTATAGATTGTAAATGGTGTTTTTAAGAATAATAATGCCAAAGTGTGTAAACAATATTATAATTAGAAAGTTCAAAGATTGTCAGTTGATAGAGAACAAAAAAAATTACTGTTGTGTTAAAATTCTGTGAAACTGAAAGAAAGAGATATATCAAATTGTGACTTTAAAAACATTACATCAGAAAATTCATAGACACCTGAAAATTATCTTCGGGAAATGTTTATAAAGGAACTACTATGTTTTATATCACTAAATTTATTAAAAAAACAGTGACTGCAGTTGCAACTTACAGAGTCATTTTCAAACTGAATTACAAAGGTAGACTAAGTATTCAATACAGAAACATGAGAAAATTTAACAATAAATAAAAACTACCTGAGAAATTACATTATTACAAAAGGGAGGTACTAAATTTTGGGAATTAATTATTATTTGGCGACAACAAATAACGGGAAAAACCCAAGTTCTGTCTGGTCATTAAGCAAATTTACATTTTTATTTCTACTATGTTTATATATTTCTAAAGATTCAAGAATATTTAACTTTTGGCCCTTTGTTGAATAATGTAATATGTCAGTGTTGCCTAAATCAGGAAAACTGTGGCTGTGTTCTAAGCAATGGTTGGCATAGCTCGAGTTTGTTTTTTGTAGTCTATGTGATCGGTGGTGTTCTGAAAAGCGAGTTTTAAAGCTTCTACCACTTTGTCCAATATACAAGCTATCACACTCTGAACATTTTAACTTATAAACTTCTGATTTATCAAATATATTAATTTTATCTTTAGCATTGTAAATACTAATACTATCGTCTAGATCAAAATTAGCATAATTATCCATAAAAAATTTGAAACTCAATCTAAAAAACTTAACCACTTAAAGTCATGTAAATTTTCCCAAACAACTAACTAAACACCACAGTCCAATCAAAATTTTAGTGAAAGAGTCATAAATCTGTCAAACGTGGGTTTTAATAGTAAAGAAATAGATCTAATGTCAAAAGCTCTAAATTTACACCTCGCATAAACAATAAAAATATTTTCGATTCCATCATATCTGAAAGTACTCTAGCTCTAAACAAAATAGAACACACCAATAATATTGACTACCGCTACCACTAATTTAAAATCCAATAATACAGCTTTAGACACAGTAAAAATTATAAGAGGGAAAGTAAAAGATAATGATCTATTAATAACAAATGCAGATAAATCAAATGCAACAGGTATTTTACCAAAAGTTGAATATGTCAATAAAATAGAAGCATTTATTCAATCCGAAAATATTACAGAAATTAAAAGCGATCCTACAAAAGTTTTTCAAACAAATTTGCAACAAACCCTGTTAAACATAACAGCCATTTTTTCAGAATTCGATAAAAAAAGAATAATCAATATGAACCCACAAGCACCAAAACTCTATGGCCTTATAAAAAATCACAAACCAAAAAATCCCATTCGCCCAGACGTTTCATACATAAATAGCCCCACGAGAGATCTCAGTATGAAACTAAATTCATTCTTCAAGCAAATAAGCAACTTTAAACCAAGTCACAGTTTAAATAATTCAGTAGATCTCGTCCAAAAACGAAAAAACATAAAAACTCCAGATAACTCCATACTAGTTTCTTTTGACATAAAAAGCATGTTTTCCAAAAATTCCAACAGATGAATGTTTTATACTTATCCAAGAAATCTTACAGGAACGAAATATAAATCCAATAGTTACTACTGAAATCTTGTCCACTTTTGAAATTTGCCTATCACAAACCTATTTCCAGTTTAATAACAAATTTTATTTACAAAATTCAGGCCTACCAATGGGTCCTCTTAGCCCTCTCCTAGCAGACATTTTCATGTCAAACTTAGAAAACAAAATTCTTAATGCCCCTTTAAGCAAAAACCATGTTCAATTTTGGTACAGATATGTAGATGATGTTCTAGCATGTTTTAAAGGCACTACTAGACAGCTTCAAAAATTCTTACAATTCATTAATAATTGCCATCCAAAAATTCAATTTACTCTGGAAACTGAAAATAACCATAAAATAAATTTTCTTGATCTCATCATGTCTCACCTCAATAATCAGTGTAATTTTAAAATTTTTAGAAAACCAACGTTTACAGGTAGTACTATATCTAATGATTCTTTTCACCTCCAACAACACAAAATGGATGCATACAATTCAATGATACATAGAGCATTCTCTTTGCCTTTCTCTGAAGAAGATCTTCAAGAGGAACTAAATATCATTGAAAGGATTGCAATATCAAACAATTTCTCCCAACAAACCATAAAGAAATTAATAACTAAAAAATAAAAACAACTAGCTTTTAATTCAATATATCCTAAAATAAAAAATGATAAAGATAGTTCATCTTATATATCTTTGTCATACTGTGGTACCCTATCAGAAAACATAGCTAATACCCTTTCCAAACATAACATAAAAGTAGCCTTTAAATCTCAACACAATCTGTCCACTATCCTTTACAATGCTAAAGATAAAATTAATAAATTTGATAAATCAGGAGTTTATAAGTTAAAATGTTCAGAGTGTGCTAGCTTGTATATTGGACAAAGTGGTAGAAGCTTTAAAACTCGCTTTTCAGAACACCACCGATCATATAGACTACGAAAAACAGACTCGAGTTATGCCAACCATTGCTTAGAACACAGCCACAGTTTTCCTGATTTAGGCAACACTGACATATTACATTATTCAGCAAAGAGCCAAAAGTTAAATATTCTTGAATCTTCAGAAATATATGAACACAGTAAAAATAAAAATGTAAATTTGCTTAATGACCAGACAGAACTTGGGTTTTTCCTGTTATTTGTTGTCGCCAAATAATAATTAGTTCCCAAAATTTAGTACCTCCCGTTTGTAATAATGTAATTTCTCAGGTAGTTTTTATTTATTGTTAAATTTTCTCATGTTTCTGTATTGAATACTTAGTCTACCTTTGTAATTCAGTTTGAAAATGACTCTGTGAGTTGAAACTGCAGTCACTGTTTTCTTAATAAATTTAGTGGTATAAAACATAGTAGTTCCTTTTTAAACAATTCTCGAAGATAATTAACTACCACATAGTAACGGCTACCAGCATCAACCTGAAAATTATTTATTTTTACTAAAGATTTTCCTAATCGCAAGTAGCTCAGTAAATATATTCGAGATTTTCATGTACAACATCTACAACACATAATCTGTACCTAACATATTAGCTATATTAATATATTTTTGAAAGCAATCCTTAGCTCTTTATAGAAAACTGAAGCGACATAATATATCTTAACAATAGAGCAGCAGTATTTAGTTTTCCTGGAAAACGCTTTACGAAGTAATTCCTTGCGTTTATCTTAAAAATGTTTTAATGAGAAATTATTTCAATTTACACAAATACTAATTCTAATTTCATTCTAAACAAAGTTCAAAATTATAACTTGCAATTATTCCAGCCAGAGAAACAAGCGGCAGAAAAAACGAGGATATAGGCAGTGAATTTGTGCTACCTTAGTATTTTCCTTGTTTATTACAATATAATATTGAATGAACAAGAAAAGATATTTATTTTAAATATTACGTTATTCGTATCAACATATAATAAGTAATTTTTATTACATTTCATTCAAATTGGTTTCACCGTTCCAAAAGTAATAGATGTATGTCCATAAAAAGTACATGCTGATATAATTTAGAACTTTCTTATTTTAGAACTCGGTTAAAAATAAGTTTTTTTAATACTAAACAACTATTTTCACATTTTAGAACGCAATACGTAATTTAAAACTAACCATAAGGCACCATTCACAAATTTGGTAGTTATTAGGAATTGTTCACATTACTTTGATTACTGTTCATTTATCTTAAATAAAAAGACCCAAACAAATTTATTTTTGTTTTATTTTAATCAAAATATGACATTAAGCAGAATGTAATGTTACTACTAATGTATTGTTTTTGTATGATGCTATTTTATTGTGTGTGAGTACACTTTAAAATAAAGATTGTTTATTATTTTGATTTACAATCCAAACGGCTTCGCGCTCCCTCCAGGGATTATTCACTCATACCAGGAATACAAAGACACCAAAAGTATGAAGCTCTGTGGGAACCCTTTCCATATTATCGGGTCCTAGGTGACGTGGTCTGCTGTGTTTCCTACGAACTTTCGGACGGTTCGCGCGGTTGCTAGGAGAATTGCTTTCTGCATCGGCTTATACAGATGCTCACTAAGGCCCAGTCCCCTAATGTTCTGCAGGAGGTTTTTTGGTATCACTCTAGTTGTTGAGAATATTATGGGAATCGTTTGGACGCTGTTCATTGACCATTGTCTTCGGATTTGCTCCTCCAGATCTCTGTATTTGGCGATCTTCTCGTTGTATTTTGGTCGTAAGTTGATGTTTTTAGGTACAGCGATGTCGATTAGTGTAGTTCGCCTAGAAATTTTATCTATTAGTATAATATCTGGTCTATTATGAGCCACTGTCTGATCCGTCAGAACCGTTCGGTCCCAGTATAACTTGAGGTGGTTGTTCTCAAGTGTAGGCTCCGGATTATATTTGTAATAAGGCACCTTTCCTACCTGTAATAGATTTAAATTTTCAGCTAACTCTTGGTGGAGTATCTTAGCGGCTGAGTCGTGTCTTTCCTTATACTCGGTTGCGGCAAACGCTTGGCATCCTCCAGTTATGTGATGGATTGTCTCTGATGTTCGACAGCCATATCTGCATTGGTCATTTTCTATTGAGGGATCTATAATGATGAACTTCCGATAGTTCTTCGTCGGAATAACCTGGTCTTAGATAGCTAACAAGAAGCCCTCCGTTTCCGAAAACATCTGTTCTGAAATCAACCAGTAGTTCGATGCTGAGTTGTCGACATTTTCCTGATTAACCTCATTTGGATGTCGTCCATGAAGTGGCTTCCGTAGCCAGGTTTGTAACTTCTCTTGGTCTGTTTGGTGGTGAGAAGAAATATCTTGTTCCCTCAACTGTAGCAGCGTTGAATCGTCTGCCTCGCCTAATGCTCGATGTAGTGTGGAAGAGTCCGCTAACCTGTGGAAATATGAAGGTAAGTTTATTATTTGTTGGTCGAGTTGCTTAACAATATCCACCAATCCTCTTCCCCCTTGGTGTCTTGGAAGCATTGTACGTTCAATAGCACTCCGAGTGTGATGTTGTTGTGCTTTTGTTAGGAGTGTCCTTATTTTTCTTTGCAGGTTTTGGATGTCCGTCCTGCTCTATTTTACAATTCCAAAAGAGTAGCTAAGCGCAGAGCAAGCATACGTGTTGAGCGCTTTAAACAAATTTCTACTATTTAAATTAGTTCGCAATATCCGCCTTATCCTCTTGACAAGTTCAGCTGTCAATTCGGCCTTCATAGTACGATGGTCAATTCTTTGAGCCTGTTTCATACCTAGATACTTGTATGTTTGGTTTGCTTCCATTGCAGCTATAGTTTCACCGTTCTGAAATTCAAAAGCCCCCGGTTGTATCTTCCCTTTAACAATGTTCAAAATACGGCACTTGTCAAGTCCAAATTGCATTCCGATATCCCCGGAGAACTCCTCTACAATTTTAAGCATTTGCTCCAGCTAGTTTCTGGTAGCAGCCATCAGTTTAAGATCATCCATATATAGAAGATGATTCACCCTTACTACCTCTTCGTTGTTATTTCTAATACTAAAGCCGTATCTGGTGGAGTTCAAACGGCGTGATAGTAGGTTCATTGCAAGGCAGAACCACAATGGGCTAAGGGAATCGCCCTGAAATATTCCCCTTCTTATCGGAATGGTGTTAGTTTCGATAGTGTCGCTGGATGGCACTTTCGATTGGATTCTAGTCCTCTAAGTTGACATGATGCGTTCTAAAAAGGAAACAAAATTATTATCGATCCTATACGTTTTCAATATAGTTTTGAGCCACTCATGTGGCACCGAGTCGAAAGCCTTCTTATAATCCACGTAGGCAGCAAAAAGGTTTCTTCGGTTCGTACAGGCTTGGTTACATATGACAGAGTCAACAATCAATTGTTCCTTGCATCCCATTGCTCCCCTCGTGCATCCTTTCTGTTGAGATGCAATGATCTTATTTTGCTCACAATTTGCATAGATTCGTTGGATCAAGCAGGAGGTGATCACCTTATACAGTGTGGGAAGGCAGGTGATGGGCCTATACTTAGCTGGGTCATGCGTGTTGTGTTGGTCCTTTGGTAGGAAGTACGTAATACCTTCGGTCAAGAACAATGACATTCTTGCTGAATTAAGAAAAACATCATTAATAAGATCAGCCAGCTGATGGTGCATACACCAGAACGCTTTGAGCCAGTAGTTCTGGATCCCGTCGAGACCTGGAGTTTTCCAGTAATGGGATTCCTTGATTATTCTTAAAATTTCCTCGGTGGCAAATGGCTCAAACTGCATCTGGCTGTAATCTTGGCAGATTTGGTGTTCTTCATTGATCCAGCCAGCTTCGATGTTACAATCGGCTGGTGTGGAAAGTTACCAAAGAAGCTAAAATTAATTTATAACAAACCCTATGCATATAATTCTAGACTTCAAATAATTTAATTTAGTTTCGAGCAACTGTAAATAAACACTAATTCAATATAAGGTGTGATTATTGAATGCGATTGGTATTATTTTTAGATATATTCAAGTACCATATGATCAATGAGTACAAAAAACCTTAGATAGTTTAGAAGTAGGAAAGGAAAATCTAAAGAGAGAAAATGGTGATCTAAATAAAGATAATACTGAGGAATGTAAAAAATGTATGCCTAGTCCAGAATCAATACCAACGCAATGATCAACGAGGTGCTTTAATAGTTGCGTGGTATGTGCTAACAAATATTTCATTTGCAAAAATACATCGTACTAAAAAGGTTTTCAACTATAGATAAAATTATGGACACTTGCTGAAAAATTATATGCAGCTTCCTGATTAATAAAAAAAATTGTACCGACTTCTAAAAAGGGCTAAAAAGCGAAAAATAATAATATAACTTTTTATATGAAATTTTTGAAGTTGTCACCAAACTAATGCCAGACAAAATGCGATTCACGTTCTTACTATAATTTGTATATATATATATATATATATATATATATATATATATATATATATATATATATATATATATATATATATATATAATATATTATAAAAATTAAAAAGGAAAGCGACATTGATAGCTTAGTGGATCAGTAAAGTTATATAAGTAAATATTAATTTAATGATTTATTGCTATTAAAACACGACTATGGCTGTGTACGATATATTGGACGATTATCAGTCTGTAAAAACTTTTAATTGTGATAGTATAAATGAAATGGACCTTTTGATTAGCTCTAATAATCCTGAAACATATATTAATATTATACATTTTAATATACGTAGTATTTCAAAGAATTATGAAAATTTGGTGGCTTTCCTTGAGTCATCATCGTCTGAATTCGGCATAATCGTACTTTCAGAGACGAGGATTGTGCATGATTTGAATTATTTCACTTTAGAAGGATATGATATTTTTTATAATGATAGTAGGCTAAATAAGTGTGATGGAACCATTGTCTTGGTTAAGTCTGATTTGTTCCCAAGTTTTGAGGTTATTACGGTGAGAAACACAAAATTCTTAAGGGTTATCTTGAGACAAAATAATATTATTATGGGAGTGACTGCAGTGTACAGATTGCCTTCTTTAAATGCCGACGAGTTTGTAGCAGATCTACAGGTTTTTTTTGAGGGACAAATGTCAAAAAATCCTATTGAAGTGTTCTGTGGTGATATAAATATAGATTTGAAGGATGCAGGTAGTGAAACTACTTGTAATTATCTGAATTTTTTGAATGGCATGGGATATTTCAGTCAAATAAATAATATTACCAGACAAGACCGTTTCTCTGGATCATGCGTTGATCATTTTTTTATTTACAATAAGCTTAATTGCAGTAATGTAAAACCTATTGTATTGATTTCTGGCCTTACCGACCATTTCCCGATTATACTGAACAGTGTCTTTAAAAATATGAATAATAAACCCATTATTACTAATCACAACTCTCATTCCATAATAAAAACAATAGATCACATAAAATTACAAAATCAAATCAACAATGAAAACTGGGATTCCGTTTACGGTTCTGATATTGATTCATGCACCGAAATTTTTATTCAAAAAATAAATAAGTGTATTTCTCACTCGACTAAACAAAACAAATTAAAAATACAAAGAAAAAAAAAGGAATGGATTACTATGGGCCTTATTAGATCTATTAAAAATAGAGATAAACTTAAAAAGATAGCGGACAAGAGCCCAGAGAATATCGAAGCCACAGAAAATTTTAGAAGGTATAGAAATCTGCTTACAAACCTTATTAAAAAATCGAAATATGCGTTTTTCAGAAGCAGGCTGGTTGACTGTAAAGGTGACATTAAGAGAACATGGGAGGTGATTAGGCGAGCTACCAATGAGAATGGTGGGTCTGGGGGAATATCATTGATTAAGGATGAGGGTGAGCTTGTTTGTGATTGCTAATATTTTTTTGGATTATTTTGGAAGTATGGGCAAGGACTTGGCGGAAAAGATCAAAACAAACAATTACAATTTCTTTAGTAAACGTATTTCGAATTCCATGTTTTTGCATCCCATAATTGAGAGTGAGCTAATTATCGTAATAAATTCTTTAAACACTAAAGCGGCGGTTGGTAATGACAATATTTCTCATAAAATATTGAAAGATAATCATATTTGCCTTATAAAGCCTCTTTTACATTTAATAAATTTGATATTTGAAAAAGGAAGATATCCTGCCATTTTAAAGAACGCGGTTATTGTTCCAATTTATAAATCGGGGGATAAATTAAATAAGGAAAACTATCGACCTATTACGATGACTAGTTCGATCAGCCGACTTTTTGAGAAGTGCATTAAACTCAGATTAGATGATTATTTGAAAGAAAATAAAATTTTGTCTTTTTCTCAGTATGGATTTCGGTCGGGAGTAGGCATGGAGGATGCAATAATGCATGTAACGGATTATATAATTCGTGGGATTAATACAAAATTCAAGACACTGGGGATATTTGTTGATTTAGCTCGTGCATTTGACACTGTGGTACACCAAAAATTACTGAGTAAACTTGAAAGTATTGGCATTCGAGGTATCGTGTATGACCTGTTTGAGTCATATATAACTAATCGAACACAGAAAGTGAGAATAAATGAAAAACTAAGTAAAACAGGTAATGTGGAGTTTGGGGTACCGCAGGGTACAGTATTGGGTCTTGTCCTGTCCTGTTCTCTCTATATATAAATGTTCTTCCAAGTGAAAATAGTGAATGTATTTGTTATGCCGATGATACAGTTATTTTAATTAAAGGTAAATCTTGGCAGGAGACATTTCAGAGAGCAGAGGATTACTTTTCGAGGGTACGATTGTGGATGGATCAGAATCTTCTGACTATTAGTGTCAGTAAAACTGTCCACATGGCCTTCTCTATGAATAATAGAGTTAATACTATATATCCTAATCTTTTAGTACATAATTATGAATATCTTATGGGCGAGAAACAGTGCGGATGTATTGAGTCTGTGGCAGCGGCGGACAAGGTTAAATACTTGGGGGTGTTCATTGACCGGAATCTCAGATATGATGCTCACCTAAACTACATCACTAAAAAACTTCGAAAGACTATATACAAGTTCTACCAACTGAGAGAATTCCTATCTTTGAAACTATTGTGAATGACTTACCAGGCTTTGATTGAGTCAGTCCTCTCATATGGTTTGAGTGTTTAGGACAGTGCATGTGGTAGCATCCTTTACCCGTTGACTGTTACTCAAAAGTATATAATAAAAATATTCTTAGATAAATCAAGGCGGTTTCCATCACACTTGTTATTTGAACAAGCTGACCTTTTAACTATGAGACAATTGTATTTTAAAAATGTTTTAAAATTTATAAAGAAGTGTGATGAATATAAAAGTCCGATTATGCACAACGTTCATACCAGGTCTGTTCACAATGGAGGCCTTACTTTCCTGTGGCATTATACACGGCTTCGCAGAGGCATATTATGTATATCGGTCCAAAGTTATTTAATTTGTTACCTTTAGAAATAAAATCTATTGTAAATGTATATTCTTTTTGTATGAGAATATCTACGTGGATAAAAGCAAACCAACATCAGATTGTTAATGCAGTGCCATTATTAAATTATTATTGGAAATGGAGATGATTTTAGGTATTGTTTTTTTGTGTTAATATTTTTTAATATGATTGATATGTATGTATGTAATGTTTTCTCTTTAAATAGGTGCAAGTTTAATTTATTTAATTAATTTTAATTTGACTTGAATTTCAATTGTTTTGTTTTGTGACAGTGTATTAGAAAGTAAGCGTTTGTTATTTGACATCCAGACAAGCTGCTTGTAGCTTATGGATTCAAAAAATACATGGATGTAGAAAATTATTGTAACTTTCTTATTTAGTGGTAATAAAATTATTATTAAATTATATATATATATATATATATATATATATATATATATATATATATATATATATATATATATATATATATAGTTATATATATATATATATATATATATATATATATATATATATATATCATGTTAGTAGTTCTTTCATTAAGAAATAATTTGTCGCCGAATTCAAAAATTCCAATTCGATATAAAAATTTATATTGTTATTTTTCGCTTCTTGCCGCTTTTTTAGAAGTCATTTCAATTTTTATATAAAAATTAAATTTTTCGATTTTTAATTTTGAATTTAATATGATAGTCATCAATTACCTGAACTAAGTATTAAGCAAGATTAATGTCCCTAGCATTGATTTCAAAGTTGGAAAAAATAATCAATTTTATCCAAAGTTGTACACACCAGTTTAGAATAAAATTGCATCAAAGAAATATTTAGTCTGTCATAGTAAAGCCACTACCTTGAAATGAAATTTAAAGAACCTGAGATGCAAATTTTTTAGTCAGATATATTGTATCTTCCGTATTAAATTTGTTTACGCCCCAAAAATCCTCCACTATAATATTTTGGACAAATTCGGAAAAATGTAAAATTTTTAATCCTCTATATTGTATCTGTCATTCGTTACGTGCTACCCCAAAAACTCCCCCATATCAAGTTTGGAAAAAGTAGAACAAAATTAATTTTTTTTATCCTTCACACGGGATCCACCATATTGAATTTTTTAAAATAATTTTACATTCGTTATGTTTGACCCCGAAAACTTCCGTATACCAATTTTAGAGAAAATTAGACAAAATCACCTTTTTTGTCCGACATATTGGATCAGCCTAATTGAATTGCGACCTCAAAAAATCCACCATACCAGTTTTGGAGAAAATCAATTTAAATTTATTTTTTAGTCCTCCATATTATCAGCGCCATCTTGGATTTTATTGCACCAATTTCATTCAAAATACTATGGGACCACCGCAGCAACATAACGTAACATAATTCATTCAAATCGGCAAAGCCGTTCCGGAGTAATCGATGTACATATACATAAAAATCCATAGCGGTGGAATTGAGAACCTCCTTTTAAAAGCCGGTTAAAAAGGCATGCGCCAAAGTACAAACAGGTTTTAGCGTTTTCAAGATTAGCACACCACTATAAGCGTACTTCACAATAACAGCAAAATTATGAATAAAATTTAATTCTGTACCTCAAGAGATCTGCGTCATCAAATTATTTTTTTTTTAATTATTCAAAAAAATCAAAGTAAAATTTTAAGTTTTCCACCTTATACCTTAGTTACTACAAACTTTATGTAAATTTAGCTGAATTGCAAAATGAATTAGATATTTAAATGTTTTCCTGGGTACCTATATGAAGTAAAGGTAATCGAGATATAAGCATATGTTTCAGAAAGTATTTTTCCTAAGATGACTAGTAATTTTTATTTTAAGATAGAGTTGACAATTCAATAACATATACTTTTTTCATAATTAAAAAAAAAAAGGAAAAAATAAAATTTGCTTTATGAAACCTAAAAACAAAAATTAAAGAGTTTAAAGTATTTAAGTTTGGCAAATTTTTATTAGAAAGAGAGAAGGTTCCCAAATAACTAACACGTAAACAATAATAGGTGTGGAGTGTTGTCAAAAGTCCCCTTTATATCTAGAAAAGTACATACTACGGTTAACTTGTTGTTCAGTATGTCTTGAATCTCATCTGTTAATTCTACCAGTGCGTTCCGCAAATCTAACCATTTGATACACATGTTGATGAGGGTCCAGTGGCACCTATTCAAGAATATCTGTTCTAATATAATTATCAACAGTTTTTTCCATATTTTTTAAATAAACGATGTGAGGCTGATAGGTCACATATATTTAGAGTACATTTTGCCCCGTCTTTCGAAATGAAGATCACTCTGACTCATCTCAATATTTTTGATATATAGACCAGTTCCAGGTTGCTTCAACTAATATGCACTATATGCGGCAGAATCTCTTTCTGCCCTCGATGGGGCAGGGCTATTTTCCATTGTATCGACTTCTGGGATTTTAAACGATAAATGAACATTTTAAATGACCGGTACTGCATATGTGTCTAGCTTATTACACTTTTTGTGACAGATCTATCATGTTGTCTTGTTGTGATATTTGTGGTGTTAGAATTACTCCCCGGAAAGTAAGTGTTGCGTAAGAGTAATTCTATTCCCTCCTCATCTTCCATCAACCTGCTGTCAAGTTTTCTGTATCAACTCTACCCTTTGTCATGACTTTGTTTAGTCTTACTTCGGCAGGTGTAGATATCTTTGCAGAATTTCTGAAGGCTATTTCTTCTAGCTTCCTCGGTGTAGCTTTCCAGAATAATTCGGCACTCTTATTACTATTAAATAGTTTGCACGTTTCGGATCGTGGCTTTGACAAATGATAATTTGACTAAGATGCATTTTTACATTTTTTGCTCTTTGTAAGGTGCAATACGATTTAAAGGCTCCGAGTGTTGTCTCACTTTCTTCAGGACATTTTCTAGTGCCCGATGATGCTTGGCACTGCCTCTCGTCTGAATGTGTGCTAAAGTTATTTTCAGATTAGTGCTGTATTTTTTCCAATCTATTTTCCTAGAATTCTTCTGAAGACTGACTCAGAAAGATCGGTTTTATTATTCTACTATCTGAAAATGAAAGTTCATTCATTACCCCACAGTTTTCCACTAGTTATATTAAGCTTGGTATACTTAATGTAATATCTAATATTTCTTTCCTTACCCTTGTTACGAATATAGGATTGTTCTCAATAGTTCTTATAATAAGATTATTTTAAAAATATATTCTAAACTTTGCTCATCTCTTTAATTGGTGTCTTTACTAACCAAATTGTGTTGTGAGCTTTGGCATCACGCCCAAATAGTGGTGATAGTTTCTTTTCCTGGTAGTGCTCTATCAATCTTTTTACTTCTGGCGACGGTACAGGCTCCTCTCCTGCGAGGTAAAACGAGTCTATGATGATTTCTTGCTTCTTCTCATTCAATTCGAGGTATGCTCGATTAGAAACGAGGTCTCTCGTTATAAATTCTGAAAGACAATATAGATAATATTTTTCCTTACCATAATACTGGTTCTAGGTGTGTCATCACATTTTACCTTAGTACCTCTGCAGTGTTAATCCTTTTACATGATTTCTGTTGATTCATTGTCCGTGCGGTTACAGCTAAGATGCCCTTAGCATGTGAATGTTCAATTGGGCTATGTTAATGCCCGCCCTTTTCCTATCATTAGGCGACTGTCGTCCCCTCCGAGGATGATGTTTTTCCCTTATCCTGGCAGTATAGGTCGTGAATTTCTAACCTTAGTATATGGTCTTTGCCTGTATCTTTCAGGTTGATAACCTTCCATTGAAACGTTCTTATCCCATCGTTTTAAACTTCTATTAGCTGTAAAAACTTTTCTGCTGCTGTTTCTTAATTTCTTGGAGAAATATTGTCACTGTGTGAGCTTTCGGAATGTCGTCAATCATCAATTCTAATCCCTTCTATACTTTCAGCTTTGGTACTTTTACCTGGAGCCATTCTGCTGACTGTGGTATTCTACAGTCGATCAGGATCATACATGGATGAAAAGAGACACCTCCGAACTGGAGCTTAAGCTCTCACCATGCGTTCATGTCCTCTACTAGTGCCTCCTCCTGTAAAGTTGACTCGTTTGTACTGAGGATTCTTTCAGGGAACGTTTTGGGGAGAATGGCAATCTTATTTGATTTTAGGGTAACTGCATAGCTGCCACCAATAGAGGTGGTGGTGATAGCCTTGCCTGCCTTTCGCCTTCTTTCTGGTTCTTCAGGTGCTAGCCTTTGATTGTGGTATTGCAGGTGCACTTCACTACTGCTTCAATAAAACTTTGCCTCATTAAACCATCCCTAACTCCCGACTTTTCCAGTTTAATTAGTGGAGTTAATTTTTTTCCTCCTTTCAGCTTCTTTTTCTCAGCGGAGATTTATCGTTTCGCTGAGGAGGTGAAGAGTGTAGAGAGAACAATTTTACTATTTTCACCTTCCTTGTTTTCTTATTCTTATTCTCCACTTGTTCGTTCCTTGTGAGACAATGGCGAGTCAATTTTCTGAGCTATCGGGATGATATGTTCCGATTTTTGTTTTTCATATTGCGTATCCATGGTTAGTCCAGCGAGCAGATAGGGAACGAACAATCGACTTCTGTAGAATACCACGTGCGGGAGAAAGTGAAACTGGAAGTCCCCAGGTGCCTAAAGTAAACAAATAAATTATTATGGATAACCAATTCAAAGATATACCACATCAACGAAAAATTTAATATGAGCAATAATGTATCACAAAATGTCTACCAAGAATAAATTTTAATATTTCACGGTATACGTGTCAAAGAGCGGAAGCTATTATTACATTGATATATTACAAACATAAACTACACACGAAAAGTGAGGTTTTCGAAGCAGTGGCCTCAATTTATGTTTTATGATTAAATGAGACAGATCATTCACTCAACCGTTGCTTAGAAAGATATACTCAGAATAGCAACGAAAGCTTCCTTTCATTTATCAGTAAAAAATGCTGGATGTATGTGTCAGTGTAGCTATTTGTACATTTAATTATGGCCTGTCATATATTCTGCTAGTTATTGAAAGTCCTCGAAATTATTATCATTAATAATATTTATAAATTCTGCACTCAGACCGACGCGATAAACAGGAAGTTTTACATCAAAAGAAAAATTTTAAAGTTTGTTATTGTAACTTTGAGAAGTTCAATTGAAGAGTAAATATTCCAATAGCACTTGGAAAATTGTCCGATTTTTTCCAAAATTTATATGGGGGAGTTTTTGGAATTCCACGTTATGAATCTGCAATTATTTAAAAAAAATTAAATATGACGGATCCAAGATGGCGGATTAAAGGCTCTACATCTCTCGATTTCGTCTAAAATCAGTATTGGGGAATTTTTGTTAGCGTTAATTACGAATTTAAAATATTTTTTGAAGAACTCAATCTGGCAGATTCAACATGTCATCCTAAAAATTTTTGAGGGTGTCTTAAAAATTTTACATTTTTCGATTTTCTCCAAAACTGATATAGAGGATTTTTGAGGGTGTAAGTTACGAATTTAACAGAATTTTTTTGAGGATTCAATATGGCGGACTAAAAATTTTACATTTTTCGATTTTGTTCAAATATGGGACTGAATTGTTTTTAAGGATATAAATAGCGAATATAAAGCTATTTTAAGAAAATCTAATATGTCAGAGGCAATATGACGGAATAGAAATTTTGAATTTCTGGATTTCATCTAAAATTGGTACTAAGGGGCTTTGAAGGGTTTAGATTTAGATTATATTAAGACGTTAAAATTATTTTTTTGAAATTCAATATGACGAGTCCAATATAGTGAGTTGAAAATTTTACCTTATTCGCATTTTATCAAATTTGGTATTAGGGTGTTTTCGGGGTCGTGTATTACGAATATGAAGTTAATTTTTTGCAATATGAGGTTCACAAGGGAGTGTGAATTTTCAGTTTTCCGATTTTGCCAAAAATTGGCATTGCGGGATTCTTGGAGCGTATACAAACTCAATATGCATTATAAAATATATCGAGTTAAGAAATTTACGTCTCAAGTTCTTTAAATATCAATAGTAGAAGATTTTGGGGCCTCTATTACCAATCTAAAATTAATTTAAAGTTTAAGATAGTGGATATACTATGACAGACCCAATATTTGTTTGATGCAATTTCACCAGTTTTTGTAGAACTCTAAGAATCAAAGAATTTTTAGTGGTACATTTTAGGGTGCTTACAACTTTGGATAAAATGGGTACTTTTTTGTCACCTTGGAGTCCTTGCGAAGTACACTAATCTCGGTTAGTACTTAGTTCAAATAATCTATGGATATCATAACGAACTCAAAACTAAAAATCTAAAAATAAAATTTTTATAAAAAAAATTGAATCGACTTCTAAAAGTGCGCTAAAGAGTGAAAAATAATTTCCATACAAAAAACAAATTTTTGAAGTCGGCGCCAAGTTATTTCTAAATGAAACAAATAACTACTAATATATATAAATTACGGTAAGCAAACAATTACAAACAAAGTATTGTTAATCTGTTAATGCGAGTCTCATTTTGTCAGGTATTAGTTTGGCGCCGACATTTGTTTTTCACTTTTTAGCGCACACAAGTCGGTTCAATTTTTTTTTTATAAAAATTTTATTGGTAATCTGATCAATCAAACATATTTTTCTCCATGGTAGATTTTAGGTGATTTAAAATGTATGGGGAATATAGATTGTGTTCATTTGTATTTTTAGTTACTAGTGTAAGCTTTTTTTTTGGTAAATAATGTTCATTTATATTTATGATTCAGTTTAAAGTACAATTTTCAAGTTCCAGATTTTGAGTTACGGTTGAATAGAAATTAACCACTAAGTTATATCAGTTTTTAAATTATTCATTCTTCAAATGAAATAGGAAAACTATAACTTTATATTCTAAAGGTGATGACATCAATTTATTAAAGTTACTATATTCAACTAATTTCGGAGAGTAATTTCTAATTTAATATCAAAATTGCAGTACCTGAAAATATTTTTTTTATAAGTCAAGGATAGAGCGCAATTATTTTACAAATTATACCTTCTTTTCCAGCTTAATCAACTTTTAGACTTATTTTGGTTACTAAAGGATAATGGGCACTCATCATTTAAATTATAACTAATAAAATATATTTGACTAAGTTTCCTTACAAAAACATATTTATTATTTATTTTTTAATGGTTTTGAATAATTAGTTTACGATAGCAAAGAAGTAATATAAACAGGATCGGCATTGTATGAAATACACAATTTTATAAATAGACAAATTATTTCATTGCACCATTTTTCACTCATTTAAAACATATGTCGTAATTGAGTACGATATTTTCAAAGTAAGACATTAAATACAGTTAAAGTTTATTGGAATGAAGTGTTAGCAGATTCATTTGGGGTCATACTAAGATGTGTTTTGTCTCTTGTGGCAAATATTTGATGAACTTGCACTATCGGACAGTGGTGACAAATAAGCAGTGAGCGAGTAAATTCTTTCAGACCAAAGCACTGTGGTGTAGCATTTCGAGTGGGGTTCTACAATATTATGTCTCCTGTAAACTTCAGCACGTGTAAGTTACGACTAAAATAGAATGATAATTCTACTTTTTCAATAGGTATATTTATAATAAACAGAAAAACGATGAAAATATTATCGTATACGATTTGACATTCTCATTTAGTAAAGAGCACATGAAAAACAGGCACAGAATTGATTCAAAAATGATTATTTAGATAAGTACACAACAAAATAAAAATCTAACTAATTCAATCCAAGTAGCTGTGGTTTTGTTTTAAACTTAAATCACATTCTGAATAAAAGATTGTTCTTTCGTTTGCAGAGTGGATGGTATTGGATGTTCTTATAGACCATCTATGAAACCGTAAAAGATTTTAAAAATCTGATAAAGTAGTTCCGAGCTCTATTTTTGAGAAAATTATAATAGCGAAAACAAATTACAGCTATCGCAATCAGTTTCAGATTTACTGAACAATTATCGAATTTTTCCCTTTTCTAAAATGTCCTATATTTTATTTATGAAAATAGCCAGATTTTAACTTTACTTTTAATTACGTAGATAGATCAAGTTCAAAATTTTTAAATGGAACAAACAGTATTTTTTTAAATCATATTTTTTGCATTTTGCATTTCTTTTAAGAATATTTTATTTTGTCAATATAAATTGACAACAAATAAGTTAAAAAGATAACTTTTACTTTTTATTAAGCTCACAGACTATGTCATAAGGGCTAGCGGCTCAGAGAAGCCAAGTTGTGCATATCTATCTTAACACATTTTATAAGTTATTAAAATAAACAAATGAAAAACACTTTTAAAAAGTACTGAAAAAGGTAAAAATATCAATGATAAAATAAATTATTTGGATTAAATTTTCAAACTGTTTTCCATTGTTATCCAAACACAGTGGGCAACGTCCTTGCACTCCTCTACTCACAACGTTATGAATATGAATATCAGGCGCCGATCCAAGGGGGGAACGGTGGAGGTGATCGCACCCCCCCCCCCAGAGCTTTAAGTTTAGGAAAATTTTCCCGATTTTGCCCCTTATACTATAGTTTATTCACGAACTAGACAGAGTAATAAATCATTTCAATTTTGAAATTACTCTCGTCATTAAATTTGAAATAAAATGGCATAGATTCGAAATCAATACCAGATTTATTAGCAATGTTACGGCGTTATAAATAATTAAATATTTAATGTGTATATTATTTAATTTTTGTTATTTTGATTTTTAATCACCACATCCGATTAGTCTGTAGTATATTCAAGAAATAGAGAGAATAATAAATCATATTTTACCCTGTATTCTTTAGTCCGGTGTCTTTGGCAAAATCTGTTAGACACATATATTTTTCATAGGAATGGGTTAGAAATTTTATAATCAGAAATACCAGTCTATAATAATGGACTATTTGAGGTGGATAGCAATAGATATTTGGATGTGTGAAGTGATAAAAAGGATTTTAATCCTTATCATGGGCGTTGGAAGGAGGTTTATTTTATCACTAAATATTTATGGCATAGAATATTATTTCGGTAATAAACTTAAAATAAAAAATTATTATAATATTATTTTATTTCTTATGATTTCTTAATAATTTACATACATTAGAAAATATAGATAATTTTTACATATTTAACACAAATCACAACTGTATTTTTATTATTTTTAATTTTGGCAAGAAACAGTTTTAGGCACTTTCAGACTAAAACGTAACCTTTTTCTCCCAAAAAATTTTCATTATATTTATAATTTAAATACTTACAAAATACTCATTGTCAAAAATACAAGAAGTTAAACATGTATTAAAAAATAAATTCCTCCATATAATATTAAAATTTTTTGGGGCTATTTGTCATTTTATTATTAATTAAAAACATTTTTAGGATATTTGATGTTTCAGTTTATTTATTTCTTAAACCATCTACAGAATTACAATTAAACACTAAAAAGGGATTCAAATAAAATTAATTTTTATATGTTACAGAAAATTTAAATAATAAATTGTGTTTACGCTGGTAAACATTACGGATATAATTCGTAATCAAAGTTAGTGAAGCTATCTTCTCTCAAATTAATTTTAATTGGTTCCTTTATCTCACCGATCATGAGATCAAGTTTACACATTTTCTTTTATTCTTTTATTATATGGATTTTTCCCAATTTTCAATAGTAACTTTATTCAAGAAAATCTTTCAAAAGTTCAGTTAATTTACTAATTTTGTAAATTGTGTTATTTCTAGCAACTCTGCCTTTTACTTGAGAGATATATTTCCTTCTCCAACAGACATTTTCCGGACGATCTATAGAACAGATTTCCTATCTGGTTTTTCCCAGCAGGTAAATGCCGATTTTCATTGATTTTTGTTAGAATTTTGTCGAAGGTTGGGATCTGCTTCTCATAATAAATT
The DNA here is from genome assembly GCA_034092305.1 of Diaprepes abbreviatus. Taxonomy (NCBI): domain Eukaryota; kingdom Metazoa; phylum Arthropoda; class Insecta; order Coleoptera; family Curculionidae; genus Diaprepes; species Diaprepes abbreviatus. Next base: position 13,845,737 of record JASJET010000002.1, on the reverse strand, counting down.
GTATGTACAACTCCTTTTATTGCAGTTTACATCTCTTCTTCCAACGAGGTTTTTCGTCTGCCTGTGATCGAATGTAGCTTGGGAGTACTAGTAGTAGTTTTTTTCTCTTTCAGTATTTGGTACACAGTAGATTTTCCAACTCCTGTCATGTTGAAACAAATCTCAACAGAGCTCTTAACATTATTATCTTAATATTGATATCTTAAGGCATCATAAACATTCATCGTAAAATTCTTCGTTGAGGAAAAAATGGCCTGGTTTAACGATTTTGGAATAAATATAGATGTGGAATTCATATCTTTTGGGTATTTGTCAGTACAAACAAGATAAACCATGAAGGACACACTGTAAGGTATACTTTACTTACTGACAGAAATTAAATTGAACTATCAGAAATTTTATTGTTGCAGTAAATTTTTTTTTTGCGATATCCACCTCCCAAGAGCTTTGAATTCAGGAAAATAGACCCGATTCTGCCTCTTATACCCTGATTGTGTAGGCTGCTCGCATCCTACCTCCTTGTCGACAAATTGATTTTTTATGTGATCACCCCCCCTCTCCAAGAGCTTCAAATTCAGAAAAATAGACCCAACCCTGCCTTTTACACTAGAAATGGGAATGTTACTGGTGTCTCCCCGCCCCGTCGACAATTTGCTTTCGCTTGCTATACTGTACTTTTGTGATATCACCGCCCCCTGCCCCCCCCCCCCAAAGAGAGAGGCTGAATTCGCCTCTGATGAATATTAGTAATACTTCGCATGACCACCCTAAAATATTCTTGTAATTCTTCTAGAGTTCTATTATTACATAAATTTTGTTTTTCATATACCCCGAAAACAGGAATCTAAGGAGGTAATATAAGGTGACCCTAAGTGAACACCTGACTAGTCCATTGTTTGCTATCCATTTTTGTGCAAAATTGGCATTAAAGCATTCGACAACAATAGCTGCGTTATGAGCCGAGGCTCCATTGTATTGAAAATACAATCTGTTACTTCCCGCCAAAGACAAATTATCCATAAATGCGACGATGTGCCTTACTAAAATGTCGAAGTAGGCTTGAGCATATAAATTCCCTTCATATATCTCGTTGGCCACTATTTCATTATCTAATTAGCAACCCACACATTAAACGCCAATCTTTATTGTGTTACCTTATTTATTTATTGGTAAGGGTTCATTCGTACATATAATATTAGGAAAGAAAAAATCGTTATTTCGTAATATATCCATGTACCAATTACAAACGCCACGACTTCATTTGGAGACGCCAGCGAGAAGAAGCTGAGAATTGCTTGCTTTGAAACATTTAAATTTGTTTTCCTCTAAAATTTTCAGTGATTTTTGATAAGAAACCCCAACATCCAATTATATTTAAAATTTCATTCTCTACCTTCTTTTTCATGTCTTTGCCATGGCTTTTTAAAGAATCTAAAATTGATTAAGTTTTCTTCTAGTCTCTAAAAATTTCCTGGTTGAGTTGTTCGCGTTTCAGATACCATTCAAAAGATAAGTCAGAGGCTCTCTGCATGTATTTATTACACCCAATATAACATTCTACCATATTATGCTTTTTGAAATTTTGAAATTTTTCCATTCTGAGTTTTTAAACAGACGAGCTAATAAACCTCAAATAAGGCTTTAGTCGAATAAATGGTTCTTTTATTTCTCCATAGTCATAGCTTACTATTTTAAATATAATTAGCCCAAGAAATGGAGCAAATAAAATGCCGTTTCAGGGTTAAAATTAAGAAGTAAATGAAACAAATTTTACGTTGTAGGAGAGGTTAAATAACGATCCCCAGCACATTTGCCACTCGAGATTCGTTGATGTTTCGGAGGTACAGGGGTCCAAATTTTCCAAAATATAGTTTTTTTTTGTTAATTCTTGAAGCCAAGGTATATATTTTGGAGATAAAAGTTTTGAATGAAAGTTGTAGAGAATTAAAAAACCTACAACTCAAGCCTTTTTGCGATCATTTTCGTCAATTAGTTATTGCAGAAAGGTCAACAATCCGTCCAAAATGTCAGTTTTTAAAAATTAATTATTTATCGCAATAATAATTGATTACATTCTATTATCACTTTGAAAGGAATCCTTTTCAATACCAAATCGAACGACTTTTTTATAAGTCAATCGATCAATTTGTTACCGAGATATGTTAATTTGTTTATCCCAAGACGCTAAATCTTTAGTGCCCTAACTTCTTTGTTTATCAACTTTTTGAGTCAATCAAGTGGATTCTCTTAAGGAAGAGTTATACTTTCAATTTGTGATGAAAATTATGAACCTCTCATTTATTCCTTAGAAAAAAAGGTACTTTTCTTTTATAAACAATTAAAGCTGCTGCATCACTCTTACACTGTATGAGTTTTTATCTCATATAAATCGAAAGCGGATTTCAAAATGGAGATTTAGTTTAAAATGAAAGTTTCTACGATCCATAAGACCCAAGTTAGTTTTTTTTAAATCGCATGCACTTTGTTTATAACAATTAAGAAACGAATCCAACGGCATTTGATAGAGAGAGAGTTATATTTTACGAAGATGTGATTTATTTTTCAAAGCAGGTTAATTTATTACAAATTGCGTATAAACTGGAGCATATTTTGAGTGACTCAGTAGGAGTAGTGGTAGGAATAGTCTGGGAAGAATTCGCGGGCGAGGCACAAAATGAAAACACAAGTTCAAATCGGCAACTTAAAAGCAAATTGCTATATTTTCTCGAAAATTCAACCGATTTCGACAGTTTTTTTAGCAGGGGTAGCTTGAAAAATTAGTAATAACTGTACCCTTAGTTTTTCATGATAGAACGGTTTTTCCCATGCTTTTTCAAAATTATCGTGGTTTCGCTTGAAAAATTCGTTACTAGTTTCAAACGAATTATATTTGCTATGTGCATCGATTATTTTTTTAATATTTAGTTCAGTGATATATACTAATACATAATAATATTTATTATAAATTCTATAGAATGGATTTCAAATAACATCTTGGAATATTAATTGTACATATTTTTTTCAAGTAATGAAATGTGGAAATAATTCTCTGATTGTCACTTGAATATTTATTTTATCTTTCTCCTTTTAGATAATTTACATGTCCTCATCATTACATTTTTTATAAAAAAACAGTTGTTAAAATATTTTCACAGCAGTCACCGTCATGGTTTTCATCGTATAAATCACTCTCGTCACATTTTTTTTGTCTTTGGCATTTTCGCAACTATAGCCATTATGATTTTCGCACATTTTCAAATATTTTAAGCCACGCTTACGACACTCATATTACTTCGGACAAGCAGTTTAAATACTGCGACGGCACGAAATATTCTCTGAAAACTCTGAATGTATCATCGTATCGGTTGATTGCACTGGTTCAATACTACTCTCTCCCTTTTTTGATTAACTGATTGGATCCATGCGATTTCCTAACAAGGCTTGAATTTGCAAAAATGTTCTTGGGCAAGGTTAGGCCACTGCATTTTCGGTTATTGGTAATTTGTGAAGCTTAAACGAAGCTTTTGTTGCCAATTTTTAAAATAGGTTTCATCTGAGACCATTAAATGAATCTCTTGTCAATTTTTGTCAACTTTAGTCGAATATAATGCTTTTACAATTATTTTATTGTTTCTAAATTGGCAGAAGAGTCACTGTAACATCTCATGAGATCTATTAAAGTGTCTAAATCCAAACAATTTAAAATAGTATTTTTTACCCATATCGAAAAAAGAAGATGTGATGTCGCAGCCAGTAAAAATGTATAAAAATGAAATTATTGATCGTAAATCTGGGTATTTTAAACTATTACATTTAAACTATTGATTCCGTTTTTTACCGGTTGTTATTTTACGAAAGACTATTTTTGAATCTCTTTCTGAAAGTTTCGGTATCAACAGTAGTGTGCACAATTAAAATGTCAACATCTTCGTCGGCTTGTTTTCATCGGAAACTAGCTCAAAGAAGATCCTGAATCAATAATTCGATTATTTTTTTGTTATTATCATTTGATAAAAATTCTTTAGGTTTTAATATAAGTATTTGTGCCATCCTATACAGAGCCGTCAAATACAATAATGCTGTTTATGACGAAACGTTCTTTTACATGATTTATGTACTTTGACAAAATGTTTATCATAGATTCATTCACTTGACATATGATTTGATGTGATAAAAAATCCCCATCGACAATATTCATAGAAGATGGCTGCACAGGACATTCATCAGTTACATTAAAATTATTTACAAACAAACTATTATCAGTTTTTGTCATATCATTGTCACCAAAGATAGAGATAGGATATGGAGCCAATTCATAGCTTAGATAATATTTCATGTCTGAATTTTTTCGAATATTGAAACAAGAGCGGTGATATAAATTGGGTTGGTACTACTAGAATTTTATTATTAATCTTTAATTTATTATTTATAACACTGATGGGTAAAATTTGATTTTACTTTTGTGAATTTTATAGTACCAAAAGTTGTGTGAAAATTGTTCTTTAATAAATTTAGCCCAAATTTCAGATTAATAATTTTGAATTTTGATATGCTAAAGTAAATATTAGCACCTAAAGCCGGACCTGAACTAAAGTTTTTTGCGCAACTATAAATTGTTTGACATTGTAATAAAAAGAGTTAAAAGTAAAAATGTCACCGATAAATATAAAACAATTTTTTAAGAAAGATTATGTGATGTTAAGATTAGCTGGCATTTGGATAAGTGAGGAAAATGAGATAAAACCAAGATGGTATAAATATGTTTCTCTTTTTACTTTGGTTTCTGTATTAACTTTTAATATAAGCCTTTTGATGCAAATAATAAAAAGTACAAGTGTAAAAGAATGTGCTTCAGTGGCATATATTGAAGCACAAACAGCTTTCATACCAATAAAAGGAATTTTAATACTCAGATACAAAGGAATTATTGTGGACTTAATTAAACAATATGATGACAAATATTTTCAAGGAGGAGATTTGGAAGAAATAAGAGCTTTAGAGAGAAAAATGTTCCAGTTTAATGTATTAAGACGAGCTCTTGAGAGCCTAATTTGCATAGGATATACTCTGACTTGTATATCACCATTTTTCATTGGGGAAAAACATTTTGTTCCAGGATGGTATCCATTTGACACATCTTCCTCGCCAGGGTACCAAATTGCTTACTGCCACCAAGTACTAAGTCTAGGACTTCTGGCTCTTATTTCTATGTATATAGATATTATCATGGGCGGCAAATGTACATTTATTGGGTTACAGTGTACTCTATTATCAATAAGACTTAAAAAAATAGGTACAGATGGAACCGATAGAATGATATCTCTGATTAGATGTGTAAAACATCATCACATTATTTTAAGGTCAGTATATTACATTTACATCTCCGTGAATCTGTTCACCTTGGTTTGAGGACCATTAATGACAATGAAGCAAAAACAGATGACTTTATGTAATTAGCCCCGAATTGAGTGTCACTAATAAAATAGAAATGTAAATGACCGTGATCCTGGAGGGAACCTCAAGTCAAACTAATCAATTATCTTGCTGATTGGAGTCTACCTAAACCGGGTCAATTCGATATTTTAAATTTCCCTTGATTTAATTGAGCTTTATTTTACTTTAACCCAAATTCTGTGGTTTTTAAAGCTCAAATAGAGGAGAAGTCGCCACCTATTTTTTTTAATATATGACCGAAAGTTAAAATCATAGGCGAATTTTAAAAAATTGACAACATTAGTTCAATACGAGTTAAAAATTTATAATTTCATTTGCTTAGTAGAAGCAAAGAAAATATATATCTCAATGGTTGTACTATTCTATATCCAGTATACTTTTTATCAATAAATCAACATATATAAATGCAATAAAAAATATCAATAAGGTAGCCTGAATTAACAAGTTTAGAGTGCAAGAATTTGTAAAGATATTGTGACAAAATAAAATATTTTAAAAAATCACAGAATATATTAACTAAGAAGAGAAATAAGTGTCATTGGCTAAGAACGAATTTAATTTCAAAAAACTAAATTGATAATTAAAATAACAATCAATATAGCGTAATAAAATTTTATTAATCTGGACACTTTATGTCACGTTGAGGAAAATTAGCAGGTCCCAATTGAGCTTTTTTCTGCCAATTTTTGGTTTTGTTAAAATTTGTAATTAAGTATAGGCCTCAACGGCTCGCTGTATTATTTCATATTTATTCGCTGTACACACGGCAATAGTGTCTGTAATAAAGAGCGGAAATTTTCACGGCTTTGGTGAAGATGTAAACCATGGTTCTTGGGTTTAGACCGTGTCAAATTGAAACATTGTGTTCTAATTACGTGGAGTAAAGATCCCTGAAAACGCCTCGTGCAATCGTAGGCGAAACGTCGGATAATAATTCCAATTTGACACGGTCTAAATCCAAGAACCATGATTTTCAATGGAGTCTGTTTCTATGTAACTAAGCACTTGAAAACTTTGTAAATCACTAAGTTCATCACAATCTCAAAATATGATATTGATGCTGTCAAATAGTACCAACGATGACGACCGGCTTTTAAATTACTGAATTTATGGAATAATAGATGACTATTAAAATGGCCTTATTATAAAGCTACATTAAATCATATAGCTATTATTTATTTAACAATATTTTCAAACATTGTTACTATATTTAATTTGGGATGTTAAGAAAACCCCAAGATATTTTATTTCTGTAACAGTGTTATTTATTTTGACAAGTATTAATATTTGACTTTATATCCGTTTCTTCATATTTTTTACAATTGTTTTTTGAAACATTAATCATACATTTTTTCTTTGATGCATTTAATTGCAGTTTATGTTTAAACGGCCAAATTCAGAGAAGATTAAGCTCACTCTTCACAATATTGGTTATTTTCCTAAAGTTATTTTCTGAAACAGACACAAGGTTGTCGTCTGCAAATACATTTAAAAAGGATTTTTTTAAAACTAAATAGCCCATTTTAAATATGAGACTAAACATAGCCCTCTTTTTATTATTTTTGTCAACAGAACATATGTAAAAAAATGACTTAGTTGTCCTTTGAACTCATTAAAAACATTGATAGTTTGTAGTAAAACTTTTAAAACGCAGATTCGGAAGCTTTTAGTAATCCTGTAATATTACTGACGTAAAGGTGTAAATATTTTATTGGACTATATTTTATAAAATTTTATCAGCAAAAAATACTAACAAAAATTGTTTTAAATTTTAGTTTCCTTGAGAAAGTTAATATGGTGTTTGGAACAATCTACTTCACACAAGTATTTAGCTATACAATTAGTCTATGTACGACGATATTTCTTTTCAGTGTGGTAAGATTAATGACTAATAAAAGAAAATAATGACAAAATTTGGCTTATGAATGTATTAGTAAAATTTGGCCAGTGACTTATATTTACATTTCTTATACATAAATGTTATATATATATATATATATATATATATATATATATATATATATATATATATATATATATATATATATATATATATATATATATATATTCATTCATATATGGAGCTATCATATAGTTGTACGTTTGCTGAATGTGATTTCAGCACTACAACGGCATAATGTGGATATATAGAATTTTTTTTTATTTTGGCCACGTTTTCTTAATTGTGACCCAGTAAGCCTTTCGGGTTAGTTCGAGACAGACGTTGTCGGGGAACGCCTACACGACCTATAACCCCCTCTAACTTCCGTGCGATACGAAAAACGAACAGCCAACCAACAGTAGCTGAAAACGAATGGGAGGGTGTATTGCTTTTGTCTAAATTTATAACGTAATCGATGGAATTTGGAATATTTAATGACTATTTGATACATTTATTGTTTTAAATGCATCAAATAGTCGAAATATAAAAAAAAAATATTTTTTGCTGGCCGTTGGGCGTAAAGAAAACTGGTATTTCTGTTAAAAATAAACATTGATTCTAATAAAAATAACGGTAGTTTCTAAGTAAATAAGTTAATAAACCACATTAAAAAAATCATTCTCAAAAATAAACTTTGATTCGGGTAAAAAATAAAAGTAACATATTCAGTAGTTATAAATTAATAATTAAATTCTATTTAAGTAAATAAAAACATCTAAAATTCTACAAGAGGTGTTCAAACAGGCCTCCACTTTGAGCGAGATAATAACCCAATCTATTGTAAAATCCAGTTCTCGTATTTGCCAAAACTTCAGGTGTTATATTCATAGCACGATCATATATGTGCCGACAATTTTTTTGGGAAACATGACCCCAAAGAAAAAAATCGTTTGGGGCCAAATCGGGAGACCTGGGTGGCATTGGAATGGTTCCCCTTGTACTTATGAGGTGCTCAGGAAATATAGTTTGCAAAAACTGTTGCACTTCTCTCGCATTATGAGCAGGGCAACCATCCTGCGGAAACCAAATTTCCCCAAATTAATATTCAATGCTCGAACAGTTGGAATGACGTGATTTCGCAAAAGGTCCAAGTCTTTATTGGCAGTTAGGTCCCCATTAATATAAAAGGGTCCAATGATAAAATTCCCTAATATAACCTTTTGCGGGCATTGTGTTCTCTGAAAAATATTGAGATGTTGATTCTCTCTAGAATATCCTGCGGCAATAGAAGGATTATGACGGCCGTGCAAGGAGAATGAAGATTCATCCGTAAACAAAATGTTGCTGATGAATTTGTCGTCCCTATTAGCCCTTTCTATCATGTCCTAACAAAACACCATACGTTTTTCTTGGTCTTCCGGAAAAATTTCTTGAGTTGTTCGCAATTTGTAACAGCGATATTTGTTACGCTTTAAAATATTTCGAACCGTTCGAGCGTTCATATCAAGTTCTTCTGCAATTGCGGTACTATTGCATCTTGCAAAATTAATTTCCGCTAAACTACATACGTCAGTCTCCCGATTTGCTCGTTCTTTAGTAATCTGAGGAGCCGGTTGCTCCTCATTGTTATCAGTGCATTTTTTACAAATTTTTAAACAACCGGTTGTCTCAAATTTTTTAATAATTTATGAAATTCTAGATTTTGAAGGAATGGGATGATTTTCGTACGTAAATGCAAATCTACCGATTATCTCATGTATACTTTTACCAGAATAATATCACTTAATAACCTGTACTTTTTGTTCCGTGGAATAAATTACCATTTTAAATAAAAAAATTTGACTCGAAACACGGAAATACCAATATTCAGTACTTACACTTCGACGGCCTGAATGAAAGCAAATAACTTGGAATCCTCTTGTTGTGCTAAGGCGTGGTGTATGCTGCTGCCCGCTCTCACCGCGCCAGCATTGTATTACTCCTCATTCGAGAGCCAAACTGGTATTTTACACGTATGTCGATGCTTATGATGCTTATCTTCTGTCTCATTCTGATTTGATGAATAATATATCATTTTTCCTTTATTTTGTCTTTTCTTGGGTTTAGGTTCTATATTTAATAAAAACACAAAACAATTGACGTTTCGCCCTTTATTCAAGGCATTTTCAAAACTTTTTCCTCCTTGATATTTTGTTATTCTATTACTAAATCATTTAGAATGTCAAGGAGGAAAAAGATTTGAAAATGCCTTGAATAAAGGGCGAAACGTGAATTGTTTTGTGTTTTTATTAAATATTGAATAAGGAAAAATGATATAATCTATGGTTCAAGAATCAAGAAAATAAATAATATATATATATATATATATATATATATATATATATATATATATATATATATATATATATATATATATATATATATATATATATATATATATAAATATCATTAATTTTTCTATATTCTTCTTATCACAATATTATCGTATTTGTTGTTGTCTGAGAGTTACACAATTATTTTACAGGACAAAACTTATAAACTTTTACTAAATACTTTAAATAAATTATTCAATTCTTTTTACTTGACAACAACAAAAACACATAACCTCTTTTAAAACCAAAATGTTTAACTTTTGTTTTCCTGTGACGTAGGAAGACTTCTGTTTCTTTTTAACGATTGAAAATTTGAGGTTATGTAAATTTTCGGGAGCTCGAAAAACGCAGTACTTCTGGCAAACTGATAATTTCAACTCTATACTAGCAAACCGGATAATTGAAGTTTGTGCAGCATTTGTTTATTTAAAACCTATTTTTCAACATCATAGGTGGTCAGAATACATTCGTTGCGGAGTTTGGTTTTAGCTTTAGAGAGATGTTAATATTCAGTTCGACTTTCAGTATTTCATAGGCCGTCCAGATCAGTTTCGTGCTATTTCCAGATTTTGTTTCTTATGGTGATACTTCCTGACTGTCCCTATATATATATATATATATATATATATATATATATATATATATATATATATATATATATATGTTAATTTTTAGTGCAACGTTCAATTTTGTGAATGCCTCTTCTTAGAAAAGTCCTAGACTAATATGAAAAGCTTGGGTGCGGTAATATCTCTCTGCATAACGTATCTATTTATTGTCGTTTCGTTGAGTCTTTCTTGAAGCATTGCTATTTGTTGTATTCATTTGATCCTCTTTGTATAATTAAATCAGGTATCCAGCTATGAATTTGTAGGTTTTAAGATATGGACCAAACCAAAATGTTTAACTTTTGTTTTCCTGTGACGTAGGAAGACTTCTGTTATTTTTTAACGATTGAAAATTTGAGGTTATCTAAATTTTCGGGAGCTTCAAAAACGCAGTGCTTCTAGAAAACTGATAATTTCAACTCTATACTAGCAAACCGGATAATTGCATTATCAGTTAAATTAGCCCTTATAAAGTCTTTAATATTATGAAAGTTCGTTATATGTGAAATTCGATTTTTTTATACTACTGATAAGTACTTTAGGATATAATAATTTTATGTTGCCAGAAAATTTGATTCCCAAATCACCCATGTTGCCAACCATTATACCTGTTCCTATGTTATTTTTGGTTACTTCTTCCAAATGCTTCTTTTCCTCTTCAAATTTCTTCTTTACGTGAGTTGTCACCTGTAATATGTAGTTCCTTAATTTCTCTTCAATGATAGTGTGATGGTATCATACTCATAAAAGGTGCGTTTGCATTTCATATCAATGCTGTCCATCTTTTATTCCTGTTTTTCAATATCTTGGTAAATGTTCTGAATATTCTTATCAATATTTTCATTAACACTCTCAATTGCAGATACTCTTTCTGTTTTCTCAATTTCTATTAAATTAGTCATTTCATTGTTATTATGAACTATTTTTTCATGAATTGCCTCCACAAACGTGGTCATGTGTTGAGAGATTTTAAGATATATCTCTTGAATTCACTGTTCTACCTTTTCTTCTAGTCTTTTCTGACCTTGTTTTATATATAGCAATTCTTTTTGTCCTTTACTTATATCTCCTTTTAGCTCTTGCTCTCTCATCACCATCTTCTTTTCCAGGTCTAAATGTCCTTGTTCAATATCTCTTTTGAGTTCCTGATGACTTCTCTCCATATCTCCTTTGAGTTCCTGATGACTTCTCTCCATTTCTCCTTTGAGTTCCTGATAACTCTTTAATAAGTCTTGTGTATCTTTCTTCAGGTCTTTTTTCATGTTCATAAGAAATTGCATTAAAGACGTATTTACATTTTCTGACGCAATCTCTTCTTTTATACATTGTCTTTCTGTCTCTTTTTTTATTTCTTGTGGAATTTGTTGTTCTTGATTATCCATTTCTATTTCTATTGAGGGTGTGGAAGTACTTTCCATTCCCTCATCAGTCTCAGATTTTGTCACACCAATATCAATATTTATTTGCTTACCTGACCTAAGTGTAATATTTTTATCTGCCATAGATATATATATATATATATATATATATATATATATATATATATATATATATATATATATATATATATATATATATATATATATAAATTTCCTGTTTAAACAAAAATATCAATATCTTGTTTTATTAAAATATAACCTTTCCCTCTATCATACAAATTTTTCAATACAATTTTCACCACCCTGATTTCCTAAATTTCAAAGAAATTAGTTTCTTATTTTTTAAACAAATTTGTACCCCACGTTAGTTTTTTATTTTTTAAACATTTTTTCGCTCCACGTTGGTTTCTTATTTTTTAACAATTTTGTGCCCCATATTACTAACCTTTTTTATCAAATTTGTGCCCCACGTTGGGCGCCAATTGTGATTCAGGTTGTTAAAAGTCAATGGCATGGTAGATAAAAGTAACTAATAAGTAATATTGATCAAAAATAGTGTTGGATGAAAGATAAAAGTTTTGACAATTAAATTCCATCCAGGAATAATTAATAATACTGTGCCATTTTTTTATTGTTAAATAAAATTTATAATTTGTGTTTTAATCATTCTGTGCATTGATTGTCTGATTGATATCTTATAAATCACTGAACTCGCCTACATCTATATAGAAAATTTGAAAATTGAAAATACTTCAAATTAGTAAAAAATAGTAATAATTTTTTATAATTATTTTTTACCTGGCGTTCAACAAATAAAAATTAATATTTAGGTGGTTTAAAGTGTATAAATATATTTTTTTTTGAAAAAAATTTAGTCATTTTTGCTAAAAATTTGATTTATTCAAAAGGCAATGAGCAAATTAAATGAATTTACCATGAATATACAAATGAAAGTTATATTTCTAACAAAATTTCCATTACTTCATTGCCGATCATTGTCGAAATTTCAGTATGTCATTTCAATTCTAATCAATCAAATTTTATTCCCGTTACACTATACAATTAAAGAAATTATAATTCCCAACTATTGATAATAAATTTGTGTCAAGGCAATGATCACTAATTTATGATAACAAAAAATAAAAATTAAATATTTCTGTTGGATAATAAATTGAAGTTGTTACTTATCAAAATAAAAAGTTTGGTTGAGAATGAAAAACTGATTATTTTCCACAAAGCATTCCCGTACAAATACATTAATAAATATACTATAAAAGTAAAGGAACTTGATTTGAAAAAGGACAAATCCATTACGATTGATACTTACTTGAAATTATACTACACATGTACCAGACAGTACAGTGTGGAACGAGTCTGAATATAGAATTTCTTTTTTTTTACCCATTACTGTAGCAGTTCTACTAAACATTCTTCAATAAGCACACTATCATAAATGAATAAGAGACCTGAGGTTGTTAGATTTCGACACATTTCGAATAAATATTAAAAAGAAACTCTTTTTCTTAGCCGTTTTCTACTCTTTGACTGTAGGCCTCTCTCATGCTTCCTCTTATTTACATCTTTTGTGCCTTTTGATACGAGTTCAGTCCAGCTATCCTCTAGTCTAAGTTTTTCTATATTGCGTCTCAATCCCCATGGCTGTCATCTTTTCACCTTGTTGTTCCAGTACTTGTTGTGATCTTGGAGCATGTCCTGCTCAATTCTATTTAAGTGCACAGACTCTTGTTGCTCTGTTTGATATTTGGGTTTTACTTCTTGTTCACTCGTTGATTTTTTGGTTTCTTAGGCCCAGTAGCTTTCTTTCGATCGCTCTTTAACGGACTTTAAGTTTGTGCAGCATTTGTTTATTTAAAAAAAAGAATAAGATGACCCTGTTTAATGGTCAAATAGCCAATCTCTGACGTAGGGGAAACGTTGGCGTGGGGTTCTGGCTAGGTTATATGATTGTGCGATGGGTTGGTTGGTTGAATGTGTAGCACAATCCATGTATTTAGATATACTTTCGCGAATAAAAGTGCTAAATGTATCGCAACTGAGATCACGGTGAATTATCGTGTTCCAAACAAAGTATGGAGCTCCACAGATCATACGTAAGACCTTGTTCTGAAAGTTCTCTATCAGCCTAAATCGAGACCTTCCCGTGGTGATACAAGTCGGAGCACCAAAGGACAAGATTGAACGTATAAACAGCTTATAATTGGTAAGCTTGTACCTCAAACTATGACGTTTTGGCCTTTCACAGAATATAAATTGTTTGAAGCAACCAGTTCAGTCTTCGATCGAAAACTAGCCCCAAGTATTTAGCATTGTCCCGTCAGGGAATGCGAGCATTAGAGATGGTCAGCCGATTGTTCGATTTGTGAAACGTGATTTAGAAATTTTCCAATAGGCCATCCATCTCTCCAGTTTGTTGATGTGGCGCTGTAGCCCCAATACTATACAATGCAATAAACCTGAAGAGGTCGCAACGCAGTATCATCAGCAAAAAGAAATAATTTACTGAAGTTATCAGTAGGAATGTCAGCTGTGTATAAATTAAACAGGGTTAGCGACAGAGGTGAGCCCTGCGGCACTCCTGCCCTGATATATTTAATTTCTAACATTGCACCATCCGACGATACTACGAATATTCTCCCTTCAAGAAAACTTGAGATTAGTCTTACTATGTAACTTGGAGTTCCCAATCTTATCATTTTTACAACTAGCTCATTGTCTCATAACTTATCAAAGACCTTGCTAATGTCGAGGAAAATCGCACCCGTGTGGAATCTCCGGTTCAATCCCTGGGTTATCATTGACGCCAGTCTGGTGGTCTGCTGGACGCTGCTATGACTGCTCCTGAAGCCAAACTGCTCCGGAGGCAGAATTTTCCTCTCTGTTATAAAATCAGTGATGCAGTTTAGTATTGCGCGCTCTATTATTTTCCCCAGATGAGAAAGTAGGCTAATAGGCATATAACTGTCAATATTGGTGGCCCTTACGCCTTTCTTTTTAATTAGAATTACATTGACCACCTTCCAATCTGTGGGAAAATGCCCTGATTAAATAACGGCGTTAGCTATGTTAGTGATAGCCGAAAGGGTTCTGTCCGGAACGCGCCTCAAGGCCGCCTTCGGCAGACCATCCAGACCCATTGCATGGCAACTCATTAAATTAATTGCCAGCGAGGCCTTAAATCATTTCTCTGAACGGCGCTGGCGATCTGTCGTTCAGTCACTTCCGCGATCCCACTACATCGGCGAATGACGGCGTGGGGAATCGCTCACACAGTAATGCGGTATATGATACGGAATTACCATATACGGACGCTCCGAAAAATATCGAAAAATCTGATTTCCCGGCACGACGCTATAAAACTAATTAGAGAACGGTAATAAGAAAGCTTCAAATAATCTTTTCCCGCACGAATTACATTAATATAGAATGATTACATTCCGGTAAACATACTAATGCCCCAAGAAAATCAGTAATTTTCAATATTTTACGTTTATTATTTAGAATTAAAATTTTTAAGCATTTTAATCTTCTGCAATATTGAGAACATAATACAGAGAATATATATGTGATTCAATTATATGATTAAAAACTCTAAAATAAATTGCTTTTAAAATATTTAACATCTTAGTCTTTCCAAAAGTCCTTGGAAAAAAAAATAACCTGTGAAAACGAAAGATAAAACCTAAGTTATTAGCACGTTTTGCTTTTATTTTATTATGAATGAATCAATGTTAATTGCTAGCAGTATTTTGTGTTATTGAAGTTGTAGAATATATGTTTACCTTGGTATTTATCCACTCTGAAAGTTTGGTTCTTTTATACTATACTAAAACATAAATTTTGCATTTTTCAGACTACCTTAGGATATGGTTATGCTTATTATATCATAACTATGCTTGGTATCACTAATCTGGTTCTTGTATGGTGCTGGTTTGCCACAGAAATGACAGCAAAGGTAATTCAGATTGTATATAAATTTGATACTAAGGTATATTTTATACTATGTATCTAATATTTTGCAAAAAAATTTCTCGCATACTAAAATTATTTTTGACTGATACCCAGTACATTTTATACTTTTTTTCTTCCTTTCACAATTTTTTCCTGTCATATCGGCGATCATAAAAAAAGACATAATTATTATGAGTTTTGTTACATGTTATTTGTAGTTAAATTTAACTTTAGCATAGGTTTTTGATACAGAAAATTTAACGAAAATATAAGTTATTTATTCAAACCGATTTAATTATTTCGGAAGAAAATGATAAGATTTGACTTTTTAATTCTTAGTTTGTTTTATTTTATGTGTAACTTGTAATGCGTAGCTTAATCTGAAGTCATATATATATATATATATATATATATATATATATATATATATATATATATGTATATATATATATATATATATATATATAGGTCATTTATCATCCTGATCAAAAAACATTTTTAGTGGAATAAACTCAAAATACCGGGTAATATCCGTTTTCAATTGTCCCCGCACTTTTGACTTGATTGGTATGAACCATAGGGTGTTTTTTAAGATGCGCAAAACCACGTATTGAAATCTAGCTATCACCTCCAGATATGATTCACTGTTGTTCCTCTAAACTGCATTTCGTTATCACATATAGGCTTGAAGGAAACTATTTAAATTAATACTTTATTACTTAACATCAGTTTTGTCTGATGGCCTATAAGCCAGTAATATTGTAATGGAACAAATATTAATTATTTTTCATTCTTCGATGTCAACTATATTCTGTTAAAATAAATAATTAAATAATCACTCTGTGAATAGATATCCCGTGGGAATAGGGTAGTTATATTTTTTTAGCACTATCCACGAAAGTCTAAAGGAAAAATAAATCAGTTATCGAGCTTAACTTGTATGATCTTTGTCGTTTACATGTTTTCTTAAAAAAATACATAAAGTCAGTTAATTTATGAAGACCTAAAAGACCCTCTCTTAGAATTGCCTATAAATCTGTCCAAGTAAGCCTGCCCTGGTTAAGTAAATAAAACCAGACGTGATAAGGGTAGTTTTTAACATATGGTATATGAAATACCGTTAAAATGTATTAAAATATTGAACGATTTTCCCATTATTAGGAAACAAAAGAATAATCAAATAAACTCATTATACTGTAATATAACGTTTGACCTGTGTAAGGGATCTAATATGGCGACTGTTTTTCCTGATTGCAAGAAAGAACGAATTAAATACCAGCAATATGAATAAAAGGGCACTCAGGTTTTTTCACAGACGTTATATTATTTTATTCCTTTAGTTATAGAGAGAAATAGAATAGTTTTATTAATTGTGTTTATATAAAAATTAAGCTTAAGATGGTCACAGGTCAATTCGTGAATCAAGCATCCGGTATAGAATAGCTAACGCCCTCAGCATGTAACGATCGAAACCTTCGAACTTTAAGGGAAAGAAATTGACGTTTACCGGGTTCCATCTTGTAATTTGGGTACAAACGGGAAACAAAGGGAGAGGGTGTAAGATTCGAAGACACTCTTTTAAGGAATAGTAAATTGCAGTCACAATTTGAATGTCGGTTAGAATGGTATCGTAGTACCAGTGCCGTAGAATAATTGCATCACGGGTATAATCGTCGGGAAAGAAGGTTATCTTTGTTTGATTTTTTTTGATTTAATTCAGGAAATTGAGGGATTATCGTGTGTTATTTTAGTGGGGCATTTCGCGATTTTCATACGGTTTGATTAAGTAATATAAATAGCTGTATTTTCGCGTTTTATTTATTTTTTTTTTGTTTAATATTTTATTAAGCTATTTATACGTGTTTTTTTCAAAATTGGGTTTTAAGTTTTTGGTTAAATAACGGCCGAGAAGAGTAATTATGTTAGTCTTTATAATTGTTATTAGTTTTAAGTTTCTCATTGTAAATAGTTCGTTTTTCTATTTATTTTTGTTAAATAGATATGTGTTTTGAGAAACTTTTTTATTCTATTTAATTAAAACGTTCACGTGAATTAACTTGCGGGCGCGCTGTTGCGAGACCTACAAAACAAGAGATGTCTTCTGACCAACTAATTAGCAGCCTTTCCTGAGTCCTGAAGATCTGAGTCATGGTTGTGGTAAGCTTTAATAACCGTAGATGTTTGGTACTAAAGCTGCAAGAGAGAAGTTGAACGACCAGACTTCCAGAGTCTTTATTACTATGAAATTCAATTATAGGTTATTAAAATAGTTACGTATTAGTATGGGGCAGAAAATGATTATAGATGAAAGGGTTAACGCTACCACAATATATCATTGGAAAGAGTCTATGATCAAATGCTGTCACATAATTTACTAAATTTAGTTCCAAGTTTTCTCTGATTATTTAAGATATATATTTTAAATATGAGTCCTTTATCCATATATTTACCCAAATATTTTGCAATATCTAATTTTTGTAGTATTTACTCATTTAGTATTATGTTTACCGTGTGTTTTAAAAAATGCTACCTGTACTGATTTTAGTCTAATGATTTTTATTTTCCTATAATTATGAGCAAATGCAGATTTTGTTACGGTGTTGTTGTTTGTAATCGGCAGCAATAATGGGATTATAATACCATTATCGCTTTATTATCTGCGAATAATGTTTAATATTGTGTTCCTTCATAAGAGTTTAAAAAGTTTTGTTGTAGAATTTTTTGCCTTGATCACTTGATCAAATTGATTGGTGTGTAGCAGCTTCTGTATTAATATCCTTTATGATATTTGTCCCTTTTATCTCATTTTCGTTTTTACGAAGCCTGGTGAAGATGTGTTTAGAATAACAATTTTTGCACACAAGAAATAACGATTATCGTTGTCCTCAATAGAATAGTGCTGTATTTTGGCTAAATCTATTTGCTACAAACCTTGATATTCTTTAGTGGTGGTGTAACTTCTTGAGAAATTATTCCTTGCCACCTTATAAGATCTATTCTGATCCACTCTTTATATAGAGAAGTTTTGAGATCGATTCATAAATTTTTTCTAATTTTAATTACCTGTTATCTGTTTAAATTGTTTCTTACCATATTTGTGACTTCCACTATTCGAAAGGATATTAATACTGTGTACCTATTATCTTGGAGATAATACATTCTGACACTTAGAGCACATTTCTTCAAATTTATGAGAAGTAGCGACTGGTGGAACATGTTCATAGCGTTAACTCATTTAATTTTGCTTAAATATAGTAATTAAACAGAGAGAGAGAGAGAGATATTTATTACTGACTAATACAATGAAAGCCGAACAACGTTTTGAAAAAAAAAAAACGATCAAAATGATCGGATCCGATCCGAAGAAATCAAACAACTATTATTGATTTATTCCACTGGGACACATACAGCAAAAAACAACAGAAAGCAGTGTGCTACGAGAACTTCGGAGATTTACTCCCACCTATAGAATTGGTGTGCGGCAACTTCAACGCTAAAATTGGAATAAAATCTGATCGATTTGAGTACGTTCTTGACAAATTTGGCAGTCCAGGTAGGAACGAAAGAGGTAAAGATCTACTAAATTACCTTTTGGAGAACAACCTATATCAAATGAACAGTTTCTTTTACAAAAAAACACAGAGGAGATGGACATTGAAGAGCCCAGATGGTAAAACCCGATTGATTACATAAAAAGCGACAAAATACACATAACCAAAGACGTGACAGTGCTAAACAGCTTTACAACTGGAAGCGATCATAGATTGGTCAGAGCTACAATAGAGCTAAACATCAGAAAGGAACGAAATAGAATGGTACAGAAAAGGAAAACAAGAAAGTGGACGCACTCTAGAAATGAACAAGAATTTCAGAAATACATAAATAACGCACTAAAAGAAATAACAACAAATGACCTAGATCACCTTAATGATTCGATAACCCTCACAATCGCAAAGACCCAAATGAGGTTTTGCACACAAACTGAAAGAGAAGAAAGAATTAGACCCATGACGAAACTTAAAATAGCAAATAGAAGAGTACTTTTAAGAGATGGTATACAAGCCAACAAGAAATAAACCGTGTGAACAAAGAAATAGAAAAGACATCAGAAAATATAAACATGAAAAAATAACGCGAACTATAGAGGAGAAAAAAAGTATGAAAGTACTTCGACGAAGGCTAAGACCAGGCAAAAAAGACATAATAAAATGAAAGGACAAGAGTGGGCAAATAAAAGCTAACAGAGAAGAAATGTTAAATATCGGTGAAGAATTCTATGAGATATTGTACAAAAATCAATTAATACTTGAACCCGATGAACACGAAACACTAAGAATCACAAATCAGGGCTCCGAATATATGCCATAAATCTCAATTGAAGAATTTAACTACACCTTTTAAGGATAACTAGCAGGATCGCCATGTAATAAATTATGTCTTCTATAGGTTCGTTTGAGGAATTAAAAACATATTGCTACGTTAATGTCTAGTTTATTACTCTGCTTTCGATAGTAGTTTCTGTTACATCGTTTGCAATTTGTGTAGATGTTGAAATATTACAAACTATGCATAAACTAGGAGCAATGAATGTTATTAATCAGCACTACGATTATTCTACAGGGTGTACTTGTAGCAAATTACAATAATTAACGATGCACACGTCCTTTCTCAAGGTCAAGTGCACATCAATATACATACAGACTATCACAATCAATGTCAAAATCACTTGGATTTAGTCAGAGTCAAGATCAGGGGTGGAGAAAATTAAAAAAGGGTATAGCCCACTACTTCCCTTAAACTGAACTTATGACATAAAACAGGCCACAATTGTCCTATGTTCAAGTCTGACGTTATATATTTTAACTTTCTGATTATATAATTGGGAATAGAGATATTTGTACTTCGAATTCTAGATACAATTATGTAAATAGTTTACTTTTCCAACCACATAGATGTCAGTAACATCGATTTAGCGTCAAAGTTTTTTCAAATTCTGTAAAACGAAATTATTGAACAAAAGAAAAGTGAACAAGATGTTCGAATGGTATAAGTTATCATATTAATTTTTTTGGTTTTACGATTTCTATGATCGATATTAATTTAAGGATAATTGTACTGCCATAATACAAATCATTCCATTTTATTACTTAAAATTATAAAGTATACCAAAGAAAATCCTTTTTTTGCTAAATTTTGTTGTAATATCCTTTACTTTTTTTTATAACCGGCACACTAAAAAAATAGAATGTTGAATAAATCAACTAAATATATAAAAACTGTCTTAGAACTTATTTTGCTTTTGCAGACTAATATTAACAAGAGGATATTATTTTTTATTTATTCTATTCCCAACTTGATCTATCGATATGTTAAAGATAGGTGAAAATCCCACTAGGCTTGATTTTGTAAACTAAACAAGAGAATTCGATATTTTTTTAACGTTCGTTCCACTAATTTTAAAATTACCTATAATCGTTAGAGCTATTTTTGAGATATATGTTGTTAAGTGACAGCTAAAAGGAATTCAACTTCAAACTATAGCCAAAAAAGCCGTGTTTTGATCATTTAATTGGAAATATCTCGACAGGCCAGATTCGATCCTATGAAAAAAATTGCTTTAAAAATATCTTTACCTTTCTAAACACCTGAATCCTATAGATCTGTGTAATTAGTGAGGAATAGCGTTGTAAAAAAAGATTGGAAAAAAATAAGAAACAATAATACATAACCAGTATCTGTCATTAAAACTTAAATTTATTTGTATATCTAAGCAACAAGTGAAGGTAGATATTCGATTTTTTATATATTTTAGGGCGAAACTGTTCCTAACGCAGCTTTTAACTCCAGCTGGATAGAAGGAAGTAATCAGTTTAAAAAAGATTTGATGTTTTTTATTTGCATAACTCAACAACCATTGAAATTCAAAG
The DNA here is from genome assembly GCA_034092305.1 of Diaprepes abbreviatus. Classification (NCBI taxonomy): domain Eukaryota; kingdom Metazoa; phylum Arthropoda; class Insecta; order Coleoptera; family Curculionidae; genus Diaprepes; species Diaprepes abbreviatus. The sequence continues at coordinate 13,824,146 of JASJET010000002.1, read as the reverse complement.
CCGTTCTTTTTGATGTATCCACGGCAATTTATCTGGCAGTAAGTATATGCAAAAATATACCATGCACTTTAATTATTTAGTTTCAAATATTTGTAAGCACATTGTGACAAATTTTTTAAGGTTTTTGAAGTAAGCAGATTTTACCAACAATATTATTACACTGGTATATATTATTATGATTTCAAGCCAAACGGTTTCGCACTCCCTTCAGGAAATATTTACTGATAACAGGTATACAAAGATACCAATATATCAAGCTCTGTGGGAACCCTTTCCATGTTATCGGGTTCTAGGTGACGTGGTCTGCTGTATTTCCTACAAACTTTCGGACGCTTCGCGCGATTACAAGGAGAACTGCTTTCTGAATCTTAATAGTCTGCAGGAGGATTTTTAGTATCACTGCAATTGTTGATACATTTGTGGGAATCCTTTGGTCGCTGTTTATTGCCTATTGTCTTTCGATTTACACCTCAAGATCTCTATATTTGACGATCTTCTCGTTGTACTTTGGCCTTAGGTTGTTGTTGTTAAGTACGGCAATGTCGAGTAATGTAGATTGCTTAGAAATTTTATCTGTTAGTATAATATCTTGTCTATTATGAGCAACTGTCTGATCCGTCAGAGCCGTTCGGTTCCAATATAACTTGAACTGGTTGTTCTCAAGAATAGGCTCCGGATTGATTGTATTTGTAAAGCAATTTTCCTACCTGCAATAGGTTTAACTTATCTGCGAACTCTTGGAGTATCTTAGCGTCTGAGTCGTGTCTTTCCTTATACTCGGTTGCGGCAAATGCTTGGCATGATAACCAATGTCCTTTTGCTTCAGCTGGAGCGGCGTTGAATCGTCTGCCCCGCATATTGCTCGATGTAGTGTAGAAGAGTTCGCTAACCTGTGAAAATATGAACGTTAGTTTATTATTTGTTGCTCGAACTGTTTACCAATATCCATCAATCCTCTTTCTCCTTGATATCTTGGAAGCATTGTACGTTCAATAGCACTCCGAGGATGATGTTTTTGTCCATTCGTTAGGAGTGTTCTTACTTTTCTTTGCAGGTTTTGGATGTCCGTCCTGCTCCATTTCACAATTCAATCTACCAGTAGTTATTATATATTATTATACTGGTATATATACAGTTTATACAAATTTTTACTCTCATACAGCAATACTATACAATCACATTTGAGTAATGTTGGACCTAGGTGTTGAAGTACTTGTATTCGCATATAAAATTTTTATATGCCAAAACTCTCAAAGTGGTCAACGAAAATGTGGCGTCATCTCGTTTTAGCTAAGTAAAGTTTTTGTTTTCGTACTTATTGGATTTTTATTAAATAATTATTGCGATGTAACTAAAAACATACTGAAAAATTATTTACAGACAGATTCACTACAAAATTGTAACTTGTAAGTCGTTTGCATATGAAGCCAGTACAGTGGGGCAGGTCTGCAAAGTTATCGGCCCTACCGTTTTATCGGTAGATCTACCGTTTTTCAATGAGTACACTGGTATTTATTTAAAAGTCCAAAAAAGGCTGTCTTGAGCGAGCAGGGCAGAGTTCAAAGCTAGAGGTGGCATCAGTTAGAAAAGTGCCGAGCTAGCCCCTATGCCGTAGAGTAGGGGTGGGTTTTGTTTTATAGGCGCCACCGAGTTTTGGCCGGGTAAACTCGGAAACCCCCCTCCATGCTGTTGCTCGGGCCTAGCGTTCAACCCAGCTCTTTATCTTGTTGCACGAAATATTAAAAGTATAAAATGATTAAATTAAATGTCGACAAAAATTTGCAAGACAAATGAAAACTCAAAGATGTTTAAAAGAGAAATGTTTTATATTACTTCTATTCTTATTCTAATAATAGAGAAGTCCTTTAGGGAAGATCTAAGTTGTTCAGGTTAGAATCTGGAATTCTTCTAGCCCAAGTGTGGACCTGGGTTCTCTTATACCCAAGAGGGTGGATTGCTGGTTGTTTCCCTACAGAGAGGGTGGACCCTAATTTAAATAAAATAAAAAAAGACAATAGCAATGCCCAATCATCTTAATAATTCTAGAGTAAATGACTAAAACTTAACAGAAAAAAAAATTATTACCTCCAAATTGTCAAGAAATTACATTAAAAATTTTAAAAACATTAAGGGAAACTACAGATTAATAGGAAAGAAAATATTCACTTAAATCGCAAAATTAAACAATCATTTAGAGTAGTCGCTTGCGCTAACTATTGAGTTTGACTAGGAGTAATTATGTGTTAAAAATTGTACAAGTGAAATTTCCGGCATGACTCCAGATTTACAAAAAAAAATCAAGCAGTGATCGGACACAGGTTCATTACAATAAAAAACTACTTATGCATATATAAAAAAAAATATTAATCAATTCATAATCAGATTTACCAGAAATATTAACCTACAATATTCAGGGACTGAGATCAGTGAATGCTTAGTTCTTTCACATTAAAAAAAATTGCTTAGACTGGCTAAAATATATTAATTAAAAGGCAACCAATGGAAAAAAAGGAATACTCAAAGTAAAATCGCAATTTTATCAGATCAAATGTGAAAAGCCATGATCTGCAATTTAACACTGACTTTTAAATTAAATTTTCACAGCAACAATAATGGATAAAAACAAGATATTCCAGATAAAATCACAAAATATCAGACTATTAAGTTAAAAGTCAGGATGTACTAGTACCTAAATACTGTAGTCAATACACAAAAAAAAACATTTTACTGGAGTCAACTGTAAGTTACAAGGCTATATCACGATGCAAAAGAACTTTAAAACTGCCAATCATAAACTCAAAATGGGGCTCAAAGAAAACATACAGACAAGATATTGAAATATTACTAATGTCAAATAAATTTGTCCAAAAAATATGGATATCGTGATACGTCTAGGAGGCGAAAATAAAGCAAAACTTAGTACAAATTACAAATGATGATAAAAATTACACTCAAAATCAACTGTTACTGATGACAAATTATAAAATTTAGGTACTGCAAATATTGAAAAATCCAAAAACCGTAAAAAATTGCTGATCTAAATTTTACAAAAATATAGAATCGGCCCTAAAACCCCAAAATACAACCTAATAAGACTACACGTGGTTAATTTAAGGTCTAAAAGAGACTTAAGAGTAACATACTAAAATTGGTTTAAAAATAGAATAAATTGTACTCGTAATAATCAATTTTGAGCTGAAATCTTTTAATATTTAAGAAACTAAGCAGGCTGGTTTTAGCACTAAATAGTTTAAAATTCGTTACCCGATTTTCTGGGGTCAGACTGATTCCTAGTAATAATGCCAAGGGGCCGACAAAATCCCTGTTTCCAGATGGCGGCAATAAATCGGGATGGAAATTTCTCGACTATTGCGATACTTCACAGGAAAAAGTAGGATAGACAGATAAATTCTCGTCATTTTATACGAAGCCCGAAAACTGCACTGTATGAGCTTCTTTTTCCCTCAACATAGGGCGCTAGACAAGAGGGACCTTAAACAAATAGCAATTCGAGAAAAGAATGACAGCTCAAAAGAGTGGGCTTAAATGGCATTGTTAACTAATAAGTCGTTGACATTTCCGACTCAAAATCAAATAGGACTTCATTGTTTATCCCTAAAACCAGAAATTAGAATTTTTCCTCAGTCATTAACAACACGGTATTCGTTACTCATCCAAATTTTCTCCCAAAAATTATCACAGAATTAGCAACCCAACAAAGAACCGCTTAAAAGAATGCAAATTGCCTAAACGTCAGGTGAAAAGGTCACATAACCCCAACAAAAGGTAAACAAAACCCTTGAAAATACTTCAAGTAAAAATCCGGAAAAATGTAACTAAAGTAAATAAATGTAATCATTTCAATTGAAGTAATCGGCACGAAAAAATGATATCTCATAAAAAAAAGGTATATATCAATATCCCATTTAACAACCTAAACAGTGGCGTAGAGTCGCCGACTTAAAAATTCAAGTTAGGAAAGGATTTTAATTAGGGCTGCATTTCGTATAGGCAAATTAATGAAAAATAGAACAAAGAAGAACAAAACCCTTGAAAATACTTCAAGTAAAAATCCGGAAAAATGTAACTAAAGTAAATAAATGTAATCATTTCAATTGAAGTAATTGGCACGAAAAAATGATATCTCATAAAAAAAAGGTATATATCAATATCCCATTTAACAACCTAAACAATGACGTAGAGTCGACGACTTAAAAATTCAAGTTAGGAAAGGATTTTAATTAGGGCTGCATTTCGTATAGGCAAATTAGTGAAAGATAAAGAAAATAATTAAGTTGGGAAGAAACTTTGCAGGTGAATGAAGTTTGGAAGGGCTCGAAAAGCAATAGGTCCCAAAACTGCAACGAATTTTAGGTTGTTATACGAAGGAAAAATGAGAATTGCTTAATAACAATGATATAGTGCTGCCCAAAACGTGAATATTAGCAAAAAGAAGGTAAAATTGACCAAATTAACCATAGTAAATATAAGATGAAATTTTAACCGTTACAGTTTGGTTCAAAATTTATTACATATTAATTAACCTTATTATTATTGCATAATATTATCATTATATTAATTATAAAGCTCCACGAATTTTCTTCATTTCACTAAGTGGGGCTACGCAGCACTCGTAAGTGCACTGTTATTCTTTCCTTGTTTACCAATGCATGAAGAAAAGAACGTTACTGTCTTGAAAATTAGTCTGCCATTCTATCTATGGCATATATCAATAAGAGTAGCCAATATTCTTTTTAACTACGTTAGGAAGGAATTGATAAAGGAGTCGACGTATCATTATGCGAGCCAGTAAAATGGGTGATAAAATATTAATATTCCGGCAAAGTTACATCAAAGTTGTCACATAACCACCAGAACTTGAAGACGAAAAGAAGTTTACAAGTAAGCATAATGATGTTTTTGAAGCCAATGGAGGCAATATCGGTAGGATGAACATCATCAAGCATGAAATAAATACTAGGAGTACAAAACTAGAACACCAGCTACCCAGAAGACTTGCTATAGCCAAAGGTCAGGAAGAGGAGTTATTTATAAAGAAAATGCTACATGAAGGAATTATAGAATAATCGTCCAGTCCTTGATCATCTCCTGTTGTACTGGTAGTCAAAAAGGATGTTACCGCTAGATTTTGTGTTGACTGGAGGAAGCTTATTGATGTCAATAAGAAAGACACCCACTACCTAAAATGAAAGTGAATATTGGCATTTAAGCATCCAAGGTCTTACATGGAAAACAAGTCTAATCTACTTTGATAATGTCATGGTTATGGGAAAAATATTTAATGAAGACTTACAAAATCCATAGGAAATTTTGCAAGAATTGAAAATGTTAATCTTTGACTTAACCCCAAGAAGTGCTTACTGATTCAACAAAAATTTAAATTTCTTGAACAAGTGGTATAACCAAAGAAAATCCGCAGTGATGAAAGAAAAATTCAAACAATAAGAGATTGGTCCAGATCACGTGACAGTTATGAATTGAGAAGCTTTCTCGGGTTGTATACAAACTATAGAAGATTTGTGGAAGATGTATTTGTTGGTTTCATGACAAATTTGCGTGGTGCGCTCGCCTTCAATGAACCGGCAAAGTTCAAAGGAGGTTCGCTGCAGGTTCACGGCCGGCTTATCACGAGCGCGTCGCGCGCCTTTTATAAAATTCAGTATTTTTCCAAATCCTAAAGTACTTGATAAATAATATAATGATCCCTGCTTTCGTAAAACTAGAATTACCGAAAAATTTATCTAATAAAAAAATTAAATTTTTAAGCAATAAAATAATTTTTATTAAAGTAACACGAAAATTATTTTCAGAATGAAAGTTATGTATTTTTTACAAAGAAATTCTCTATGGAGTTTCTTGTAACAAAAAGTTTTATAATAATAAAGCTAATTAATATTTTGTACAGGGTGAGTCAACGATTGGATGAAGTAGGTTTGTGCCTTTTCTGTGAAATTAACAAAGAAACTATATTTATTGTTTGATACAGTTTATTTTTACGATTTTAAAAATATTTAGGACTCTACAGGGTGAGCCAAAAAACTAGGACAGCATAAAGCTGTATTTTTTTAAATAGAACACCCTATATACGAATCATATTTTCGATTTAGCTTATAATTTTAAATCTTTTTTATTAAGGGTTTACTATAACAAAACTTTATAGTTTCTGAGATAATTAAGTTTAAAGAAAAAAAGTCACATTTTCAAGCATCAATTCAATCCTAAATAACGTTTTCAATTTTGTGACAAATATATTCAAATTTGGAATTTAGCAAGGCCAAGGACAAGTTAATATAATTTTTACCTAATATTTGCAATAAAAGCTACAGGCTCAAATTTGAACAAGTTTATATGAATAAATATCTTTTTTTTAAATGGTACACCCTGTATATTTTCATGTTATTTAATAGAGTAATAAAAACCCTAAAAGTTTTGTTCAATATGTCCTATATCTATTTACAATAGTTTTTGAGATATTTCAGTTTTTCTTATTTTCCATACTTTTTTACAGAAATAGTCTTCATTATCATAGTAGCCATGGCAAAAACAATGTAAAAGAACATTTTTCTGTATGTCAAATTTATAACTGCAATCGCTTCTTTTGGTTTTTATGTAGTGTAGTTTGGTTTTTTTTGCATTCATCTTATATTGTAAAATGAATTTTCCAAAGAATGAGTTAATAGATATGATTTATACAATAGGAGAGGCTCAAAAAAATTGCCTTCTTGCTCAAAGAATTTACAAAATGAAGTATCCTGATCGACGCCAGCCTAATACCCATACTTTTCAAAACTTAATGCAAAGATTTGATTCTTCTGGTACTGTTGATTATCCAAAACGTAAAGTGGTCAACAAACCAATAACTAATGAAGAAAAAGAACTACAAGTATTGTTAAATGTTCAGGAAAATCCTTATATTGGTAGCCGTCAGTTAGCAGCATTATGTGAAACATCACAATCCACCGCTAATCGTACTACCAAGAAATATAGGTATCATCCATATCACATGGAATTACACCAAGAATTGCATGGACAGGATTTTGAAAGTCGTGTAAACTTTTGTCGTACAATAAATGCGGAGATTCAATTAAATCCAAATTTATTATGCAAGGTAATCTTTAGTGATGAAGCTACTTTTAGAAGTAACGGTGCCGTAAATAGACGCAACATGCATTATTATGCCACAGAAAACCCATTTTGGATTAGAGAGGTGCAACATCAAAACCACTGGTCATTAAATGTTTGGTGTGGTATTCATCATAATCGAATTATTGGACTCTACTTTTTTAATGAACCACTAAATGGCCATAGTTACCTGAACTTTCCACAAGAAGCACGTTCCAGCACGATGGTGCGCCTCCGCATTACCATCGTGAAGTTCGTGCGTTTTTGGACCAACGATATCCGCAAAAATGGATTGGACGTGGGGGTTTCATTGAGTGGCCACCAAGGTCTTGCGACATCAACCCATTAGATTTCTTCCTATGGGGTTATATTAAAAATAAGGTGTACGTTAATCCACCAACAACAGTGGAAGATATGCGAAACAGGATTAGGGATACCTGTAGAACAATAACGCCACTAATTTTGTCCAGGGTCCGAGAAAATCTGCAAAAAAGACTGTGCATTGCACAAGAGGGTCGTTTATTCGAACACTTATTAAAAATAACTAATTAATCTCAGTATTTAATAGGTAATTTTTTTGTTTCAATTTAGTATAAAAGTAAATATGTATTTGCCTTGTCGTTATTGTTGTGTTAATTTTTTCACATTATGTTTAATTAAACTATTGCCGTTGTAATATAACGAATAATGTATTTCATCATATTTAACCACATTCTGTTTGTTTCTGTAGTTTCTTTTTATTATTTTACATGGCTACTATGATAATGAAGACTATTTCTGTAAAAAAGTATGGAAAATAAGAACAACGGAAATATCTCAAAAACTATTATAAATAGGTATAGGATATATTGAAAAAAACTTTTAGGGTTTTTATTACTCTATTAAATAACATGAAAATATACAATGTGTACCATTTTAAAAAAAAGATATTTATTCATTAATACTTGTTCAAATTTGAGCCGATGTGTTCAACACCCTGTAGCTTTTATTGCAAATATTAGATAAAAATTATGTTAACTTGTCCTTGGCCTTGCTAAATTTCAAATTTGAATATATTTGTCACAAAATTGAAAACGTTATTTAGGATTGAAAATGTGACTTTTTTTCTTTAAACTTAATTATCTCAGAAACTATAAAGTTTTGTTATAGTAAACCTTTAATAAAAAAGATTTAAAATTATAAGCTAAATCGAAAATATGGTTCGTATATAGGGTATTCTATTTAAAAAAATACAACTTTATGCTGTCCTAGTTTTTTGGCTCACCCTGTAGAGTCCTAAATATTTTTAAAATCTGCGTAAAAATAAACTGTATCAAACAATAAATATAGTTTCTTTGTTAATTTCACCGAAAAGGCACAAACCTACTTCATCCAATCGTTGACTCACCCTGTATATGTTATTGCACACGAAATTTTGTAGATCTCAAAAGCATACACATTTTGTTCCAAACGGTAATGTTTACTTTAGGTCTACTTTCAAGAATTAATTACATGTAGTAAATACATATTTATACATACATGATAAAACAATAAGACACTTTACCATTATAAAAATCTAAGAGAAATTAATTCCACATCTATTATTACTTTAACAGCAATCATTTTTTTCGATAACTTAAATCGTAATGAACCACTCATCTCTATTTTTTCATCCACATTTTTGTTTTGTAGAAATTTCATACACATTTAAAAAATTCATCTTTGAATATTCTGATAATATGACTTTTATCTTAAACAAGTAATAACATCTAGATAGTAAATGAAATATTCCCCTCAATGGAGCTTTAAATTTTAAAATAGTTTTAATTATACTATGCTAATCAGTTTTTTTTATTTCAGGTAATTAGGGCATCAATGTCCTACTATACATTTTTACATAATGTAAGCAACTCGTAGTGTGGAGAATATTATCGATACTGTCAAGTGTTTACGTTAGGGGTTATTAAAATTATATTAGAAAAACTGCACTAATATGAAACACACTTTTGCACAAAAATATTAAATATCCACCTCTAAAAAAATTTTAAATTTAAGAAAATACTATGTGCGTTAACTTATTTAATGGCAATTGTTTCGTTGTTAATAAATTTAGGAAACTTCTGGTACTTTTGAAGATATACAATGGAACGAAACCAAAGCTTTTCAGTTAATATGTCTTTGGCAAAAGGTATTAATGTATGTATTGTTATAATTATTTTAATTGTACCTAATTTTATTGACCAAAATATACTTGTGACGTCAAAAATTGAATAAAAATGTGTTGTGTGTTACTTCAATTGAAATGTATTTTGTATGATAAGTCTGACGTAAACTTTGAGCTGAAAATGGTTTTGAATATTATTCTATATTTATTTTGAACCTCATTCCCAAGAAAAAAAAAACGATTATACATATATATATATATATATATATATATATATATATATGTATATATATATATATATATATATATATATATATATATATATAAAGTGAAATACGAAGAGTAAATGCAAACTTCTCTCCATCATATCCTTTCTGTGTTAGAGGTTGCATAGTTAGAATAAATTGTTATAAAACGCTGGTTTTGGCGTTCTTCATTGTTTCTGAACAAAAGAGTTTTTGTAGATTTTAGGTTCATCCTCTGGCTATCAAAATCTGGTCAGTTTTCCCATTATTGACTGGAATTTTAATTGCAATTCTAACTAGCTTTCATATACCTTTGAATATACAGATTAACTATTATTTCGAAACAATGAAGTCTGTAAATGGTGTTTTTAGGAATATTAATGTCAAATTGTCGATATTTTCAAACAACTTTATAATTAGAAAGGTCAGAGATTGCCAGTTGATGAAGAACAAAAAAAAATTATTGTCAAATTAAAATTCTGTGAAACTGACAGGAAGAGATATGCCAAATTGTTATCTTAAAAATTTTACATTAGAAAATTCACAGACACCTGAAAATTAGTTATTTTCACTAAAAATATTTCCTAGTTGAAAGTAGCTCAATAAATATATTTGAGATTTTCTAGTATCACATCTACATCTAGACATAACCTGTACCTAACATATTAACTATATTAATATATTTTTGAAAGCATTCCTTAGCTCGTTATGAAAAAAGTGAAGCAACTTAATATATCTTACAAACAAAGCTGCAGTATTTAATTTTCCTGAAAAACACTTCATGAAATAATTCCTTTCGTTTATGTTAAAAATATACTAATAAGAAATCATTGAGATTTAAATAAAAATGAATTCTAGTTTCATTCTAAACAAAACTCGAAATAATACTTGCGATTATTCTAGTCAGGAAAACAAGCTGAAAAAATTAAGATATAGTCAGTGAATCTGTGCTACTTTAGTATTTTCCTTGTCTGTTACAATGTAACATCGAATCAAACTGAAAAAGAAAATATATTTAGTTTAAATATTATTTTACTAATTTGGAGTTCCTCAATAGGATAAAATTATAAAATTTTTATAAAAAAATTGAACCGACTTCTAAAAGTGCGCTAAAAAGTGAAAAATAACCATAAATTTTTATATGAAATTGAACTTTTTGAAGTCGGCGCCAAACTAATACCTGACAAGATGTGATTTGCATAAACAGATTAAAAATACTTTATTTGTATTTGCTTTCTTACCATAATTTGTATATATTAGTAGTTATTTATTTCTTGTACAAATAATTTGGCGCCGACTTCAAAACGTTCAATTTCATATAAAAATTTATGGTTATTTTTCACTTTTTAGCGCACTTTTAGAAGTCGGTTCAATTTTTTAATAAAAATTTTATTTTTCTATTTTTAGTTTTAGAATTCATTATGACATTCATAAATTATTTGAACTAAGTACTAGTCGAGATTAGTGTACCTCGCAATGACTCCAAACTGTCAAAAAAGTACCCATTTTATCCAAAGTTGTAAATCACCCTAAAATGAACCACTAAAAATTCTTTAGTTCTTAGATTTTTCCAAATACCAATCAAATTGGGTCAAAAGAATATTTAGTCTGTCATTGAAAATCCACTATCTTAAATTTCAAATTAATTTTAGGTTGGAAATATAGGCCCCAAAACCTTCCAAAAATCGATATTTAAAGAAAATAAATTAATTTTATATCCACCATATTGGATACGCTAGATTGAATTTTTTAAAATAATTTTAGATTCGTCATATGTGTGACCCCGAAAACTCTCCCGTACCAATTTTGGTGAAAATCGGACAAAATTGATTTTTTTTGTTTGCCATATTGAATCCGCCATATTGAATTTTTTAAAAATAATTTCTGATTCTTTATGTGAGGCTCCGAAAACTTCCCCATACCAATTTTGGAGAAAATCGGACAAAATTGATTTTTTCGTCCGCCATATTAGATCTGTTATATTGAATTTTTTAAAAATTATTTTAGATTTGTCAAATGCGACTCCGAAAACTCCCCCGTACCAATTTTGGAGAAAATCGGACAAAAAAATTTTTTTGGCGGCCATATTGGATCCGCCAAATTGAATCTTTTAAAAATTATTTTAGATTCGTCATATGCGACCCCCAAAAATCCCTCATACCAATTTTGGAGAAAATCGGACAAAATTGATTTTTTCGTCCGCCATATTGGATCCGCTATATTGAATTTTTTAAAAATAATATTAAATTCGTTATGTGGCACCTCAAAAACTCCCCCATACCAATTTTGGAGAAAATCGGACTAAATTAAATTTTTTTGTCCGCCATATTGGATCCGCCATTTTGAATTTTTGAAAAATAATTTCAGATTCGTTGGGTACAACCCCGAAAATTCCTCCATGCCAATTTTGGAGAAAATCGGACAAAATTAATTTTTTTGGCCGCCATATTGTAAGCGCCATCTTGGATTTTACTGCACCAATTTCATCTAAAAAAATATGGGACCACCGCAGCAACTTTCTTTACATAACATAAAAAATTTCATTCAAATCGGTGCAGCCGTTCCGGAGTAATCGGTGTACATACATAAAAAAAAAAAAAAAAAATACATAGTCGACGAATTGAGAACCTCCTTCTTTTAGAAGTCGGTTAAAAATGATTAGGGACTCTATTTAAAAAATGTAACCATATTTTTATATGTATGCATCAGTTCTTATACCTTATATTTCTGGTCCTTCATTTATTCTTAAGAGAAGATATTTTTTGAAGTGAAACCAGTTTATGTGGAAAAAAATTTTTGACAGTAGCGTATTTCACAATTGTTTTTATGATATTTTACTAATGTAAAAATATTTTTTCAACGAGAAAGTAAAGAAAATAATATCTGGCATTAAATAATGTTAAAATTACTTGTTATTTACTATCAAATCCGATCATACTGAATCAATATTGAGAGAATTGTTCGCGTCACACTTTGTCTCAAAAACTTAAACGTATAGTCAAAACTTAAAATGGAAAACAGCTTTCCCAGTCCCTCATTAGAACTTCGATTCCAAATAATCCGTCGGAATTCTATAACAAAAAGTACATTGCTCTGACTGATGTAAAATTACAAATTATACAGATGTTTAAAAAACAGCTGTGTGATCAGTCAAGTTGGATGTAAAAATCGAATCAAAAACTTATATAAATAGAGTATATCTAAAACAACAAATATAATTTAATTAATTGGTTCTAATTGGGAAGCAGATTATATAATAAAATTCTTATAAAAAATTGAACCGAAATATAAAATACTCTAATAATAACGGTATAACAATAATTTAAATTTTTTAAGTCAGCATCAAATTATTACTGGCAAAATGTGATTTACATAAAAAAATTGAGAAATACTTTATTTGTAATTGCCTTCTTCGGTGGCTTGTATGTATATCATTTTAGTAATTATTGGTTTCATTTACTAATAATGCCGTTCAACCGCATTTCTGTTGCATGGAATATTTTACATCATTCTGAGCTAATTTGTCACGCTGATTTCAAATATATTATCAGTTTTTTATATCAGCTTTAGTTTATGAATTATAAGGAGGGGTGGTTTTCTAGAAAAAATACTCTTACCGTACACAAACTCTTGAATGTTCTTTTATATGATTTTCTACTGTTTTTGGATGACGAAACGCTAATCTGAACACTCCAGCAACAATCGGCCATCATATGCCCATTACAGCAACACTAAATCTCCGAATATCTTGGTAAAATCATTCACCCCATTCTTCACTCATATCAACGAGATTTTCCTTAAAATGATCTAAACGGCTATGAAGAAAGTGTACTTTGATGCTCATGTTGCGTCCAAGTTACTCGAAGTGAAAAAAACATCTCTTCAACACTCTCAACATAATCATCTGTTACCTATGAAATTTAAGATAATCCAAACAAAAGAATCCCATGCGCGACATTGAACTGCGGAAATTAGGGTCGTTCACCAATTTGCGAATTTGTGGGCCTGCTTTAAGGTTTTATGAACTCAAATTCGGAAAGTTCCTTCTCTGTCTTTATTTATTGCTTTAACATATTGTTCCATCAGATCGAGTTTAATATGCAGAGGTGACAATATCATACGATTTCATTCCACAAGAGGTACGTTTATAACATTACGGCTACCTGGAACCAGTCCTTCCCTAGAAGGTATTTTTCCCCAATATTCAGATTTAGTTCTACTATCCAATAAACATATAAAACAAGAATATTTGGTATAGTCTCGTTGTTGTCCTAAAAAGAAATTAACCATTTTAAGATCAACGCTAAGTACCCATTTATGTTCGTCGTATTTTATCTTATTCAAGCCTAATGTTATTGTAAGGTATTTTTCCATAACTTTGATTGAATATGTCATCGGTAGGAAGCTTAGTTTATTTCCGTTATGCAATAGTACACACATATAACTGCATTTTGATGAGTCGATAAATAAACGCCATTCATTTGTATCATATTTCTGCAAGCCCATGTCTGTAATCAAACCAGAAATATCAGTACAGTACACAAAAAATCATCCTCGTCAGCGAAAAAAGGAAATTAGTCTTTTTCCTAAGTGCGATAATACAAGACTTTATTTATTTAGCAGTTGTCTCTCTTTCAACCGGGAACCTTATAATGCGGAAGAAGTTTTAGACAGTACATGGTCTCTAATTAAGCCCTTAAGCGCATTTTGATTGCATAATGTCGTTTCCAAGAAATATTCTGGCTCGGAATCGTCCTCGCTCACGCAGTTCAGCTCATGAAATTTATCAGAACTTTCTTTAGATGTAGATGGTACCGATAAAAATGCATCTTTTGAATTCTTAACAGGCTTAATAGCAAATGTTGATGTGGGGTAAATGATTTTGACGCAGTTTGTCTTATTGATACCTTTTATATTCACAACACAAAAATAAAAGTCATCGGGATGATTACCAGGTTCACGCCAAATTTCTAGAGATTAGAAGTTGAAAAAGGTTCTCTTCTTAGTGGCCTATAAACGTAATTCCTCAACACAGATTTTGTCAACAATATTGGGCACCCAACAATTGTTATGTATTTCCAATGGAAAACCAAAACATTCCAAATATGCTTGTTTCACAGAATTTGACACACCGAAGATATGATAGACGTTACAAATATTTATATAAAACGCGAGCGTAATAGATATAGATAATGAAAACAGAATCAATATGAAGGTAAGAACGAAGAAAGTAGCTGTATCTAAAAAACTCGAGCTGATACAATAGAACTGAACGTATATTCGAAATCAGTGACCACGAATTATTAAACACTCATTAAAATATATCATGCAACAAAGAAAAAGTTTGACTTTGTTGTGCTGTGTAATTTGGCACTGATTTAATATTCTTTGTATTGTTATTCTTCTCTTTTTAGTGTATTTTTGGTGGTTGGTTCAATTTTCTTAACAACAATTTTATTTTTTGATTTTTTGTTTTGAACTCGTTATGATATTCATAAATTATTTGAACTAATTGTAAGTCCTAAGCGAAATATGTGATTTACCTCAAAAGGGCTTTTCTACTACTTTGCAAGGAAATGTCTGAAGTAATAAAAAATTACAAGTGTAATTGTAGGCCCAATAAATAACATGTATTTATTAATTTTTATTCAAAATGTTTCCAAGGTCGTAAATAGTATCCATTTTATCTAAAGTTGAAAATTACAATAAATTGAACAACAGATAATTATTATATTCTGAAAATTCTTCAAATACCAGTCATTAATAAAACTGTATCAAACAAATATTTAGTGCCATAGTAATTCCGCTATCTTGAGTTTAAAGAAATTAATTTAAGATTCGTAATGTACACT
The DNA here is from genome assembly GCA_034092305.1 of Diaprepes abbreviatus. Taxonomy (NCBI): domain Eukaryota; kingdom Metazoa; phylum Arthropoda; class Insecta; order Coleoptera; family Curculionidae; genus Diaprepes; species Diaprepes abbreviatus. The sequence continues at coordinate 13,808,763 of JASJET010000002.1, read as the reverse complement.
CTAAGATTAATCCAATATCAATTTTGGATAAATCTCAAAAAAAGTATAATGTTTAGTTCCCCATATTGTATCTGCATATAAAATTGTAAAGAATTAACTTTATATTCGTAACCTATCACTCCGAAAACCCCTAATACTATTATTGAAAAAATGTGAATTACGTAAAATTTTCGTCTCTCAATATTGAACCCGCCCTTGTTCAAAAAAAAATAATTTTAATTCATAATCTAATCTTAATCTGCACACTCAAAATACCCCTAGTATTTTTGAACATAATCCGGAAATATGGAATTTTTAGACCACAATATTGCATCTGCCATATTGAATTTTTTAAAAATAACTTTAAATTCTACCCCTCAAAAACTCACTTATAATAATTTTAAATAAAATCGAGAGTTGTAAAATTTTAAAGACGCCATATTGGAACCGTCATATTGAATTCTTCAAAAATACTTTTAAATTCATGATTCACACTCCAGAAAAACCTCCAATACCAACTTTCGGTAAATTTGAGAGAGTGAAATATTCAATCCGCTATATTGGATCCGTCATTTTGAATTTAAAAAAAATTGATTCCTACATACTAATTTTGAAGAAAATCAAACAAAATTAATTTTTCGTCCTCCATATTATAAGCGCCATGCTGGACTTTACTAAACCAATTCCAATCAAAATGATATGAGACTACCGCAACACTTTCCTGAAAAACATGTCATTCAAATCAGTGCAATTGTTCCTGCGTAATCGATTTACATGCATAAAAAATACACGCCGGTAGAATTTAGAACTTTCTTCTTTTAGAAGTCGGTTAAAAATAAGTTTTATTAATACTTATTATATACTTAATATATTATATTAAAAAACTATTTTTAAATAATAGAACATAAATTTTAATTTTTTTCAATAGAAAATTTATATAGTTCTGATCTAAAAGTAACTATAAGGCACAATTCACAAATTGGGTAGTTATTATTAATTGTTCACATTACATTGATTATTGTATTTATCTTGAATAAAAAGGCCCTAACAAAATTTATTTTTGTTTTATTTCAAAAACAAATTACTAAGATGCATTAGACGATTTTTCTATTCAAGATTCATTTTAATTTATCTTCCGATGGAGTTTTCTATTTAAAATTTTTGCAATCCAATCTAAATATAATTAAAAATTTATAATACTGCTTTTTCCCCTGGTTTTCAAATATTTACTTGTTTCATATTCAAACCACATTGGTGAGTTACTTAACAATTATAGGTTAGGTTAATACTCTAACTGTTAAATTAAGAATTGTAGAGATGTCCTAAAGAAGAGAAAAATAAATTCTCGAAAGCTTGACAGAATCAAAGGTTTTTTTTCCTACCTACAAATTTAAATTGACTGCATCCCCAATAACCCTAGTTTGGAATATTATATATATATATATATATATATATATATATATATATATATATATATATATAAATGTATGGTAACTTCTTTGGATTAGGTTTCAAAAATTAATACTACTATTCTGAGCTTGACGTTTCGCCCAACGTAGTGGGCTTTTTCAAAAGTATAATCTAAAATAAAAACAAAATACAACTAACATGGTCACAAACGCACACTCACAAGACTTAGAATTAAACACTTAATTGGTACAATATTAATTAAAAATATCAATTGATAAAATAATGTGACATTAAAATCAAGAATTAAAATTAAAAATTACAAATTAATCCCAGATACGCACCTCAATTTACCTTGGCCATGTTTCTCAGTGAAGTGTTTGACGATTCCTTCAGTTACTATCAACTTAATATTTTTTTTTTATTTCGAAACCTTTTTACTCCGTTTTTTCTGATTTATAAATAAATTTTATCGATATTGACTATACAGTGTGTTGCAAACAATAAGGGTTACAATAGGTGGTTTAGTTTATTAGGTTAAAATATATTTGGCTCAGCTTTTTGATATCTTGTTTGTCATTGATTGCTTGTTTTTCTTTTTTTATATGTAGCATTTCAGTAGATATATAATATAGTTACTCAGACTCCCTATGAGCACTAGCGACCACCTGGACAGCACACGTGTGCATTCTTGGAACACCTGCATAGTCGAGGTCAAATTAATATGCATTAAAAGCGTGTATGCTGGCTCGTCCTCCTTCTCTCTCGTTCCCGCAGCCCCCTTGCCTTAAATGCGGCGACCATGATGCATACGTGAGCGTTATTGTAACACCTGCATAGTCAAGGTCAAATTAATATGCATTGAAAGCGTATATGTTTGCTCGTACTCCTTCTCGCTTGTTCCCTCAACTCTCCTTGTCTTAAATGCAGCGACCATGATGCACACGTGTGCCTTCTTGTAACACTTGCACAGTCAAGGTCAAATTAATATGCATTGGAAACGTATATGCTGGCTCGTCCTCCTTCTCTCTCGTTCCCGCAGCCCCCTTGCCTTAAATGCGGCGACCATGATGCATACGTGAGCGTTCTTGTAACACCTGCATAGTCAAGGTCGAATTAATATACATTGGAACCGTATATGTTTGCTTGTGCTCCTTCCCTTCTTCTACCGCTACCCCCTCGCCTTGAATGTGACGGCATTGATGCCCACACGTGCATCCCTGTAACACCTGCATAGGCAAGGACAAGTTAAAATACATTGGAAGCATATAAGTTTATAGACTCCCATTCCCCATTACCCGCCGCTTCACCGTTGTATACCTCGTCGCTACTTGATGGCACACGTGTTCATCAACTAAGCCGGCCAACCTTTTCAAGGTCGAGTAAACATGCATACGAACAGTATACAAATTCATCGTGCTTCCGCCACAGACACCGCTTGTGCTGTTACAACTTGTCTGCATTCTTAAGGTCGAGTTCCTTGGAAAAGGACGTGAGGGTGAATAAATTAAAAAGCGCGGCCATACCCTTTTTCCCGCAAGCCTAATATCGAGAATAAAAATATAACTCACACTGTTCTTTTTCTGTCCTTTTTGTATGTATTCACTTTTCAGAGAATAGCATTAAAACATCTTTCGTTCTTAAACTAACACATCCTTTCATTAACGTCGCACGTATCTACATATTAAGTTTATTTAATTCTTTCTCTTTCTCTCTTATGCATGTATTCGCCTCGTACAAAACAGTTTAAAAACATTTTAAATTCCTAAACTAATGCATTTTTCTCGGCTTCCAATTCACGGGTTTTTATTACCTGAACCTTTTTAAGGGATAGTCAGGTACTAAAAAGCCAACGCCTCCGAGTCGATATTTGTTTTATCATACAGTAAAGTCTTTTTTATTTGATATTTTCTTAAATGTTAATACAATTGTGTATTATATAGGAATAAAATAATTTCACGGCAGCACTGAAAAATTAACAAAATTTCTTGTTTAAACATATAAAATTACATAGGCAACAGACCTTTCTTATAAATAAATTCGAAAAACTTTGCAGTCAGTGGCACCGGCTTTTTTTTCGACCTCGTAGTATAAATAATTTTTACTAAACGAAAGAGAATATTTTCTTGGAAATTAGATGTTAAATACATTTGTGGTATTTTTCGTTAATTATTGTAGATATCATTCAAAAAGTAACCTGCCGCTGTTATCTCGGATTACAAGAACCTAATTTATATGACACTGGTAAAATATAGGGGTTTTTAACTCGATATTCTTAAATGTCATTTAAATGGTATATTGTACATGAATTGGATCTTGGGTGTTCTGAAGAATTTACTCATAGTATCATATAAACTCGGGGGCAATATCTATTTTATTCATTTTTTGTTTGGAAAATTAGGTGTTTCAAAATAATTTAGTGGTATTTTTCTTAATTATTCTATAATTTTTTAGTTATTAGAGAATATTCTGGCGTAATGAGGCTTATATACTGAACACCTAAAAACTACTATTTCAAATTATTTCCAAAATAAAACATATTTTATAGCATTTTATACCCTCTTGTAGTGTATAAAGAGACTTTTTTGCAAATTTATCTATTCCATTCATAATTATGAAAATTCTAAAATATATATTAAATTTACTTACGCATAAGTTAAATTATTGAAAAGAAGACACTCCGTGTTTGAAAATCTTAAGAAAAATGAGAAAAAATAGTAACATTGTACTTATTTATTATTTTGATAAATAATAACATTAGAGTATATATTCGTATGTTCTTTCTTATTTTCTGAAAAGTAATAATCGTCTGTCTGGGTAAATTCATAGGTCAAACTTGAAAAAGACCGCCTGCACTTACCAAGTTCAATAATTTAAAAATACCTGCATTCCCATCCTTTTTCTTCACTAGAGTCTAATCTCGCATAGACTAAAACTGAATATAACGCACTATCCTTTTTCTCTTTTGGTTTCTGTCCTTGTCAAAAATAGTCTGTGTTTAAATGTGGTATCTACCTCTGAAAGTTGTTATATATAATGTGATAAAATACAATGGTTTTAACTCGACATTCTTAAATATCATTTAAATGGTATATTGTATATGAATTTGATCCTGATTACTCTGAACAATTTACCTATCAAATAAACTCAGGAGCAATCTATTTTACTCAAAAGCGTAAAACCGCATTTTTCATAGAAAATTAGTTATCACCAAGTAATTTAGTGGTATTTTTTAATTATTTCAAAATTTTGTTTGTTATTGGAGAATATTCTAATGATAATGAGGTTTATATATTGAAAAATTACTATTTCAAATTACATTCAAAATAAAACATATTTTAAAATATTTTATACGCTCTTGTATATAGTGCGACTTTTTCAAATTTATCTATTTTGTTAATAATTATGAAAATTCTGAAATATATATATTAAATTTACTTTTGCATAAGTTAAATTATGGAAAAGAAGGTATGCCGTTTTAAAAATATTAAGAAAAGTGTGATCGATACTTGGGTACAAAATTAACCCTTTTCTTCCTTTTGAGAGTTTTTCAAATATACCTGTTTTAGTTATAATTATAAAAATCGAGAAATATAGATTAAATTTACATTAGTTAAATTATATGCTATAAATACATGACTGCTCTTAAGAAATATTTTACAAAGGTTGATAATGTGATTTATACATGGGAAAAACTAAAAACTATTTTAACAGTATCCAAAATAAAACATATTTTGTAACACTTTATTACCCTCTTTTGTATATAAAGGATTTTTATGGTAAAGTCGTTGTTATCCAAATAAAATTTAAAAACATCTACCAAATGTCGTGGGAACGTTCTTAAATTTTAGAAATAAAGGAACCAACTCAGTTATCAGCAACCTATGAAAACAAATCTTTATTTTATCTATTTTTCTACCAGACAATAAATTGTCTGTTAAGGTGATAGCTAAACAAACAGTCGCCCATATTTTTACGATTTCTGCACCGACTGCTTGACTTTTATGATCATCCCAAATCTTGTGTTTGAAAGGTATAATGTGTTCAGCTCGTCTAATTTATGCCTTCGTATAAAAGTCGGCACCTGCAATATCAAAAAGGTTTCAAATCCATGAGAATACTGTTAAAAGATATTGCACTAGAAATCTCACCCCCTCTTAAACACATTTTAAAGATGCATCCCGCCCCCTTTAAAACACACCCTTAAGACATTTTACTAAAATTTTTAAATTAATTTTAATTCAGTTTCTATTTTACTTTTAAGTAAGAAAGATCTATAATCAAAATGTCTATAAATGATATTTTTCAGTCGTGGACTAGCGAGTATGAACGGGAGGCGGCAGTAGATGAACTTACGCGGGATGATATAGCGGAACTAATCGCCGAGTTTGTTTATATACCTAGGCCTATTAGCCCACTCAAGTACGATCCTACTAAACGCAAACCGACAAGACCGAAACGTATTTCGCGGATCGCCAAGATCGCTAACTCGGGCGCGATGGAAGATAATTCGGAGTTATTACAACAATCTCAAACTTTAATTCAAAATCGTACTGAACCACCGACCGGGGAGAAGAGTAAGAAAATCCATATAATTAGCAATATTATCATAAGGAAGGCGCGACCTCAAACATTGGATCGAACGGAGCAAAGTATGTATAATCCAAACCGAAGTGAGCTGGCGCGATATTTTAGCTCATTCTTAGCGGAGGACGAGGATACATCATCCTATCTCGAGGCTGGTGCAAACAAGATGAGAGATTTTTCAGCATCATTCACCAAGGAAAATGAAAGAACGAAGATCACAACAGTAATACCAAAAGCGGGAAATTCTAAGGAAGAACAACTAATACCAAAAGATGAAAAGAAGAAAGAGGTTAAAAAACAGTCGACAAAGACCGCAACGCGGACACAATACATGAAGAATTCTACAAGGAAAAAATATACACAAGAAAAAAAGCGAAAAGCAATTAAAACACAACATGTGGCAATATTGCGTGCGCGCCCCGGCGACAGTGACTATTCCAGTTGTGAAGAATTTGTTGAACCATGTTTTAAACCGGATTGTAGACGGAAAAAATTATTAAAAAAATAAAAAAAACTTACTTCGCATAAAACATTTTATCTCGTTTTATAAAAATATAGTAAGTAAAAATTGTATACAAATAATCGATTTAATCAAAATATAGACATAATCAAAAAGAAATATTTTAGCAACGATTTTTGTGTGTGCAAACATCAAATTATTAATCGGAAAGTGCGAATCTCAAAGTATGAACGTGTAAATTACTGCCCTCGTCTCAAGAGTTTTAAGTTCAGGTGCATTAAATCTTGAGAAGCTCAGAGCTAATCTGAATAATGCGGTTAAAGTGTTAATTTAAAGGGTAAATAACCTCCAAATAATTTTTCGAAACCGTTTCTAATGTGCATAGCAAAACATATTGAAGACAAAAAGGTAAAAAATATTATTTTATTACTTATTATTTTTGAATTTTTTCTGACGTCAATGCATTTTCTGCCATAAATATTTTGTAATTCGTTAAAAACTATGTCTCCATTTCATGTATAAAATATTTTTTACACAAAAATAACATCTAAAAATGATAGCTGCTATGGTTAGGAGCGTCTACTCGCAGTGTTATCCAACGATGCCAGATAGTCTGTATTCGGAACATTAATTAATTTCCGCATTCTTACAAACTTGTCTTCGCACCTTATTTGAATCGTGAAATGTGCTTGTTGGAATGATTCAATTCCTACGCACGTATTTTAGAAGCCAGATATTCTTTAAAAATCGATCAATATGTGGTAATAAATACGTTAATAAATAAATTTAATTATTCATTATTATAATTGAGACAGGTAATGCGCTTATATATACGATAATCAATTCTTTATAACTTATTATTTGTTTTTATTATTTATGTTTCTTACTTAAAATCTGAATAAAAACCTAAAAATTATTAAAAAAAAATATATTTATTGCAACATTCATTTTCACAAAGGCAACAACTGCTTTTTTTATTACGTTTTGTATTCATTTCCATTGTAGTTATTCATTTGGAAATTTATTTTTTAATTTGAATACATAATTCAGTGGCGGATTTACGGATAGGGGAGGTTCAGGTTCAACATTTTATGAAGATTTGAGCTTGATACAAAACCCCCATAAAATCGTTTTAACGTCCAACCTCTCTCATGTGAAATCAAATGAACGTTTCTTTGATACCGCAGCTATATAAAGAATATTTGCCTATGAATTTTGTTTCTTGATTTTATTGCAAAATGACTAAAAAGTACTTTATTTAGAAAATATTGAAGGGAATAAAAATTCCCACTTATTATTTTTTTAAAATTTTTATTTAATGCAAATATGTAATTACAGACAGACACTTTAATGTTAGATAAAGGTAAACACAGAAACAAACTTTATAAAGTGTACTTAGACAAAATTTAATAAAACAGATAAATCTACAGTGAGTGTAATAAGCTTTTTATTAATTAAAAAACAAAAATTAAAAACAACTCTTAATAATATTCATACCAACACCTAAATTTCTAAATCTATTAAAAACAAATATCATATCAATCATTTCTTAACCTTCGTATAACAAACTGTCATATTATGTAGTTTTAAGAAAACCCTTTTATTTTTTTAGAAAAAAAAAATTGTTTTCCCATACTCCTTTGTCTAGTTATTTCATTTCTTTTCTGTATCATATCTATTCTCTCAAATCATGTAAATTCAGTCCCAAATTTCTGATTTTCATCCCAACCTTGGCAGTAGCTATATAGACATTTCTTCTTTTGCAATCTATAATTTTACATTTCCTAATAAACTTCTACTTTTCTATACCCAATTCAAAACAAATCTTATACCTCACGTCTTTTTTCAAAATCTGTTGATTAATTAATACTAGCATTAAACCCCTCAATAAAATTACATAGTTTATTCTAGTAATGCAGTGTGTTTCTTCTTTTTTTTTATCAATATATAAGGAATCTTCTAACTCCCTTATGGTGTTTTTTTTTATTTCAATAATAAACTATTATATCCACAAAATCAGAAAAAATTATTAGAACAGCCTGAAAAAGAAGGGTTCATGAATCTGAAGTTTTAAAATAACAAGTTTAGGTTAGGAAACAACTATTGGCGGGAAATGATATGACGCCCATTTGAATAAATGCTCGAGTTACAGACTATCTGGCAACGTTGGATAACACTGCGAGTAGGCGCTCCTCTATGGTTTTATACACCAAATATTCTTAGTTGTGCTTGAGGGGTAAGGGGAAAGTAGATCTGACAAGCTCCGAGACATAATGCATTGTATGAACAAGGTAAATGCTTCATACACCTGAACAGCTCTGAGCTGCTCCGGCCCATGAATCGAGGGTAGTAAATGTGTCAGTATTTTTGGCGTTAGTGTTGTGACCGTTACAAAATGGAGTCGAATTCGAACGTAAATAAAGATGTGTTTTAGACTAAAAAACAGTGACTAAATATATATTTTCATTTTAGTACTTATAGTATAGGATTTTTAGAAGCATCTTAACCACCAGCATAAGATATAGAAGATCTGTGATACAAACAACTTGAAAATTTCGAATGTAGACGAAACAACATACTAACAAAAGCCAAAACATGTGATTTTTCATGGATAGATAAGTATTTCTTGATAAAAAATTTTTGGTAAGTTCACGTTTAATACAGCTCGAATATTCTATTTATAGGTACACATAATAGATCCGGAAGGGATGCATAATTCAAACTGAAGAGTATTATGAAATATATGTTGTTTGGGACTGTTTGATCTATCAGGAATTTTCACACAACATATAACCTTTTTTTTGTAAGTATAGACAACACAATATTTATAAAAAAAATCCATGTATTACACCACTCGAATCGTTAATTGCTAAATTACACATTTAAGTACATCTGATCATTATTATAGCATTTTTCATACTCGTAGCTCTTTTTCAACACACAAAAAAAAACACATACATTTAATTTTTCAAATTACATGACTCAATCCACTACCACAACATTTTTATAATTTTATATCATTTATTGTGTAGTAAGAAACCTTTCTAACATTAGTTTCTTGTACCAATTATAATTAAAAAATTATGTTGTGTCACTATTCAACACCCACACATGGGGTCCTAGTTCTAACAATTTTGCAAATTCTGTGAGGAATTTATCGTATATTAGTTATTCTTGCAAATTTCCCTCTAATGGTTTTGTAGCTTATTATGCATTAAATACAATAGATAAATCCATAAAATATTGTTTCACTGTTTAAATGATATCTATTTATTGTTTCAGATTATGTTGACAACATGGTGACTATACTATTGAGTTACTGAATCGTGAAACATTAATAAGGAAAAACTATATACTTATTTATGCAATTAAATCTTGAGAAGATGATGGATGTACTAGTAACGTGTTCAGTTAAAAGCAATACCTGTGAATTTTTGAAATAGATAAGTATTTTGTGTTAGATAAGTATTTTATGTTTAAAGATTTTCTGGTAAGTTCATATATAGTTCTTATTATTCTATTTGTAGGTAATTGTAATATATCTAGAAAATATATATTATATAATTCCATATGAAAAGTATAACGATACATGTGCAAAATGTATGACCACACGAGATTTTTGAACTGTCTTTAATTATGAGGACTATAGCCTGAAGGGAGTGTAAAAGCCACATGGCTAAATCATTGGTTAATATGGTGAATTCGCTAAGGACGTGAAATGTGCAAGTTCTGTGTGGGGAAGACTCACATCTGACCAAAGATGTCATTGTTTTCATAGATCACATAACCCTAATTGTAAGTATTGTGTTGAAAATAGCATATTTTCTAATAAAAAACATTACATGTATTAATTACTGGCCTAACCAATTATTACAGCATTTTTTTTATATTTTTTTGTTTTCAATGCAATGAGAAGCCTTTTTTACATTATTTTTAATTTTTATACAATTCTTGAGTAACCAACAAAGTCAAAATATTTGATTTTTCCCACCACATTCCTTTTAATTTTGATTTAAGATGTCATACCTTAATCAAAATTATAATATTTTAAAAGTATTATTCATGAAATAATCACAGCTAAAAGTAATACCTATTAATTTTATGCTAATTTTTTTTATTTATTTGTAGGTATACAAAATAGACCCAGAAGAGATGTGCAGGACTACATGAGATTGTTTGAGCTGTCTTTAATTATGGGGACTATAGCCACCTAGGGCCTGAAAACATGGAAAGGGCTCCCACAGAGCTCATCTCTGTCGAAGGACATGAAATGTACAAGTTCTGTGCGGGGAAGACTCACATCTGACCAAAGATGTCATTGTTTTCATAGATCACATAACCCTAATTGTAAGTATTGTGTTGAAAATAGCATGTTTTCTAATAAAAAACATTACATGTATTAATTACTGGCCTAACCAATTATTACAGCATTTTTTTATATTTTTTTGTTTTCAATGCAATGAGAAGCCTTTTTTACATTATTTTTAATTTTTATACAATTCTTGAGTAACCAACAAAGTCAAAATATTTGATTTTTCCCACCACATTCCTTTTAATTTTGATTTAAGATGTCATACCTTAATCAAAATTATAATATTTTAAAAGTATTATTCATGAAATAATCACAGCTAAAAGTAATACCTATTAATTTTATGCTAATTTTTTTTATTTATTTGTAGGTATACAAAATAGACCCAGAAGAGATGTGCAGGACTACATGAGATTGTTTGAGCTGTCTTTAATTATGGGGACTATAGCCACCTAGGGCCTGAAAACATGGAAAGGGCTCCCACAGAGCTCATCTCTGTCGAAGGACATGAAATGTACAAGTTCTGTGCGAGGAAGACTCACATCTGACCAAAGATATCATTGTTTTCATAGATCACATAACCCTAATTGTAAGTATTGTGTTGAAAATAGCATGTTTTCTAATAAAAAACATTACATGTGTTAATTATTGGCCTAACCAATTATTCCAGCATTTTTTTTTTAATTTTTTTGTTTTCAATGCAATGAGAAGCCGTTTTTACATTATTTTTAATTTTTCATACAATTCTTGAGTAACCAACAAAGTCAAAATATTTGATTTTTTCACCACATTCCTTTTAATTTTGATTTAAGATGTCATACCTTAATCAAAATTATAATATTTTAAAAGTATTATTCATGAAATAATCACAGCTAAAAGTAATACCTATTAATTTTATGCTAATTTTTTTATTTATTTGTAGGTATACAAAATAGACCCAGAAGAGATGTGCAGGACTACATGAGATTGTTTGAGCTGTCTTTAATTATGGGGACTATAGCCACCTAGGGCCTGAAAACATGGAAAGGGCTCCCACAGAGCTCATCTCTGTCGAAGGACATGAAATGTACAAGTTCTGTGCGGGGAAGACTCACATCTGACCAAAGATGTCATTGTTTTCATAGATCACATAACCCTAATTGTAAGTATTGTGTTGAAAATAGCATGTTTTCTAATAGAAAACATTACATGTGTTAATTATTGGTCTAAGCCATTATTACAGCATTTTTTATAATTTTTGTTTTCAATGCAATGAGAGGTCGTTTTTACATTATTTTTAATTTTTCATACAATTCTTGAGTAACCAACAAAGTCAAAATATTTGATTTTTTTCACCACATTCCTTTTAATTTTGATTTAAGATGTCATACCTTAATCAAAATTATAATATTTTAAAAGTATTATTCATGAAATAATCACAGCTAAAAGTAATACCCATTAATTTTGTGCTATTTTTTTATTTGTAGGTATTCAAAATAAGCTCAGAAGAGATGGATAATTCATACTGAAAAGTATTATGAAATATATATGCTGCTTGGGACTGCTTGATCCATCAGGAATTTTCACACGACATATAACATTTTTTTGTAAGTACAGAAAACACAATATTTTATACAAAAATCCATGTAATGCACCAATTGAGTCTTTAATTGCCAAATTACACATTTTTAGGCACATCTGAACATTATTATAGAGTTTTTCATACTTGGCAGTCTTTTTTCAGCGCAATAAAAAACCTTTTTACAATAATTTTTCCATATTACTTTGTCAACTTGTCCCACAAATACCATATTTTGTATAAAAAATTCATGTGTGGGTGTATATATATATATATATATATATATATATATATATATATATATATTTGTGTGTGTGTGTGTGTGTGTGTGTGTATGTGACACATCATATGCATTTAATTTTCAAACTATACATTTTTGGTGTTTGACCCAACTAATTATGACATATCTAATAATGTTATTTCTTGTGTAGTAAAATTTTTAGCACATTTGACCATTATTATAGCATTTTTCTATTTGTAAGTAATTTTCAGTGTAATAAAAAACCTTACTCCATATCACTTTGTAACTCCCCCACATAAAATATCTTATTTTGTATAATAAATCCATATATCACTTAACCCTTAATTTCCAAATTAAACATTTTAACACATTCGAATAATCACTGAGTAGTCATCCAAGGCAAAATATTCAATTTCCTACATCACACTGCTTTTAATATTGATACAGATTTTTATATTTTAAACAAAATTATAAATAACCATTAAACAGCATTTAAAATTCTTCTTGATGACACAAAGCAATATAACAGCTAAAAGTAATGTCCATAAAATTTTGTGTTAATTTATTTTTTTTTTTGTAGGTATATGTAATAGGCCCAGAAGAAATGCATAATTCCAGCTGAAAACTACAATGAAATAAATGCGAAATTGTTCGACTTATAAACTTGTTCAATCATCCGGTGGTTTATAGGAATTTTCACATAGCACATGAACTTTTGTGTAAGTATACAGAAAAATACCTTATTTTATATATAATGCTCCACTCGGGCCTTTAAATTTTTTCAAATTAAACATTTTATCTTAAACTATATTTTTACATAAAAAGCCTATATAAAATACTCTTGGTCCTTTAAATTTTTCATATCACACATTTTAATCTTAAACTTAATTTTTTTATATAAAAATCTATAGAAGATACACTTGAGTCCTCAATTTTCAAATTACATATTTTAACGCAGCCAACCCAACATTTTTATACTGGCATATTTTCCAGTGAAATTAAGAATCTTTTTGACAATTATTTTCCAAATTAGTTATAGAGTTTTAGGTGCATCCTTGAGTAACCAGCAAAAAATAAAATCACTGTACTTTTAATTTTATCATAAAATTTTATATTTACAAGAAAATTGGAATACACCAATTATTCATGTTTAAAAATTCGGAAAATTAATTTTAGGAAAATTATTCCTTCAAAGTTGCAAAATGTAAAAAGCGTGCTTTGATACTTCCCAAAACATTGCAATATAATAGCTAAAAGCAATACATGTGAAATTTTACGGTTAAGGACTTTTATGATAGGTCTGCTTTATTCAGTTCTAATCATTCTGTTTTTTAGGTAAATGTAGTAGACAGAAAAGATATATAGTTCCGCATGAAAAGTATAATGACATATGCAAAATGCAGGACTACTTGAGATCGTCTGATTCATCATGAAGTTTATGAAGAATATAACCACACAGGACCAGATAACATGGAAAGAACTGCCCCAGAAAGGTCAATCCTGAGATGTGCAGATGTTCCCCAGGTTCAATAGTTTTAGGTATAAAAAAACCAGATAATTATTTATAAAATTGTATATATATTTCTGCTCACTAACATATAAAAGATATACAACATAATTTTCGTAAACTACTTAAAATATACAATATAATTTTACTAAATAACTTAAAATATATGAAAAACAGACAAAATATGAATGTTCCAGTTTATTTTGGATCTTTTATAAAAACGATTCTATGACTTTTAACAATGTTTTCAAATTTTCCTGTGGATCTGTTTTGTAAAAGTTTATGTCAGTATGACCCCATGGTAGAGTTTTAGTGGATGATGGTATCAGATAACGTTTATCATCATAATGTGATAGGGCTACTTTATTTATTATTTCAGTATAAATATCGTGTTTATTAGAGCGGAATGTTTTCATTTTTCGAAATATTAAACCACCCTGCTTCACAATTTTTTCATAGTCCTCCAGATGAAGTTCTTTCTCAATAACCGATTTTTTTATACCTTTTGCTTTCTTTAGCTCATTATTTAAAGATTTTACATAATAAGCTTTGGCGCCGGTACCATAAAAAGCCATTATCGGATCACATGGAAATTCATCTTTCATCCTCCCCACCACTGATCTGCTTTTATTTATGTGAAAGGCATTTTGTTCTGGATAGTTTGATGTATCAAATTTATTAGGGTTTTCAGATATGACTCGATAAAAATCATCCACAAACACTTTTAATATTAACGAGTCTGTGTCAGTGTAAAGCAAAGAAGCATTACTGCCAAACTTTTTCTTAATGAATTCGTAATAGAAATCATAAATAACAGTTTTTGAAATGTCTAATATGGAAAACCCAACATATATAGGTTTGTTATATACTATTTTTAATTTATTCATATGTATAGCCACAAAGTCTTTGCTAAATATAGACCGGGTGTTGAAATTGGGACGAGCAATTAATGCTCTTGCCCCAACTTTTCCCCTCGAATTTCCCCATTGTGTTATTAACTTTATGTCTTTTCGATTTTCTACATTTTCCATTGTTTTGCCAAAAACTGCATTTATGATCAATTTAAATAAGTCTTTACCGAATTTTGTCGTTGAGGCATTACGTAATTCTGTATTAAAATCGATATATTTTTTAAGCCACTTTGATTGATCAAATTTCAATATTCTATGAGTTCGCATTACCATTAGACCATTTTTGATGGCTTGTTTTAATGTCCTATAGTGAACCACATATTTTCTTTTATCACATAAGTTTGGAATTAATTTCGGTAATTTTGCTTTTTCCACTGGTGGGACAATACTTTCCACTAAGAATGGTAAATCGGAGTGTGCATCATGCAACTCAGTCGGATAATGCACATCCACTTCCAAAACGTAGCCATGTAAACTATCGTCGTCAACAGTCATAATGTTTAAATCGAGTATTTCACGTTCTGTCAACCATCGAAAACCGCCATATGGTAATGCTTGTGACATACTATGACCATATAGATTTGTAGCATCAAGATACATTATAAATGAAGAAGGTTTTGTTGGATCATAGTCTGGTAAAAATGAATTATTGGCAATATGCATTCTTTCCGTACACTGACTTATTCCACCACGAATACCTTTTTGAAAAAAAGTAATCATATCAATATCTGTTAGAAGTTCTAACTCTACCTGGGTCATACGTAGCATACAGTCAAACGATAAACTTGGAAGAGTGTAATACTGTGTAGGGTCCAATTTATAGACTTTTTGGCAAGTATCGCGAAATTGCTCGAAAACGTCTGTTAATAACAAAACGTCGGACTTTAAATAAATGTCAGAATAATCCCCTAAATTCTTACATCCAAACACACGCCATATTTTCTTAGCTCTTTCATAGGATTCATCACTGATGTGTTCATCATGTAACTGATCATAAAATTCATCTTTGCTTGGAAGATTAGAATTATTCATTTTTTCAAGTGAATCGATAAAATTGTAGGGAAAAACTCCTTTTTGAATCATTAAACTAAATTGTTCATCATTGGAAAAGTATTTTCGCGTTTCCCTAAAATCGGTTACAGCTAAACCATTACCTAAAGCTTCCAAACTTGTGGACAAAAATTTAAAACTATCTATAAATCTTAATTTTAAGTATTTCTTATGAATTTGATCAGTTTTTCGATTGTAATAATCATGCATATAAATGCTCTTTGTAAATGATATATATTTCTCCTTACTCTGAGCTATAACGTCAATTTTATCACCATATCTGCATAACTCCTTGATGAACAAATGGCTATCGTAGCCACTTAAATTATGAAATATGATAGGAACAAAATTAGGTATTTTATAATTTAAATTACAAACATCATGTGCTGCACCAAATCTTTTTTTACCGGTTATGTGACAGTGATCCCTGACTTTGATATCAGTATCTCTGAAAGGACGCTCACATATGTCACATTTTTCAGCATTTCTAAACTCATTTTGTTCATCGATTGTTAATGGCTGCATTGGTTTAATATATCTTAAATATGTGTTGTACAAATGTCTTAGGTCTATTTCAATTCGATTTACAAAAACTTGGGCAGCATCACTTCCGCGATATAGTTCAAATTTAGATAAGGAATCATCAAAAGAGCATTTGATGAAATAGGCAAAAGAATATGGCTCATGTTTTAAACTTTGTAATGTATAAGAATTATGGGGATTAGGTTCAACGGTTTGTATGGGTTTCAAAATAGATTCGAAATCCGCATAAACCACGAATGGAACTCGCATTTGTTTTTCGATATTTTCAAACTTTAAGATATTTTCCGGAACACTTTTTCCAAATTTATCTATTTTTAAATTCAACGAGGGTGTCGATGTAAAGATATGCTTACAGTCATTTTTCTGATGCGAAGTTAAAGCTGATGAAGACGTGAAGTAAATCAAACAACCATCGCAAAAATATAATTTATTTTCTCGACAAGTAATTTGACTAGAAACTAAGCGCGATAAATTCTTAATCCAACAGTAATGTTCTTTTAAACAATCTGTGTCATTATCATCATCATCCTTAATGTCACTATCTTTTGTTAGCAATAATAAATTTACATGTCTTGTACGTTTTTCTTTAGCATACCTTAATGGACCTACAACCTCGTATTTTACCTTCTTGTTTTCAAACCTAGATTCCAAGCCGTATACATTAACGGAAATATCATTGAGTTCTTCAAATTTTGTAATATCGCGTAATTTTACTGGAAAATTCATACCTGTCAAATTTAATACTTGTGAATAATGTGGATATGAACTAAGCTCTGACGGCTTCTCGGATGCAGGAAATAATGCTGATGTTATGGCCCAGGCAAAACAACACTCATCTTGGTTTATGACATTGATAACTGCCTTTTTAGATTCAATAAATTTTGGCAGTTTTATATATGATGAACCACCAAAAGGTGAGAATTTGCTCAAATTCACTTCAAGATACAATATTTTTTCCAGTGCCCAACCTAAAAATAAAAACATGCTTAGTATATTCGCCATTTTCTTATAATTAAATTTAAATATTTAATTAAGGGGAATTTCTAGTGTATAAGTATTAAATATATATATATATATATATATATATATATATATATATATATATATATATATATATATATATATATATATTTTTTTTGTGTGGGCCATGCATTGCAGACTAAATGTCCGGGTGACTATTTTCGTGCAAATCACTTTCAAAACCTTAGATGTATTTTTCTCCAAACCATTTTCGAGTTGGGATGTTGTACTTTTGTATGTAATCTGATTGATTTTTTTTAATTTCAGATCACTAGAAGGGATAACACAATGCATGCCATGAAACTATGTTGTTTTTGGTGTTTTTTAAAGAAAATATTTTTTGTACCTTTATATATCAATAAAAATGGAAAAGTCACTTTATTGTATTTATCTTACTTTATCCACACTGGAAACACCCCAAAAATCATATATTTTAAACCAGTGGGGATAACTATATACAGAATATAATGACCGCTAGGGAGCAATCTCACTATTTCTATACATAGCATTACCTTTTTTCGAAAATTTCAAGTCCAATTTATTTAACTTAAACGATTTATGAAATATATTACATTTTTCTTTAAATATGTGTTGTAATATTGTCTTTTTTTTTTTATAAATTACACCGAAAAACAAGAGCATTTGTATGTATACTAATCGAGAGTTCCTTTAATTTTAGTGATTATTATTGAATGTTGTGACAATAGTAAAAGTATTGTTATCTAAACTATAATATTAATTTTGTCTCTGTATTTTATCATGTAATGTTCTCTATAATTTTGTATATTAATCGTGCATTTAAAAATATTGTTCTTTTATCCATTGTATTTTGACATTACTTTATCATGTAAATAATTCAGTTGAAAATAAAGTATATTATTATTATTACTATTTCATTATACATACCAGAATCTTTCTCCTGAAAATCAGCTGCTTGCACTTTCATCTCTTCAGCAAAAGACAGATAAATATTATCTAAATCACTTCCTATAGTTACTACTTTATTCGCAGTATTAAATGACTTTTTACTCGATATTTCCTGCGTCGGTAAAATATACTGTCCGATAGTAACCATATTAACCTTTAGAGATTTATGGATACATAATATTTGTGTTAGTACCCCTATCACTTTTGCCTTAATCACATCGAAAAATTCTGTGTAGTCTATATGATTCTTTTCACTGGTTATGCGATACGACAAAAGCCTATTTGCGAACGCAGTTTCTATAACTTTAACTCCAGCCGATACAGGTACGCAGCATTTATCCCGATGTTCCAGCGTTCTTTCATGAGCCAACATGCGGTTCTGTGCCACAGATATGTTGCATACACCGCATATTTTCATAGTTTCTGCTGCAGAATGCGATGTTGATGCTGAAGGTACAAGTCGACGCCGCTTATTTGCTTCATTAATGGTATTATTTAATTTGATACAAGACTTTTTTTGATGACGCTTCAAATTGTAGCTGCGAGTGAATAGTTTACCACACGTTTCACATGTATAATGCATTTTTAGTTTTTCACTTGAACCAATTACACTGTTGAAAGTAACAGAAGCGAACTGAATCGTTGTCGAACGAAAACTGAGAAATAATAATCACCATATGTGCTTTTATAGTCATATGCGCTTCTATATTCAAGGTCAAATGAAATAACTAATAGAAAAACAAATGAGAGAGAAAAAGAAGTTATATATTCAATTTTAGTCTATACGAGAGTAGACTCTAATTGGTGCTAGTGAAGAAGAAGGATAGGAATGCAGGTGTTTTTAATTTATTCAACCTTGAGTGAGTGCAGGTGGTGTTTTTCAAGTTTGACCTATGAATTTACCCAGACAGACGATTATTACTTTTCAGAAAAGGAGAAAGAATATACGAATATATACTTTAATGTTATTATTTATCAAAATAATAAATAAGTACAATGTTACTAT
Organism: Diaprepes abbreviatus; assembly: GCA_034092305.1. Taxonomy (NCBI): domain Eukaryota; kingdom Metazoa; phylum Arthropoda; class Insecta; order Coleoptera; family Curculionidae; genus Diaprepes; species Diaprepes abbreviatus. The sequence goes on along the minus strand of JASJET010000002.1, from coordinate 13,789,258 downwards.
TTTTCTCATTTTTCTTAAGATTTTCAAACACGGAGTGTCTTCTTTTCAATAATTTAACTTATGCGTAAGTAAATTTAATGTATATTTTAGAATTTTCATAATTATGAATGAAATAGATAAATTTGCAAAAAAGTCTCTTTATACACTACAAGAGGGTATAAAATGCTATAAAATATGTTTTATTTCGGAAATAATTTGAAATAGTAGTTTTTAGGTTTTCAGTATATAAGCCTCATTATCGTTAGGATATTCTCTAATAACTAAAAAATTATAGAATAATTAAGGCAAATACCACTAAATTATTTTGAAACACCTAATTTTCCAAAAAAAAATTAATAAAATAGATATTGCCCCCGAGTTTATATGATACTATGATTAAATTCTTCAGAACGCCCAAGATCCAATTCATGTACAATATATCATTTAAATGACATTTAAGAATACCGAGTTAAAAACCGTTATATTTTAGCAGTGTCATATACATTAGGTGCTTGTAATCCGAGATAACAGCGACAGGTTACTTTTTGAATGATATCTACAATGATTGGTCTGTTACCTATACAATTTTATATGCTTAAACAAGAAATTGTGTTAATTTTTCAGAGTTGTCGTGGAATTATTTTATTCCTATACAATGTGCAATTGAAATAACATTTAAGAATACCGAGTTAAAAACCATTATATTTTGCCTGTGTCACATAAATTAGGTGCTTTTAATCCGAGATAGCGGTAGGTTAATTTTTGAAGGATATCTACAATAATTAACGAAAAATACCGCAAATGTATTTAACATCTAATTTCCAAGAAAATATCCTCTTTCGTTTAGCAAAAATTATTTATACTACGAGGTCAAAAAAAAAAAAACGGTGCCACTGACTGCAAAGTTTTTCGAATTTATTTATAAGAAAGGTCTGTTACCTATGCAATTTTATATGTTTAAACAAGAAATTTTGTTAATTTTTCAGTGCTGCCGTGAAATTATTTTATTCCTATATAATATACAATTGTATTAACATTTAAGAAAATATCAAATAAAAAAGACCGCATTTTTTTACTGTATGATAAAACAAATATAGAATCGAAGGCATTGGCTTTTTAGTATCTGACTATCCCTTAAAAAGGGCGTGAATTGGAAGCCGAGAAAAATGCATTAGTTTAGGAATTTAAAATGTTTTTAAACTGTTTTGTACGAGGCGAATACAAGCATAAGAGAGAATGAGAAAGAATTAAATAAACTTAATATGTAGATACGTGCGACGTTAATGAAAGGGTGTGTTAGTTTAAGAACGAAAGATGTTTTAATGCTATTCTCTGAAAAGTGAATACATACAAAAGGGTCAGAAAAAGAACAATGTGAGTTATATTTTTATTCTCGATATTAGGCTTGCGGGAAAAAGGGTATGGCCGCGCTTTTTAATTTATTCACCCTCACGTCCTTTTCCAAGGAACTCGACCTTAAGAATGCAGACAAGTTGTAACAGCACAAGCGGTGTCTGTGGCGGAAGCACGATGTATTTGTATACTGTTCGTATGCATGTTTACTCGACCTTGAAAAGGTTGGCCGGCTTAGTTGATGAACACGTGTGCCATCAAGTAGCGACGAGGTATACAACGGTGAAGCGGCGGGTAATGGGGAATGGGAGTCTATAAACTTATATGCTTCCAATGTATTTTAACTTGTCCTTGCCTATGCAGGTGTTACCGGGATGCACGTGTGGGCATCAATGCCGTCACATTCAAGGCGAGGGGGTAGCGGTAGAAGAAGGGCAGGAGCACAAGCAAACATATACGGTTCCAATGTATATTAATTCGGCCTTGACCATGCAGGTGTTACAAGAACGCTCACGTATGCATCATGGTCGCCGCATTTAAGGCAAGGGGGCTGCGGGAACGAAAGAGAAGGAGGACGAGCCAGCATATACGTTTCCAATGCATATTAATTTGACCTTGACTGTGCAAGTGTTACAAGAAGGCACACGTGTGCATCATGGTCGCTGCATTTAAGACAAGGAGAGTTGAGGGAACAAGCGAGAAGGAGTACGAGCAAACATATACCCTTTCAATGCATATTAATTTGACCTTGACTATGCAGGTGTTACAATAACGCTCACGTATGCATCATGGTCGCCGCATTTAAGGCAAGGGGGCTGCGGGAACGAGAGAGAAGGAGGACGAGCCAGCATATACGTTTCCAATGCATATTAATTTGACCTTGACTGTGCAAGTGTTACAAGAAGGCACACGTGTGCATCATGGTCACTGCATTTAAGACAAGGAGAGTCGAGAGAACAAGAGAGAAAGAGTACGAGCAAACATATACGCTTTTAATGCATATTAATTTGACCTTGACTATGCAGGTGTTACAAGAACGCACACGTGTGCTGTCCAGGTGGTCGCTAGTGCTCATAGGGAGTCTGAGTACCTGTATTTCATCCCTAATAACTGGGATTCCGTTTACGGTTCTGATATTGATTCATGCACCGAAATTTTTATTCAAAAAATAAATAAGTGTATTTCTCACTCGACTAAACAAAACAAATTAAAATTACAAAGAAAAAAAAAAGGAATGGATTACTATGGGCATTATTACATCTATTAAAAATAGAGATAAACTTAAAAAGATAGCGGACAAGAGCCCAGAGAATATCGAAGCCACAGAAAATTTTAGAAGGTATAGAAATCTGCTTACAAACCTTATTAAAAAATCGAAATATGCGTTTTTCAGAAGCTGGCTGGTTGACTGTAAAGGTGACATTAAGAGAACATGGGAGGTGATTAGGCGAGCTACCAATGAGAATGGTGGGTCTGGGGAAATATCATTGATTAAGGATTAGGGTGAGCTTGTTTGTGATAGCCTGCGAATTGCTAATATTTTTTTGGATTATTTTGGAAGTATGGGCAAGGACTTGGCGGAAAAGATCAAAACAAACAATTACAATTTATTTAGTAAACGTATTTCGAATTCCATGTTTTTGCATCCCATAATTGAGAGTAAGCTAATTACCGTAATAAATTCTTTAAACACTAAAGCGGTGGTTGGTAATGACAATATCTCTCCTAAAATATTGAAAGATAATCATATTTGCCTTATAAAGCCTCTTTTACATTTAATAAATTTGATATTTGAAAAAGGAAGATATCCTGCCATTTTAAAGAACGCGGTTATTGTTCCAATTTATAAATCGGGGGATAAATTAAATAAAGAAAACTATCGACCTATTACGATGACTAGTTCGATCAGCCGACTTTGTGAGAAGTGCATTAAACTCAGATTGGATGATTATTTGAAAGAAAATAAAATTTTGTCTTTTTCTCAGTATGGATTTCGGTCGGGAGTAGGCACGGAGGATGCAATAATGCATGTAACGGATTATATAATTCGTGGGATTAATACAAAATTCAAGACACTGGGGATATTTGTTGATTTAGCTCGTGCATTTGACACTGTGGCACACCAAAAATTACTGAGTAAACTTGAAAGTATTGGCATTCGAGGTATCGTGTATGACCTGTTTGAGTCATATATAACTAATCGAACACAGAAAGTGAGAATAAATGAAAAACTAAGTAAAACAGGTAATGTGGAGTTTGGGGGGTATCGCAGGGTACAGTATTGGGTCTTGTCCTGTCCTGTTCTCTCTATATATAAATGTTCTGTATTTGTTATGCCGATGATACAGTTATTTTATTTAAAGGTAAATCTTGGCAGGAGACATTTCAGAGAGCAGAGGATTACTTTTCGAGGGTACGATTTTGGATGGATCAGAATCTTCTGACTATTAGTGTCAGTAAAACTGTCCACATGGCCTTCTCTATGAATAATAGAGTTAATACTGTATATCCTAATCTTTTAGTACATAATTATGAATATCTTATGGGCGAGAAACAGTGCGGATGTATTGAGTCTGTGGCAGCGGCGGACAAGGTTAAATACTTGGGGGTGTTCATTGACCGGAATCTCAGATATGATGCTCACCTAAACTACATCACTAAAAAACTTCGAAAGACTATATACAAGTTCTACCAACTGAGAGAATTCCTATCTTTGAAACTATTGCGAATGACTTACCAGGCTTTGATTGAGTCAGTCCTTTCATATGGTTTGAATGTTTAGGACAGTGCATGTGGTAGCATCCTTTACCCGTTGACTGTTACTCAAAAGTATATAATAAAAATATTCTTAGATAAATCAAGGCGGTTTCCATCACACTTGTTATTTGAACAGGCTGACCTTTTAACTATGAGACAATTGTATTTTAGAAATGTTTTAAAATTTATAAAGAAGTGTGATGAATATAAAAGTCCGATTATGCACAACGTTCATACCAGGTCTGTTCACAATGGAGGCCTTACTTTCCTGTGGCATTATACACGGCTTCGCAGAGGCATATTATGTATATCGGTCCAAAGTTATTTAATTTGTTACCTTTAGAAATAAAATCTATTGTAAATGTATATTCTTTTTGTATGAGAATATCTACGTGGATAAAAGCAAACCAACATCAGATTGTTAATGCAGTGCCATTATTAAATTATTATTGGAAATGGAGATGATTTTAGGTATTGTTTTTTTGTGTTAATATTTTTTAATATGATTGATATGTATGTATGTAATGTTTTCTCTTTAAATAGGTGTAAGTTTAATTTATTTAATTAATTTTAATTTGACTTGAATTTCAATTGTTTTGTTTTGTGACAGTGTATTAGAAAGTAAGCGTTTGTTATTTGACATCCAGACAAGCTGCTTGTAGCTTATGGATTCAAAAAATACATGGATGTAGAAAATTATTGTAACTTTCTTATTTAGTGGTAATAAAATTATTATTAAATTATATATATATATATATATATATATATATATATATATATATATATATATATATATATCATGTTAGTAGTTCTTTCATTAAGAAATAATTTGTCGCCGAATTCAAAAATTCCAATTCGATATAAAAATTTATATTGTTATTTTTCGCTTCTTGCCGCTTTTTTAGAAGTCATTTCAATTTTTATATAAAAATTAAATTTTTCGATTTTTAATTTTGAATTTAATATGATAGTCATCAATTACCTGAACTAAGTATTAAGCAAGAATAATGTCCCTAGCATTGATTTCAAAGTTGGAAAAAGGAATCAATTTTATCCAAAGTTGTACACACCAGTTTAGAATAAAATTGCATCAAAGAAATATTTAGTCTGTCATAGTAAAGCCACTACCTTGAAATGAAATTTAAAGAACTTGAGATGCAAATTTTTTAGTCAGATATATTGTATCTTCCGTATTAAATTTGTTTACGCCCCAAAAATCCTCCACTATAATATTTTGGACAAATTCGGAAAAATGTGAAATTTTTAATCCTCTATATTCTATCTGTCATTCGTTACGTGCTACCCCAAAAACTCCCCCATATCAAGTTTGTAAAAAGTAGAACAAAATTAATTTTTTTTATCCTTCACACGGGATCCACCATATTGAATTTTTTAAAATAATTTTACATTCGTTATGTTTGACGACCCCGAAAACTTCCGTATACCAATTTTAGAGAAAATTAGACAAAATCACCTTTTTTGTCCGACATATTGGATCAGCCTAATTGAATTTTTTTTAAAATAATTTTGGATGCGATATGTGCGACCTCAAAAAATCCATCATACCAGTTTTGGAGAAAATCAATTTAAATTTATTTTTTAGTCCTCCATATTATCAGCGCCATCTTGGATTTTATTGCACCAATTTCATTCAAAATACTATGGGACCACCGCAGCAACATAACGTAACATAATTCATTCAAATCGGCAAAGCCGTTCCGGAGTAATCGATGTACATATACATAAAAATCCATAGCGGTGGAATTGAGAACCTCCTTTTAAAAGCCGGTTAAAAAGGCATGCGCCAAAGTACAAACAGGTTTTAGCGTTTTCAAGATTAGCACACCACTATAAGCGTACTTCACAATAACAGCAAAATTATGAATAAAATTTAATTCTGTACCTCAAGAGATCTGCGTCATCAAATTATTTTTTTTTTAATTATTCAAAAAAATCAAAGTAAAATTTTAAGTTTTCCACCTTATACCTTAGTTACTACAAACTTTATGTAAATTTAGCTGAATTGCAAAATGAATTAGACATTTAAATGTTTTCCTGGGTACCTATATGAAGTAAAGATAATCGAAATATAAGCATATGTTTCAGAAAGTATTTTTCCTAAGATGACTAGTAATTTTTATTTTAAGATAGAGTTGACAATTCAATAACATATACTTTTTTCATAATTAAAAAAAAAGGAAAAAATAAAATTTGCTTTATGAAACCTAAAAACAAAAATTAAAGAGTTTAAAGTATTTAAGTTTGGCAAATTTTTATTAGAAAGAGAGAAGGTTCTCAAATAACTAACACGTAAACAATAATAGGTGTGGAGTGTTGTCAAAAGTCCCCTTTATATCTAGAAAAGTACATACTACGGTTAACTTGTTGTTCAGTATGTCTTGAATCTCATCTGTTAATTCTACCAGTGCGTTCCGCAAATCTAACCATTTGATACACATGTTGATGAGGGTCCAGTGGCACCTATTCAAGAATATCTGTTCTAATATAATTATCAACAGTTTTTTCCATATTTTTTAAATAAACGATGTGAGGCTGATAGGTCACATATATTTAGAGTACATTTTGCCCCGTCTTTCGAAATGAAGATCACTCTGACTCATCTCAATATTTTTGATATATAGACCAGTTCCAGGTTGCTTCAACTAATATGCACTATATGCGGCAGAATCTCTTTCTGCCCTCGATGGAGCAGGGCTATTTTCCATTGTATCGACTTCTGGGATTTTAAACGATAAATGAACATTTTAAATGACCGGTACTGCATATGTGTCTAGCTTATTACACTTTTTGTGACAGATCTATCATGTTGTCTTGTTGTGATATTTGTGGTGTTAGAATTACTCCCCGGAAAGTAAGTGTTGCGTAAGAGTAATTCTATTCCCTCCTCATCTTCCATCAACCTGCTGTCAAGTTTTCTGTATCAACTCTACCCTTTGTCATGACTTTGTTTAGTCTTACTTCGGCAGGTGTAGATATCTTTGCAGAATTTCTGAAGGCTATTTCTTCTAGCTTCCTCGGTGTAGCTTTCCAGAATAATTCGGCACTCTTATTACTATTAAATAGTTTGCACGTTTCGGATCGTGGCTTTGACAAATGATAATTTGACTAAGATGCATTTTTACATTTTTTGCTCTTTGTAAGGTGCAATACGATTTAAAGGCTCCGAGTGTTGTCTCACTTTCTTCAGGACATTTTCTAGTGCCCGATGATGCTTGGCACTGCCTCTCATCTGAATGTGTGCTAAAGTTATTTTCAGATTAGTGCTGTATTTTTTCCAATCTATTTTCCTAGAATTCTTCTGAAGACTGACTCAGAAAGATCGGTTTTATTATTCTACTATCTGAAAATGAAAGTTCATTCATTACCCCACAGTTTTCCACTAGTTATATTAAGCTTGGTATACTTAATGTAATATCTAATATTTCTTTCCTTACCCTTGTTACGAATATAGGATTGTTCTCTATAGTTCTTATAATAAGATTATTTTAAAAATATATTCTAAACTTTGCTCATCTCTTTAATTGGTGTCTTTACTAACCAAATTGTGTTGTGAGCTTTGGCATCACGCCCAAATAGTGGTGATAGTTTCTTTTCCTGGTAGTGCTCTATCAATCTTTTTACTTCTGGCGACGGTACAGGCTCCTCTCCTGCGAGGTAAAACGAGTCTATGATGATTTCTTGCTTCTTCTCATTCAATTCGAGGTATGCTCGATTAGAAACGAGGTCTCTCGTTATAAATTCTGAAAGACAATATAGATAATATTTTTCCTTACCATAATACTGGTTCTAGGTGTGTCATCACATTTTACCTTAGTACCTCTGCAGTGTTAATCCTTTTACATGATTTCTGTTGATTCATTGTCCGTGCGGTTACAGCTAAGATGCCCTTAGCATGTGAATGTTCAATTGGGCTATGTTAATGCCCGCCCTTTTCCTATCATTAGGCGACTGTCGTCCCCTCCGAGGATGATGTTTTTCCCTTATCCTGGCAGTATAGGTCGTGAATTTCTAACCTTAGTATATGGTCTTTGCCTGTATCTTTCAGGTTGATAACCTTCCATTGAAACGTTCTTATCCCATCGTTTTAAACTTCTATTAGCTGTAAAAACTTTTCTGCTGCTGTTTCTTAATTTCTTGGAGAAATATTGTCACTGTGTGAGCTTTCGGAATGTCGTCTCCCTCGCACATCATCAATTCTAATCCCTTCTATACTTTCAGCCTTGGTACTTTTACCTGGAGCCATTCTGCTGACTGTGGTATTCTACAGTCGATCAGGATCATACATGGATGAAAAGAGACACCTCCGAACTGGAGCTTAAGCTCTCACCATGCGTTCATGTCCTCTACTAGTGCCTCCTCCTGTAAAGTTGACTCGTTTGTACTGAGGATTCTTTCAGGGAACGTTTTGGGGAGAATGGCAATCTTATTTGATTTTAGGGTAACTGCATAGCTGCCACCAATAGAGGTGGTGGTGATAGCCTTGCCTGCCTTTCGCCTTCTTTCTGGTTCTTCAGGTGCTAGCCTTTGATTGTGGTATTGTAGGTGCACTTCACTACTGCTTCAATAAAACTTTGCCTCATTAAACCATCCCTAACTCCCGACTTTTCCAGTTTAATTAGTGGAGTTAATTTTTTTCCTCCTTTCAGCTTCTTTTTCTCAGCGGAGATTTATCGTTTCGCTGAGGAGGTGAAGAGTGTAGAGAGAACAATTTTACTATTTTCACCTTCCTTGTTTTCTTATTCTTATTCTCCTCTTGTTCGTTCCTTGTGAGACAATGGCGAGTCAATTTTCTGAGCTGTCGGGATGATATGTTCCGATTTTTGTTTTTCATATTGCGTATCCATGGTTAGTCCAGCGAGCAGATAGGGAACGAACAATCGACTTCTGTAGAATACCACGTGCGGGAGAAAGTGAAACTGGAAGTCCCCAGGTGCCTAAAGTAAACAAATAAATTATTATGGATAACCAATTCAAAGATATACCACATCAACGAAAAATTTAATATGAGCAATAATGTATCACAAAATGTCTACCAAGAATAAATTTTAATATTTCACGGTATACGTGTCAAAGAGCGGAAGCTATTATTACATTGATATATTACAAACATAAACTACACACGAAAAGTGAGGTTTTCGAAGCAGTGGCCTCAATTTATGTTTTATGATTAAATGAGACAGATCATTCACTCAACCGTTGCTTAGAAAGATATACTCAGAATAGCAACGAAAGCTTCCTTTCATTTATCAGTAAAAAATGCTGGATGTATGTGTCAGTGTAGCTATTTGTACATTTAATTATGGCCTGTCATATATTCTGCTAGTTATTGAAAGTCCTCGAAATTATTATCATTAATAATATTTATAAATTCTGCACTCAGACCGACGCGATAAACAGGAAGTTTTACATCAAAAGAAAAATTTTAAAGTTTGTTATTGTAACTTTGAGAAGTTCAATTGAAGAGTAAATATTCCAATAGCACTTGGAAAATTGTCCGATTTTTTCCAAAATTTATATGGGGGAGTTTTTGGAATTCCACGTTATGAATCTGCAATTATTTAAAAAAAATTAAATATGACGGATCCAAGATGGCGGATTAAAGGCTCTACATCTCTCGATTTCGTCTAAAATCAGTATTGGGGAATTTTTGTTGGCGTTAATTACGAATTTAAAATATTTTTTGAAGAACTCAATCTGGCAGATTCAACATGTCATCCTAAAAATTTTTGAGGGTGTCTTAAAAATTTTACATTTTTCGATTTTCTCCAAAACTGATATAGAGGATTTTTGAGGGTGTAAGTTACGAATTTAACAGAATTTTTTTGAGGATTCAATATGGCGGACTAAAAATTTTACATTTTTCGATTTTGTTCAAATATGGGACTGAATTGTTTTTAAGGATATAAATAGCGAATATAAAGCTATTTTAAGAAAATCTAATATGTCAGAGGCAATATGACGGAATAGAAATTTTGAATTTCTGGATTTCATCTAAAATTGGTACTAAGGGGCTTTGAAGGGTTTAGATTTAGATTATATTAAGACGTTAAAATTATTTTTTTGAAATTCAATATGACGAGTCCAATATAGTGAGTTGAAAATTTTACCTTATTCGCATTTTATCAAATTTGGTATTAGGGTGTTTTCGGGGTCGTGTATTACGAATATGAAGTTAATTTTTTGCAATATGAGGTTCACAAGGGAGTGTGAATTTTCAGTTTTCCGATTTTGCCAAAAATTGGCATTGCGGGATTCTTGGAGCGTATACAAACTCAATATGCATTATAAAATATATCGAGTTAAGAAATTTACGTCTCAAGTTCTTTAAATATCAATAGTAGAAGATTTTGGGGCCTCTATTACCAATCTAAAATTAATTTAAAGTTTAAGATAGTGGATATACTATGACAGACCCAATATTTGTTTGATGCAATTTCACCAGTTTTTGTAGAACTCTAAGAATCAAAGAATTTTTAGTGGTACATTTTAGGGTGCTTACAACTTTGGATAAAATGGGTACTTTTCTGTCACCTTGGAGTCCTTGCGAAGTACACTAATCTCGGTTAGTACTTAGTTCAAATAATCTATGGATATCATAACGAACTCAAAACTAAAAATCTAAAAATAAAATTTTTATAAAAAAAATTGAATCGACTTCTAAAAGTGCGCTAAAAAGTGAAAAATAATTTCCATACAAAAAACAAATTTTTGAAGTCGGCGCCAAGTTATTTCTAAATGAAACAAATAACTACTAATATATATAAATTACGGTAAGCAAACAATTACAAACAAAGTATTGTTAATCTGTTAATGCGAGTCTCATTTTGTCAGGTATTAGTTTGGCGCCGACATTTGTTTTTCACTTTTTAGCGCACACAAGTCGGTTCAATTTTTTTTTTATAAAAATTTTATTGGTAATCTGATCAATCAAACATATTTTTCTCCATGGTAGATTTTAGGTGATTTAAAATGTATGGGGAATATAGATTGTGTTCATTTGTATTTTTAGTTACTAGTGTAAGCTTTTTTTTTGGTAAATAATGTTCATTTATATTTATGATTCAGTTTAAAGTACAATTTTCAAGTTCCAGATTTTGAGTTACGGTTGAATAGAAATTAACCACTAAGTTATATCAGTTTTTAAATTATTCATTCTTCAAATGAAATAGGAAAACTATAACTTTATATTCTAAAGGTGATGACATCAATTTATTAAAGTTACTATATTCAACTAATTTCGGAGAGTAATTTCTAATTTAATATCAAAATTGCAGTACCTGAAAATATTTTTTTTATAAGTCAAGGATAGAGCGCAATTATTTTACAAATTATACCTTCTTTTCCAGCTTAATCAACTTTTAGACTTATTTTGGTTACTAAAGGATAATGGGCACTCATCATTTAAATTATAACTAATAAAATATATTTGACTAAGTTTCCTTACAAAAACATATTTATTATTTATTTTTTAATGGTTTTGAATAATTAGTTTACGATAGCAAAGAAGTAATATAAACAGGATCGGCATTGTATGAAATACACAATTTTATAAATAGACAAATTATTTCATTGCACCATTTTTCACTCATTTAAAACATATGTCGTAATTGAGTACGATATTTTCAAAGTAAGACATTAAATACAGTTAAAGTTTATTGGAATGAAGTGTTAGCAGATTCATTTGGGGTCATACTAAGATGTGTTTTGTCTCTTGTGGCAAATATTTGATGAACTTGCACTATCGGACAGTGGTGACAAATAAGCAGTGAGCGAGTAAATTCTTTCAGACCAAAGCACTGTGGTGTAGCATTTCGAGTGGGGTTCTACAATATTATGTCTCCTGTAAACTTCAGCACGTGTAAGTTACGACTAAAATAGAATGATAATTCTACTTTTTCAATAGGTATATTTATAATAAACAGAAAAACGATGAAAATATTATCGTATACGATTTGACATTCTCATTTAGTAAAGAGCACATGAAAAACAGGCACAGAATTGATTCAAAAATGATTATTTAGATAAGTACACAACAAAATAAAAATCTAACTAATTCAATCCAAGTAGCTGTGGTTTTGTTTTAAACTTAAATCACATTCTGAATAAAAGATTGTTCTTTCGTTTGCAGAGTGGATGGTATTGGATGTTCTTATAGACCATCTATGAAACCGTAAAAGATTTTAAAAATCTGATAAAGTAGTTCCGAGCTCTATTTTTGAGAAAATTATAATAGCGAAAACAAATTACAGCTATCGCAATCAGTTTCAGATTTACTGAACAATTATCGAATTTTTCCCTTTTCTAAAATGTCCTATATTTTATTTATGAAAATAGCCAGATTTTAACTTTACTTTTAATTACGTAGATAGATCAAGTTCAAAATTTTTAAATGGAACAAACAGTATTTTTTTAAATCATATTTTTTGCATTTTGCATTTCTTTTAAGAATATTTTATTTTGTCAATATAAATTGACAACAAATAAGTTAAAAAGATAACTTTTACTTTTTATTAAGCTCACAGACTATGTCATAAGGGCTAGCGGCTCAGAGAAGCCAAGTTGTGCATATCTATCTTAACACATTTTATAAGTTATTAAAATAAACAAATGAAAAACACTTTTAAAAAGTACTGAAACAGGTAAAAATATCAATGATAAAATAAATTATCTGGATTAAATTTTCAAACTGTTTTCCATTGTTATCCAAACACAGTGGGCAACGTCCTTGCACTCCTCTACTCACAACGTTATGAATATGAATATCAGGCGCCGATCCAAGGGGGGAACGGTGGAGGTGATCGCACCCCCCCCCCCCCCAGAGCTTTAAGTTTAGGAAAATTTTCCCGATTTTGCCCCTTATACTATAGTTTATTCACGAACTAGACAGAGTAATAAATCATTTCAATTTTGAAATTACTCTCGTCATTAAATTTGAAATAAAATGGCATAGATTCGAAATCAATACCAGATTTATTAGCAATGTTACGGCGTTATAAATAATTAAATATTTAATGTGTATATTATTTAATTTTTGTTATTTTGATTTTTAATCACCACATCCGATTAGTCTGTAGTATATTCAAGAAATAGAGAGAATAATAAATCATATTTTACCCTGTATTCTTTAGTCCGGTGTCTTTGGCAAAATCTGTTAGACACATATATTTTTCATAGGAATGGGTTAGAAATTTTATAATCAGAAATACCAGTCTATAATAATGGACTATTTGGGGTGGATAGCAATAGATATTTGGATGTGTGAAGTGATAAAAAGGATTTTAATCCTTATCATGGGCGTTGGAAGGAGGTTTATTTTATCACTAAATATTTATGGCATAGAATATTATTTCGGTAATAAACTTAAAATAAAAAATTATTATAATATTATTTTATTTCTTATGATTTCTTAATAATTTACATACATTAGAAAATATAGATAATTTTTACATATTTAACACAAATCACAACTGTATTTTTATTATTTTTAATTTTGGCAAGAAACAGTTTTAGGCACTTTCAGACTAAAACGTAACCTTTTTCTCCCAAAAAATTTTCATTATATTTATAATTTAAATACTTACAAAATACTCATTGTCAAAAATACAAGAAGTTAAACATGTATTAAAAAATAAATTCCTCCATATAATATTAAAATTTTTTGGGGCTATTTGTCATTTTATTATTAATTAAAAACATTTTTAGGATATTTGATGTTTCAGTTTATTTATTTCTTAAACCATCTACAGAATTACAATTAAACACTAAAAAGGGATTCAAATAAAATTAATTTTTATATGTTACAGAAAATTTAAATAATAAATTGTGTTTACGCTGGTAAACATTACGGATATAATTCGTAATCAAAGTTAGTGAAGCTATCTTCTCTCAAATTAATTTTAATTGGTTCCTTTATCTCACCGATCATGAGATCAAGTTTACACATTTTCTTTTATTCTTTTATTATATGGATTTTTCCCAATTTTCAATAGTAACTTTATTCAAGAAAATCTTTCAAAAGTTCAGTTAATTTACTAATTTTGTAAATTGTGTTATTTCTAGCAACTCTGCCTTTTACTTGAGAGATATATTTCCTTCTCCAACAGACATTTTCCGGACGATCTATAGAACAGATTTCCTATCTGGTTTTTCCCAGCAGGTAAATGCCGATTTTCATTGATTTTTGTTAGAATTTTGTCGAAGGTTGGGATCTGCTTCTCATAATAAATTGTATGTACAACTCCTTTTATTGCAGTTTACATCTCTTCTTCCAACGAGGTTTTTCGTCTGCCTGTGATCGAATGTAGCTTGGGAGTACTAGTAGTAGTTTTTTCTCTTTCAGTATTCGGTACACAGTAGATTTTCCAACTCCTGTCATGTTGAAACAAATCTCAACAGAGCTCTTAACATTATTATCTTAATATTGATATCTTAAGGCATCATAAACATTCATCGTAAAGTTCTTCGTTGAGGAAAAAATGGCCTGGTTTAACGATTTTGGAATAAATATAGATGTGGAATTCATATCTTTTGGGTATTTCTCAGTACAAACAAGATAAACCATGAAGGACACACTGTAAGGTATACTTTACTTACTGACAGAAATTAAATTGAACTATCAGAAATTTTATTGTTGCAGTAAATTTTTTTTTTGCGATATCCACCTCCCAAGAGCTTTGAATTCAGGAAAATAGACCCGATTCTGCCTCTTATACTCTGATTGTGTAGGCTGCTCGCATCCTACCTCCTTGTCGACAAATTGATTTTTTATGTGATCACCCCCCCTCTCCAAGAGCTTCAAATTCAGAAAAATAGACCCAACCCTGCCTTTTACACTAGAAATGGAATGTTACTGGTGTCTCCCCGCCCCGTCGACAATTTGCTTTCGCTTGCTATACTGTACTTTTGTGATATCACCGCCCCCTGCCCCCCCCCCCCCCAAAGAGAGAGGCTGAATTCGCCTCTGATGAATATTAGTAATACTTCGCATGACCACCCTAAAATATTCTTGTAATTCTTCTAGAGTTCTATTATTACATAAATTTTGTTTTTCATATACCCCGAAAACAGGAATCTAAGGAGGTAATATAAGGTGACCCTAAGTGAACACCTGACTAGTCCATTGTTTGCTATCCATTTTTGTGCAAAATTGGCATTAAAGCATTCGACAACAATAGCTGCGTTATGAGCCGAGGCTCCATTGTATTGAAAATACAATCTGTTACTTCCCGCCAAAGACAAATTATCCATAAATGCGACGATGTGCCTTACTAAAATGTCGAAGTAGGCTTGAGCATATAAATTCCCTTCATATATCTCGTTGGCCACTATTTCATTATCTAATTAGCAACCCACACATTAAACGCCAATCTTTATTGTGTTACGTTATTTATTTATTGGTAAGGGTTCATTCGTACATATAATATTAGGAAAGAAAAAATCGTTATTTCGTAATATATCCATGTACCAATTACAAACGCCACGACTTCATTTGGAGACGCCAGCGAGAAGAAGCTGAGAATTGCTTGCTTTGAAACATTTAAATTTGTTTTCCTCTAAAATTTTCAGTGATTTTTGATAAGAAACCCCAACATCCAATTATATTTAAAATTTCATTCTCTACCTTCTTTTTCATGTCTTTGCCATGGCTTTTTAAAGAATCTAAAATTGATTAAGTTTTCTTCTAGTCTCTAAAAATTTCCTGGTTGAGTTGTTCGCGTTTCAGATACCATTCAAAAGATAAGTCAGAGGCTCTCTGCATGTATTTATTACACCCAATATAACATTCTACCATATTATGCTTTTTGAAATTTTGAAATTTTTCCATTCTGAGTTTTTAAACAGACGAGCTAATAAACCTCAAATAAGGCTTTAGTCGAATAAATGGTTCTTTTATTTCTCCATAGTCATAGCTTACTATTTTAAATATAATTAGCCCAAGAAATGGAGCAAATAAAATGCCGTTTCAGGGTTAAAATTAAGAAGTAAATGAAACAAATTTTACGTTGTAGGAGAGGTTAAATAACGATCCCCAGCACATTTGCCACTCGAGATTCGTTGATGTTTCGGAGGTACAGGGGTCCAAATTTTCCAAAATATAGTTTTTTTTTGTTAATTCTTGAAGCCAAGGTATATATTTTGGAGATAAAAGTTTTGAATGAAAGTTGTAGAGAATTAAAAAACCTACAACTCAAGCCTTTTTGCGATCATTTTCGTCAATTAGTTATTGCAGAAAGGTCAACAATCCGTCCAAAATGTCAGTTTTTAAAAATTAATTATTTATCGCAATAATAATTGATTACATTCTATTATCACTTTGAAAGGAATCCTTTTCAATACCAAATCGAACGACTTTTTTATAAGTCAATCGATCAATTTGTTACCGAGATATGTTAATTTGTTTATCCCAAGACGCTAAATCTTTAGTGCCCTAACTTCTTTGTTTATCAACTTTTTGAGTCAATCAAGTGGATTCTCTTAAGGAAGAGTTATACTTTCAATTTGTGATGAAAATTATGAACCTCTCATTTATTCCTTAGAAAAAAAGGTACTTTTCTTTTATAAACAATTAAAGCTGCTGCATCACTCTTACACTGTATGAGTTTTTATCTCATATAAATCGAAAGCGGATTTCAAAATGGAGATTTAGTTTAAAATGAAAGTTTCTACGATCCATAAGACCCAAGTTAGTTTTTTTTTAAATCGCATGCACTTTGTTTATAACAATTAAGAAACGAATCCAACGGCATTTGATAGAGAGAGAGTTATATTTTACGAAGATGTGATTTATTTTTCAAAGCAGGTTAATTTATTACAAATTGCGTATAAACTGGAGCATATTTTGAGTGACTCAGTAGGAGTAGTGGTAGGAATAGTCTGGGAAGAATTCGCGGGCGAGGCACAAAATGAAAACCCAAGTTCAAATCGGCAACTTAAAAGCAAATTGCTATATTTTCTCGAAAATTCAACCGATTTCGACAGTTTTTTTTAGCAGGGGTAGCTTGAAAAATTAGTAATAACTGTACCCTTAGTTTTTCATAATAGAACGGTTTTTCCCATGCTTTTTCAAAATTATCGTGGTTTCGCTTGAAAAATTCGTTACTAGTTTCAAACGAATTATATTTGCTATGTGCATCGATTATTTTTTTAATATTTAGTTCAGTGATATATACTAATACATAATAATATTTATTATAAATTCTATAGAATGGATTTCAAATAACATCTTGGAATATTAATTGTACATATTTTTTTCAAGTAATGAAATGTGGAAATAATTCTCTGATTGTCACTTGAATATTTATTTTATCTTTCTCCTTTTAGATAATTTACATGTCCTCATCATTACATTTTTTATAAAAAACAGTTGTTAAAATATTTTCACAGCAGTCACCGTCATGGTTTTCATCGTATAAATCACTCTCGTCACATTTTTTTTGTCTTTGGCATTTTCGCAACTATAGCCATTATGATTTTCGCACATTTTCAAATATTTTAAGCCACGCTTACGACACTCATATTACTTCGGACAAGCAGTTTAAATACTGCAACGGCACGAAATATTCTCTGAAAACTCTGAATGTATCATCGTATCGGTTGATTGCACTGGTTCAATACTACTCTCTCCCTTTTTTGATTAACTGATTGGATCCATGCGATTTCCTAACAAGGCTTGAATTTGCAAAAATGTTCTTGGGCAAGGTTAGGCCACTGCATTTTCGGTTATTGGTAATTTGTGAAGCTTAAACGAAGCTTTTGTTGCCAATTTTTAAAATAGGTTTCATCTGAGACCATTAAATGAATCTCTTGTCAATTTTTATCAACTTTAGTCGAATATAATGCTTTTACAATTATTTTATTGTTTCTAAATTGGCAGAAGAGTCACTGTAACATCTCATGAGATCTATTAAAGTGTCTAAATCCAAACAATTTAAAATAGTATTTTTTACCCATATCGAAAAAAGAAGATGTGATGTCGCAGCCAGTAAAAATGTATAAAAATGAAATTATTGATCGTAAATCTGGGTATTTTAAACTATTACATTTAAACTATTGATTCCGTTTTTTACCGGTTGTTATTTTACGAAAGACTATTTTTGAATCTCCTTCTGAAAGTTTCGGTATCAACAGTAGTGTGCACAATTAAAATGTCAACATCTTCGTCGGCTTGTTTTCATCGGAAACTAGCTCAAAGAAGATCCTGAATCAATAATTCGATTATTTTTTTGTTATTATCATTTGATAAAAATTCTTTAGGTTTTAATATAAGTATTTGTGCCATCCTATACAGAGCCGTCAAATACAATAATGCTGTTTATGACGAAACGTTCTTTTACATGATTTATGTACTTTGACAAAATGTTTATCATAGATTCATTCACTTGACATATGATTTGATGTGATAAAAAATCCCCATCGACAATATTCATAGAAGATGGCTGCACAGGACATTCATCAGTTACATTAAAATTATTTACAAACAAACTATTATCAGTTTTTGTCATATCATTGTCACCAAAGATAGAGATAGGATATGGAGCCAATTCATAGCTTAGATAATATTTCATGTCTGAATTTTTTCGAATATTGAAACAAGAGCGGTGATATAAATTGGGTTGGTACTACTAGAATTTTATTATTAATCTTTAATTTATTATTTATAACACTGATGGGTAAAATTTGATTTTACTTTTGTGAAATTTATAGTACCAAAAGTTGTGTGAAAATTGTTCTTTAATAAATTTAGCCCAAATTTCAGATTAATAATTTTGAATTTTGATATGCTAAAGTAAATATTAGCACCTAAAGCCGGACCTGAACTAAAGTTTTTTGCGCAACTATAAATTGTTTGACATTGTAATAAAAAGAGTTAAAAGTAAAAATGTCACCGATAAATATAAAACAATTTTTTAAGAAAGATTATGTGATGTTAAGATTAGCTGGCATTTGGATAAGTGAGGAAAATGAGATAAAACCAAGATGGTATAAATATGTTTCTCTTTTTACTTTGGTTTCTGTATTAACTTTTAATATAAGCCTTTTGATGCAAATAATAAAAAGTACAAGTGTAAAAGAATGTGCTTCAGTGGCATATATTGAAGCACAAACAGCTTTCATACCAATAAAAGGAATTTTAATACTCAGATACAAAGGAATTATTGTGGACTTAATTAAACAATATGATGACAAATATTTTCAAGGAGGAGATTTGGAAGAAATAAGAGCTTTAGAGAGAAAAATGTTCCAGTTTAATGTATTAAGACGAGCTCTTGAGAGCCTAATTTGCATAGGATATACTCTGACTTGTATATCACCATTTTTCATTGGGGAAAAACATTTTGTTCCAGGATGGTATCCATTTGACACATCTTCCTCGCCAGGGTACCAAATTGCTTACTGCCACCAAGTACTAAGTCTAGGACTTCTGGCTCTTATTTCTATGTATATAGATATTATCATGGGCGGCAAATGTACATTTATTGGGTTACAGTGTACTCTATTATCAATAAGACTTAAAAAAATAGGTACAGATGGAACCGATAGAATGATATCTCTGATTAGATGTGTAAAACATCATCACATTATTTTAAGGTCAGTATATTACATTTACATCTCCGTGAATCTGTTCACCTTGGTTTGAGGACCATTAATGACAATGAAGCAAAAACAGATGACTTTATGTAATTAGCCCCGAATTGAGTGTCACTAATAAAATAGAAATGTAAATGACCGTGATCCTGGAGGGAACCTCAAGTCAAACTAATCAATTATCTTGCTGATTGGAGTCTACCTAAACCGGGTCAATTCGATATTTTAAATTTCCCTTGATTTAATTGAGCTTTATTTTACTTTAACCCAAATTCTGTGGTTTTTAAAGCTCAAATAGAGGAGAAGTCGCCACCTATTTTTTTTAATATATGACCGAAAGTTAAAATCATAGGCGAATTTTAGAAAATTGACAACATTAGTTCAATACGAGTTAAAAATTTATAATTTCATTTGCTTAGTATAAGCAAAGAAAATATATATCTCAATGGTTGTACTATTCTATATCCAGTATACTTTTTATCAATAAATCAACATATATAAATGCAATAAAAAATATCAATAAGGTAGCCTGAATTAACAAGTTTAGAGTGCAAGAATTTGTAAAGATATTGTGACAAAATAAAATATTTTAAAAAATCACAGAATATATTATCTAAGAAGAGAAATAAGTGTCATTGGCTAAGAACGAATTTAATTTCAAAAAACTAAATTGATAGTTAAAATAACAATCAATATAGCGTAATAAAATTTTATTAATCTGGACACTTTATGTCACGTTGAGGAAAATTAGCAGGTCCCAATTGAGCTTTTTTCTGCCAATTTTTGGTTTTGTTAAAATTTGTAATTAAGTATATGCCTCAACGGCTCGCTGTATTATTTCATATTTATTCGCTGTACACACGGCAATAGTGTCTGTAATAAAGAGCGGAAATTTTCACGGCTTTGGTGAAGATGTAAACCATGGTTCTTGGGTTTAGACCGTGTCAAATTGAAACATTGTGTTCTAATTACGTGGAGTAAAGATCCCTGAAAACGCCTCGTGCAATCGTAGGCGAAACGTCGGATAATAATTCCAATTTGACACGGTCTAAATCCAAGAACCATGATTTTCAATGGAGTCTGTTTCTATGTAACTAAGCACTTGAAAACTTTGTAAATCACTAAGTTCATCACAATCTCAAAATATGATATTGATGCTGTCAAATAGTACCAACGATGACGACCGGCTTTTAAATTACTGAATTTATGGAATAATAGATGACTATTAAAATGGCCTTATTATAAAGCTACATTAAATCATATAGCTATTATTTATTTAACAATATTTTCAAACATTGTTACTATATTTAATTTGGGATGTTAAGAAAACCCCAAGATATTTTATTTCTGTAACAGTGTTATTTATTTTGACAAGTATTAATATTTGACTTTATATCCGTTTCTTCATATTTTTTACAATTGTTTTTTGAAACATTAATCATACATTTTCTCTTTGATGCATTTAATTGCAGTTTATGTTTAAACGGCCAAATTCAGAGAAGATTAAGCTCACTCTTCACAATATTGGTTATTTTCCTAAAGTTATTTTCTGAAACAGACACAAGGTTGTCGTCTGCAAATACATTTAAAAAGGATTTTTTAAAAACTAAATAGCCCGTTTTAAATATGAGACTAAACATAGCAATCTTTTTATTATTTTTGTCAACAGAACATATGTAAAAAAATGACTTAGTTATCCTTTGAACTCATTAAAAACATTGATAGTTTGTAGTAAAACTTTTAAAACGCAGATTCGGAAGCTTTTAGTAATCCTGTAATATTACTGACGTAAAGGTGTAAATATTTTATTGGACTATATTTTATAAAATTTTATCAGCAAAAAATACTAACAAAAATTGTTTTAAATTTTAGTTTCCTTGAGAAAGTTAATATGGTGTTTGGAACAATCTACTTCACACAAGTATTTAGCTATACAATTAGTCTATGTACGACGATATTTCTTTTCAGTGTGGTAAGATTAATGACTAATAAAAGAAAATAATGACAAAATTTGGCTTATGAATGTATTAGTAAAATTTGGCCAGTGACTTATATTTACATTTCTTATACATAAATGTTACATATATATATATATATATATATATATATATATATATATATATATATATATATATATATATATATATATATATATGTTATATATATATATATATATATATCATTTTTTTTTATTATTTTGTCTTTTCTTGGGTTTAGGTTCTATATTTAATAAATACATAAAAACTGTTTGACGTTTCGCCTTTTATTCAAGGCATTTTCAAAATGTTTGCCTCCTAAAAATATATAATTAAATTACATCATATAAAAAACATATTCACAATTTTCGAAAAACAAACAAGACACTTAAATAATAGTTAAAACTTTAAAATCTCTTAAAAATACTTAATTTTACTGGTACGCACCTTGACATTTTGCTGTTTTATTTCTGAATAAAATTTAAATTTTGCATCGTTTACTGAGGATACGTGGAATGCGAATGTGTTTTATTTTTTTTAAATATTTTTTATATTTTACAATGCATAAAAAAATAAATATGGTATATGTTTGGTTTTATGTTTAAGAGGATATTCCATTTTTTGATTTTTATTTGACTGGATCGAATACTTAATGTTTAAATTAGGTTTGCGTAAATATGGCTCAAATTTCCCATATCTGTTCTGTCGTTAACCGTGTTTTTATCTTTTTTAATTTCAATCATTTCTTTTATCTGTAATTTTTGGTAATTCATATCTTTGTTTTTTATAATGGTACTGTTATAATCAAAAGTGTGTTTTTCGTCCTGTGTGTGTTTGTTTAACGCTGTTGAGGCGTTTTTTGTATATTTATGGCCATTTAATCTGTTCTTTAGTAATTGGCTCGTCATGCCTATATATTTTTTGGGACAATTTGAGCAAGGGATCGAATATATTATATTTGATTTATTCATTAGAGGAGTTTTACTTTTTAAATTTGTGAACAATGTATTTAATTTATTATGTGACCTGTGGCATACGATGATATCATGCTTTTTTAAAATGTATTTTATTTTTTCTGACAGCTCACTAGTGTACGGTAATGCCACATATTTTTGTTGTTTATGTTCTATGTTTTTTGTTTTTACGTTATTATAGAACTTATATGTTCGTTTATCAATTATTTTGGTGATAGTCTTTTCGTTGAAATTATTGTTCATTAGTGTCTCTTTTACTTTTTGCAGTATTTTTGGTCGGAATTCTGGAGACGTTAGGGAGATAGCACGATCAGATAGACCGATTATAACGCTATTTTTTTGAGTTTTTGAATGATTAGAGAAATAGTTCAGATATCTACCTGACCAAGTTGGTTTGGTGTACCATTCAGTTAAAACTTTGTTCTTTCTGCGTATAAGCGTCATATCTAGAAAATTTATTTTATTATTATTCTCTATTTCGGACGTGAACTTTAATTTTTCGTTGAAACTGTTAAACTCTTGGAGAATTTCATTTATTTTATTTTGTGGTACAGCTGCTATGCAATCATCGACAAAACGTTTAAAAAATATTATGTTAAAGTTTAATTTTTCTAAAACTTTTTCCTCTAAATATTCCATTACTAGCTGAGCAATGGTAGATGAAATTGGTGATCCCATAGCACATCCATCAAGTTGTTTATAAAAGGTATTTTCGTACTGAAAGTAATTTGTATTTAGAACGAGGTCAATAGCATCCATAAAATTATTTTTTGATAGCGATGTATGTTTTTTTAAAATTTCCCATTTTTCTGCTAAAATAGTGTGGACAAGTTGATTTGGTATGTTTGTATACAAAGATATAACATCTAGCGAAATGAGTCTGTAATTTTCAGGTAGGTTTACTTTATCAATAAATTTTTTAAAGGCGAATGAATCTTTAATAAAAAAATCGTTTTTGCCTGTAATATTTGAAATGCAATCTGATAAGAATTTTGATAAACTATAGAATGGCGATTGTATACAAGAAACAATAGGTCTTAGTGGTATATTTTGTTTATGTAATTTTGGTAGGCCGTATATTTTTGGTGGAATAGCATTGTGAATGGTTAGCCTTTTTGCATCTTTTTCAGTTAGTTCTTTTACATTGAGCAATTTTTTTATAAAGGTATTATTTTTTTTTGATATAGGTTGGTTGGATCACTCTTAATATTTTTATATGTATTTTCGTCATTTAGTATGTTGTTCATTTTTGTCTCGTAATCTGCCTTGTTCATAACCACTGTTTTATTGCTTTTATCAGGCCTTAGAACAATGATTTGAGGATTGTCTTTGATAAATTTTTTTGTTCGATTCATTTTCTTTTTTAAATTTTTTTGGAGGCTGTTACTTTTTATTGTTTGGTGCCTTATTTTGATTTTATGATTTGTTAAAACATTTGTTACTTCAGCTCTAATTGTGTCTTTTTTGTCGTCTGGCTCATTGCTAATAACAGATTCAATGGAGGCTATATATTCGGTTATTGGAATATCTTTTTCTTTTGTAATATCTAATGAGAAATTTGGACCATATGATAAAACTTCATTAACTTCGGACGGTATCGGGGTATTAGATATATTTTCGATCCATTTGGACCTGTCGTTGTTTGTTTCTTTACAGATTTCACGCTTCTTAAATAATTTGTTTAATTTTTTTTGGTGTCTTTTTTTAATTTTTTTATGTAATTCCTCAAACTTTTTGTTTTCTAACGATAAGAATCTATCTAACATATCATTTGTTAAGTATCTCTCAGTTTTTTTGATGTTTTCTTTAATGGATGTATTTAAAGAATTTATTGTTTTGGTTGCCTCTGTAATTGATAAGTTTAAAATATTAGATTTGGCTTTCATGATGATATTGTTGAATTTATTTTCAAGGTACGTACCTGCAAAACAAATATGCGAAACATTCAAATTTAAAAATGTAGGGAACAAATCCAAATGTCTACATCTTAATAAAAAAATTCTTCTGTTCTTTTGAGCGGCAAGCTTGGTGTAAGATTTTGATAATTCTTTAAGCAGTATTACCACGTGCGGCCCATGTGATGCTTCTATCTCCTCATAAAATGTCATATCGGATGTTTTGTTTTAGTAGCTTCAACCCAAACTACCAATATTTATTTTCTTGTTTCTTGAACCATAGATTATATCATTTTTTTTTATTATTTTGTCTTTTCTTGGGTTTAGGTTCTATATTTAATAAATACATAAAAACTGTTTGACGTTTCGCCTTTTATTCAAGGCATTTTCAAAATGTTTGCCTCCTAAAAATATATAATTAAATTACATCATATAAAAAACATATTCACAATTTTCGAAAAACAAACAAGACACTTAAATAATAGTTAAAACTTTAAAATCTCTTAAAAATACTTAATTTTACTGGTACGCACCTTGACATTTTGCTGTTTTATTTCTGAATAAAATTTAAATTTTGCATCGTTTACTGAGGATACGTGGAATGCGAATGTGTTTTATTTTTTTTAAATATTTTTTATATTTTACAATGCATAAAAAAATAAATATGGTATATGTTTGGTTTTATGTTTAAGAGGATATTCCATTTTTTGATTTTTATTTGACTGGATCGAATACTTAATGTTTAAATTAGGTTTGCGTAAATATGGCTCAAATTTCCCATATCTGTTCTGTCGTTAACCGTGTTTTTATCTTTTTTAATTTCAATCATTTCTTTTATCTGTAATTTTTGGTAATTCATATCTTTGTTTTTTATAATGGTACTGTTATAATCAAAAGTGTGTTTTTCGTCCTGTGTGTGTTTGTTTAACGCTGTTGAGGCGTTTTTTGTATATTTATGGCCATTTAATCTGTTCTTTAGTAATTGGCTCGTCATGCCTATATATTTTTTGGGACAATTTGAGCAAGGGATCGAATATATTATATTTGATTTATTCATTAGAGGAGTTTTACTTTTTAAATTTGTGAACAATGTATTTAATTTATTATGTGACCTGTGGCATACGATGATATCATGCTTTTTTAAAATGTATTTTATTTTTTCTGACAGCTCACTAGTGTACGGTAATGCCACATATTTTTGTTGTTTATGTTCTATGTTTTTTGTTTTTACGTTATTATAGAACTTATATGTTCGTTTATCAATTATTTTGGTGATAGTCTTTTCGTTGAAATTATTGTTCATTAGTGTCTCTTTTACTTTTTGCAGTATTTTTGGTCGGAATTCTGGAGACGTTAGGGAGATAGCACGATCAGATAGACCGATTATAACGCTATTTTTTTGAGTTTTTGAATGATTAGAGAAATAGTTCAGATATCTACCTGACCAAGTTGGTTTGGTGTACCATTCAGTTAAAACTTTGTTCTTTCTGCGTATAAGCGTCATATCTAGAAAATTTATTTTATTATTATTCTCTATTTCGGACGTGAACTTTAATTTTTCGTTGAAACTGTTAAACTCTTGGAGAATTTCATTTATTTTATTTTGTGGTACAGCTGCTATGCAATCATCGACAAAACGTTTAAAAAATATTATGTTAAAGTTTAATTTTTCTAAAACTTTTTCCTCTAAATATTCCATTACTAGCTGAGCAATGGTAGATGAAATTGGTGATCCCATAGCACATCCATCAAGTTGTTTATAAAAGGTATTTTCGTACTGAAAGTAATTTGTATTTAGAACGAGGTCAATAGCATCCATAAAATTATTTTTTGATAGCGATGTATGTTTTTTTAAAATTTCCCATTTTTCTGCTAAAATAGTGTGGACAAGTTGATTTGGTATGTTTGTATACAAAGATATAACATCTAGCGAAATGAGTCTGTAATTTTCAGGTAGGTTTACTTTATCAATAAATTTTTTAAAGGCGAATGAATCTTTAATAAAAAAATCGTTTTTGCCTGTAATATTTGAAATGCAATCTGATAAGAATTTTGATAAACTATAGAATGGCGATTGTATACAAGAAACAATAGGTCTTAGTGGTATATTTTGTTTATGTAATTTTGGTAGGCCGTATATTTTTGGTGGAATAGCATTGTGAATGGTTAGCCTTTTTGCATCTTTTTCAGTTAGTTCTTTTACATTGAGCAATTTTTTTATAAAGGTATTATTTTTTTTTTGATATAGGTTGGTTGGATCACTCTTAATATTTTTATATGTATTTTCGTCATTTAGTATGTTGTTCATTTTTGTCTCGTAATCTGCCTTGTTCATAACCACTGTTTTATTGCTTTTATCAGGCCTTAGAACAATGATTTGAAGATTGTCTTTGATAAATTTTTTTGTTCGATTCATTTTCTTTTTTAATTAAAAAATTAATTAAAAAATTAATTAAAAAAGAAAATGAATCGAACAAAAAAATTTATCAAAGACAATCCTCAAATCATTGTTCTAAGGCCTGATAAAAGCAATAAAACAGTGGTTATGAACAAGGCAGATTACGAGACAAAAATGAACAACATACTAAATGACGAAAATACATATAAAAATATTAAGAGTGATCCAACCAACCTATATCAAAAAAAAAATAATACCTTTATAAAAAAATTGCTCAATGTAAAAGAACTAACTGAAAAAGATGCAAAAAGGCTAACCATTCACAATGCTATTCCACCAAAAATATACGGCCTACCAAAATTACATAAACAAAATATACCACTAAGACCTATTGTTTCTTGTATACAATCGCCATTCTATAGTTTATCAAAATTCTTATCAGATTGCATTTCAAATATTACAGGCAAAAACGATTTTTTTATTAAAGATTCATTCGCCTTTAAAAAATTTATTGATAAAGTAAACCTACCTGAAAATTACAGACTCATTTCGCTAGATGTTATATCTTTGTATACAAACATACCAAATCAACTTGTCCACACTATTTTAGCAGAAAAATGGGAAATTTTAAAAAAACATACATCGCTATCAAAAAATAATTTTATGGATGCTATTGACCTCGTTCTAAATACAAATTACTTTCAGTACGAAAATACCTTTTATAAACAACTTGATGGATGTGCTATGGGATCACCAATTTCATCTACCATTGCTCAGCTAGTAATGGAATATTTAGAGGAAAAAGTTTTAGAAAAATTAAACTTTAACATAATATTTTTTAAACGTTTTGTCGATGATTGCATAGCAGCTGTACCACAAAATAAAATAAATGAAATTCTCCAAGAGTTTAACAGTTTCAACGAAAAATTAAAGTTCACGTCCGAAATAGAGAATAATAATAAAATAAATTTTCTAGATATGACGCTTATACGCAGAAAGAACAAAGTTTTCACTGAATGGTACACCAAACCAACTTGGTCAGGTAGATATCTGAACTATTTCTCTAATCATTCAAAAACTCAAAAAAATAGCGTTATAATCGGTCTATCTGATCGTGCTATCTCCCTAACGTCTCCAGAATTCCGACCAAAAATACTGCAAAAAGTAAAAGAGACACTAATGAACAATAATTTCAACGAAAAGACTATCACCAAAATAATTGATAAACGAACATATAAGTTCTATAATAACGTAAAAACAAAAAACATAGAACATAAACAACAAAAATATGTGGCATTACCGTACACTAGTGAGCTGTCAGAAAAAATAAAATACATTTTAAAAAAGCATGATATCATCGTATGCCACAGGTCACATAATAAATTAAATACATTGTTCACAAATTTAAAAAGTAAAACTCCTCTAATGAATAAATCAAATATAATATATTCGATCCCTTGCTCAAATTGTCCCAAAAAATATATAGGCATGACGAGCCAATTACTAAAGAACAGATTAAATGGCCATAAATATACAAAAAACGCCTCAACAGCGTTAAACAAACACACACAGGACGAAAAACACACTTTTGATTATAACAGTACCATTATAAAAAACAAAGATATGAATTACCAAAAATTACAGATAAAAGAAATGATTGAAATTAAAAAAGATAAAAACACGGTTAACGACAGAACAGATATGGGAAATTTGAGCCATATTTACGCAAACCTAATTTAAACATTAAGTATTCGATCCAGTCAAATAAAAATCAAAAAATGGAATATCCTCTTAAACATAAAACCAAACATATACCATATTTATTTTTTTATGCATTGTAAAATATAAAAAATATTTAAAAAAAATAAAACACATTCGCATTCCACGTATCCTCAGTAAACGATGCAAAATTTAAATTTTATTCAGAAATAAAACAGCAAAATGTCAAGGTGCGTACCAGTAAAATTAAGTATTTTTAAGAGATTTTAAAGTTTTAACTATTATTTAAGTGTCTTGTTTGTTTTTCGAAAATTGTGAATATGTTTTTTATATGATGTAATTTAATTATATATTTTTAGGAGGCAAACATTTTGAAAATGCCTTGAATAAAAGGCGAAACGTCAAACAGTTTTTATGTATTTATTAAATATAGAACCTAAACCCAAGAAAAGACAAAATAATAAAAAAAAAATGATATAATCTATGGTTCAAGAAACAAGAAAATAAATATTGGTAGTTTGGGTTGAAGCTACTAAAACAAAACATCCGATATGACATTTTATGAGGAGATAGAAGCATCACATGGGCCGCACGTGGTAATACTGCTTAAAGAATTATCAAAATCTTACACCAAGCTTGCCGCTCAAAAGAACAGAAGAATTTTTTTATTAAGATGTAGACATTTGGATTTGTTCCCTACATTTTTAAATTTGAATGTTTCGCATATTTGTTTTGCAGGTACGTACCTTGAAAATAAATTCAACAATATCATCATGAAAGCCAAATCTAATATTTTAAACTTATCAATTACAGAGGCAACCAAAACAATAAATTCTTTAAATACATCCATTAAAGAAAACATCAAAAAAACTGAGAGATACTTAACAAATGATATGTTAGATAGATTCTTATCGTTAGAAAACAAAAAGTTTGAGGAATTACATAAAAAAATTAAAAAAAGACACCAAAAAAAATTAAACAAATTATTTAAGAAGCGTGAAATCTGTAAAGAAACAAACAACGACAGGTCCAAATGGATCGAAAATATATCTAATACCCCGATACCGTCCGAAGTTAATGAAGTTTTATCATATGGTCCAAATTTCTCATTAGATATTACAAAAGAAAAAGATATTCCAATAACCGAATATATAGCCTCCATTGAATCTGTTATTAGCAATGAGCCAGACGACAAAAAAGACACAATTAGAGCTGAAGTAACAAATGTTTTAACAAATCATAAAATCAAAATAAGGCACCAAACAATAAAAAGTAACAGCCTCCAAAAAAATTTAAAAAAGAAAATGAATCGAACAAAAAAATTTATCAAAGACAATCCTCAAATCATTGTTCTAAGGCCTGATAAAAGCAATAAAACAGTGGTTATGAACAAGGCAGATTACGAGACAAAAATGAACAACATACTAAATGACGAAAATACATATAAAAATATTAAGAGTGATCCAACCAACCTATATCAAAAAAAAAATAATACCTTTATAAAAAAATTGCTCAATGTAAAAGAACTAACTGAAAAAGATGCAAAAAGGCTAACCATTCACAATGCTATTCCACCAAAAATATACGGCCTACCAAAATTACATAAACAAAATATACCACTAAGACCTATTGTTTCTTGTATACAATCGCCATTCTATAGTTTATCAAAATTC
Source organism: Diaprepes abbreviatus (assembly GCA_034092305.1). NCBI lineage: Eukaryota > Metazoa > Arthropoda > Insecta > Coleoptera > Curculionidae > Diaprepes > Diaprepes abbreviatus. The sequence continues at coordinate 13,758,928 of JASJET010000002.1, read as the reverse complement.
TTATCAGATTGCATTTCAAATATTACAGGCAAAAACGATTTTTTTATTAAAGATTCATTCGCCTTTAAAAAATTTATTGATAAAGTAAACCTACCTGAAAATTACAGACTCATTTCGCTAGATGTTATATCTTTGTATACAAACATACCAAATCAACTTGTCCACACTATTTTAGCAGAAAAATGGGAAATTTTAAAAAAACATACGTCGCTATCAAAAAATAATTTTATGGATGCTATTGACCTCGTTCTAAATACAAATTACTTTCAGTACGAAAATACCTTTTATAAACAACTTGATGGATGTGCTATGGGATCACCAATTTCATCTACCATTGCTCAGCTAGTAATGGAATATTTAGAGGAAAAAGTTTTAGAAAAATTAAACTTTAACATAATATTTTTTAAACGTTTTGTCGATGATTGCATAGCAGCTGTACCACAAAATAAAATAAATGAAATTCTCCAAGAGTTTAACAGTTTCAACGAAAAATTAAAGTTCACGTCCGAAATAGAGAATAATAATAAAATAAATTTTCTAGATATGACGCTTATACGCAGAAAGAACAAAGTTTTAACTGAATGGTACACCAAACCAACTTGGTCAGGTAGATATCTGAACTATTTCTCTAATCATTCAAAAACTCAAAAAAATAGCGTTATAATCGGTCTATCTGATCGTGCTATCTCCCTAACGTCTCCAGAATTCCGACCAAAAATACTGCAAAAAGTAAAAGAGACACTAATGAACAATAATTTCAACGAAAAGACTATCACCAAAATAATTGATAAACGAACATATAAGTTCTATAATAACGTAAAAACAAAAAACATAGAACATAAACAACAAAAATATGTGGCATTACCGTACACTAGTGAGCTGTCAGAAAAAATAAAATACATTTTAAAAAAGCATGATATCATCGTATGCCACAGGTCACATAATAAATTAAATACATTGTTCACAAATTTAAAAAGTAAAACTCCTCTAATGAATAAATCAAATATAATATATTCGATCCCTTGCTCAAATTGTCCCAAAAAATATATAGGCATGACGAGCCAATTACTAAAGAACAGATTAAATGGCCATAAATATACAAAAAACGCCTCAACAGCGTTAAACAAACACACACAGGACGAAAAACACACTTTTGATTATAACAGTACCATTATAAAAAACAAAGATATGAATTACCAAAAATTACAGATAAAAGAAATGATTGAAATTAAAAAAGATAAAAACACGGTTAACGACATAACAGATATGGGAAATTTGAGCCATATTTACGCAAACCTAATTTAAACATTAAGTATTCGATCCAGTCAAATAAAAATCAAAAAATGGAATATCCTCTTAAACATAAAACCAAACATATACCATATTTATTTTTTTATGCATTGTAAAATATAAAAAATATTTAAAAAAAATAAAACACATTCGCATTCCACGTATCCTCAGTAAACGATGCAAAATTTAAATTTTATTCAGAAATAAAACAGCAAAATGTCAAGGTGCGTACCAGTAAAATTAAGTATTTTTAAGAGATTTTAAAGTTTTAACTATTATTTAAGTGTCTTGTTTGTTTTTCGAAAATTGTGAATATGTTTTTTATATGATGTAATTTAATTATATATTTTTAGGAGGCAAACATTTTGAAAATGCCTTGAATAAAAGGCGAAACGTCAAACAGTTTTTATGTATTTATTAAATATAGAACCTAAACCCAAGAAAAGACAAAATAATAAAAAAAAATGATATAATCTATGGTTCAAGAAACAAGAAAAGAAAAGGAGAAAAAATATATATATATATATATATATATATATATATATATATATATATATATATATATATATATATATATTCATTCATATATGGAGCTATCATATAGTTGTACGTTTGCTGAATGTGATTTCAGCACTACAACGGCATAATGTGGATATATAGAATTTTTTTTTATTTTGGCCACGTTTTCTTAATTGTGACCCAGTAAGCCTTTCGGGTTAGTTCGAGACAGACGTTGTCGGGGAACGCCTACACGACCTATAACCCCCTCTAACTTCCGTGCGATACGAAAAACGAACAGCCAACCAACAGTAGCTGAAAACGAATGGGAGGGTGTATTGCTTTTGTCTAAATTTATAACGTAATCGATGGAATTTGGAATATTTAATGACTATTTGATACATTTATTGTTTTAAATGCATCAAATAGTCGAAGTATAAAAAAAAAAATATTTTTTGCTGGCCGTTGGGCGTAAAGAAAACTGGTATTTCTGTTAAAAATAAACATTGATTCTAATAAAAATAACGGTAGTTTCTAAGGAAATAAGTTAATAAACCACATTAAAAAAATCATTCTCAAAAATAAACTTTGATTCGGGTAAAAAATAAAAGTAACATATTCAGTAGTTATAAATTAATAATTAAATTCTATTTAAGTAAATAAAAACATCTAAAATTCTACAAGAGGTGTTCAAACAGGCCTCCACTTTGAGCGAGATAATAACCCAATCTATTGTAAAATCCGGTTCTCGTATTTGCCCAAACTTCAGGTGTTATATTCATAGCACGATCATATATGTGCCGACAATTTTTTTGGGAAACATGACCCCAAAGAAAAAAATCGTTTGGGGCCAAATCGGGAGACCTGGGTGGCATTGGAATGGTTCCCCTTGTACTTATAAGGTGCTCAGGAAATATAGTTTGCAAAAACTGTTGCACTTCTCTCGCATTATGAGCAGGGCAACCATCCTGCGGAAACCAAATTTCCCCAAATTAATATCCAATGCTCGAACAGTTGGAATGACGTGATTTCGCAAAAGGTCCAAGTCTTTATTGGCAGTTAGGTCCCCATTAATATAAAAGGGTCCAATGATAAAATTCCCTAATATAACCTTTTGCGGGCATTGTGTTCTCTGAAAAATATTGAGATGTTGATTCTCTCTAGAATATCCTGCGGCAATAGAAGGATTGTGACGGCCGTGCAAGGAGAATGAAGATTCATCCGTAAACAAAATGTTGCTGATGAATTTGTCGTCCCTATTAGCCCTTTCTATCATGTCCTAACAAAACACCATACGTTTTTCTTGGTCTTCCAGAAAAATTTCTTGAGTTGTTCGCAATTTGTAACAGCGATATTTGTTACGCTTTAAAATATTTCGAACCGTTCGAGCGTTCATATCAAGTTCTTCTGCAATTGCGGTACTATTGCATCTTGCAAAATTAATTTCCGCTAAACTACATACGTCAGTCTCCCGATATGCTCGTTCTTTAGTAATCTGAGGAGCCGGTTGCTCCTCATTGTTATCAGTGCATTTTTTACAAATTTTTAAACAACCGGTTGTCTCAAATTTTTTAATAATTTATGAAATTCTAGATTTTGAAGGAATGGGATGATTTTCGTACGTAAATGCAAATCTACCGATTATCTCATGTATACTTTTACCAGAATAATATCACTTAATAACCTGTACTTTTTGTTCCGTGGAATAAATTACCATTTTAAATAAAAAAATTTGACTCGAAACACGGAAATACCAATATTCAGTACTTACACTTCGACGGCCTGAATGAAAGCAAATAACTTGGAATCCTCTTGTTGTGCTAAGGCGTGGTGTATGCTGCTGCCCGCTCTCACCGCGCCAGCATTGTATTACTCCTCATTCGAGAGCCAAACTGGTATTTTACACGTATGTCGATGCTTATGATGCTTATCTTCTGTCTCATTCTAATTTGATGAATAATATATCATTTTTCCTTTATTTTGTCTTTTCTTGGGTTTAGGTTCTATATTTAATAAAAACACAAAACAATTGACGTTTCGCCCTTTATTCAAGGCATTTTCAAAACTTTTTCCTCCTTGATATTTTGTTATTCTATTACTAAATCATTTAGAATGTCAAGGAGGAAAAAGATTTGAAAATGCCTTGAATAAAGGGCGAAACGTGAATTGTTTTGTGTTTTTATTAAATATTGAATAAGGAAAAATGATATAATCTATGGTTCAAGAATCAAGAAAATAAATATATATATATATATATATATATATATATATATATATATATATATATATATATATATATATATATATATATATATATATAAATATCATTAATTTTTCTATATTCTTCTTATCACAATATTATCGTATTTGTTGTTGTCTGAGAGTTATACAATTATTTTACAGGACAAAACTTATAAACTTTTACTAAATACTTTAAATAAATTATTCAATTCTTTTTACTTGACAACAACAAAAACACATAACCTCTTTTAAAACCAAAATGTTTAACTTTTGTTTTCCTGTGACGTAGGAAGACTTCTGTTTCTTTTTAACGATTGAAAATTTGAGGTTATGTAAATTTTCGGGAGCTCGAAAAACGCAGTACTTCTGGCAAACTGATAATTTCAACTCTATACTAGCAAACCGGATAATTGAAGTTTGTGCAGCATTTGTTTATTTAAAACCTATTTTTCAACATCATAGGTGGTCAGAATACATTCGTTGCGGAGTTTGGTTTTAGCTTTAGAGAGATGTTAATATTCAGTTCGACTTTCAGTATTTCATAGGCCGTCCAGATCAGTTTCGTGCTATTTCCAGATTTTGTTTCTTATGGTGATACTTCCTGACTGTCCCTATATATATATATATATATATATATATATATATATATATATATATATATATATATATATATGTTAATTTTTAGTGCAACGTTCAATTTTGTGAATGCCTCTTCTTAGAAAAGTCCTAGACTAATATGAAAAGCTTGGGTGCGGTAATATCTCTCTGCATAACGTATCTATTTATTGTCGTTTCGTTGAGTCTTTCTTGAAGCATTGCTATTTGTTGTATTCATTTGATCCTCTTTGTATAATTAAATCAGGTATCCAGCTATGAATTTGTAGGTTTTAAGATATGGACCAAACCAAAATGTTTAACTTTTGTTTTCCTGTGACGTAGGAAGACTTCTGTTATTTTTTAACGATTGAAAATTTGAGGTTATCTAAATTTTCGGGAGCTTCAAAAACGCAGTGCTTCTAGAAAACTGATAATTTCAACTCTATACTAGCAAACCGGATAATTGCATTATCAGTTAAATTAGCCCTTATAAAGTCTTTAATATTATGAAAGTTCGTTATATGTGAAATTCCATTTTTTTATACTACTGATAAGTACTTTAGGATATAATAATTTTATGTTGCCAGAAAATTTGATTCCCAAATCACCCATGTTGCCAACCATTATACCTGTTCCTATGTTATTTTTGGTTACTTCTTCCAAATGCTTCTTTTCCTCTTCAAATTTCTTCTTTACGTGAGTTGTCACCTGTAATATGTAGTTCCTTAATTTCTCTTCAATGATAGTGTGATGGTATCATACTCATAAAAGGTGCGTTTGCATTTCATATCAATGCTGTCCATCTTTTATTCCTGTTTTTCAATATCTTGGTAAATGTTCTGAATATTCTTATCAATATTTTCATTAACACTCTCAATTGCAGATACTCTTTCTGTTTTCTCAATTTCTATTAAATTAGTCATTTCATTGTTATTATGAACTATTTTTTCATGAATTGCCTCCACAAACGTGGTCATGTGTTGAGAGATTTTAAGATATATCTCTTGAATTCACTGTTCTACCTTTTCTTCTAGTCTTTTCTGACCTTGTTTTATATATAGCAATTCTTTTTGTCCTTTACTTATATCTCCTTTTAGCTCTTGCTCTCTCATCACCATCTTCTTTTCCAGGTCTAAATGTCCTTGTTCAATATCTCTTTTGAGTTCCTGATGACTTCTCTCCATATCTCCTTTGAGTTCCTGATGACTTCTCTCCATTTCTCCTTTGAGTTCCTGATAACTCTTTAATAAGTCTTGTGTATCTTTCTTCAGGTCTTTTTTCATGTTCATAAGAAATTGCATTAAAGACGTATTTACATTTTCTGACGCAATCTCTTCTTTTATACATTGTCTTTCTGTCTCTTTTTTTATTTCTTGTGGAATTTGTTGTTCTTGATTATCCATTTCTATTTCTATTGAGGGTGTGGAAGTACTTTCCATTCCCTCATCAGTCTCAGATTTTGTCACACCAATATCAATATTTATTTGCTTACCTGACCTAAGTGTAATATTTTTATCTGCCATAGATATATATATATATATATATATATATATATATATATATATATATATATATATATATATATATATATAAATTTCCTGTTTAAACAAAAATATCAATATCTTGTTTTATTAAAATATAACCTTTCCCTCTATCATACAAATTTTTCAATACAATTTTCACCACCCTGATTTCCTAAATTTCAAAGAAATTAGTTTCTTATTTTTTAAACAAATTTGTACCCCACGTTAGTTTTTTATTTTTTAAACATTTTTTCGCTCCACGTTGGTTTCTTATTTTTTAACAATTTTGTGCCCCATATTACTAACCTTTTTTATCAAATTTGTGCCCCACGTTGGGCGCCAATTGTGATTCAGGTTGTTAAAAGTCAATGGCATGGTAGATAAAAGTAACTAATAAGTAATATTGATCAAAAATAGTGTTGGATGAAAGATAAAAGTTTTGACAATTAAATTCCATCCAGGAATAATTAATAATACTGTGCCATTTTTTTATTGTTAAATAAAATTTATAATTTGTGTTTTAATCATTCTGTGCATTGATTGTCTGATTGATATCTTATAAATCACTGAACTCGCCTACATCTATATAGAAAATTTGAAAATTGAAAATACTTCAAATTAGTAAAAAATAGTAATAATTTTTTATAATTATTTTTTACCTGGCGTTCAACAAATAAAAATTAATATTTAGGTGGTTTAAAGTGTATAAATATATTTTTTTTTGAAAAAAATTTAGTCATTTTTGCTAAAAATTTGATTTATTCAAAAGGCAATGAGCAAATTAAATGAATTTACCATGAATATACAAATGAAAGTTATATTTCTAACAAAATTTCCATTACTTCATTGCCGATCATTGTCGAAATTTCAGTATGTCATTTCAATTCTAATCAATCAAATTTTATTCCCGTTACACTATACAATTAAAGAAATTATAATTCCCAACTATTGATAATAAATTTGTGTCAAGGCAATGATCACTAATTTATGATAACAAAAAATAAAAATTAAATATTTCTGTTGGATAATAAATTGAAGTTGTTACTTATCAAAATAAAAAGTTTGGTTGAGAATGAAAAACTGATTATTTTCCACAAAGCATTCCCGTACAAATACATTAATAAATATACTATAAAAGTAAAGGAACTTGATTTGAAAAAGGACAAATCCATTACGATTGATACTTACTTGAAATTATACTACACATGTACCAGACAGTACAGTGTGGAACGAGTCTGAATATAGAATTTCTTTTTTTTTACCCATTACTGTAGCAGTTCTACTAAACATTCTTCAATAAGCACACTATCATAAATGAATAAGAGACCTGAGGTTGTTAGATTTCGACACATTTCGAATAAATATTAAAAAGAAACTCTTTTTCTTAGCCGTTTTCTACTCTTTGACTGTAGGCCTCTCTCATGCTTCCTCTTATTTACATCTTTTGTGCCTTTTGATACGAGTTCAGTCCAGCTATCCTCTAGTCTAAGTTTTTCTATATTGCGTCTCAATCCCCATGGCTGTCATCTTTTCACCTTGTTGTTCCAGTACTTGTTGTGATCTTGGAGCATGTCCTGCTCAATTCTATTTAAGTGCACAGACTCTTGTTGCTCTGTTTGATATTTGGGTTTTACTTCTTGTTCACTCGTTGATTTTTTGGTTTCTTAGGCCCAGTAGCTTTCTTTCGATCGCTCTTTAACGGACTTTAAGTTTGTGCAGCATTTGTTTATTTAAAAAAAAGAATAAGATGACCCTGTTTAATGGTCAAATAGCCAATCTCTGACGTAGGGGAAACGTTGGCGTGGGGTTCTGGCTAGGTTATATGATTGTGCGATGGGTTGGTTGGTTGAATGTGTAGCACAATCCATGTATTTAGATATACTTTCGCGAATAAAAGTGCTAAATGTATCGCAACTGAGATCACGGTGAATTATCGTGTTCCAAACAAAGTATGGAGCTCCACAGATCATACGTAAGACCTTGTTCTGAAAGTTCTCTATCAGCCTAAATCGAGACCTTCCCGTGGTGATACAAGTCGGAGCACCAAAGGACAAGATTGAACGTATAAACAGCTTATAATTGGTAAGCTTGTACCTCAAACTATGACGTTTTGGCCTTTCACAGAATATAAATTGTTTGAAGCAACCAGTTCAGTCTTCGATCGAAAACTAGCCCCAAGTATTTAGCATTGTCCCGTCAGGGAATGCGAGCATTAGAGATGGTCAGCCGATTGTTCGATTTGTGAAACGTGATTTAGAAATTTTCCAATAGGCCATCCATCTCTCCAGTTTGTTGATGTGGCGCTGTAGCCCCAATACTATACAATGCAATAAACCTGAAGAGGTCGCAACGCAGTATCATCAGCAAAAAGAAATAATTTACTGAAGTTATCAGTAGGAATGTCAGCTGTGTATAAATTAAACAGGGTTAGCGACAGAGGTGAGCCCTGCGGCACTCCTGCCCTGATATATTTAATTTCTAACATTGCACCATCCGACGATACTACGAATATTCTCCCTTCAAGAAAACTTGAGATTAGTCTTACTATGTAACTTGGAGTTCCCAATCTTATCATTTTTACAACTAGCTCATTGTCTCATAACTTATCAAAGACCTTGCTAATGTCGAGGAAAATCGCACCCGTGTGGAATCTCCGGTTCAATCCCTGGGTTATCATTGACGCCAGTCTGGTGGTCTGCTGGACGCTGCTATGACTGCTCCTGAAGCCAAACTGCTCCGGAGGCAGAATTTTCCTCTCTGTTATAAAATCAGTGATGCAGTTTAGTATTGCGCGCTCTATTATTTTCCCCAGATGAGAAAGTAGGCTAATAGGCATATAACTGTCAATATTGGTGGCCCTTACGCCTTTCTTTTTAATTAGAATTACATTGACCACCTTCCAATCTGTGGGAAAATGCCCTGATTAAATAACGGCGTTAGCTATGTTAGTGATAGCCGAAAGGATTCTGTCCGGAACGCGCCTCAAGGCCGCCTTCGGCAGACCATCCAGACCCATTGCATGGCAACTCATTAAATTAATTGCCAGCGAGGCCTTAAATCATTTCTCTGAACGGCGCTGGCGATCTGTCGTTCAGTCACTTCCGCGATCCCACTACATCGGCGAATGACGGCGTGGGGAATCGCTCACACAGTAATGCGGTATATGATACGGAATTACCATATACGGACGCTCCGAAAAATATCGAAAAATCTGATTTCCCGGCACGACGCTATAAAACTAATTAGAGAACGGTAATAAGAAAGCTTCAAATAATCTTTTCCCGCACGAATTACATTAATATAGAATGATTACATTCCGGTAAACATACTAATGCCCCAAGAAAATCAGTAATTTTCAATATTTTACGTTTATTATTTAGAATTAAAATTTTTAAGCATTTTAATCTTCTGCAATATTGAGAACATAATACAGAGAATATATATGTGATTCAATTATATGATTAAAAACTCTAAAATAAATTGCTTTTAAAATATTTAACATCTTAGTCTTTCCAAAAGTCCTTGGAAAAAAAAATAACCTGTGAAAACGAAAGATAAAACCTAAGTTATTAGCACGTTTTGCTTTTATTTTATTATGAATGAATCAATGTTAATTGCTAGCAGTATTTTGTGTTATTGAAGTTGTAGAATATATGTTTACCTTGGTATTTATCCACTCTGAAAGTTTGGTTCTTTTATACTATACTAAAACATAAATTTTGCATTTTTCAGACTACCTTAGGATATGGTTATGCTTATTATATCATAACTATGCTTGGTATCACTAATCTGGTTCTTGTATGGTGCTGGTTTGCCACAGAAATGACAGCAAAGGTAATTCAGATTGTATATAAATTTGATACTAAGGTATATTTTATACTATGTATCTAATATTTTGCAAAAAAATTTCTCGCATACTAAAATTATTTTTGACTGATATCCAGTACATTTTATACTTTTTTTCTTCCTTTCACAATTTTTTCCTGTCATATCGGCGATCATAAAAAAAGACATAATTATTATGAGTTTTGTTACATGTTATTTGTAGTTAAATTTAACTTTAGCATAGGTTTTTGATACAGAAAATTTAACGAAAATATAAGTTATTTATTCAAACCGATTTAATTATTTCGGAAGAAAATGATAAGATTTGACTTTTTAATTCTTAGTTTGTTTTATTTTATGTGTAACTTGTAATGCGTAGCTTAATCTGAAGTCATATATATATATATATATATATATATATATATATATATAGGTCATTTTTCATCCTGATCAAAAAACATTTTTAGTGGAATAAACTCAAAATACCCCCTAAATGGGTAATATCCGTTTTCAATTGTCCCCGCACTTTTGACTTGATTGGTATGAACCATAGGGTGTTTTTTAAGATGCGCAAAACCACGTATTGAAATCTAGCTATCACCTCCAGATATGATTCAATGTTGTTCCTCTAAACTGCATTTCGTTATCACATATAGGCTTGAAGGAAACTATTTAAATTAATACTTTATTACTTAACATCAGTTTTGTCTGATGGCCTATAAGCCAGTAATATTGTAATGGAACAAATATTAATTATTTTTCATTCTTCAATGTCAACTATATTCTGTTAAAATAAATAATTAAATAATCACTCTGTGAATAGATATCCCGTGGGAATAGGGTAGTTATATTTTTTTAGCACTATCCACGAAAGTCTAAAGGAAAAATAAATCAGTTATCGAGCTTAACTTGTATGATCTTTGTCGTTTACATGTTTTCTTAAAAAAATACATAAAGTCAGTTAATTTATGAAGACCTAAAAGACCCTCTCTTGGAATTGCCTATAAATCTGTCCAAGTAATCCTGCCCTGGTTAAGTAAATAAAACCAGACGTGATAAGGGTAGTTTTTAACATATGGTATATGAAATACCGTTAAAATGTATTAAAATATTGAACGATTTTCCCTTTATTAGAAAACAAAAGAATAATCAAATAAACTCATTATACTGTAATATAACGTTTGACCTGTGTAAGGGATTTAATATGGCGACTGTTTTTCCTGATTGCAAGAAAGAACGAATTAAATACCAGCAATATGAATAAAAGGGCACTCAGGTTTTTTCACAAACGTTATATTATCTTATTCCTTTAGTTATAGAGAGAAATGGAATAGTTTTATTAATTGTGTTTATATAAAAATTAAGCCTAAGATGGTCACAGGTCAAGGTGAATCAAGCATCCGGTATAGAATAGCTAACGCCCTCAGCATGTAACGATCGAAACCTTCGAACTTTAAGGGAAAGAAATTGACGTTTACCGGGTTCCATCTTGTAATTTGGGTACAAACGGGAAACAAAGGGAAAGGGTGTAAGATTCGAAGACATTCTTTTAAGGAATAGTAAATTGCAGTCACAATTTGAATGTCGGTTAGAAAGGTACCGTAGTACCAGTGCCGTAGAATAATTGCGTCACGGGTATAATCGTCGGGAAAGAAGGTTATCTTTGTTTGATTTTTTTTTGATTTAATTCAGGAAATTAAGGGATTATCGAGTGTTATTTTAGTGGGGCATTTCGCGATTTTCATGCGGTTTGATTAAGTAATATAAATAGCTGTTTTTTTCGCTTTTTATTTCTTTTTTTTTTGTTTAATATTTTATTAAGCTATTTATATGTGTTTTTTTCAAAATTGGGTTTTAAGTTTTTGGTTAAATAACGGCCGAGAAGAGTAATTATGTTAGTTTTTATAATTGTTATTAGTTTTAAGTTTCTCATTGTAAATAGTTCGTTTTTTTATTTATTTTTGTTAAATAGATATGTGTTTTGAGAAACTTGTTTTATTCTATTTAATTAAAAAGTTCACGCGAATTAACTTGCGGGCGCGCTGTTGCGAGTCCTACAAAACAAGAGATGTCTTCTGACCAACTAATTAGCAGCCTTTCCTGAGTCCTGAAGATCTGAGTCATGGTTGTGGTAAGCTTTAATAACCGTGGATGTTTGGTACTAAAGCTGCAAGAGAGAAGTTGAACGACCAGACTTCCAGAGTCTTTATTACTATGAAATTCAATTATAGGTTATTAAAATAGTTACGTATTAGTATGGGGCAGAAAATGATTATAGATGAAAGGGTTAACGCTACCATAATATATCAATGGAAAGATTCTATGATCAAATGCTGTCACATAATTTACTAAATTTAGTTCCAAGTTTTCTCTGATTATTTAAGATGTATATTTTAAATATGAGTCCTTTATCCATATATTTACCCAAGTATTTTGCAATATCTAATTTTTGTAGTATTTACTCATTTAGTATTATGTTTACCGTGTGTTTTAAAAAATGTTACCTGTACTGATTTTAGTCTAAAGATTTTTATTTTCCTATAATTGTGAGCAAATGCAGATTTTGTTACGGTGTTGTTGTTTGTAATCGGCAGCAATGATGGGATTATAATACCATTATCGCTTTATTATCTGCGAATAATGTTTAATATTGTGTTCCTTCATAAGAGTTTAAAAAGTTTTGTTGTAGAGTTTTTTGCCTTGATCACTTGATCAAATTGATTGGTATGTAGCAGCTTCTGTATTAATATCCTTTATGATATTTGTCCCTTTTATATCATTTTCGTTTTTACGAAGCCTGGTGAAGATGTGTTTAGAATAATGATTTTTGCACACAAGAAATAACGATTATCGTTGTCCTCAATAGAATATTGCTGTATTTTGGCTAAATGTATTTGCTACAAACCTTGATATTCTTTAGTGGTGGTGTAACTTCTTGAGAAATTATTCCTTGCCACCTTATAAGATCTATTCTGATCCACTCTTTATATAGAGAAGTTTTGAGATCGATTCATAAATTTTTTCTAATTTCAATTACCTGTTATCTGTTTAAATTGTTTGTTACCATATCTGTGACTTCCACTATTCGAAAGGATATTAATACTGTATACCTATTATCTTGGAGATAATATATTCTGACACTTAGAGCACATTTCTTAAAATTTATGAGAAGTAGCGACTAGTGGAACATGTTCATAGCGTTAACTCATTTAATTTTGCTTAAATATAGTAATTAAACAGAGAGAGAGAGAGAGAGAGAGAGAGAGATTTATTACTGACTAATACAATGAAAGCCGAACAACGTTTTGAAAAAAAACGATCAAAATGATCGGATCCGATCCGAAGAAATCATAAAACTATTATTGATTTATTCCACTGGGACACATACAGCAAAAAACAACAGAAAGCAGTGTGCTACGAGAACTTCGGAGATTTACTCCCACCTATAGAATTGGTGTGCGGCAACTTCAATGCTAAAATTGGAATAAAATCTGATCGATTTGAGTACGTTCTTGACAAATTTGGCACTCCAGGTAGGAACGAAAGAGGTAAAGATCTACTAAATTACCTTTTGGAGAACAACCTATATCAAATGAACAGTTTCTTTTACAAAAAAAACACAGAGGAGATGGACATTGAAGAGCCCAGATGGTAAAACCCGATTGATTACGTAAAAAGCGACAAGATACACATAACCAAAGACGTGACAGTGCTAAACATCTTTACAACTGGAAGCGATCATAGATTGGTCAGAGCTACATTAGAGCTAAACATCAGAAAGGAACGAAATAGAATGGTACAGAAAAGGAAAACAAGAAAGTGGACGAACTCCAGAAATGAACAAGAATTTCAGAAATACATAAATAACGCACTAAAAGAAATAACAACAAATGACCTAGATCACCTTAATGATTCGATAACCCTCACAATCGCAGAGACCCAAATGAGGTTTTGCACACAAACTGAAAGAGAAAATAGAATTAGACCCATGACGAAACTTAAAATAGAAAATAGAAGAGTACTTTTAAGAGATGGTAATACAAGCCAACAAGAAATAAACCGTGTGAACAAAGAAATAGGAAAGACATCAGAAAATACAAACATGAAAAAATAACGCGAACTATAGAGGAGAAAAAAAGTATGAAAGTACTTCGACGAAGGCTAAGACCAGGCAAAAAAGACATAATAAAATAAAAGGACAAGAGTGAGCAAATAAAAGCCAACAGAGAAGAAATGTTAAATATCGGTGAAGAATTCTACGAGATATTGTACAAAAACCAATTAATACTTGAACCCGACAAACACGAAACACTAAGAATCACAAATCAGGGCTCCGAAGATATGCCATAAATCTCAATTGAAGAATTTAACTACACCTTTTAGGGATAACTAGCAGGATCGCCATGTAATAAATTATGTCTTCTATAGGTTCGTTTGAGGAATTAAAAACATATTGCTATGTTAATGTCTAGTTTATTACTCTGCTTTCGATAGTGGTTTCTGTTACATCGTTTGCAATTTGTATAGATGTTGAAATATTACAAACTATGCATAAACTAGGAGCAACGAATGTTATTAATCAGCACTACGATTATTCTACAGGGTATACTTATAGCAAATTACAATAATTAACGATGCACACGTCCCCTCTCAAGGTCAAGTACACATCAATATACATACAGACTATCGCAATCAAAGTCAAGGTCACTTGGATTTAGTCAGAGTCAAGATCAGGGGTGGAGAAAATTAAAAAAAGGTATAGCCCATTACTTCCCTTAAACTGAACTTATGACATAAAACAGGCCACACTTGTCCTATGTTCAAGTCTGACGTTATATATTTTAACCTTCTGATTATACAATTGGGAATAGAGAGATTTGTACTTCGAATTCTAGATACAATTATGTAAATAGTTTACTTTTCCAACCACATAGATGTTAGTCACATCTATTTAGCGTCAAAGTTTTTGAAAATTCTGTAAAACGACATTATTGAACAAAAGAAAAGTGAACAAGAGGTTCGAATGGTATAAGTTATCATATTAATTTTTTTTGTTTACCGATTTCTATGATCGATATTAATTTAAGGATAATTGTACTGCTATAATACAAGTCATTCCATTTTATTACTTAAAATTATAAAGACAATATTATTTTTTATTTATTCTATTCCCAACTTGATCTATCGATATGTTATAGATAGGTGAAAGTACCACTAAGCATGATTTTATAAACAAAACAAGAGAGTTCCATATTATTTTAAGGTTATTTCCACTAATTTTAAAATTATCTAGAATTGTTAGAGCTATTTTTGAGATATATGTTGTTAAATGACAGCTAAAAGGAATTCAACTTCAAACTATAGCCAAAAAACGCCGTGTTTTGGTCATTTAACTTGAAATATCTCGAAAGGCCAGATTCGATTCTATGAAAAAAATTGCTTTAAAAATACCTTTACCTTATTAAACAGTTGAATCTTATAGATCTGTGTAATTAATGAGGAATAGCGTTGTAAAAAAATAAGAAACAATAATACATAAACAGTATCTGTCATTAAAACTTAAATTTATTTGTATATCTAAGCAACAAGTGAAGGTAGATATTCGATTTTTTTTTATATTTTAGGGCGAAACTGTTCCTAACGCAGCTTTTAACTCCAGCTGGATAGAAGGAAGTAATCAGTTTAAAAAAGATTTGATGTTTTTTATTTGCATAACTCAACAACCATTGAAATTCAAAGCCGTTCTTTTTGATGTATCCACGGCAATTTATCTGGCAGTAAGTATTTGCAAAAATATACCATGCACTTTAATTATTCAGTTTCAAATATTTGTAAGCACATTGTGACAAATTTTTTAAGGTTTTTGAAGTAAGCAGATTTTAACAACAATATTATTACACTGGTATATATTATTATGATTTCAAGCCAAACGGCTTCGCACCCCCTCCAGGAAATATTGACTGATAACAGGTATACAAAGATACCAAAAGTATCAAGCTCTGTGGGAACCCTTTCTATGTTATCGGGTTCTAGGTGACGTGGTCTGCTGTATTTCTTACAAACTTTCGGATGCTTCGCGCGGTTGCAAGGAGAACTGTTTTCTGAATCGGCTTATACAGATGTTCACTAAGGCCCAGTCCCTTAATATTCTGCAAGAGTATTTTTGGTATCACTGCAGTTGTTGATACAATTGTCGGAATCCTTTGGTCGCTGTTTATTGCCTATTGTCTTTCGATTTACATCTTCAGATCTCTATATTTGACGATCTTCTCATCGTACTTTGGCCTTAGGTTGTTGTTGTTAGGTACAGCAATGTGGATTAATGTAGATTGCCTAGAAATTTCATATGTTAGTACAATGTCTGGTCTGTTATGAGCAACTGTCTGATCCGTCAGAGCCATTCGGTTCCAATATAACTTGAACTGGTTGTTCTCAAGAATGGGCTCCGGATTGATTGTATTTGTAAAGCAATTTTTCTACCTGCAATAGGTTTAACTTATCTGTTAACTTTTGGAGTATCTTAGCGGTTGAGTAGTGTCTTTCCTTATACTCGGTTGCGGCAAATGCTTGGCAAGATAACCAATGTCCTGTTGCATCAGCTGTAGTGGCGTTGAATCGTCAGCCTCGCATATTGCTCGATGTAGTGTGAAGAGTTCGCTAACCTGTGAAAATATGAACGTAAGTTTATTATTTGTTGCTCGAGCTGCTTACCAAAATCCATCAATCCTTTTCCTCCTTGTTGTCTTAGAAGCATTGTACGTTCAATAGAACTCCGAGGATGATGTTTTTGTGCGTTAGTTAGGAGTGTTCTTATTTATCTTTTCAGGTTTTGGATGTCCGTCTTGCTCCATTTCACAATTCAATCTACCAGTAGTTATTATATATTATTATACTGGTATATATATACAGTTTATACAAATTTTTTACACTCATACAGCAATAGTATAGTATGACATTCAAGTAATGTTGGACCTAGGTGTTGAAGTACCTGTATTCGCATATAAAATTTTTATTTTAGTTAGGTTTAACCCAAAACCCTCAAAGTGGTCAGTGAAAATATGGCGTCATCTCGTTTTAGCTAAATAAAGTTTTTGTTTTCTTACTTATTGGATTTTTATTAAATAATTATTGCAATGTAATTAAAGTAGAAAAAAACATACTGAACAATGATTTACAGACAGATTCACTACAAAATTGTAACTTGTTAGTCGGTTGCATATTAAGCCAGGACAGTAAACCAGTCCAGTAAGGCAGGCCAACAGAGTTCTTGGCCCAACCTTTTTAACGGTAGATCTACCGTTTTTCAATAAGAGCTACTGTACTACCAGTTTTCATAAGTGATCTATCGTTTTTTTACTAACCGTTTTGCTACATTGGTATTTATTTAAAGACGCAAAAAAAGGCTGTCTTGAGCGAGCAGAGTAGAGTTGAAAGCTAGAGGCGGCATCAGTTAGCAAAGTGCCGAGCTAGCCCCTATGCCGTAGAGTAGGGATGGGTTTTGTTTTATAGGCGCCACCGAGTTTTGGCCGGGTAAACTCGGAAATCCCCCCCCCACGTTGGTGCTCGAGCCTAGCGTTCAACCTAGCTCTCCATCTTGTTGCACGAAATATTAAAAGTATAAAATGATTAAATTGAATGTCGACAAATGAAAACTCAAAGATGTTTAAAAGAAGAATGTTTTATATTACTTCTATTCTTATTCTAATAATAAAGAAGTCCTTTAGGAAAGATCTAAGTTGTTCAGGTTAGAATCTGGACTTCTTCTAGCCCAAGTGTGGACTTTGGTTCCACTTATACTCAGGGGGTGGATCTGGGTTCTCTTATACCCAGAGGGTGGATTGCTGGTTGTTTCCCTACCCAGAGGGTGGAACCTAATTTAAATAAAATAAAAAAGCAATAGCAATGACCAATCATCTTCATAATTCTAGAGTAAAAGACTAAAAATTTAAAGAAAAAAAAATTATTACCGCCAAATTGTCAAGAAATTACATTAAAAATTTTAAAAATATTAAGGGAAACTACAAATTAATAGGAAAGAAAATATTCACTTAAATCGCAAAATTAAACAATCATTTAGAGTAGTCGCTTGCTCTAACTATTGAGTTAGACTAGGAGTAATTATGTGTTAAAAATTGTACAAGTGAAATTTCCAGCATGACTCCAGATTTACAAAAAAAAAAAATCAAGCGGTGATCGAAAAACAGGTTCATTATAATAAAAAAACTACTTATGCATATATAAAAAAAATATTAATCAATTCATAATCAGATTTACCAGAAACATTAACCTTTGCCAATGAATGCTTAGTTCTTTCACATTAAAAAAAAATGCTTAGACTGGCTAAAATATATACACAGTTAATTAATTAAAAGGCAACCAATCGAAATAAAGGGAATACTCAAAGTAAAATTATAATTTTACCAGACCAAATGTGAAAAACCATGATCTGCAATTTAACACTGACTTTTAAATTAAATTTTCAGAGCAACAATAATGGATCACAAAAAAAAGATATTCCAGATAAAATCACAAAATACCGGACTATTAAGTTAAAACTCAGGATGTCCTAGTACCTAAATACTGTAGTCAATACACAAAAAAACAAACATTTTACTGGAGTCAACTGTAAGTTACGAGGCCACATCACGATGCAAAAGAACTTTAAAACTGCCAATCATAAACCCAAAATGGGGCCCAAAGAAAACATACAGACAAGATATTGAAATATAACTAATGTCAAATAAATTTGTCCAAAATATATGGATATCGTGATACGTCCAGGAGGCGAAAATAAAGCAAAACTTAGTACAAATTACAAATGATAAAAATTACTCTCAAAATCAACTGTTACTGATGACAAATTGTAAAATTTAGGTACTGCAAATATTGAAAAACCCAAAAACCGTAAAAAATTGCTGATCAAAATTTTACAAAAAGATAGAATCGGCCCTAAAACCCTAAAATACAACTTAATAAGATTATACGTGGTTAATTTAAGGTCTAAAAGAGTAACATACTACAATTGGTTTAAAAATAGCCTTAAATTATACTCGTAATAATCAATTTTGAGCTGAAAACTTTTAATATTTAAGAAACTAAGCAAGCTGGTTTTAGCAGTAAATAGTTTAAAATTCGTTACACGATTCTCTGGGGTCAGACCGATTCCTAGTAATAATGCCAAGGGGCCGACAAAATCCCTGATTCCAGGTCGTATCTCCACAAATAGTCAAAAAACTACTAAAACCACAAATCACCACAATGTTACCGAGGTACGCAAAACGAAATCCTATCCAAAACCCGCGGGATGGCGGCAATAAATCGGGATGGAAATTTCTCGACTCACTATTGTGATACTTCACAGGAAAAAGTAGGATTGACAGATAAATTCTCGCCATTTTATACGAAGCCCGAAACCTGCGCTGTATGAGCTTCTTTTTCCCTCGACATAGGGCGCGAGGCAAGAGGGACCTTAAACAAGGAGCAATTCGACAAAAGAATGACAGCTCAAAAGAGTGGGCTTAAACGGCATTGTTAACTAATAAGTCGTTGACATTTCCGTCTCAAAACCAAGGACTTCATGGTTTATCCCTAAAACCAGAAATTAGAATTTTCCCTCAGTCATTAGCAACACTGTATTCATTACTCATCAAAATTTTTTCCCAAAAATTATCACAGAAATAGCAACCCAACAAGCAACGGCTTAAAAGAATGCAATTGCCTAAACGTCAGGTGAAAATGTCACATAAACAAAAAAAAAATAAACAAAACCCTTTAAAATACTTCAAATAAAAATCCGGAAATCTGTAACTAAAGTGGATAAATGTAATCATTTCAATAGAAATAATCGGCACGAAAAAATGATATCTCATAAAAAAAAATAAATATCAATATCCTATTTAAATATAAACAACCTAAAATAGTGAAATTGAGTCGCAGACCTAAAAATTCAAGTTAGGAAAGGATTTTAATTAGGGCTGCATTTCTTATAGGCAAATTAGTGAAAGATAAAGAAAATAATTAAGTTGGGAACAAACTTTGAAAGGGAGTGAAATTTGGAATTGCTCTAAAAGCAATAGGACCCAAAAATGCAACGAATATTAGGCTGTTATACGAAGGAGAAATGAGAAATGCTTAATAACAATGAAATTGTGCTGCCCAAAACGTGAATATTAGCAAAAAGAAAGTAAAATTAACCAAATTAATCATAAAACTTTATTACATATTAATTAACCTTATTATTATTGCATAATATTATCATTATATTAATTATAAAACTCCACGAATTTTCTTCATTTCACTAGGTGGGGCTACGCAGCACTCGTAAGTGCACTATTATTCTTTCCTTGTTTACCAGTGCATGAAGAAAAGAATGTTACTGTCTTGAAAATAAGACAGCCATTCTATCTATGACATTATATCAATAAAAGTAGCCAATATTTTTCCTAACTACGTTAGGAAGGAATTGATAAAGGAGTCGAAGTATCATTATGCGAGCCAGTAAAATGGGTGGTAAAATATGAATATTCCGGAAAAGTTACATCAAAGTTGTCACATAATCACCAGAACTTGAAGAAGATAAGAAGTTTACAAGTAAGCATAATGATGTTTTTGAAGCCAAATGAGGCAATATCGGTAAGACGAACATTATCAAGCATGAAATAAATACTAGGAGTACAAAACTAGAACACCAGCTACCCAGAAGACTTCTTATAGCCAAAGGCCAGGGAGAGGAGTTATTTATAAAGAAAATGCTAAATGAAGGAATTATAGAATAATCGTCTAATCCTTGATCATCTTCTGTTGTATTGGTAGCCAAAAAGGATGTTACCGCTAAATTTTGTATTGACTGGAGGAAGCTTATTGATGTCAATAAGAAAGACATCCACTTCCTAAAATTGACGATACCTTGACAGAGTCGACTGGGTCATAGCGGTTCTTCTTCTTGGATCTGAAAAGTGAATATTGGCAAGTAAGCATCCAAGATAAAGACAAGGAGAAGATTACATTTTTCACTAAATTCTGCAATACTCCTGTCCTTTTTGAGAGACTACTGACAGCAGTATTGCAAGATCTTACATGGAAAACAAGTCTACTCTACTTTTATGGTTATGGGAAAAATATTTAATGAAGACTTACAGAATCCATAGGAAATTTTGCAAGAATTAAAAACGTTAACCTTTGACTTAACCCCAAGAAGTGCTTACTGATTCAATCAGAATTTAAATTTCTTGAACAAATGGTATAATGAAAGAAAATCCGCAGTGATGAAAGAAAAATTCAAACAATAAGAGATTGGTCCAGATCACGTGACAGGTATGAATTGAGAAGCTTTTTCGGGTTATATACAAACTATAGAAGATTTGTGGAAGATTTATTTATTGGTTTCATGATAAATTTGCGTGGTGCGCTCGCCTTCAATTGAACCGGCAAGGTTCAAAGGAGGTTCGCTGCAGGTTCACGGCCGGCTTATCACAAGTGCGTCACGCGCCTTTTATAAAATTCAGTATTTTTACAAATCTTAAAATACTCGATAAATAATATAATGATCCCTGTTTTAGTAAAAGTAGAATTATCGAAAAATATATCTACTTAAAAAATTAAATTGTTAAGCAATAAAATAATTTTTATTAGAGTAACACGCAAATTATTTTCAGAATGAAAGTTATGTTTTTTTACAAAGAAATTCTCTATGGAGTTTCTTGTAACAAAAAGTTTTATAATAATAAAGCTGTTTAATATTTTGTATATGTTATTGCACACGAAATTTTGTAGATCTCAAAAGCATACACATTTTGTTAAATAGGATAATGTTTACTTTAGGTCTACTTTCAAGAATTAATTACTGGTAGTAAATACATATTTATACATACATATATATATATATATATATATATATATATATATATATATATATATATGGAATAATTTTTTTTGATAAAACAATAAGACACTTTACCATTATAAAAATCGAAGAGAAATTAATTCCACATCTATTATTACTTTAACAGCAACCATTTTTTTCAATAGGTTAAATCGTAATGAATCACTCATCTCTATTTTTTCATCCACATTTTTGTTTTGTAGAAATTTCATACACATTTAAAAAATTCATCTTTGAAGATTCTGATAATATGACTCTTATCTTAAACAAGTAATAACATCTAGATAGTAAATGAAATATTGCCCTCAATGGAGCTTTAAATTTGAAAATAGTTTTTAATTATACTATGCTAATCAGTTTTTTTATTTCAGGTAATTAGGGCATCAATGTCATACTATACATTTTTACATAATGTAAGCAACTCGTAGTGTGGAGGACATTATCGATACTGTCAAGTGTTTACGTTAGGGGTTATTAAAATTAGATTAGAAAAACTGCACTAATATGAAACACACTTTTGCACAGAAATATTAAATATCCACATCTAAAAAAATTTTAAATTTAAGAAAATACTATGTACGTTAACTTATTTAATGGCAATTGTTTCGTTGTTAATAAATTTAGGCAACTTCTGGTACTTTTGAAGATATGCAATAGAACGAAAAATCGAATTCATGGTTTTGGCGTTCTTCATTGTTTCTGAACAAAAAAGTTTTTGTAGATTTTAGGTTCATCCTCTGGCTATCAAAATCTGGTCAGTTTTTCCAATATTGACTGGAATTTTAATTGCAATCCTAACTAGCTTTCATATCTTTGAATATACAGATTAACTATTATTTCGAAACAATGAAGTCTGTAAATGGTGTTTTTAGGAATATTAATGTCAAAT
Organism: Diaprepes abbreviatus; assembly: GCA_034092305.1. Lineage (NCBI taxonomy): Eukaryota > Metazoa > Arthropoda > Insecta > Coleoptera > Curculionidae > Diaprepes > Diaprepes abbreviatus. Next base: position 13,736,184 of record JASJET010000002.1, on the reverse strand, counting down.
TGTGGATATTTTCAAATAACTTTATAATTAGAAAGATCAGAGATTGCCAGTTGCCTAAGAACAAAAAAAATTATTGTCAAATTAAAATTCTGTGAAACTGAAAGGAAGAGATATGCCAAATTTTTATCTTAAAAATTTTACATTAGAAAATTCACAGACACCTGAAAATTGGTTATTTTCACTAAAAATATTTCCTAGTTGAAAGTAGCTCAATAAATATATTGGAGATTTTCTAGTATCACATCTACAAGACATAACCTGTACCTAACATGTTAACTATATTAATATATTTTTGAAAGCATTCCTTAGCTCCTTATTAAAAAAGTGAAGCAACTTAATATATCTTGCAGACAAAGCAGCAGTATTTAATTTTCCTGAAAAACACTTCATGAAATAATTCCTTTCGTTTATGTTAAAAATATCCTAATGAGAAATCATTGAGATTTAAATAAAAACGAATTCTAGTTTCATTCTAAACAAAACTCGAAATTATACTTGCGATTATTCTAGTCAGGGAAACAAGCTGAAAAAATGAAGATATAGTCAGTGAATCTGTGCTACTTTAGTATTTTCCTTGTCTGTTACAATGTAACATCGAATCAAACTGAAAAAGAAAATATATTTATTTTAAATATTATTTTACTAATTTGTAGTTCTTCAATAGGATAAAATTAAAATGATTAGGGACTCTATTTAAAAAATATAACCATATTTTTTATGTATGCATCAGTTCTTATCCCTTATATTTCTAGTCCTTCATTTATTCTTAAGAGAAGATATTTTTTGAAGTAAAACCAGCTTATGTGGTAAACAACTTTTTGACAGTAGCGTATTTCACAATTGTTTTTATGATATTTTACTAATGTAAAAATATTTTTTCAACGAGCAAGTAAAGAAAATAAAATCTGGCATTAAATAATGTTAAAATTACTTGTTATTTACCATCAAATCCGATCATACTGAATCAATATTGAGAGAATTGTTCCCGTCACACTTTGTCTCAAAAACTTAAACGTATAGTCAAAACTTAAAATGGAAAACAGCTTTCCCAGTCCCTCATTAGAACTTCGATTCCAAATAATCCGTCGGAATTCTATAACAAAAAGTACATTGCTCTGACTGATGTAAAACTACAAATTATACAGATGTTTAAAAAACAGCTGTGTGATCAGTCAAGTTGGATGCAAAATCGAATCAAAAACTTATATAAATAGAGTATATCTAAAACAACAAATATATTTTAATTAACTGATTCTAATTGGGAAGCAGATTATATAATAAAATTCTTATAAAAAATTGAACCGAAATATAAAATACTCTAATAATAACGGTATAACAATAATTTAAATTTTTTAGGTCAGCATCAAATTATTACTGGCAAAATATGGTTTACATAAAAAAATTGAGAAATACTTTATTTGTAATTGCCTTCTTCGGGGGCTTGTATGTATATCATTTTAGTAATTATTGGTTTCATTTACTAATAATACCGTCCAACCGCATTCCTGTTGCATGGAATATTTTACATCATTCTGAGCTAATTTGTCACCCTGATTTCAAATATATTATCAGTTTTTTTACATCAGCTTTAGTTTATGAATTATAAGGATGGGTGGTTTTTTAGAAAAAAAATACTCTTGCCATACACAAACTCTTGAATGTTCTTTTATATGATTTTCTACTGTCTTTGAATGACAAAGTGCTGATCTGAACACTCCAGCAATAATCGGACATCATATGCCCATTCCAGCAACACTGAATGTCCGAATGTCTTGGTAAAATCATTCACCCCATTCTTCACTCATATCAACGAGATTTTCCTTAAAATTATCTAAACGGCTGTGAAGAAAGTGTACTTTGATGCTCATGTTGCGTCCAAGTTACTCGAAGTGAAAAAACATCTCTTCAACACTCTCAACATAATCATCTGTTACCTATGAAATTTCGGATAATCCAAACAAAAGAATCCCATGCGCGACATTGAACTGCGGAAATTAGGGTCATTCACCAATTTGCGAATTTGTGGGCTTTGAGGTTTTCTGAACTCAAATTCGAAAAGTTCCTTCACGATCTTTATTTATTGCTTTAACATATTGTTTCATCAGACCGAGTTTAATATACAGAGGTAAAAATATGATACAATTTCGTTCCACAAGATGTAGGTTTATAACATTACGGCTACCTGGAACTAGTGCTTCCCTAGAAGGCATTTTTGTCCAATGTTCAGATTTAGTTCTGCTATCCAATAAACAAGGATATTTGGTATAGCCTCCTTGTGATCCTAAAAAGAAATTAACCATCTTAAGATCAACGCTAAGTACCCATTTATGTTCGTCGTACTTTATCTTATTCAAGACTAATGCTATTGTAAGGTATTTATCCATAACTTTGATTGAATATGTCATCGGTAGGGAGCTTAGTTTATTTCCGTTATGCAATAGTACACACATATAACTGCATTTTGATGAGTCAATAAATAAACGCCATTCGTTTGTATCATATCTCTGCAAGCCCATGGCTGTAATCAAACCAGAAATATCAGTACAGTACACAAAATCGTCCTTGTCCGCGAAAAAAGGAAGTAAGTTTTTTTGGAAGTGCGGTAATAAGAAACTTTAGTTTATTTATTTAGCAGATGTCTCTAATTAAACCCTTAAGCGCATTTTGATTACATAATGTCGTTTCCAAGAAATATTCTGGCTCGGAATCGTCATCGCTCAAGTAGTTCAGCTCATTCTATTTATCAGAACTTTCTTTAGATGTAAATGGTACCGATAAAAATGCATCTTTTGAACTTTTAACAGGCTTAATAGCAAATGTTGATGTGGGGTAAATCCATTTGACGCAGTTTGTCTTATTGATACCTTTTATATTCACAACATAAAAATAGAAGTCATCGGGAAGATTACCAGGTTTACGCCAAATTTCTAGAGATTAGAAGTTGAAAAAGGTTCTCTTCTTAGTGGCTCATAAACGTAATTTCTCAACACAGATTTTGTCAACAATATTGGGCACCCAAGAATTGTTATGTGTTTCCAATGGAAAACCAAAACATTCCAAATATGCTTGTTTCACAGAGTTTGACACATCGAAATGAAATTTAAATCGTTAATGCAAACACTTCTCGATGAAGATATGATAGACGTTGTAAATATTTATGTAAAACACGAGCGTAATAGATATAGATAATGGAAAAAGAGTCAATATGAAGGCAAGAACGAAGAAAGTAGTTGCATCTAAAAAACTCGAGCTGATACAATAAAATTGAGCATATAATCGAAATCAGTGACCACGAATTATTAAACAATCATTAAAATATATCATGCAACAAAGAAAAAGTTTGACTTTGTTGTGCTCTGTAATTTGGACCTGATTTAATATTCTTTATATTGTTATTCTGCGCTTTTTAGTATATTTTTGGTAGTTGGTTCAATTTTTTTAACAAAAATTTTATTTCTAGATTTTTTGTTTCGAACTCGTTATGATATTCATAAATTATTTAAACGAATTATAAGTACTAAGCGAAATATGTGATGTACCTCAAAAAGGCTTTTCCACTTCTTTTGTAAGGAAATGCCTGAAGTAATAAAGTGGAATTGTAGGCCCAATAAATCACATGTATCCATTTTACCTAAAGTTGTAAATTACATTAAATTGAACAACAAATAATTATTTTATTCTGAAAATTCTTCAAATACCAGTCATGAATAAAACTGTATCAAACAAATATTTAGTGCCATAGTAATTCCGCTATCTTGAGTTTGAAAAAATTAATTTAAGATTCGTAATGTACACTCCAAGAATCCTTCAATATCAATTTTGGACAAAACCCAAAAAAAAAGTAAAATTCTTAGTTCTCCATATTGTATCCTAATATAAAATTGTAAATAATTAACTTTATATTCGTAACCTATCACTCCGAAAACCTCTAATACTATTATTGAAAAAATGTGAATTACGTTAAATTTTCGTCTCTCCATATTGAATCAGCCATGTTCAATTTCAAAAAAAAAAATAATTCATAATCTAATCTTAATCTGCGCACTCGAAATACCCCTAGTAATATTGAACATAATCCGGAAATATGGAATTTTTAGACCGCAATATTGCATCTGCCATAAATTCATAATCTACTCCTCAAAAACTCACCTATAACAATTTTAAATAAAATCGAGAGTTGTAAAATTTTAAAGACGCCATATTGGAACCGTCATATTGAATTCTTCAAAAATACTTTTAAATTCATGATTCACACTCCATAAAACCTCCAATACCAACTTTCGGTAAATTTGAGAGAGTGAAATATTTAATCCGCTATATTGGATCCGTCATATTGAATTAAAAAAAAATGAATTCCTCCATACTAATTTTGAAGAAAATCAAACAAAATTAATTTTTCGTCCTCCATATTATAAGCGCCATGTTGGACTTTACTAAACCAATTTCAATCAAAATGATATGAGACTACCGCAACACTTTGCTGAACATTTCATTCAAATCGGTGCAATTGTTTCAGCGTAATTGATTTACATGCATAAAAAATACACGCCGGTAGAATTTAAAACTTTCGTCTTTTAGAAGTCGGTTAAAAATAAGTTTTTTTAATACTTATATTAAAAAACTATTTTCAAATTTTAGAACATAAATTTTAATTTTTTTCAATACAAAATTTATATAGTTCTGATCTAAAAGTAACTATAAGGCACAATTCACAAATTTGGTAGTTATTAGGAATTGTTCACATTACATTGTTTATTGTATTTATCTTGAATAAAAAGGCCCTAACAAAATTTATTTTTGTTTTATTTTAAAAACAAATTACTAAGATACATTAGACGATTTTCCTATACAAGATTCATTTTAATTTATCTTCCGATGGAGTTTTCTATTTAAAATTTTTTACAATCCAATCTAAATATAATTAAAAATTTCTAATACTGGCTTTTCCCCTGGTTTTAAAATATATACTTGTTTCATATTCAAACCACATTGGTGAGTTACTTAACAATTATAGGTTAGGTTAATACTCTAACCGTTAAATTAATAATTGTAGAGATGTCCAAAAGAAGAGAAAAATACATTCTCGAGTGCTTGACAGAATCAAATGTTTTTTTTCCTACCTACAAATATAAATTGACTGCATCTCCAATAACCCTAGTTTGGAATATTATATATATATATATATATATATATATATATATATATATATATATATATTATATATATATATATAAATATATATATATATATATATATATATATATATATATATATGTAAGAGAAAATTTTAGAAGGGATATACTCTAAATTCTTGTAGTAGCAGCAAATAATGAGCGCGGCTTCGCCGACCTCCCGCTGGATGGCGTATATATGTTAGTATTTGCATGCTTCCTTCCGATCTGTCCTTTGCTCAGCCAGGTGCATGTAGGAACACTGATGAGTCTAGTAGAGACGAAACATGTACCTCTGCCGTATCACTGTGGCGGGGAGGGTAAGTTTTTGACTTTCTTCTCGGTATAGTGTTACACGTAGGCCATCATCTCAATGGTGGTGAAATAGGATAAATTGGGTTCCTTAGCAATTTGTTCATACTGTGCAACCTCTAACACGGAAAGGATATGATTGGAACGAAGTTTGCATTTACCGTTTCGCATTTTACTTCATTCCTACACGGAGCTGCATATAGTTGTAGGTTTGCTGAATGTGATTTCGGCACTACAACGGCATAATGTGGATATATCCAATGCTATTGCATCTCACACGGAGGAATCCGTGAAAGCCGCATAAACATATATACGCCATCCGGCGGGAGGTCGGCGAAGCCGCGTTCAGTATTTGCATGCTTCCTTCCGATCTGTCCTTTGCACAGCCAGGTGCATGTCGGTACCCTGATGAGTCTAGTAGAGACGAAACATGTACCTCTGCCGTATCACTGTGGCGGGGAGGGTAAGTTTTTGACTTTCTTCTCGGTATAGTGTTACACGTAGGCCATCATCTCAATGGTGGTGAAATAGGATAAATTGGGTTCCTTAGCAATTTGTTCATACTGTGCAACCTCTAACACGGAAAGGATATGATTGGAACGAAGTTTGCATTTACCGTTTCGCATTTTACTTCATTCCTACACGGAGCTGCATATAGTTGTAGGTTTGCTGAATGTGATTTCGGCACTACAACGGCATAATGTGGATATATCCAATGCTATTGCATCTCACACGGAGGAATCCGTGAAAGCCGCATAAACATATATACGCCATCCGGCGGGAGGTCGGCGAAGCCGCGCTCAGTATTTGCATGCTTCCTTCCGATCTGTTCTTTGCACAGCCAGGTGCATGTTGGTACCCTGATGAGTCTAGTAGACACGAAACATGTACCTTGGCTGTATCACTGTGGCGGGGAGGGTAAGTTTTTGACTTTCTTCTCGGTATAGTGTTACACGTAGGCCATGATCTCAATGGTGGTGGAATAGGATAAATTGTGTTCCTTAGCAATTTTATCATACTGTGCAACCTCTAACACGGAAAGGATATGGTTGGAACGAAGTTTGCATTTACCGTTTCGCATTTTATTTCATTCCTACACGGAGCTGCATATAGTTGGATGTTTGCTGAATGTGATTTCAGCACTACAACTGCATAATGTGGATATATCCACTGCTATTGCATCTCACACGGAGGAATCCATGAAAGCCGCATAAATATATATATATATATATATATATATATATATATATATATATATATATATATATATATATATATATATATATATATATATATTATTATTCCTTATCGTCTCGATAATCACTGGTAAGTTTACCTAACAAAAATATATTTCGTTTGCAAAAAAAATGAAATTAATGAATGGAACATTCATAACATTTTATGTTCACCGAATTTCCTGAAAATTATATTTGGCAACAAGAAGAGATAGCGAAAAACTATCTCTACCATCTATCTGTTATTAAGAAAGTAATTCAGAATCGAGTTGTCGATAAAGTTCTAGAACATTCTCTTTGAAAACTAAAAAAAATCGCGAAAAACTGTCTTTTCCATTCAATGTTTTACTAAGATATACAGAAAAATTGAAGTCTATTGTAAGTTTCTCCTTTCTAATTGTTCTTCAGAATTTGTTTTAGTTCTTACTTCATGTTTTTTAACTACTCTGAAATTCTTGTTTTTAGTAAAGCTGGTCAAAAAATAATTTTTTTTTGCGCCTGTTTTATTAAAATGTATTTTTACAAATACGCATTTCGCCATCTGTTAAGTAAGTTCATGACCAGTGTTGCAAATTTGCAAAACTTCTTTAATATTTTTCATTTATGTATTTATTTATCGTTAATCTTGATTTTTAAATTGGCAATTTGTTTAACTGTTTTCAATGTAATTTATCACAAAGTAATTTTTAATTATTAGTATTGAAAACCTCTAACACGGTACTTTCCGAATATTTATTTTTTCTGACATTTGGGAATCAGGGTCACGAAATTATTTCTTATGACCGGTCGATCAAGCAATGTTGTAAAATTAAAACATGATAGATTTGAAATAATCTGTTTAAATATTGTCATCGATTTCTGGTAAAATTCAACTGTTTTTGATAATTTCATCATACCAAATAATAAAATTTATAGGGAATTTGGATTGCGTTCATCTGTAATTTTTGGGGCTGGTGTAAGCTTTCAAGTAAATAAGGTTGAATTATATTTATGATTCAGTTTAACGTTCAATTTTCAAGTTTCAGATTATTGGTTTGAGGTCGAAAATAAAATTGTTAAATTTCAAGATACTTATAGCAGATACTAGGTTGAATAGAAATTAACCATTAAATGATATTAATTTTTAAATTATTCATCCTTCAAATGTAATAAGGATAATTTAACTTTATTTTTTAAATGTGTTGACGTCAGTTTTTTAAACTTACTATACCCAACTGATTTAGCAAAATAATTTCTAATTTAATATCAACATAACTTACCGATATTTTTATTTTTACAAATCGAGTTGTCCAGGTCACTACTTTTTGAAGGCCTAAAAGTTTTTACTTTTATTTTGTAAATTACAGGATTTGAAAATATTTTTGTATAAATGAAGAACAAACCACAATTATTTTACAAATTATCCATTATTTTCCAGTCTCATAAACTTTTTTGACTCGTTTTTGTAACTAAAATGATGGGCACCAATCATTTTAATTATGATTATTAAAACATATTCGACTAAGTTTCCTTATGAAAATATATTTATTATTTATTTTTTGATTGTTTGAAATAATTAGCTTACAACAGCAAAGAAGTAATATAATCAGGATTGGCATTGAGTGAAATACATTATTTTATAAATAAACAAATTATTTCACTGCACCATTTTTAATGCAATTGACACAGTGTCACAGTTGAGTTTGACATTTCCAAAGTAAGACATTAAAAACATTTAAGGTTTTATTGGAATGAATTTTTAGTGGAATAATTTGGAGTCAAACTAAGATGTCTTTTGCCTTTTGTGGCAAATATTTGATGAATTTGCACCATTATATAGTGGCGATAAATGAGGAATAAGAAAAATCTTTCCGAGGTGCGGTGTGGCATTTCGAGTGGGATTCTACAAAACCACATTATTATCTTTTAATATATATGACATATTAAAACAGGAAAAGTTTAAAGTTTTTAATTCTGAAATTAAATAAATATACAATACATAATTTAAAATGAGCAATGTCAGGTACATTTGCTCACTTGTTACTTACTAAAAATATTTCAAATCCATTATATATGACACCATAAAAACGAACTACTGTTGGCTTGTATAACCAATTTTGATTTTTCTATTCTCATAATTATGAGAATCGGAGTTAATACTAATTCTTGCGTAAGGGTTTCATACAATGCATAAAATATTTTTTAACATATTGTTCTTTAGGGGTAGAGACCACAGTCTCGTTATCTTTCCTTTTTTCCTTTATGTTTGGATACTAGGTACGGTACTACGTTGTGTTACACACTAATCTCAATTAATTGATATCTAAAAGACCTAATAAAAGCGTTTTAACAAGATTTTTCCAATATACATACAGAATTTTTCTTTTAAATTAAGACATGACTGTAAATAAAACTGGAGTAGTAAACATACTCGAAATATCTACTATATTTTGTAAATAGCTGCTGTCTATTGTAGCGAATACTTGACAAATGTGTTCCTTAGTATAGAGGCGAACTTTCTTTCGATATAGTGTACCATTTTTTTTTATTCGAAGAAGAATATCTTGATAAATGAGTAAGTGTTACCCGTTTACTTTTCAGAAACTGGTATCTGATATATGTTACCATTATGCATTAACGTCAGAAACTACTTACAAAATTGTTGTATTGAGTATTATTTATCTGATCAAGTAGAACTTAACTTTGAAAAAAATAAATGCTTTATTTTTATCCGTGTTATTGGTCCCGAACGATTCCAGCTCTGTATTGGTTTTTACATCAATTATTTGAATTTTAACCCATAGTGTTTAGGTAAAACAAATACAAATGGATACTGAAAATGTAATGGAATATAAGTTAAATTGTGAACTTAATTTTATAACCATTTACTGGATACGCTTTTATTAATCTTAAATATTCCACGTTTAATTCCTTTGTTTTTAATACTTCCGAAGAAAATCGGTAAAAGTTGGTTCTAAGATTCGCTATTAGAGAAAGATTTTCTGTCTGTTTTATGCTTTAGTACTATTGTATATTGTTCATAACGTCTAAAGACTTTCAACTAATATTTTTCAATTTCTTTGATAATGAGTCTCAAAAACCGTCACGAAAAATTCGTGTAAACTTCAGCATGTGTAAGTCACGACAAATTATATTTATTTCTTATTAATTAATCATTCTACTTTCTCAATAGGTAAATTATAATGAACAGAAAAGTTATGCAAATTTTTTCATATACGATTTAACATTTTCATTTAGTAAAGACAACGTGAAAAACAAACGCAGAATTGATTGAGAAATAATATAAAACATTATTGATATAAGTACAGGCGCGGATCCAAGGGGGGGGGCGGTGGGGGCGACCCCCCCCCCCCAAGAGCTTTGAGTTTAGGAAAATGGACCCATTTTTTCCTCTTATACTATAGTTTATTCAAGAACTAGAGAGAGTAATAAATCATTTTTTACCCTTTTTCTCTTCGCAAACTACCTGTGTTCTTTAGTCCGGTGTTTTTAGCAAAATTTGTTAGACACATATATTTTTCATAGGAATGGGTTAGAAATTTTATAATCAAAAATAGCGGTCTATAATAATAGACTAAAACGTATGGTTATTCTCTCAAAAAATTGTAAGTTATAATTTAAATACTTACAAAATATCCATTGTCAAAAATACAAAAAGTTAAACATATATAAAAAATAAATTCGTCCATATAATAATAAGATATTTTTGGGGCTATCGGTCATTTTATTATTAATTAAAAACATTTTTAGGGTATTTGACGTTTCAGTTTATTTATTTATTTAACCATCTGCAGAATTACAATTAAACACTAAAAACTGATTCAAATGTAATTACTTTTTCTTATGTTGTAAATAAAATTAGACCTACTTATTATTATTTCTATTGTACTGATATATTGATTTAATTTACTTTTATATATGGAAGTACGATAGCCCCAAAAAAATAAGATAAACATGTTAATTCTATACGCTTAAGAAAAAGACACAAACAATAATAAAAGAATAAAAAACTTAAGGCTAATTAGAATTAAATATATATAAAATTAAAAAAACATATAAACAACATTAAACAATAAATAAATACGTATCTAATTCCTAATCAAAGTCAGTGAAACTATCTTCGCTAAAATTAATTATAATTGGTTCCTCTATCTCACCGATTATGAGATCGAGTTCTCACATTTTGTTTTATTCTTTTATTATATGGATTTTTCCCAATTTTCCGCAGTAACTTTATTAAAAAAAATCTTTCAAAAGTTTAGTTAAATTACCAATTTTATTATTTGTGTTATTTCTAGCAACTCTACCTTTTACTTGAGAGAGATATTTACGTCTCCAACGGACAGTTTTCGGACGATCTATAAGAACAGATTTTCTATCTAGTTTTTCCCAGCAAAAATTAAGTTCTCTGAGCAATTTCCAGAGATCCGTTCTTTTAATTTCAGGTAAATCGCGATCTTCAATGATTTTAGTTAGAATTTTGTAGATGGTTGGGATCTGCTTCTCATAATAAAATGTATATACAACCCCTTTAATTGCAGTTTTCATCTCTTCTTCCAACGAGGTTTTTCGTTTGCCTGTGATCGAATGTGGCTTGTGAGTATTAACAATTCCAGTCGTTTTTTATCCTTCAGTATTCGGTACACAGTAGATTTTCTAACTCCTGTCATGTTGGAACACATCTCAACAGAGCTTTTAACATTATTCTCTAGAGATTGATATCTTAAGGTAGCATAAACATTCATCGTAATAAGTTTTTCGTTGAGGAAAAAATGCCCTGGTTTAACGATTTTGGTATAAATATAAAGGTGAAAGCCATATTTTTTGGGTATCTCATTAATCTCAAATAATATATAAAAACAAGAGCAAACAAGATAAATCACTAAGAAAAAACTGTAAGTTGTACTTTGCTCACTGACAGAAATTAAATTAAACTATCAGAAATTCTATGTTGCAGTATATTTATAAAATATATTTAAATATAATGAAATATAATTAGATTTACGGCAGTTCTCAGTTACCTGCGGCACTGGAGCAGGTACGTTAGAGGTTGCGGTATCAGTTTTATTACTATCTCTAGTTCTTGAATAGAGTATAGGAGTCTGTATGCTTGCGATCGCCCCCCCCCTCCCAAAAGCTTTGAGTTCAGGAAAATAGAACCCATTCTGCCTTTTATATTAGGAATGAGTATACTGCTTGCATTCCCTCCCCCCCCCCCCCCGTTGACAACTTGTTTTTCTTACCATACTGTACTTTTGTGATATCACCGCCCCCCCCCCAAAAAAAAAAAAGAGAGGCTGGATCCGCCCCTGTATAAGTACCACAACAAAATAAAAATCTGACTAATTCAATCTTAGTAGTTCAATTTTGTTTTGAACTTAAATCACATTCAAAATAAAAAATTGTTCTTTCGTGTACAGGGTAAATGGTTTTGGATGTTTTTGTAGGCTGAGAAACCATAAAAGACTTTAAAAATCTGATAAAGTAGCTCCTTTTTGAGAAAATTATAAGGGCCAAAACAAATTACGGCTATCGCGATCGGTTTCGGATTTACAGGGTGATTTTCTAACTTTTCCATTTTTTAAATATCCTATATTTTATTTATCAAAGCAACTACGATAAAACTAATAAGGCATTAATTCTCAAGGTAATTTTCTCTGTAAAATCGAGTAGCGTAGTAAGATTTTTAATTTTAGTTTCATTTACAGAGAAAAATTATCAAGTTATAATTTTTAAATGTTTTTTGATTTTAAATATTTTGCATTTTCCTTAAGAATATTTAATATTGTCAATATAAATTGATAACAAATAGGATAAAAACATAGTTTTAATTTTTTAAGCCCATTAGAGGTGGCGGCTCAGAGGAGCCAAGTTGAAAAGCACACTTAAATAAAACTCAAAAAGACAAAATTATCAATAAAAAACTAAATTAACTATAATAAATGTTCAAACAGTTGTTCATTGTTATTCAGAGACAGTTGCACTCCTCTGCTTACAGCAAATATTAGTTATTCTTCGCATAGCCGACGCAAAATTTTCTTCTAATTCTTCTTGAGTTATATTTCTATTTAGATAGATTTTATTTTTTATATACCCTCAAAAAAGAAATCTAAGAAGGTAAGATTAGGTGACCTAGGAAGCCACCTGACTGGTCCATTGTTTGATATCTGTTTCTGTGCAAAATTAGCGTTAAAGCATTGGACAACAATTCCTGCGTTATTAGCCGACGCTCTATTGTGTTGAAAATACAATCTGTTACTTTCCGCTAAATGTAAATTATCCATAAATGAGATGATGAGTCTTATTAAAATTTCTAGATAGGATTGAACATTTAAATTCCCTTCATATATCTCGTAGGCCATTATTAAAATACCCAGCAAAATAACCCACACATTAAACCCAAATCGTCCTTGTGTTTCCTTATTTTTTTTGGCGGGGTTCTGATTTGCCCATATATGATTTTTATGGCGATTATATATACCATCACTAGTTATTCTTGACTCAACGGTCCATATAATATTATTAAAAAGAACTCATCATTTCGTAATATGTCCATGTACCAATTACATAAGTTAAGTCTTCGTTTAGGATCGCCAGGAAGAAGAAAATGAGTATTTCTTGCCTTGTAACATTTAAACTTATTTTCCTTTAAAATGTTTAATGTTTTTTTCCGAGAAAGCCCAACATCAATGTCAATAGTTCTACTCGACGTTGAAGGATCTGTTGTAACACATGCAATTAGATTTATAATTTCATTTTCTTTACCTTCTTTTTTATATCTCTTGCCGTGGCTTCTTAAAGGATCCAAAATTAATTAGGTTTTCCTCTAGTCTCTAAAAAATTGCCTGGTTGAGATGTTTGCGCTCCGGATACCATTCAAAAAATAAATCAGAGGCTCTTTGCTTGTGTTTATTACACTCAATATGATATTCTACCATACTAGACTTTTCGAAATTTTTAAATTTTTCCATTTTCAGTTTTTAAAGAGACAAATTGCAAGTTGACAAGCTAATAAACCTCAAACAAGGCTTCAGTCGAATAAGTGATTATATTCATCTAACTTAAAAAGTGTTCTTAGCAATGATTTATGAAAATGATCTAAATATTTAAATATTCGTTTTAATCGAGATCAGTTAGAATATTTATTATATTATATACTGTAGGTTAGGACGTTTCCTATTTTAAAAAGTTTACATATTTAATAAAAACTATTTTTAGCTTATTTGTTGTCAGTTTATATTGACAATATTATATATTCTTAAAGAAAATTCAAAATGAAAAAAAATTATGTAAAAAAATGCTCTCATTTAAAAAAATAAGATTTGGTATTTTATCTCCATATGTAAAATTAAAATCAAAAATCTGACTACGCCATTGAATTCTAGAAAAAAATGTAAGTTAAGAATGCCTTATTAGTTTTATCGTAGTTACTTTGATAAATAAACTAAAGGACATTTTAGATAATGGAAAAATTATAATTTTCATAAAAAAAAGAGCTCTAGACTTCTTTATCAGATTTTTAAAATCTTTTACAGTTTCTCAGATAGCCTATAAAAATATCCAAAGCGATCCACCCTGTATATATAATTTCCGGAAAAAACTTAATAATTATGACTAATATCACAAGTAAATTTGTTGAAAAATATATTCTAAATTTCCAATGTAAAGACCTTTATATTTTAAAATTATAGTTCTTTAATAGCTTTGGTGATTCCAGTCACGGGTTGGAATTTAATCCAATAATACCAACTTACTATAGTACACAAGTGACAATAAGTTATCAATCAGCCAACTCAAGATAATTTATATTTTATATAATCCACAAATCGCTAATGGGCCAGGAAAAGTAAGCCAAAAAAGCAAAATGAAATAAATGTCATATCACCGTCCTAAATTTTTTGGTACTTAAAAAGTATTTCCTCATTTATTATCATCATATTAATATGATATACAAAGAACATACTTACGTATTGAGTTACATGTCAGAATTTTCAAACATTTCTGATGTTAAGCCTTCGATCTTACCTTATAGATTTAAACAACAATAGATTTGTTTGAATGCTATTTATGTATTTATGGTCGGAGATGGAGCGGCCTTTTCGATATTTGACAGAAATAAACATGTTTACCTATCTTTTCTTTCAGTTTAATTGCTTGTCGTGACTCTTTTCAGTGTTTTTAAGTGTTAGAAATTACTATAAATGCGAAGTTTAAAATTAATAGTAAGAAAAAGAGTATTCAAAAACTTATTTTTATTGGTGAATATTGTTAGATATTGTTTACATATTGAAAATAGCAATAATAATAATTTAGGTAACCATATATTCACGTTTGTATGTATTCAGAATTGACGTACCTACCGATTATCATATGATACTCGTTTAAATAATGAAATTAGAAAGGGATAGCATAAAATCGGAATGTGTGTACCAAGAAATTAAGTATCTACTGTTCATCAATACTTTTTCAAATATAAATATTATTACGGTATTCAGTGTTCAAACAACCGGGTCCTAGTTCTGACGTTATGCTAATTCAACAGGAGTGTGTTCGAAGTGTTGCTTCAAACACTTTGAAAAATATTTGGATTATTTCTCAAGTACTATTAATTATCATAAAGTGCATTTACAAGTTAAAGTAACAAATTTCTTTGAATTTTAATATCTGAAACATGGAGGTATTTGTTAAAATAGTTTTTCAAATCATTTATTGGTAATGAGAATACGTTTTTCCAATACTTAATTTTAAGTACCGAGAACTCTGAAAGTTTACTAAAATAAGTCTATTCTTTTTATGCCCTTCCTTGAACAAATAACAAAATCTATTGTCACTACTAATGTGCGTGTTCTAAACTTCAGAGAATAGTTTCAAATTTTGGTATGTTAAAGCAAATATTAGCACTTAAAGCTGGACCTGAACTAAAGTTCCCTACGCAACTATAAATTGTTTGACATTGTAATAAAAAGAGTTAAAAGAAAAAATGTCTGCGATAAACATTAAACAATATTTTAAAAGAGATTATTTGATGTTAAGATTAGCTGGCATTTGGATAAGTGAGGATAATGAGATAAAACCAAGCTGGTATAAATATATTTCTCTTTTTATTTTGGAACCTGTATTAACTTTTAATGTAAGCCTTTTGATGCAAATATTAAAAAGTACAAGCATAAAAGAATGTGCTTCAGTGGCATATATTGCAGCACAAGCAACTTGTTTACCACTAAAAGGAATTTTAATACTTAGTTACAAAAGAATTATGGACCTAATTGAACAATACGATGACAAATATTTTCAAGGAGGAGATTTGGAAGAAATAAGAGTTTTAGAGAGAAAAATGTTCCAGTTTAATATGTTAAGACGAGCTCTTATGAGCCTAATTTTTATAGTATACATCCTGTGTTGTATATCACCATTTTTCCTTGGGGAAAAACTTTTTGTTCCGGCGTGGTATCCATTTGACATATCGTCCTCGCCAGGATACCAAATTGCTTACTGCCACCAAATATTAAGTCTAGGGTTTATAGCTCTTGTTACTATATATACAGATATTATCATGAGCGGCAAATGTATATTTATTAGATTGCAGTGTACTCTTTTATCAATAAGACTTAAAAGAATAGGTACGGATGGCACCGACAAAATGAAATCTCTGATTAGATGTGTGAAACATCATCGAATAATTTTAAGGTGAGTATATTATATTTACATCTCCGTGAATCTGTTCGCCTATATTTAATGACAATTAATGACAGTAAAGCAAAAACAGATGATTTTATGTATTTAATCCTGCATTAAGTGCCACTGATAAAATAGAAATTTAAGTGAACGTGATATTGTAAGATACATCAAATCAAACTAATCTAATACCTTGCTGATTGCAGTCTACCTATATAGGGTTGACTCGATATTTTAAATTTCCCTTTATTTAATTGAGCTTTATTTTACTTTAACCCAAATTCTGTGGCTTGTATAAGTTTTTTTTAATGTTCAGATAAATAGAAGTAGCCACCTAATTTTTTTTAACGTATGACCTAAAGTTCAAATCATAGGCGCAGTTAACAAAATTGAAAATATTAATTTAATTTTATTGGCCTAGTAGTAGTATCCTTTATCCAGTAAAATAAAAGAAGAAGAATATATATATATATATATATATATATATATATATATATATATATATATATATATATATATGTTGATTTCCTGGAACTATTAATATTTATTTTTATTTTTAATTATTTGTTGGGATTAGGTTCATATTTAAAATATAGTTTTCATCGCTCTGAGTCTGATTTAGAGCATTTTCAAAAATAATCGTCTGAAATTTAAAACGAATTATGATTATAATATAAATAGACCTATAATACACACTTAAAATTCAAAAAACAATAACATTTAAAACAATATCAGAACTCAAAATGATGATTATATAAAGGATTATTTTTAGTAAATTTTACGTACCTTGAGATTTCGTCAAAACTATCGCTAACATCAACAAGCCCCCAACGACTTGCATTTTATATTCGGGGACATGATAAAAAAAAATTAGAGGAATTTGTTTTTGCTTTTAGAGTGATATAATCATTTTTGATGTTACTAAGGGAATACACTGCGTCTAAATTATATTGTAAATTTGACTAAGATTGTTTATTTCAGTTCTGTCATTTACTGTATGCGTTTCCTTTTCGATGGCTATCATTTCCTTTATTATTAATTTATGATAATTTTTGTCTCTATCGCCTATTTTGGTATTTTCAAAGTTAAAAGAGTGTTTTTCATTCTTTTCATTTTTTATCAATGCTGTAGTAGCATTTTTGGTATATTTATGTCCATTTAGTCGATTTTTTAATAACTGGCATGTTATTCCCATATATTGGAACTGAATATACAATATTGGAAGTTTTCATAGTTGGTGTTTTGCTTTTCAATTTGGTACGAAAACAATACTTAGCATTACCTTATACAAAACCTACGATATAATATATATATATATATATATATATATATATATATATATATATATATATATATATATTTAGTGAACCAATTCTTAGAAACTAATTTTCCTCAAAGATGGCCGTTAGTCGACCGTCCAGATCGCCTGATCTATCTTTTTTCAACTTTGTGTTATCGGGTATTTTACTCAATATAATTTACAGGATTCAACATCGTCAGGTAACACTTCGCAACGCAACAAATTTGACTTTTCAGTTTTTGCAAAACGAATTTGTTATTATCTTAAATGCCTTAAGAAAAATTATAGAAGTGGGCTGTAGC
The DNA here is from genome assembly GCA_034092305.1 of Diaprepes abbreviatus. NCBI lineage: Eukaryota > Metazoa > Arthropoda > Insecta > Coleoptera > Curculionidae > Diaprepes > Diaprepes abbreviatus. Next base: position 13,718,189 of record JASJET010000002.1, on the reverse strand, counting down.
ATTTAAATTTACCAGTTTGCATCAATGTTTTTAGTAATATGACATAATTTGTATATTTTTACCTGACTAAATTTAATTATTTATTCTGTAATTTAAAATAGTAAACATGGAATTTGTTTTTTTTTTTTGGTTCACAACTCTTTTGGTCTTGTAACTTTCCTCTTAACACAGTTTGTAAATTGCTGTACTTTATATATCACATTATTTGGTTTGAATTTAAAAGTCATAAAATATTTTATTTTTAATAAATTCTCATTTATTTACATCCCATTTCAGTATTAAAAGTATAAGGTTATAGTCGGTAATGTTGTGGATGTAGACCCGTTCGTTGACATGAGCACGGCATGTCGAGACCGATCATTTAACGTTGAGTATGCAGTGTGGAATTTGTGGCAATTTTTTTTGAACTTTGTTTTAATCATGATTACTAACTTTGGACTGTTTGATCATAATTTTCTTTTCGATAATTTTCCATGGCTTGCCAATATTTGATGTATTACCTGGTAATCAGTGTAAGTTCGGAACTAGGTTAGAGTGCTCCAGGTTGAGAATAAGGTTGGCCAAAGTAAATACAAATATCCCTAAAATTTGTCACGTCTGGTTGCAAGAGAGATTTTTATTTTCGTTCCCTTTACTGTTGAACCGTCGAAGGCAGTAGACCAATCCTGCCATCAGCTTTGAAAGGGCAGACGGTCAAGTGTTTTTTTTTAAAGTCCACTAATCAATGAGGGCTATCTGAAGCCAGTCTTTTTCATCTTTGGCTTCATCTCACTCTTTTCATTTTGATATTGCTGTCAAGGCTTTCTGATGGTTCCGGCCATAGTTTTCCTGTCCGTATGACCACGACTATTTTAACCCTTACCCTGCGTTTGGTTGGGAGTTGGAAGTGGCCCTGTAAAGCCCCCATTCATCAACAACAATAACAGGCATCGTAGCAACAGCGCTGGATCAAATAATAGAGGTGAGAGGTACCATAACATAGACCAGGTAAGAGAAAACTTTAAGTTAAAGAATTGGAACTCTACATCAATTTTTTTAAATACAAACAAAACAATATAAATATATTTTAATATGATATAATAACATGTAAGAACTTTTTGATAACTCTATAAAACTTACGTTATTGGCAATTAAAGGTTCTAGAACGTTTGCGGTCAAATTTTATATAACCTTTTAAAAACGAGATAACAACAGTAGTTATCAAGGAAGAGTATAAAAACATTGTAGGTACCATTCTAATTTATGTACATAATAATTTTTTTGCAATAAAATGGAATTGTTATTTTGTTTTAATTAAGTCGTTTTATTATGGAGCAATACACCAGCAGTCAATAAATTAAAATCATTCCTCATACCTATGTGTTTTCCTGTTTAATCACTAGGTAAGTAACACAGATAATGTAAAACAGGTGGCGCCTATTGAGTAATCAAAGCAGGGCACAACTGTCTCTAAAAGAGATACGAACCTAGCCTCCGACATATTGAGCTGCCGTACGCATCCGTTGCCGTACCCTGTAAAAAGGGAGACGCCGCACTCTGTCAGGGAAAATGACAACCATTTTCAACAACTCTTAAAATAAAATATTTATATATATATATATATATATATATATATATATATATATATATATATATATATATATATATATATATATTATAATTACAAAAATTTTGAAAAGTTATTTCAAATAATATTCGAGGAAAAGCGAAAATAAATCTAATATGTAACCTCAAAAAATCAAAGACTTTCCAAAGTTTGCTCGGACACGTTTAATTTTTTCTTACGCATCTCTTCTAAGATATTTAAGCTAATTAAAATGTTAAGATTTCGAACATGTCAACGTTTTAGCATATTTCATTTTTCAAAAGAAATATTTCACATTTTGGTTGTCGCATGTTGAACCATGTAAAGAGGTGTCATTCCTTACATGTTTCACCGTGCGACAACCAAAATGTAAAATAATTCTTTTGAAAAATGAAATGTGGTAAAACTTTGAGATATCCGAAACCCTACCATTTTTCGATATGTGTTAAATAAATCTTCATAAACTAGACTAAAATTATCTTAAAAACATTATAGCAATCTAACTGTTCCAATTTAGAAGCATTCGATAAAGTAATTCGTGGCTGGTTACTAAGAGATAACAATTAATTATGGTTAACACGAAACGTAAAAAATGTTCACCATCGAATATAGTGAAATTTTATAGCGTTAATTTTAGATACTTTTACATATTTCGTGGATATTTTTTCCACTCCTGAGACTAGATAAAATACATTAAACATTGTAATTAAAGCATCATGATTGTAATAAAAATCAATTGAGAGAAAGTCAAAATTTGTTAATACTGAATCAAGACGGTCCTCTAACAAAGGATTAAATAAAGTATGTATTTATTTAGACCGATGGTAATTAAAGTGGCATATATTAAATACTGAATAAAACATGAAAAACAAAAACCCGGCTTTGTATTATTACATTATTTTCTCCACCAAAGATTTTCCTTGATCTAAAAATAAATTTTATGACACTTTGTGAATAAAGAATCTCATATTAACCTTATGGAAATATGATCTCGGTCGATTTGATACACACTTTCGAAAAATTATCTTTACCACATGTTGACCAAAAGGTTTTTTGCTGGAAAATAACTCCTTCTAAAGCAATATTTTAGTTTCTCAAGGCCTCAGGGTAGATCTGTGGTAACTAAATCTTTTTAAACATAAGTATAGGTCTTACACACCACCGAATGTTCCTAAAATTTAACGTTCCGTTTAAGTAGACTAACAAGATCCTTTTTAGTTTTTATAGTAAGTATTTATTAACTCTTTCTATCAAAATTGCTCTCAGGACAGATTTAGTTGATTTCTCTTTAAATGGGAATTAATCACTAAATGATATCCATTCTTACCAGTCAAATGTAATAGGAATAGTTCAATTCTATGTTTCCAAGATATTGAAATCTACTTTTTAAATTTACTATACTCAACTGATTTGGCAGAATAGTTTCTGTTTTAACATCAAAAAAGCTTACATATATTTTTATTTTTTATAAATCGAATTGTCCATAAGTCTTACCCATAGCAGACTTAAAGGTTATTGAATATATTTTTTTTTGATATTGCCGTAGTTGAAGAAATATTTGTATAAATTAAGGGAAAATTTATTTTACAAATTATACATTATTTTTCAATTTCGTAAACTTCTTGACCTATTCTCATAACTAAAGAAGTCAAATAATGGGTATTCATCTTTTTGATTATAATTATTAAAATCTACTTGACTAACTTTATCTATAAAAATATATTTTTTATTATTTATTGATGGTTTGAAATAATTGGCTTTCGATAGTAAAGAAGCAATACAATCAGGACAGGCATTAGGTGAAATACACAATTTTATAAGTAAACAAATTATTTTACTTCACAATTTTAATTTAATTAACACTGTCACAATTGAGTAGGATTCTTCCAAAGCAAGACATTAAAGACATTAATTATATCTTTCTGCTAAATATGTTTCATTGAACTAAATTTTTAACAGATTAGTTTGGTATGCTAAGCTTAATCTTATTTCCTGTAGCAAATATTTGATGAAATTGGCGACAAATGAACGGAAAAGAAATAAATGCATTCTGATTGAAGCACCGTGTTGTGGCATTTTGAGTAGGATTTCACATAATCACACTAATATTTTTTAATATACTTCATATGTCGAAAAAGAAAAATTTAAAATTTTCAATTCGAAAATCTATCAAACATTACAATAATACAACTTAAAGTGAGATTTCAATCATTTATCTTATTAGAAAATTTTAGCAAAGATCAAGCACATCTGCTCACTAATTACTTAATAAAAATATTTCAAATCCATTACATATGATACTATCAAAAACGAACTATTGTTGGCTTGACTTTCGTAGCTAATAAAGTCAGCTGGTTGTACCGTGGTGGATTATACGTCAGCTGGTCACACGAACATGTAAAAAAAAATTTTTGTCCAGTGATTTCCTCTCAGTTAAAAATTTGTCAGATGATAGTTTACATGCTACTTTGAATAAATAAAAACTTCAGCTGGCTCTATATTAGTGGAAAAGAGACAGTGGCACTGGTGTTAATGGGTACGTAAATTGAGTTTTTTTTTAAAGAAATATAAAGCAGTTGTCCGAATAAGTTGCATTTGCAATTCCATCTCTTTTCGGGCAACAGTTACTTTTTTCTTGCCAATCATTTCTGTAAATGTTTGGCATTTTGTTTTGGAATATACCTGATCGAAGTTTTTTGGGTCGTTTACGCAACTTTCAATGAAATCTTCTCTTTGTTTATTCCCCTTTTCTTCAACATTAAACAAGAAATTTTCAACAGCTTCAGGTGCCACTTCGCCAGTGGAAATGTTGTACAAACAATTTTTATATAAATTATCATCAAACGGTTTGATGTTACGCTTGATGTCATCGATGAGTCTGTGAAGATGTGCTGTACTTCCTTTTATCTTGCTATTTTGAAGATCTGCTGAAACATCTTGTAATTTAGTCAGACCAGATTCCTTCATTGTGTGGCTAATGATAATAGATAGCTGCGGTACCATCGCTGTCTAGCTGATATAGAATTGACAATGCTCATCTTTAGCAGTAAGTAGTAATCGACTAATATGACGTCAATCATGTAATACTGTGCTGTCTTGCCGTGTTTGCCTTCCAATGATTGCATTTTGAATTCCTCGTATTTTTCGAATATTTCTTTTACTCCAGCTTGTTGGATTGATGGTTCAGATGATCAAGTTTGCTTTGAAAACTGTATTAAATAGGCTTTAAATTCAGCGGGCAAATCTATGTTCTCTTGTTGGACGAATTGTTCAAAATACAGCATTTTCAATTCTAACGTTATCATTGGATGTAGACGTTTGCATCTATTAAAGTGTTTGCAAGTAATAAATCCGTTGAAGGATGCGTTGGCAATCTTATCTGCAGTCACCATGATTTTCAACAAACTACAGTTTTCAATAAATTTTCCTACTGTTTTAAAGAATGTCATTGTAATATGGAATACTCCAAGGTGGATAAATAAAATGTCAAAAAATCCCTTCTCTGTACTTTGAATTTGCAGCGCAATTTTCGCAATAGGAAGATCGTACGTAACTTCGTACGCCTGGCTCCCACGCTGTACCTTCACTGTATCAGCTGACGACTTTTCCACCAACATAGAGTCAGCTGACGTTTTCATTTATTCAAAGTAGCATGTAAACTATCATCTGACAAATTTTTAACTGAGAGGAAATCACTGAATAAAAATTTTTTTTGCATGTTCGTGTGACCAGCTGACGTATAATCCACCACGGTATAGCCAGCTGACATTTTTTATCTTCAAATTATTGTGTCAACTATCATCTGACTAATTTTCAGTCGGGAGGAAATGATTAAAAACAATTTCTTTTTTTACGTGAGTAGGAGGCTGCCGCTGCTCCACCCACCAACGCAGCCGCAGCTGACGTTCACAAGGCTTCATGGCACACCTGTTTGAAGCATTTCACGACTTATCGCCTGAGAGAAAATGACCGACAAAATATACTATTTGGCTTGTATACTATAATTGGATACCAGATAGCACCTAAGCTAAACTAATTGATATTTAGAAGACTTAATGAAAGTTTTATCAAGAATTTTTTAACTCATATACAGAATTTTTTTTTTTGATTATGGCATGACTGTAACTAAAACTGTACTAGTAAACGAACTTGAAATGTCTATTATGCTTTGTAAATAGCTGCTGTCTATTGTGGCAAGAATATTCCCAAATGAGCACCCTAGTATAGAGCGAACCTTCTTTCGACATTGTGTACCATTTCTTTTTTGTTCCAAGAAACACAGCTTGATAAATGAGTACAGGTAGCCGTTTATACTCCAGGCATCTGATATATGTTATCATCATGAGTTAACCTTTGAAATGACTTACAAATTTGTTATAATGCGACATGAATTAGCTCTCTATCATTGATCTTGTCAAGTAGACCTTAACTTTTTAGAAAATAAATCCTTTATTTTTCTAACAAACACGAATTATCTTCTGAACTTCTTTGTCTAACCATTTGCTGGGTACACTTTTACTGATATTTATTATCCCACTTTTGATAATTTTGTTTTTGGTACTTCTGAAGAAAATCGGTAAAAAGTTGGTTACAAGATTTGCTATTAGAGAAACATTTTTTATCTTTATACAATAATGGTATGATGTAGTGATTACAACTTTTCTCAACCCGATACACACCTCTTTTTTTCCACATATTGAAAGAGTTCATTAAGTCTGAAGATTTGTAACTACTATTTTTCGATATCATTAATAATGAACCCAAAAATTTTTACGAAAAAATCGTGTAAATTTCAGCATTTATAAGTTACGATAAAATATTTTTAGTTCTTACTAATTAATCCTTATGCTTTTTCAATAGGTAAATTACTATGAATAGCAAAATTGATGAACATTCTTTCATATATTATTTCACATTTTCTTTTAGTAAAGAGCACATGCAAAAAAAAAAGACAGAAATTGATTGAGAAATAATAAAAATCATTGTTTATATACGTAATCAACAAAATAATATCTGATTAATTCAATCTAAGCAGCTGGGGTTTTATTTTAGGCTTAAATAACAATAGTTACATTCAAAATAAAAAAATGCTCTTTAGTGTACAGGCTAAGTTAAGTGATTTATTTTAATAGCTTGTAGAACTCATAAAGAGAAATCGATTTATCAAAAATCGTTTATATAAAAGTTGACAAAGAAATGAATTATTAGCAATTATTCAAAAAATTTAAAAACTGTTATACAAACCTTACTTCACGATATTTTCAACCAATGTATTATAAAAACTTTGTTTACTACTGATACTAAGTATGGCTATCACTACATAGTATAAAACAAAGTCGCTTTCTCTGTCCCTATGTCCCTTTGTATGCTTAAATCTTTAAAACTACGCACCGGATTTTGATGCGGTTTTTTTCAATAGATAGAGTGATTCAAGAGGAAGGTTTATATGTATAATAACATCCATTAAATAGTGGAGAAATACTGTTATTTTTGAGGTTTCTAATGTGATGTCGTTAATTATTATATTTTTTTCCGCTTACATTGCAAACGCAGGCTGAACCCTACGAGATTTATCAAAATAATGTACTAATTATTTGTACACATTGAAAAGGTCTACAGAAAACTCCGCGATGGTATATGTCTATCTCTCATGGATATCCCACAATAACATTTTTTTGTCATTTACTTTTTACGACAAATAATGGCAAATTTTGAAGCGATTTTAACCAATACAGCATTAATCCTTATCCAATTAAATAGCTTAAATACATTGTTGATTTAATATAGATCTATATGGTCCTTTACAGCACAAGATTTAAATGAATATTTTCGAAGATATTACAGATTTAAAATTGCGGGAAGTAGCGCTTGCGGCGGTACTGGCCGACCGGGGCGGCGGCAGCGTGCCTATAAATAGCGCGTCGGAGGCCGATGTAATAATTGTTGTAAAAATAAAATAAATAGTCACAGTTTTTCTGTAGTGTATTTAGTATCAGCATTGCACCCGTGCGAAGCCGGGGCGGGTCGCTAGTTTTTTATACGTAATTGTTACACGGTTTTCGATTTGACCAGTGCTAAATAATTCGTACGGTAGTGCGTGATATTATTTTTCATTTATGAGTGTTTTGTGCAATAAAAATCGCACACGTTTATGAAAACATTGAACTAATGGTCGTAATATTAACTTACGGCGAGTGCAAAAAAAATAGAGCCGCAGCATGTGATTTGTACACGGAGAGATTTCCTTTACGAAACCATCTGTCTCCGCGAATGTGTATAAATTTAATTATAAGACTTTGCGACACCGGGTATTTAAAGAAATAACGAGTAGGTCATGCTGGATGATCTTTTCTACGCGAAATGATGGAAATTGGGGAAGAGATTTTAGAAATTGTCCAAAACGACCCAACAACGAGCAGTAGATCCATAGCAGATCAAGTAGAAGTTGCTCATAATAAGGTGTGGAGAACTTTAGGACAAGAACAACTTTATCCGTACCATTATCAACAGGTATATGCGTTACAATCAGAAGATTATCCTATACTCTATTCAAGAAATAAAAAAGTTATGATTTTGTATTAACTATAGTGTAATCAACCATATTTTGTAATATATGTAAATTATTATGAAGTCAAAAGAAATAAAATAATATTGTTATAACAACTTTCTATTTTTATACTTAGTGATAAAATAAACCACCTTCCGATGCCTATGAGAATGAATAAAATCCCTTTTAATACTCTACACTTCCAAATATCTATTATTATTTGATCCAAATAGGCCATTATTATTGACCAGTATATTTGATTATTAAATTTCTAACGAATGTTTATGGAAAATATATGTATCTAACAGATTTTGCCGGACTAAAGAACTCTCTAATTCTTGAATAGACTATAGAAGAGTTAAATTTTGTCACTTATATCAGTACAACATAAATGACAATTTTACCAAATTTATTTTGACTACCGATGAGGCCACGTTTACAAGAAATAGAGTAAGTAATTTCCAAAACAACCATGGTTGGACAGTAGAAAGTTCGTATGCAGTGAAAAGAAGTTATTTTCAGCACAGATTTTCAGTAAATGTTTAGGCTGGCGTAGTAAATGGAGTTCCGCCACATTTCAGATGAGAATTTTACGAACATTTAAATAATGTGTTTCCCAATAGATGGATAGGGCAAAATAGACCTATTTCTTGGCCTGCACATTCCCCGAATCTAAGACCCTGCGATTCTTTTCTATGGGACTGTTCAAAACAGTTAGTTTATCACGATGGGGAAGTGAACATTGTGGAAAAACTACAACATCGCATTGAAAATGCTTGTAATGTTATCCGTGAAGACCGGAATTTTGTTTTTGATGTATGTGATCACTCATGGATATGTCTAGCAAGACTTTGTGTTAATCAAACAAATAGTGACAATTTTAAGCACTTTATGTAGAACAAGGTGTATTTTGTCCAGTGTAGTAGATAAAGTTTTTACAATACAGTGGTTGAAAATATCATGAAATAAGGTATGTATTACAGTTTTTAGATTTTTTAAATAATTGTTATTAATTTCTTTATTTGCCAACTTTTATACAAACGACATTTTGTAAATCGATTTCTCTTTGCTAATTATACAAGCTATGAAAATAAATGACTGAACTTTGAGAACACCCTGTATATATTTTCCGAAACAGTTATTAATTAGGACTAATGTCACAAATATATTTATTGCAAAATATATTCCAAATTTCCAAGTTAATCTTTATATTTTAAAATTATTACTAGTTCTTTAATGGCTGGTTTTACGTCCTAGGTCATCTTACGATAATTTATATTTTACATACTATATATATATATATATACATATATATATATATATATATATATATATATATATATATATATATATATATACATATATATATATATATATATATATATATATATATATATATATATATATATATATATATATATATATATATATATATATATATATCGCTGGTGGAGCTGGAAAGGTAAGCCAAAAAAAGACAATTTGGAATAATTATTATATCGCCATCCTATACTGTTGGCCCGTTGCTTCAAGGCTTTTGAAAATTTCTGAATTATTTTTTTTAATCAATGTTATTGATGATAATTGAAAATCAACATTCGGAAATCACCAAATTTTTAAATATTATTAATTTTTATAAAGTGTATTTTCAAGCCAAAGTGACAAATTTAGTATATGAAACAAGGAAGAAGTTAAAAAATTTTTCAAGAACTTTCTTTAAGTACCGAAAAATCTCGAAGAAAAATATATTTTTATTGACCACCTTCAGAGACAACTATAAAAATTCATAATCATCACTGATGTGTGTGTTATAAATATCAGAGAATAGCTTCAAATTTTTGTATGTTGCAGCATACAAATATTACCACCTAGAGCCAGACCTGAACTAAAATTCTCTGCGCAACAATAAATTGTTTGACATTGTTATAAAAGCAGTCAAAAGTAAAAATGTCTTCAATAAATATAAAACAATATTTTAAAAAAGATTATGTGATGTTAAGATTAGCTGGCATTTGGATAAGTGAAAAAAATGAGATAAAACCTTGGTGGTATATATATTTTTCTCTTTTAGCTGTAATATCTGTATTAACCATTAATGTAAGCCTTTTGATGCAAATGATAAAAAGTACAAGCGTAGAAGAATGTGCTTCAGTGGGGTATATTGAAGCACAAGCAGCTATTATACAAGTAAAATTGATTTTAATATTTAGATACAAAAGAATTATTACGCGTCTGATTGAACAATATGATGACAAATATTTTCAAGCAGGAAATTTGGAAGAAATAAGAGTTTTAGAGAGAAAACTGTTCCAGTATAATCTATTAAGACGAGCTCTTGCGAACCTAGTTGGTATAGCATACATTGTGTGTTGCATAACGCCATTTATTCTTGGGGAAAAATTGATTGTTCCAGCATGGTATCCATTTGACATATCTTCCTCGCCAGGGTCACAAATTGCTTATTGCCATCAAGTGCTAAGTCTAGGGTTTGTAATTGTTTTTGTTGCGTATTCAGATATTATCATAGGTGGAAAATGTATATTTATTGGACTACAGTGCACTCTATTATCAATAAGACTTAAAAAAATAGGGACAGATGGGACCGATGTCATGAAGTCTCTGATTAGATGTGTTAAACATCATCAAATTATTTTAAGGTAAGTTTATAATATTTACATTTCAGTGAATCCGTTTACTTTAGTTTGAGAATCGTTACTGACAGTGGGGCACAAACAGATGATTTTGTGCTTTTAGTCCGGCGTTAAGTGCAACTAATAAATTAGAAATTTAAATGAATGAAATCCTGTAAGTTACCTCAAATCATACCAACCTAATAGCTTGCTGATTGGACTCTATCTATACAGAGTATATTCGATAATTTAAATTTTCCATCAGTAAATTCAGCTTTAATTTTATTTCAACCCAAATTCTATCGCTTATATAAATTTTCTTTAAATGCTCAAATACAGAAATAGTCGTCACCAAATTTTATTTTAATATATAGCCTAAAGAGTTAAAAATTACTAGTTTCATTTGCCTAGTAGTAGTTCTCAATAATAAAATAAAAAAACGTAAACAAATCTTTATTTCCTTAGTTATACCCCCTTTTTAAATCAGACGCACAATGGCAACAAGAAACAATTTTAAAGAAATAATTGCAGGTTATCTGACAGATTACTTAAAACTATCAAGAAAGATGTCAGTAACTAGCCTGAATTAACAAGTTTTTTAATTTGTCAGGATGTTTTTACGAGATAAAAAATTATATTTGTTATATTCGTTATATATTTTGCTAAAAATAATTTCCATTAAAGATAGATTGTCATCGTCAATCAATTTAATGGTCTCAAGAGATACCTTGTCTGGCCCAACTGCTTTATTACCTTTGAGAGCTGTATCGTTTTACGAATTTTCTCTTTCATTATCGGTGGCCCTCTTAATGATTCATTCCTCTGGTTTAATTTAATTTTAGATCAGTACTTCGTTGTCTTGGTTAGATTCTCCTATGTATTGTGGCCACAACATCTTTCTTGCGTTCTTTTACAGTATTATTTCGTTCTTATCTAGAATTAGAGAATTTGCTAATTAAAAAAAAAATAGGCGCCACTTGCTGAGTATGCATTTAGTTGATTAGATAAATTTATAGTAAAGAATTTTTATACTTTTCCTTATTTATTAAATTAGGTCTTGAATAGCTTATGTAACCCCAATCAGAAGATACGGAAAATGCTGTAATTTCTTTGACCCAGGTTTTCTAAATTAAGGGAGCATTCCCTTCTAATCTATTCACGAACTCAATCTGTTCTTGTATTTCCTAGCAAAAGTTTGCATGTAATTCGGTATGCTATTGACAAATTGCTGCATCTGGGGAAATAAACGTTTAAATCTTTTGTTATTTTATAAGCTTCATGGCAAGAGTGATTCATTGAGCTGATCCGTTATTAGCACTGTTGTGTGTTTGGGTTATAGGTAAAGTTGATTGAATGTTCCTCGTCACCGTTTGAAAGCGTAATTTTTTCTTCTGTAACTCAGTTTAAAGGCTGGAGTAGCAATTAAATAACTTATTGCGTACGAAAGCTCTTATTTTACGTAGAATGGTCTTAGCCCTTAGATTAACTATTGAAACTTTCTTTATCCTTTAATAGAGGACGCCAATCCGTTTGTTTATATGTAATTCATAATCAAAATTTTATTAAACAAAAATATATTGAGTTAACTGTTTATGTTAACCTCTCTGAATACGAGAATCAGTTAGTGTATCAAAGATACATCATAAATTGAAGTTTCAGATATCGCAACTGATCACTAAGGAGTGGTCATCCTAAAAGCTATGCAGTGCATACTGCTGAAGCGGTAACCCAAAAAAATGGCAACAAACGAGAATAAAAAGAATACGATAGTAAAAAACGAATTAGTAAAGCGAGACCAGGCAGGGTACAAAAATAACATTAAAAAACTCACCTCTAAAAGAGGGTTGGCTTTTCCGAAGGAAAAACTCGAGCAACGCTTTGCAGAACTACATAACTGACATCCATAGACGCAAGAAAAAAAATAATAATACTTAATATTGAATGTGGATCCTGTAGAAGAAAGTTGGCTCACGCTAAAAAAAAGAGCGTTTTCGAGGGGCAGAAGCAGTGCTTAGCTCCTCGAAAATGCTCTATTCATTTTTAAGTATGAGCCACCTTTTTTCTATAGGATCCGCAGTCAATATTAAGGAAATAATAAAACTAACTCATGAGAATTGGAGGGAAAAAATGTGATTTTGTTTTCCCAAAATACCTTAGTAATTTTGTAATAGTTCTCAAAAGTTTGGGAAAAAATACTTCATAACGATAACTATCCGCCTTTAAATAGGTTATAATTTTGTTATACAATTTGTTCCCAAGGATAATCAGTGGCCTTAATATTTTTTAAAATGATAAAAGGGGTGTTATTTTGTCAGAGTTAGTAGACAGCCTGTTTTAGTAGGTGGAAAAGAAACTCTTATATTTTGTATTTGTGTAATTTGGGACACATTTTAGCTGGTATACTGTTAGGGTGACTTACTTTCCTTCTCTCTTCTATCGGTGACAGTGGCAAACTATTAAAGATGTTGGTCATGTATATCAATGCCTATGTCTTTACTTTATAATATAAGAATATACTCATAGCTGCCTAATTTAGCTATGTATATAGAGTTTGCGTTAATTTTAGTATGTGAATCTGGGCACTTTGTGTGGCATTCTGTTGAATTAGATGCTTCGGATTGAGCTTTTGTTCTGTCAATTTTTGATATTGCTCCTAAAATTTGAAATAGTAGTGAAGAGTATAATTCTTAACAGATCGCTGTGCCCTTTTCTCATATTACTTTCCGTTGCTAATGGCTTTATTATTGATGTAATTTTCTGTGTAATTATGTACTTGAAAACCTCGTAAATCATGAATTGAGCACAATTTTAAAATATGATATTGATGCTGCCAAACAGTATCCAGAGTGAAAACCGCCGTTTCCATTACGGGTTTTATAGAATAATCATGACTATTAAGATCGCCTTATTATAAAGCTTGATAAAAACATGGAGCCAATATTGATATTGAAGGAGGCAAGTGGATAAGGTGAAATAAAAGGATATAGGGTTAGGGCAGCGGACAGCTGGTATCGCTGGCAGTATCGTCTACACCTCATAATAGCGATAGGCGCCACTAGATTCAGCACCTTACTGGCCAGACTATGTATGAAAAATAATTTATTAACAGTTGTGAAAAAATTGAAAGCAGTACTCTAGGACCTTTTCCTGTTCTCTTTTACTATATGTAGTTGTTTTAGCCCCTATGAAAAACTATATGAAAAAAGAGATAAATAAGGGTCTAGGCGTTACACTAGCTATTGGGAAAGTAAGCATATGCTATGTGCATTGTTTTATTATCTAAAACTCTGTCTTCCTGCCCCTTTAGACATAATCACCTCAATGTTACTCTATTAACACTTATCAAACATTACATGATCTCGTTTTATATTGGAGTAAATTTCCCTGAATCAAGGGGGATTTATAAAAATATATATAATTTTTGTGCAATATTAACAGTTTAGCATCTATTTTAATTTGATAACCGACACAAATGTCATTTAAACGCTGAGGTGAAATTTTCAAACTTTTAAGCTAAATATCTCCTTTTAAATATGAAACTGAGGATAACTCCTCTTTTATTTTTGTCTATAGAACGCCGAAATGAAATTCAGGACGTAAAAACTTATCCCGAAGCAGATATTGGCTCGGATTATAATCCATTGATAGTAACTCTTGAGAGTAAGATTAAAGAAAATCCGATAACCCTCGAAAAAGAGAGTTTACATAGCAAATGTGAGGAATGATGAAATAAGAGACAGAAAAGAATAAGAATAAATAGCGAAATACCAAAGCTACGAAACACAATTGAATCAAACAACATGGAAACTTGTTGGAATCAATTTAGAGATGCTATTGTTAGCAGTGGAAATGATTTGATCGGCCAGCGAAATTACAAAGAAAAGAAAAAATGGACAACAAACGAGATATTGCAACTGATGGAAAAAAAGAAGAGCACACAAAAACCGAAATGAAGCTGTTGCAAAGATAAATAAGAAAAGAAATCCAAAAAGCTAAGGGTGGAGTGGATGAAAGACAAATATAAATAAATAGAAGAACTGGAAAAGAAGTATGATTATTTTAATGTCCACAAAGTCATACAAGAAACAACGGAATGAATTAAAGCAATAAATTTTACTAGGCCCACGACGGATAACGACGAACCAATCATAGACTCACAGGAAATACTCAAACAGTGGAAGAAATTTACTAGAAAACTCTTTTAAAATAATGGTCCAAGAATATATCAGGGACAGTATGAGAGAGAAACCTCACCTGAAATATTTAAATCTGAAATTATAAAAGCAATAAAGTCATGCAAAACGGGCAGAGCACCAGGCCTCGATGAACTGTATGTTGAGATCATAAAACTATTTGATGAAGAGAGCAATGACACACTCGTAAGAATCTTCAACGTAATATACACATAGGGACAAATATCAAAAGACTGGCTCCACTCAACGTTCATACGGATACCGAAAAAACAGAATGCCACTAAATGCGATCAATTCCGGATGACAAGTTTAATGAGCCATGTCCTCAAGCATTATCTGAAGATCATTTACGAAAGAATATACAGAAGGGGTGAGAGAAAGATAAGCTGCTGCCAGTTTGGATTTCGGGAAGAGTTTGATACAAGAGAAGCACTTTTCAGTCTCACTATACTACTACAAAAATGCAGAGAATAAGAAAAAGACGTATACATCTGCTTCAGAGATTATAATAAGGCATTTGATTGTGTAAATCATACAAAATTCATAAAGTTCCTTCAGGACATGGAAATAGATAAAAACGATATGTGCTTTATCACCGAGCTATACGAACATCAAACTGCATATGTAAGAATTGCAAACGACGAGATCGATAGTTTCCCTATTGAACGCGGGATACGACAAGGATGTATGCTCTCTCAGCTTCTTTTTAATCTGTACTCCGAAAATATTTTCGAGCGAGCGCTGCAAGACACAAACGATGGCATCAGAATTAATGGTCATCTTGTAAATAATTTGCGATATGCTGATGATACCGCAATAATTGCTGACAGCCTTACAACGCTTAATGAACAAAATCACGAAAGAAGAAGATCAACTAGGGCTAAAAATTAACATAACTAAAACCAAGGTGATGGTTATAAATAGAACACCGGTGCAGGCTAATATAACAGTGAACGGTAAACTAATACAACAGGTCGATAAATATAAGTATCTTGAGAGCTGTATAATAGCTGATCTGGAACTCGACGTGGAGATACGTAGCTGAATAGAACAGGCTAGAACAACATTTCACGACTTGAAAAATCTATTAGACAATCAGAGCCTCAATCTGGGGCTGCCCTATCGGTTTGTTAAGTATTATGTCCAGTCGATACTGATGTATGGCGTAGAGACATGGACACTGAAGGCCGCCACGCTGAGCAGATTGGAGGCATTTGAGATGTGAGTCTCCAGGAGATTATTGCGAATTCCATGGACTGACCAAACAACCAATGCTGAGGTCTTAAGATGCATGAAAAGAGAAAGAAAAACGCTGCAGATCATCAAACGCCAGAAGACATCCTATCTTGGACATATATTCCGTAACACCAAGTACCAGTTCCTGCAACTAAAGCACTCGTGGCTCAACAACATCAGAGAATGTACTGGTTTAGACGCCCATGCCTTATTTAGAGCAACGTAAGTCCGAACACAATTTGCCCAAAGTGTCGCCAACCTTCATTAATGGAGAGAAGAAGAAGAAGATATAAAGCATGTAAAAAATGATTTAGTTTTCCACTTATTAACATTATTGTTAGTTTTTTGTAAAATTTTAATAAGCTAGTTCGGATACTTCTTTAAATACTTTGAGCATAATTGTTAGGTTACCGACGTAACAAAGTAAAGTATTTATTGAATTATATATTATTTTTATTAAATTGTATTAGCAAATAAAATACTAACGGAAATTGTTTTAACTTTTAGTTTCCTTGGGAAAGTTAATAAGGTGTTTGGAACAATCTACTTTATTCAAATATTTGGTTTTACAGCTGGCATATGTATGACGATATTTCTTTTGAGTATGGTAAGATTTTTAATAATTCATAAGAAAAAAAAAATAACAAAACATGGCGAATGAATGTATTTATGTTAATAAAAATTTGGCCTTGACATTTACATTTCTTGTTCCTAAATATTATAAATGTTCGCTTGATGATGGTGATGATAAATTTAGATTCCGTATAATTTTAAGCTACTCAGGGTGTCCGGTAAGTACCTCCTAATTTTTTGGGAGCATACAAGGATGGTCAAAATAACCCAACATTGTTATAGAAAAAAAATCCAAAAGTGCCTCTTAACAGGGATACAGAGGCCTAAAGGTATACCCAGAGATTTACCTTATCGGCTCTAAGTTTTGAACCGACCTGTACAATTTAATGACTACAACAACTAATTAAACCATAGTACAGTAAATATTTTACATCATTAGAGAATCAGGAACAGACTTGTAGGCACATTCGTTGGGCCTTATTTTTGACAGGTCATTATACAAAGCTAAAAATCGATTTTTAAATACTTTGGTCATTCATCTTTAAGAAAAGAACTCTTAATTTATTTCACTAAAACTGGCGGTTTTCGAGATAAATCGGTTTTTATGCGTAAAACTCAAAAATTACTAATGCTACACACAAACACGTAAAAATCAGGTTGTTATTGTTAATACCTACATAATGAATTATTATTGACGAAACTTGCCGAAATCGCGTCAAATTCTTCGAAGGAAAGAAACTTTATGTTAAAAGATTTCCAACTCGAAGATTGTCAAGTCCAAAACCCTCTCAAAGGGTTAATCGAAGCCTAAGGGAAACAGATAAAATATGATTAGAAAATAATTATTAGAGTTAACGAATTAATTTTTTACACAGGAGAGCACGAGACCTTCACGTAGGGAAACAATTTTTTTTCAAGATATTGCTGACAATCTTCCAAACAGCAAAATATAGACCGCGACACAAAACAATATTACAAAATGGATTATACATGAAACTGTAATAGAACATTTACTTCACCCGTACACTCTATGTCCGGGATTATTATCTCGCAAGACTTCTATACTCCAATTCTAAATGTTTGTAACCCAATTTTGTTTACCGATGAGGCCGATTTTACAAGAAATAGCATAATAAACCAACCAAGATATATTGTAAATGTGTGGGCTGTCATCATCGAAGATAACCTTATAGGTCCATTTGTTTTGGAAGCAGGACTCAATGATGATTTGTATCTACAAAATTTCAATAATTTATTAGAAGATCTACTCTTGATAGAAGAATGCATATGTGGGATGTGTATGATGGTGCTCATTTTAATCGTATATTACGTCAACATTTAAAAACCATTTTTGGCTGTCGATGAATAGGTCGAGGTGTGCCTGTTTTATGGCCACCAAGGTCTCCGGATCTAAATCCCTTAGACTTTTCCTTCTGGGGACATCTAAAAGAACCAGTTTATGCAACATCAGTAAATAATAGAGAAGAACTACTAGCGTCAATAGTACAGCAATCGAACGAAGTCCGTAATAATGTCGGAATATTATTTGCAGTGCAGCGGGAAAATATATAAAGAATAAGATAATGTACTGAAGTACGTGGAGCTCATATTGAACATTTGCGAAAATAACATCGAAAGGTTTTCACTACTTTTGCATTTTAATGACATTATCTATTAATTGAGCCCCAACCAACCCTTTGAAAAGTTTCTGGATTTGACAATGTCTGAGCTGGAAATCTTTCAGCATAATGTGTTCTTGCCTTCGAAGATTGAGACAGCGCTTCTCCACACATTAAAGCACATCAGCACACCCTGCCTATTTTATTTTTACCTGCTTGTGTTTGGCATTATTAACTTTGGAGTTTATGCTTATCTTGAAAATTGCCAGTTTTATGGAAATAAATTAAGAGTACCTTTTTGGAATAGGAATGGCCTATATATTTGGAAAATCAGTTTTCAGCTCTGTAAAATAACACTTGTCAAAAATTGGACCTTACGAGTTTGGCTACAAGTCCGTTCCTAACTTCTCTGATGATTTAAAACATCTACTGTAGTATGGTTTAATGAAGATTTTTGGCCTCTAAAAAATATTAAAATTTCATTAAATTATACAAGTCGGATCAAAACTTAGAGCCGATAAGGTAAACCGCTTTAGAGCTCTGTATCTTGGTTAAGGAGCATGTTACGAATTTTTTTTCTATGCCATAGTAGATTTATTTTGATCATCTATATATGCTCCCAAGAAATTTGGATATACTTACGAGAGAACCTGTATAATTAAATACATCTTGAAAAAGTTTATGGAATTTTTACTTAAAAACTTTTTTTTTAATCCAGAAACTAACGAACAAATTGATGAACTTATTATGAATATACGATCAAAAGTTATATTTGTAACAAAATTTCAGTCAATACTATTACTATATTGCTGATCATTATCGAAATTTGAGTATGTCATATAAATCGTTGTATCATACAATTAAAGAAATTGTTATTCCCATATATTTATAAGAAGCCTGGGACAAGGTAAAATAAAATCATTCACTAATGATAACACAAAATAAAAAAAAGAATATTTCTGTATATTAATTAAACTGAACTTGATACTTCAAAATCGAAATAAAAAGTATGGACACACCGTCTATATTAATATGGAAAATTAATTCATTTCCACAAAGTATTCCTAGAAACATACATATAAAGTTAAGAAGGTTAATTAGAAAAAGAACAATTTTTTGTGATTAATATCTACCTAAAATCTGATTATACAAATATCAGACAAACTCCGTTGTGGAACGAGTTTGAGCATGACATTTCTCCTTGAGGTTATGACATAAGGAAAACATAGCTAACTTTTACTCATTACTCTGGCATTATCCTCAAAGAGACCTGAGGTTCTTACATAGAAATAATGAAAGCAGTTTTCTGTGAAATTGATAAAAGTTGGATGTCTTCTAATAAAATAACTACATATTTTACAATTTATTGTTACAAAATTGTAGTATGTGTAAAATATATAAATTTCTACCTACATGATTATTACTTGTAATTTTAGACTTGTGATACGATAGGTACAAAATCTAGGCTGCAGGTCAAACTGCAGGTACACTGTATGCCATCATCGAATTTAACTAAATCTGGTGGAATTGTCTCTGTTTTGTAGCGCCAGTATAGCAGTTCAGCAATTACCAATTCAGCATCTGACAAACAACACAGCCGTTAAGCAACAAGATGACTAGAGCTAAAAAATTGAAAACAAGTCTTTAAAATATATTTTGATTGCATGCCAAAAACACGATCAATTACATATTTTTTAATTCTAATTACGCTAGTAAACATAAACCCAGAAATTTAAATCATAAACTAGAGAACACTCAAAAAACTTTTAAAATTAATAAACATAATAATGATTCCTTATCGGTTGTTAGTAGGTCTACTTTATAGTCTGCTCTGAACCTTCAAAACAGCAACATTGATGTCACTGTCAGTCTAGCTTAACTGGTCAGTGAATTGTCAAAAGTTTTCAAAAGGTTTTCAGAATTTTTCTGAGTGTTTTCCCCATCGTTCTGGCATGGAACCGGACGATACAGGACAATTGTCATTCCCTCTATCGCCGGCGATACCCACATTTAGGCATTTTCTGAAAGGACGAAAAAAATCTTTTAGAAATCCACCTAAAGAAGTCTTTTCAAGAGAACGAAGCCCTTAAAACTAGTCTTTAGGACCAGAAGAACTAAATACATGGTAAAATTAAAATAAATAAAATATTTATAACAGTATAAATACCTATATATTTTTGTTACTGTTTGAATTGTGAGACATTTTTTAAACCGACCAAAAAGGAACAGTTTTTAATATATATACAGGGTTATTCACCCTATACGACACGGAATATTCCAGTCAGAATACGTGACTTTCAAATAGTTTTCTTTTGAGATGTAGTTACTTTTTGAAATTATTTTCATGTTATACAGGGTGTCCCAAAAGCTCTGAAAGATTCAAAGTTGTGTTTTTTTTTTTAAAATGAAACCCTTTGTATATTATTGCATTTTTGGATTCTCCGTTCAAAATAAAAATTCATATTTTAAGAAGGTTAAAGCTTAAGGGTTTTTAAATAATTTGAATTTTGACAAAATCCAACCTAATTGTCATGTTTCAAATACTTAAGAAGTATATCAGTTATGTATTCGAAATTTATAGTGAAGTGTAACAATAAATCATATTATATATCCTAATTATAATAAACTTGCCATATTATACAGAGTGTCCAAAAATTAAAAGTAATCAAATAAGAAATTTAAGTGGATATAACTGGATGAATTTAAATAGAACGCTGTATTTTTCAACTTACCAGAAAATGTACCTTTTAAATTACTGTCGAGTGGTATAAAGGTGTTCTATAGCTAAGTCTTCGCACCAGCATAAACGCTGGACCAAATATCAACTTGGTAAATTAAAAACTAACAGTAAGATGTTAAAAATAAGAAAAAAAAATAAACTTCTATGTGCGGAGAGTTGGGGTCTCTACACTGCGACCTAGTAGATCTGTTGTGCCCCCTACTGCTGTCAGATCATAAGAATTACCTTATCGGCTAGAGTAGGTCCTCCAGTCCTATTTTCCTCAAGAACCTTAAGATATTGAACAGCTTCAAGGTGGGTAGCTCCCCTTCTTCAATTTGGTGTGTCCAAGAACCGTATCCTAGGGTTTTTTACAGCACTGTACTGTGAAAGGATATGAATAGAGGTTTCGTCCTCCTTCTCACAGAATCTACACTCTTCTCTATCTACCAGTCCGAGTTCTTGAGGTGTCTCTTCAGGTGGCAATGCCTGGTCAGAACTCTGAGTTGGTTATTACTTAAGCTTATGTATTCTTTAAATTTCTTCTGGTCGTAGTTTCCAAGAAGTATCTTCGTTTGTCTCTATCTTACAACTCCGTCCAATAGTTGGATCTCCTGCTTTCTTCTTCTATCTCGGGTTCGAGCATTACGCTGCTACTGATCCCACAGAAAGGCTCTGGTCCCAGAAATCATGTCTCATCCCCTTTTCTCGCGAACCTGTCTACTACTTCATTCCCCTCTATCACAGTGTATTCCGGTACGCATATGAAGGTGACTTTATAATTCTTACTCAAATCATTTAATTCCTCTAGACATTCCCAGACCATGTTAGAGCTGATAACTTGAGAGCTTAGCGCACTCATGGCTGCTTGACAATTCGATATGTCGATAGTCTTTTGGCTGTAATAGTTTTTTCCTTTTTGAATTGAATACATATCCTAATGGCCTGTATTTCTGCCTGGAAAATGCTTGGTGACTTACCCAAGCTTTCGTAGTGTTTGGTGCCGGATCCATACACTCCTATTCCAGTTCGCACCGTTGTTTCGGAGCCATCTGTATACTATATTATGGATTTCTTGCTGAGTTTTTCAATGGTGTTTCTATCGCATTCGCTTTTGTGTTGAAGTTTTTCACAAAGTTAAATTTTTCATTTATGTCCAGATGTTCAGATATGTCCCAGATTTGTTGATTTCTGGATAAAAAATTGGGCCTTCGTTTTATGACCTCATCTCTCATCCTATAAATTGTCCTCTTCGCCATATTCTCTAGAAGTATATGTAGAAGTGTGAGGATTAAGACTACTTCCATGGCGGCCGTTAGGCTGGTTTTTATTGCTACGGTTATACATACCAGGCCAGTCTTTCAACTTTCGAGAGGTTAGCTCTCGTATTACCCAGACTGGTTATTTTGCTCCAGATCACTGCGCCATATGTGATGATTGATCTCACTATTGCAGTGTATATCTACTGCAGGATTTTTGGGTTTATAATGTTTTTCCTGCAAAGTTTCTACAGAACATCAAGGCTTTTGTAGCCTTATTGATTACTTATTTTTCGTGCCTCCAGAGGAGTTCTGTTTTATCCAGAGTCAGTCCCAGATAATTAACCTCTGACTTCCACTAAATAACATTCCCATCCATTTTGATGGTTTTCAGATCAAGATTTCTCTTCCTTGTGAAGGCTACTAGGGTGTCTTTGGTGGGATTTATGTTTAGTTCCATCATCTGGCACCATTCCCGAGTATATTCAAGCCCCCTTTGAAGTATGTCACGGAGGGTATTCTCGAATTTGCCTCTTGCGATCACGACCACGTCATCGACATAGCCCTGACAACTCAGGAGTCAGGAGGTATTGAGTTTCCCACTTGTTTCTGTATAACTTATTACCTGTATTTTGATATGTACAAGTATTCAGATGCATTATTCGACCACTCTGTATATTGTAGAGAAATATGTTGCACAAATGAGTTTATTGAATAATAAATTTTTTTGCAAGAGAGGCTATCAAACGCCACATTTTTTAGTTTAAGTTTAAAAATTCTGTACTTGTTCGAAAATCTCTTGCTTTCTATCAGTGAAAATTTTAAAATATTGATGGCGAAGAAGTTTTAAAAATAAATTTTTGACTCATTTACCAGAAACTTTATAAACTACTACGTTCTTATAATTTTTTTAGGTTCAAGGTCAATTAAATGCTTTTAAGACGACAAAATACTATTTTGTTACCTATATTAAAAATATGTTTTATAAAGAGAAATTTGAAAATAACGAGAATTTTTGGGAGTGGAACAATACACATTGTTTAATCTGATTGTGTGTCATTTATCTCACCTAGTCACTTATGAGTTACAAAATGTGTAAATAAAATACACATAACAGTTTATTTTAGGAGTAGTATAGTATTAATTTAAAAACAGTGTACTACTGGTTTAAGAATAAGCATTACATTATTTTATTTAAATATGATTTTGAGGTATTATGTGTATTGTATAAATGTTATTACAATTTTTCGCATTTTGACTAATTAATCGGCATTTTGTTTGAACTCTTGATATGACAGTTTTTTTTTAAACATATTTTATATCGATTAAATAGAATTATGTATTTATTTTCCATGCATCAATGAATTACTACATGCTAGTTATATAGATGTTTTAGTATTATATCATGTTTTCATTTATTAATATTTTAGCGGAAGGTTTTGCATTTTACTACATAATTAGGTTTTCATTGCTAAGGTAAAACACAAAAATAATATTTATAATTATATTGTTAGTTTTCCTAATATAAGGTATTTTATTGCTTGTTTTTGATGTACATGTCAATTTCTGAATTTGTTTTAATTAACTGTACTGTTTTGTTTTTAATCGTTTATCTACCTTGTAAATTTTTAATAGTTAAAAAAACAATATAACGTTATTTGATTCTTTTATTGCTAAGACTTTCTAATTATATTCATTTAGAATCTTTAAGTTAAAGAACCAATTTCTAATACTTTTCGTAATAATATCTGATATATTTTATTTATTGTTAAAAGAGAATAAAGTAATAGTAGCTCTGCGCTTAGCTACTCTTTTGGAATTGTAAAGTGGAGCAGGACGGACATCCAAAACCTGCAAATAAAAATAAGAGCACTCTTAACAAAAGCACACACAGACCACCATCGGAGTGGTATTTAACGTACAATGCTTCCAAGACATCTAGGACGAAGAGGATTGGTGGATTTTGGTAAACAGCTCGAATAATATATAATAAACTTACATTCTTACTTCCACAGGTTAGCGGGCTCTTCCACTCTACATCAAGCAATATGCGAGACAGACGATTGAACACCGCTACAGCTGAGAGAACAGAATATTGCTTCTCATTACCAGACAGACAAAGAGAAGTTACAAACCTGGCTACAGAAGCCACTTCGTGGATGGCATCCAAATGAGGTAAATCAATGTCGACAACCTAGTGTCGAACTACTGGTTGATTTCAGGACAGATGTTTCTGTAAACGAAGGGCTTTTTGCTAGCTTTCCTAGACCAGGTTATTCCGACCAAACTATCAAAAGTTAATCATCAGAGATCCCTCAACAGAAAACGACCAATGTAGATATGGCTCTCAGCATCAGATTCAGTCCAGTACATAATTGGAAGATGCCAAGCATTTACCGCAACGAAGTATAAGGGAAAACATGACTTAGCCGCTAAGATACCCCACCAAAAGTTAGGAGATAAGTTAAATATATTACAGGTAGGAAAAGTGCCTTACTACAAATCAAACTCGGAGCCTATTCTTGAGGACAGTTCAGACAGTTGCTCATAATAGATCAGACATTATAATAACAGAAAACATTTCTGAGCTAACTACAATAATCGGCATTGCTATACCTAACAACAACAACCTTAAGTCAAAATACTATGAGAAGATCGCCAAATACAGAGACCTGGAGGTCCACATTCGAAGACAATGGGCAATGAACAGTGTGCAAACGATTCCCATAATTTTATCAACAACTGGAGTGGCACCAAAGAACCTCTTGCAGAACATCCTTTAGAGCTTCGTACTTTTGGTCTCTGTGTATGCCTGGTATGAGTCAATATTCCCTAGAGGAAGTACGACGCGGCTTGGCTTGAAATCAGAATTAAAACTATTTTTATTCTAAATGATTTTATAAATTGTTGGCTATATTGTGGTTGATTTTTTAGATTTTTATTTTTCACAATTAACATTAAATATTACTAGTTATAATTTTATTAATAACATAATAATCATATAATAAGATATTAGAATTAAATTGCTTACCTTGTATTGGATAAACCCCGCCATATTTTCCTCTCATGCTATTTTCCTTTTCGAATTTAAAATAAAGATATAAAACGGCGTTTCAATATTTCACGTTTCTTATTGGAAATTAAAATTTTAAAGCATTTTATTTTACTGCAGTATAAGAACACAATAATATCAACATATATATGATTTAGTTATATGATTAACAAATAGCTATGAAAACATTTAATATCATAGCTTTTCTAAAAGTTCTTTAAAAAAACGGAGAAAAGGAAAAATAAAACTTTTATTATAAATATGTTTTTGATTTTATTATGAATGAATGGATTTTGTCGCCAACAGTATTTGGTGTCTTGGTATCTAGCTACTCTGGGAGTTCTATACTATATTAAGAGATAAATTTTGTATATTTTAGGCTGCACCAGGATATGGTTATACTTTTTACAGCTTATCTCTACTTGGTCAAACAAATTTGTTACTTTTATACTGCTGGTTTGCAACAGAAATGACAGCAAAGGTAAAACAGATTTTAAATAAATTTGATAGTAAAGTATATATATATATATATATATATATATATATATATATATATATATATATATATATATATCCCATATTTTGCAAAATTTTTCTCGAATGCTAAAACTATTTTTGACTCATACCAATTAAATGTTATACTTTTCTTTCTTCCCATAAAAAAACTTGATATAAATATCTTATTGAAAGAGATTTGATTATTTTGGACCAGTCATAAAATTTAATTTTCTAATGTTTAGTTTATGTTTTATTTAATATGTAACGTATAATATGTAGCGTGACTTGAAATCATATGTAAATCATTATTCATCTTGGCCAAAAAATAATTTTAAGTGGAATAAACTGAAACGTTCTTTATGGTGGGTAAAACTCGTTTCCAATTTGCCCTGTACTCTCAACATTGATTGCTATGAACCATACAGCGTTTGTTAAGATACGCAAAACTACGTATTGAAATTACCTCTTCATGTGACTTGGTTCCTGTTCCCCAAACTGCATTTCCAAATCCCACATAGGCTTAAGGCAAATTATATAAAATAGTAATTTATTATTTAACATGACTTTTGATTAACGGCCTATAAGCCAGTAATATTTCCTAAATTTAGAAAAAATTTGTTTCCGTTTATTCAAGAGATGTGTCTATCATATGAGTCCCTTATCCAAATATATACCCAAATATTTTACACTGACTGATTGAATTGATTTTAGTTCATTGATTTTTATTTTCCATAATTATGACCAAGAGTAGATTTTGTTGCGGTATTGTATACAATCCGCAGATATGTTACGATAATAATACATTGTCATCATGGTTTTATTATCGATTAATAACACAGGTTTACAAAAAAAATGGATGCCTATTTGACCAGATCACTTTACTCTTATGTAATTAGATCCCCTGAATCCAAATCTGAGGTCTGCTAACCTTTATCACATCAGATTCAAGGTAATTTCCAAATCAAATGACGTAAAATTCACTAAATAAATCCGAAGAAGTACATATGTGCATTTTTAAAGTTGCCAAATACGAATTCGGGGCTTGTTTGATCCCCCAAAGTCAGCCAGAGGTCACTTCTGTAAAAGAAGATATGCAGACTTTTGAGAGCGCTGAGTATGAACTAGTAGTTTGTTTTTTACCTCAAGTTTAACCAAAGGTAATTTCAACGTCAAATTAAAAAAGTCTACTAGATAAATCTGCAAAAGAAGAGAACTCACGGGCAGCTAGATCGATCAAGTTTTTAAGCCGAAACTCAAGCTCCCAAAACATCGTATCCCACGCAATGCTAGATTGATGTCCTTTACACAGCAAATAAGCAAGCATGGTTAATTATTATGAAATAGTAATCCAAAACTCAAGCTCCGAAACACACATAACACACACACAGCTAGATTGATATCCATTACACAGCAGACAGGCGAGCGAATGTTAAGATACGCAAAACTTTTTAAAGCAAAACACAAGCTCCCAAAACCACATATTCTACCTTCAGTTAGATTGATGCCCATTACACAGCAGACAGGCGAGCGAACCAAGTTTTTATAAAAATTTCAAAACATTAGCTTCCCTAACCGCTTATCCCATGCATAGCGAGATCAGTGCCCATTACGCAACAGACATAGGTAAAAAGCAAAGGTTTATGAGTATTTGAAATGAGTGCTATAGTGCTGGAATATGGTGGAACCAATCTGTTATGCACACCAGCACTTATGTTTCAGAGGCCTAAACTTTGGAGTCCTTACATATGAGCATTGACTACTCCGCGACAGTAATAGCCAAAGCTTTGGAAATTAAAGTTACAACAGAGCGCCGATCAGCAAGAATAGAACCCAACACACCACCACGGGAAAGACGTCTAAGTAAGGAAATCGAAAATCTTCGAAAATATATAAGACAACTGACGGAGTATATCAGGAGCACGAAAACAACTAAACTGCAACGACGAATTGAGGAAATCATGAATCGTATCCGATATCATTGGCAACAAGATCCAGTGAGTGCTACTGCTCAACAATGCATCGACACCCTGAAACAAGAGTTCTCTGTTATTGTAGGACGGCTAAAGAGATACAAGACCAGCAATAACCGAAAACGAGACAATGCGCTATTGCAACGATCAGAAAAGACTTTCTACCGTAAGCTACACTCTCCTCCCAACATGACAGATAATAAATATCCCAATACAGAGCAGGTAGAGGAGTTTTGGGGAAGCCATCTTTCTACATCCGCCAATTCTAACATCGCAGCAAGCTAAATCAATAAAAAATACCAAATCTGCCAAAACTACAGCCAAAGGCAGTTAGAGCCATTTCCCACCGAGGAAATATCAGGACTAATCAAAGAAAACCATAAGTAGAAAGCTCCAGGTCTCGTCGGGATCCATAAATACTGACTTAAAAAGTTCTGGTGTATTCACCAACAACTGGTTAATCTTATTAATGATGTTTTTCTAAACCCAGCAATAATGCCAAAGGACCAACATAACACACATGATACAGCTAAGTATAGGCCAATCACCTGCCTTCCCACACTATATAAGGTAATCACCTCCTGCTTGACCCAACGCATCTATGTACATTGTGAACAAAATAACATCATCGCAACTCAACAGAGAGGATGCACCAGGGGAGCAATTGGATGCAAGGAACAACTGATTGTTGACTCTGACATATGTCAACCCTGGACCAGCTGAAGAAATCTCTTTGCTGCCTACGTGGATTAAAAGAAGGCTTTCTACTCAGTGTTCCATGAGTGGCTCACAACTATATTGAGACTGTATATGGTCGATAATCATTTTGTTTCTTTTTAGAACGCATCTTGTCAAACTGAAGAACTAGGGTCTAATTGCAAGTGCCATCCAGCGATACCATCGAAACTAATACATTTCCAATACGAAGGGGAATATTTCAAGGCGACTTACTAAGCCCATTGTAGTTCTGCCTTGCAATGAACCCATTGTCACGCCGCTTAAACTCTATCAGATACTGCTCTAACATTAGAAATAACAACGAAAAGGTGGTAAGACTGAATCATCTTCTATACATAGATGACCTTAAACTGATAGCTGTTACCAGAAACCAGCTGGAGCAAATGCCAAAATTTGTGGCGGAGTTCTCCGAGAATATCGGAATGCAGTTTGGACTTAATAAGTACCGTAATTTGAATATCGTTAAAGGAAAGATCGGGACCATTTGAAATGCAGAACGGCGAAACCATAGCTGCAATCGAAGCGGAATGAACATACAAATAGCTAGGTATGCAACAGGCTAAAAGAATTGATCATTGCCCTGTCAAGGCTGAATTGACAACTAAATTTGTTAGAAGGGTAACCGTATATTACAAACTGGCTTAAATAGTAGAAATTTGTATAATGCGCTCAACACTTACGCATGTTCTGGACTTAGCCACTCTTTTGACATTGTGAAATGGAGCAGGACGAATAACGAAAAATAAGAACATTCTTAACAAAAGCACACAAACACCATTCTGGTAGAATAATTAAAATACATCAAGGAGGTAAAGGATTGATGGATATTGGTAAACAGCTCGACCAACAAAAAAATAAACTTACGTTCATATTTTCACAGGTTAGCGGACTTTTCAACACTACATCGAGCAATATGCGTGACAACGCCGCTACAGCTGAAGGAACAGAATATTATGCGTCTCCATCAAACAGACCAAGGGAAGCCTGGCTATAGAAGCCACTTAGTAGGCGGCATCCAAATGAGATCAATCAGGACAATATCGACAACTTAGCGTCGAGCTACTGATTGATTTCAGAACAGAAGTCTCCGGAAACGGAGAGCTTTGTTTAGCTATCCAAGACCAGGTTATTCGGCGAAAAACTATCGAATATTCACCATCAGAGATCCCTCAATAGAAAATGACCAATGTATAAGGAAATACATGACTCAGCTGCTAAGATACTCCACCAAGAGTTAGCAGATAAGTTAAATCCATTGCTCGTAGGAAAAGTACCTTATTGTAAATACAATCCTGAGCCTATTCTCAAGAACAACGAGTTCAAGTTATATTGAGACCTAACGATTCTAATGGATTAGATACTTGCTCACAATAGACCAGACATTATACTAACAGGGAAAATTTCTAAGCGAACTACACTAATCGACATTACTGTATCTAACAACAACAACCTGAGGCCAAAATACAATGAGAATATCGCCAAATACAGAGATCTTAAGATGCCAATTCATCTAATCAGTTTTGAAGACCGGAAAACTTACCCCAAAAGCATTTAAATCCTAGTGGAAAGCATTGGCAGCTCTGCATAATCTAGAAATAAGACTATTCATACCATAGTTAGTTCGATGGAATTCTAGTCCAAATAAAATATTTTGGCCTGCAACACAGTTAGGAATATGAAAGCTTACTAACTGCAAAAGTTCTAATTCTATTCACTATTTTAAACAAAATACATATATCATATTGTAGTCTTCTAGTCTTTATGGCAAACAACTTCGTAACTTATACGAGCTATCATAATCAATATCTTCAGATTTGATTCCAAATTTAAAATTGACAAATCTTAAAAACTTTCTTTGGACTTTTTCTAGACTATCATTATAAATATTATATTCTGGGCACCAAAATGAACAAACATACTCCAAACCTGATCGTACAAAACCACAATAAAGAGAGTTAGGTCATCGAAATTACTTAGTGTTCGAATAACAAAACCCAACATTTTTAGAGCTCTAATAAAACTTATATGATAGTCCAAACTTAGTTCATTATCCACAAAAATTATAAATTCTTAATAACATTAACTCTTTCCAGCGGTTCATTGCCGATAACATAATTATAAAAAATAGTATTACGTTTTTAGAAATAGTTAAAATTTGCTCTCGCACCACAGAGTCACTCCATCCAGATCACCTTGCAAAGCCGTACAATCATTCTAATTTGAAATTTTCATAAAGCATTAAGGTAGTTACTAAGGTCATTGATAAAGATGTTAAACAACAATGGTACAAGATGCGAGCCTTGAGGAACTTCCGAGTTGACAAGAATCTCCCCAGAG
The DNA here is from genome assembly GCA_034092305.1 of Diaprepes abbreviatus. NCBI lineage: Eukaryota > Metazoa > Arthropoda > Insecta > Coleoptera > Curculionidae > Diaprepes > Diaprepes abbreviatus. The sequence continues at coordinate 13,687,233 of JASJET010000002.1, read as the reverse complement.
ATAAAGTTTTTAATTTTCAGAATCTGTTTTTTCCCTTTCAAATAGCTTTTAAACGAAGACAATAGGGAACTATGTATGCCAGAGTACTCTAATTTGCATACCAGGACTTAGTGCTGAACCCTGTATTCTCTATTTACCCTAAGATTTGTTTTTATCGACCTTCCCTTTACAAAACCATGCTGTACTGTTGAAAAAAAATTGTTAAATAATGAACTCAATTTCCTACTGATGATTAATTGAAACAGGTTAGCTGCTATACTAATCTTAGATATTGGGCGGTAATTAGATATCCGAGATCTGTCTCCACTTTTAAATATTGGCGTGACATAACATACGTTCCAGCGATCCGGATGTATTCCATTTATAATGATAAATTGAAAATTCTCAAAAATATAGTCGATAAAACAAATCTACATTCCTTATTTAATTGCGGTGGCAAATTATCCGGTCCAGTAGCTATGCTAGAATTCAAAATAGAGTAAAATATATCTATCAAAGAAATATGGTAAGAATTTATGTCAACAGCAACTCTATAATTATTCTCAAGTACTATTCTACAATAATTACTGTTGTCTGACAAAAATACAGACTCAACATATTCTACAAAAAACCGCGGAATCTCTACAGGTGATTCAGAAACAACTTCATTAAAGAGTGAACAAAATAAAAAAAATTGTTTGTAATCCTCTCCCGAACATTTTGAATATAATTTTGATAGCATTTCTTAGATAAAGCTTTACATGTTTTATCATCATTCCATATATATTACTGTTACCAATAATCTTCCAAGATTTGCAGAGCCTTTTTTATTGAATACTATCCTTTAGTTCTGTACTATACCAACAAGGAAATTTCCTATTTTTTACTCTAAGCTTAGGGACAAATAATTCAATAACCCCATTTATAATATGAAAACGGTCAAGAGCCAGATTATTATTGTTCACATCCAAGATAGAATCCTAATCGAAGCTACCAAAATATATTTTCAAATCAGCATAATTAGTAAGTCAAAAATCAAAATATTCATAGTCAAAGGTAATAGATTCAAAGTTCCTCGTATCCAGACACAAAGAAATACTTATCACGGGGTAAAATAGGTTGATAACACAATTTAGTACTAACATCTTGAGAATTACAAAAATCTAACATAGTCCCTACAACATTAGCTATGGTATTGACCTTAAACATATTTAGAAATGCAAACATATTAATTATTACCGAAGTTTGCATGAAGCAAGATTCGGCATTTCCACACCCATAAAGTCATTGCTTCATTTCATATCAGGCAAATTGAAATCTCCACATATGACAACATTATTATACATATTAGAGTTAGCCAGCCAGTTCACGTGATGCAGAAAACGTTTCATATTTGTCTACGGGAGACCGACATGACAAATAAACATTACCTAACAATATTTCTCTCCCATGTATACTTATACCTATACTATACTACTGATTTATCCACTGCAATCAGAACACAACCTACGTGGGACTGAACACTAGTCTCCTCAGATCTCTCATACCTAAAGGCTAAATAATAGCTGAACTCCAATTCACCATCTAAGATAAACCTTAAATATCCTTGCCTGCACCCACAACTATACTATTACTTCCAGTGGAACAAGAAGCCTCATGAGAATTTGGCCCAGAATCATCTTTTACTTTTTAAATATGTGCAGATCTGTGTAATTAACACAAAATTGCGTTGTAGAAAAGGAATAGGAAAAAATAAGAAATAATAATACATAAACAGTGTCTTTCGTTGAAAGTAGAATTTATTTGTATATCTAAGTAGCAAACAGAAGTAGATATTCTATTTTTTTTTTAAATATTTTAGAGCGAAGCTGTTCCTAATGATGCTTTTAATTCTAACTGGATAGAAGGCAGTAATCAGTTTAAAAAAGATTTGATGTTTTTCATTTGCATAACTCAGCAGCCATTAAAGTTCAAAGCCGTTCTTTTTGAAATGTCCACGGCAATCTATCTAGCAGTAAGTATATGCAAAAAAAAACTGTGCACTTTAGCCACTCAGTTTCAAGTATTTATAAGCACACTACGACAAATATTTAAAGCTTTTGAAGATTTTTTACCATCAATATTATTAGTATATATAAATACATATATATATATATATATATATATATATATATATATATATATATATATATATATATATATATATATATATTGTTTTGTTTATACTCTTGATATTGTTATTATACTCTTTCATATTTTATGAAAAAAAAAAGTGTGAAAACCTTACGCTCTGGAATTGATTAGAGAAATAGTTGACTTACGTAACTAAATATGATATTGCATTTTTTCCGGTTTGTTACTTAAGTACAACGATTTTTTTATCATTTTACTTTTGAGGTTTAAAAATGGGATAATTATTGTTGCATTTAACAATTTAAACCCCTTATTATCAACTTAGACCGGCTTTATAGTAGACCTTCTTAACGAACTAAAGGGTTGCTATTTCTAGGTCACAATTTTTAGAAATAGCACAGTAATAATATGCTGAGTATATTAGAGGTATTAGAACTACAAAATTGCAGACGCGAGACTATGACTGCAGCACGGTTAAAGAAGTATGAAGCCAGTACAAACCGAAAACGATACAATGCCCAATTTGAGCGATCAGAGAAATCTTAAACTCTCTAGCAAATACGGCAGATAAAGATACTCGAGTGATGCTCTCAGGATTATTAGTATCTTCAAGGGACTACTGGCTTATTTTGAGTCATAGTATTACGACTATAGCTTTTATTCTGTTTAGGATCAAAAAACTTATTTCTGCTGAGGCAGAAGTAATAGATACAGTAACGACAAAATAGTAAATTTATAAAATTTCAGCATACAACAAAACAAATCGTTTTTACACATACATTTTAAAAATTCTGATGAGAAGGTATGGATATTGTACCAATAAGTGGTCTAAAAAATTTTAAATAAAGACCTTAGAACATAGAAGTTTTAGTTTTTTTCTTGTAAATCACCAAATCTTACTTATATTTGAACAATAATAATAATAATATTTCCATAAGAAATTGTTTGTAGGTTCTTCTCAAGTCCGGTAAGTCAAGATGAATTTTTCTTTGGAGTACTTCGAAGTTTGACACTGATGATTCGTTAATATTTTCAAAATATTGGTCATTATTGCAATAATTTTGAAGAGTTAAAAATGAGCCAATTAGCCGTTGCTTTGAATAGTTAATATCTGTAAACTTTTTCTATATACTTGAAAAAACTACATTGGTTATGAGTCAAGTGAAAAGAAACACTTTTAGTAATTCAAATAATTTTTTAAACTTACCGCTTCCCTAAGGGATTGGGCAGACTATCTATATCTCCTAGTTGGACTTTTAAAAATACTTTTGAAAAATTAATATATAATAGAGTGTGTGATTATAATTGGTTGGTGTTGTAATTAATTGTTTATTTAAAATAAAAATCTTTGTTCTTAATGGTTAGTCTTTAACCTGTTATTCCATATATAATAATAGTAAAAATGTACATTTTTGTAGAATCTTCCGATAAACTCAGTTGAAAAAGATTCTAAAGAATAGGAACGTCCTGAATTATAAAATATTATATATATATATATATATATATATATATATATATATATATATATATATATATAAAATAGAATAAAATATTGGCGAAGCGGACGTGAAAATTTGTCAATATACATGATTCTCGTATTAAAAAGTGCGGAGCACTCCAAAGTATGGAATAACTCCGGGTCCGACAGATGGCGACAGCGCTGTTTCGTCCTAATATGGGACTCGTCAGGCCACCGCAGTCGGTACAAACCATCATCTCGTCTTTGCATCGTATAAGCCATACTTATAATCAAAATACGGCAAATAAGACGACAAAGGCGACATCTCGATAGTCCACTTGATAATACAAGAACCATACAGATTAACAAAGTTTGTAAGAGAACCGTCATATGGTGGCGCGACGGTGAATTAAAACAGAAATATGTAAAATCGAGTACACGAAACGCGCTGCCCAAAAGATAGGGGTCGCATTTTTCGGTACTGGCAAGCAAGCATACCGCTATTTAAGCAGCCAAAGCCACGTGCCTCACCAAACGATCCCACCATGAGAGCATCGTTTAGCGTGTTTCAAAGCCAAACAAGTAAATAAATATGTAGATAAGTTTTTGTCCGTGTAATTTAAAATAAAATCGAATAAAATATTGGCGAAGCGGACGTGAAAATTTGTCAATCTACATGATTCTCGTATTAAAAAGTGCGGAGCACTCCAAAGTATGGAATAACTCCGGGTCCGACAGATGGCGACAGCGCTGTTTCGTCCTAATATGGGACTCGTCAGGCCACCGCAGTCGGTACAAACCATCATCTCGCCTTTGCATCGTATAAGCCATACTTATAATCAAAATACGGCAAATAAGACGACAAAGGCGACATCTCGATGGTCCACTTGATAATACAAGAACCATACAGATTAACAAAGTTTGTAAGAGAACCGTCACATGGTGGCGCGACGGTGAATTAAAACAGAAATATGTAAAATCGAGTACACGAAACGCCCAAAAGATAGGGGTCGCATTTTTCGGTACTGGCAAGCAAGCATACCGCTATTTAAGCAGCCAAAGCCACGTGCCGCACCAAACGATCCCACCATGAGAGCATCGTTTAGCGTGTTTCAAAGCCAAACAGGTAAATAAATATGTAGATAAGTTTTTGTCCGTGTAATTTAAAATAAAATAGAATAAAATATTGGCGAAGCGGACGTGAAAATTTGTCATTCTACATGATTCTCGTATTAAAAAGTGCGGAGCACTCCAAAGTTTGGAATAACTCCGGGTCCGACAGATGGCGACAGCGCGGTTTCGTCCTAATATGGGACTCGTCAGGCCACCGCAGTCGGTACAAACCATCATCTCGCCTTTGCATCGTATAAGCCATACTTATAATCAAAATACGGCAAATAAGACGACAAAGGCGACATCTCGATGGTCCACTTGATAATACAAGAACCATACAGATTAACAAAGTTTGTAAGAGAACCGTCATATGGTGGCGTGACGGTGAATTAAAACAGAAATATGTAAAATCGAGTACACGAAACGCGCTGCCCAAAAGATAGGGGTCGCATTTTTCGGTACTGGCAAGCAAGAATACCGCTATTTAAGCAGCCAAAGCCACGTGCCGCACCAAACGATCCCACCATAAGAGCATCGTTTAGCGTGTTTCAAAGCCAAACAAGTAAATAAATATGTAGATAAGTTTTTGTCCGTGTAATTTAAAATAAAATAGAATAAAATATTGGCGAAGCGGACGTGAAAATTTGTCAATCTACATGATTCTCGTATTAAAAAGTGCGGAGCACTCCAAAGTATGGAATAACTCCAGGTCCGACAGATGGCGACAGCGCTGTTTCGTCCTAATATGGGACTCGTCAGGCCACCGCAGTCGGTACAAACCATCATCTCGCCTTTGCATCGTATAAGCCATACTTATAATCAAAATACGGCAAATAAGACGACAAAGGCGACATCTCGATGGTCCACTTTATAATACAAGAACCATACAGATTAACAAAGTTTGTAAGAGAACCGTCATATGGTGGCGCGGCGGTGAATTAAAACAGAAATATGTAAAATCGAGTACACGAAACGCGCTGCCCAAAAGATAGGGGTCGCATTTTTCGGTACTGGCAAGCAAGCATACCGCTATTTAAGCAGCCAAAGCCACGTGCCGCACCAAACGATCCCACCATGAGAGCATCGTTTAGCGTGTTTCAAAGCCAAACAAGTAAATAAATATGTAGATAAGTTTTTGTCCGTGTAATTTAAAATAAAATAGAATAAAATATTGGCGAAGCGGACGTGAAAATTTGTCAATCTACATGATTCTCGTATTAAAAAGTGGGGAGCACTCCAAAGTATGGAATAAATCCGGGTCCGACAGATGGCGACAGCGCTGTTTCGTCTTAATATGGGACTCGTCAGGCCACCGCAGTCGGTACAAACCATCATCTCGCCTTTACATCGTATAAGCCATACTTATAATCAAAATACGGCAAATAAGACGACAAAGGCGACATCTCGATGGTCCACTTGATAACACAAGAACCATACAGATTAACAAAGTTTGTAAGAGAACCGTCATATGGTGGCGCGACGGTGAATTAAAACAGAAATATGTAAAATCGAGTACACGAAACGCGCTGCCCAAAAGATAGGGGTCGCATTTTTCGGTACTGGCAAGCAAGCATACCGCTATTTAAGCAGCCAAAGCCACGTGCCGCACCAAACGATCCCACCATGAGAGCATCGTTTAGCGTGTTTCAAAGCCAAACAAGTAAATAAATATGTAGATAAGTTTTTGTCCGTGTAATTTAAAATAAAATAGAATAAAATATTGGCGAAGCGGACGTGAAAATTTGTCAATCTACATGATTCTCGTATTAAAAAGTGCGGAGCACTCCAAAGTATGGAATAACTCCGGGTCCGACAGATGGCGACAGCGCTGTTTCATCCTAATATGGGACTCGTCAGGCCACCGCAGTCCGTACAAACCATCATCTCGCCTTTGCATCATATAAGCCATACTTATAATCAAAATACGGCAAATAAGACGACAAAGGCGACATCTCGATGGTCCACTTTATAATACAAGAACCATACAGATTAACAAAGTTTGTAAGAGAACCATCATATGGTGGCGCGACGGTGAATTAAAACAGAAATATGTAAAATCGAGTACACGAAACGCGCTGCCCAAAAGATAGGGGTCGCATTTTTCGGTACTGGCAAGCAAGCATACCGCTATTTAAGCAGCCAAAGCCACGTGCCGCACCAAACGATCCCACCATGAGAGCATCGTTTAGCGTGTCTCAAAGCCAAACAAGTAAATAAATATGTAGATAAGTTTTTGTCCGTGTAATTTAAAATAAAATCGAATAAAATATTGGCGAAGCGGACGTGAAAATTTGTCAATCTACATGATTCTCGTATTAAAAAGTGGGGAGCACTCCAAAGTATGGAATAAATCCGGGTCCGACAGATGGCGACAGCGCTGTTTCGTCTTAATATGGGACTCGTCAGGCCACCGCAGTCGGTACAAACCATCATCTCGCCTTTGCATGGTATAAGCCATACTTATAATCAAAATACGGCAAATAAGACGACAAAGGCGACATCTCGATGGTCCACTTGATAATACAAGAACCATACAGATTAACACTATGGCTTATACGATGCAAAGGCGAGATGATGGTTTGTACCGACTGCGGTGGCCTGACGAGTCCCATATTAAGACGAAACAGCGCTGTCGCCATCTGTCGGACCCGGAGTTATTCCATACTTTGGAGTGCTCCGCACTTTTTAATACGAGAATCATGTAGAATGACAAATTTTCACGTCCGCTTCGCCAATATTTTATTCTATTTTATTTTAAATTACACGGACAAAAACTTATCTATATATTTATTTACTTGTTTGGCTTTGAAACACGCTAAACGATGCTCTCATGGTGGGATCGTTTGGTGCGGCACGTGGCTTTGGCTGCTTAAATAGCGGTATGCTTGCTTGCCAGTACCGAAAAATGCGACCCCTATCTTTTGGGCAGCGCGTTTCGTGTACTCGATTTTACATATTTCTGTTTTAATTCACCGTCGCGCCACCATATGACGGTTCTCTTACAAACTTTGTTGACAAAAACTTATCTACATATTTATATATATATATATATATATATATATATATATATATATATATATATATATATATATATATATATATATATATATATATATATATATATATATAATTTATTTTTGTATCTTAAACCTTTTGTTAAATATTTTTTTCTAATATTTTCTTGGGTAAGTAACCTATACCCAAGAAAATATTATATATATATATATATATATATATATATATATATATATATATATATATATATATATATATATTATTTCTTTAACAGCAAAAATTTTTTCAATAAATTCAATTTGAATGAGTTTCTCACCTCCATTTTTGGCGTATTTGAATAATTTATTTTTGATTATTCTCATAAAAATTACACTTATTTTAGACAAATAATAACATCTAGATAATAATTTCATCGAAATAAAATATTCACCTGTAATTTGAAATATAAAAATAGTTTGTTATTATACAATGCTAATTAGTTTTCTTTTTGATTTCAGGTAATTCGGGCATCAGTGTCATACTATACATTCTTACGTAATATAAGCACCTCGTAATGTGAAGAATATTAACGATACTGTCAAATTTTATATTAGAGGTTACTAAAATTAGTTTGGAAAAATTGCATCAATATGAAACACACTCCTGCACATAAGCTTAGGAAAAGATCCCATCAATAAAATTTTAACTTTAAATAATGTTATTTATGTTAATTTATTTAATGAAAATTGTTGCGTTGTCGATAAATTTAGGCAATTCTCACTACTGTTGGCGACATACAATAGAGAACAAAATATCAAATTTATGGTTTATGCGTTCTTCATTGTTTGTGAACAAAATACATAGTTTCTATGGACATAAAAATTTGGTCAGTTTTTTATTATTGACCAGTCTTTTTATTGCAATCCTGGCTTGGTTTTACATTTCTTTATGTACAGGTTAATATTTACTTCAAATCAAAATAGTATTTAAATAGTGTTCTTAAGAATTTGAATGCCAAATCGACGATAATTTTAAACAATTTTGAGAAAGTTGAAATTTTCAGTTGCTAGCGATCAGAAAACATTGTATTTTAAAGTTAAAATTCTGTGAAATGGAAAGAAAGTAATATTCTAACTTGAATATTGCTTCAGAAAATTTACAGACATCTTAAATTTAGCTATTTTTACTAAAGATATTTCCCAATTGCACGTATTATATCTATATCGCCTAACTTGAACCTGACACTAATGCTGAATAATATATTAGACAATTTTAGAAAGTTGAGATTTTTAGTTGCTAGGGATCCAAAAATTTTTTACCTCCAAATTAAAATTCTGTGAAACTGAAGGAAAGTAATATGCTACCTTGTTAGCTAAAAAATATTCCTTTAGAAAATTCATATACACCTTAAAATTAGCAATTTTTACTTAAGATATTTCCCAATTGCACGTATTATATCTATATCACCTAACTTGAACCTGACACTAATGCTGAATAATATATTAGGCAATTTTAGAAAGTTGAGATTTTTAGTTGCTAGGGATCGAAAAATTTTGTACCTGCAAAATAAAATTCTGTGAAACTGAAAGAAAGTAATATGCTACCTTGTTAGCTAAAAAATATTCCTTTAGAAAATTCACATACACCTTAAAATTAGCTATTTTTACTTAAGATATTTCCCAATTGCACGTATTTTATCTATATCACCTAACTTGAACCTATCACTTATGCTGAATAATATATTATTGTAAGCAGCCCTTATATCGTTATAAAAAAGATTGGGCCATTTATTTAAACTTATTGTAACTTCGAAAATAGTTAGCAGTATTTAGTTTTGAGGAGATAAATACTTCATGAAAAAATTTCTTGCGCTTATCCCAATGAGAGTATTATTGAGACAAATACGAAGACTAATTCTAGTTTTATTTCAAACAAATCTCAAAATTATAACTTGCACTAATTCTAGCGAGGAAATCAAGAAGAGAAAACGAAGATATAGCCGAATAATTTGTACTACCTGAGTATTTTCCTTTTCTGTAAAAATGAAATATCGAACAGCTTAGAAACTAAAAATATTTATTTTAAACATTAACTCAGTCATTTTAACATACAATACATAATTTTAATTTGGATTTCTACAATAGAATAATAATAAAATGATTAGAGATTTTTGAAAAAAAAAATAATCAAATTATTGTATGTATGCACCAGTTCTTTGTTCTAGGATCAACTTGCAAAAATATTGAAAAAATTTGATTTAAAGTATTTGTGTTCATTTTTTACCAGCTTGTTTGATAAAAAAAACTTGTTGACAATAGCGTACCTAACAGTTGTTTTTTCTGACATTTTGATTGCATAAAAATATAAAAAAAGAATTAAGTAAAGGAAATAATTTTTGGCATTAAATAATGTTCAAATTAATTATTCTTTACAATCAAATCCGATCATACTGATAAAAAAAGTAGGGAATATTGTGAAAAATGCTTTGCGATATACTTCGTTTCAAAAATTTGAATGTGTGGTCAAAACTTAAAAGGGAAAACAGCTTCTCCAGTCCCTCAATAGAGTTTCAATTCGGAATATTGTCCAAATAATCCGTAGAAATTCTATACCAGAATATATGAAGCTCTGACTGATGTAAAACTACAAATTATATAGATGTTTAAAAGAAGAAGCTTTGTCATCGGTAGATTTTGTTGTAAACATCAAATCAAAAATTTATTATATAAAGAAATCATATTTAAACGCAAATATATTATGGTCATATGTGTCGCAAATCGGTTACAAATAAATACTATTATTGCCATTTAGCATATTTATGTGTTTCAAATAACAAGTTCTAACCGAGAAGCAAATTATATGCTATACTATTTATAAATTTTAAAACGCAAATTTTATTTTTTCAATAGAAACTTTATAAAATTCTAATCTAATACTCTGTATCAGGCACCATTTATAAATTTGGTAGGCATTGTTCCCATTGTTTTGATTATTGTATATTTATCTTCAATAAAAAGTCACCAGCAGAGATTATTTCTGTTTCATTTAAACAATAAACTCTTAAGACGCCTTTGGTAATTGGTTTAAACAAAATTAATTTTAAATACAACAATATATAATTACGCCACTCCAAGTATTCCAAGAAAACGAATATATTCATCTTCCGAACGAGATTTTTATTTAAACGAGGAAAAATCATCTCATAATTTTAGTATCAAATTTAAGATCACCATCAAAAAAATTCTAAAAAAATCAAGAAAATATAAATTTATTTTATTTACCAGTCTTCAATTATTCGTTATTAAAATATGCGGGCTTTTTTTGGAAGTCATAATTTATTATTTTTCGTAACTAATATAGAGAGAAACGTAAAATCTTCATATACACACAAATATAAGATCCCTGCTATTGAAGAAAAAGCTGCTTTAAAAGATAGCATAACTATAAAACAGTGGTAGATTTAAACTACATAGCGACTCTACGTGACGAAAATTCCCATTTTAGCAAAATATTTTGGTGTTTTTTGGGATGAAATAATGTAAATATGAAGACCTAGTAATAAAATGTTAAAAAGTAGCGAAAAGGATGTATATATAATTCGCAAAACAAATATCTAGAATCCAAAATTTGTCTCTGCTAAATATTAATTAATTAGTAGTGGAAGGAAACAATTTGTCTTTTAATTTTTTTTAATATTATACATTTTGGTAACTTGATATAATGTTAGCGAATCTTCCAAGGCGATTGTTAACATGCCATTAATTTGCCGTGACAGAATGGCAATGCTTGGAATTTAGTCGAGACTGATCTCATTATATATTCTCGATTAGTCTTGTTGAATATCCTGAGAAGTGCATGTATTGGCGAATAATTCCAGAAAAGCGAATGCGATAATTTCCCACATCTAGTAACTAATTCCTAGGACCCTGATCCAATGTTAATGTGGGGGAGTGTTTGGCGGGAAGTCTCGAGAAATAATTAAATATTTGGCAAGAAATGGCTAGAACCAATTCCGACATATTTGGATGGAAAACAACTGGTTTGGACGAAAAGAGAATTTCCATGGCGATTACGAGTAAAAAATATCAAATAGCACCCCTTGATATGTGGTGTTTTGCAGGGACGAACGAAAGTGTGATATTCCATGGATAATTCTCGGTAATTCCTCGAGCGTCAGGACTAACTCCGGAGTGAACGACAAATTTTCACAACTAGTTCACACATGATAACATCCCCTCTCCGGATGACGTTGTGATTTACAAAATTAAAATACCTTTGTGTATCTAAATCGGAGAATTTTATCACGGAAAATTCTCACAACCGATTCGCCTATGGCGAATAGCAAACTCTCACGACAAATTCGCAAGCGATAAATAAAGTCTTAACCCCTACTGGGGGGAGGGAGAGAAGGGGTTTAGGTCCTGCGAACATTTTAAAACTACTTCTTTCGCGAATAAGTTGGAAAATTTCATCGAGGTAAATTTTTTAAATCCACAGCTAATCTACCAGGCGCGAATAGCACATTTCCACGACTAGTCTGCACGCAATTAATGAAATTTGTCCCTTACCGGGAGATCTTACGTTGCGGATACCCCAAAATTACGTTGTTCGAGAATAAATCGTGAAATTCACCAAGTCCAAATAGAAAATATATACTACCGCATTTGTTTGCTAGCTTTCGTTTTAACGAGAGCCTTTATATGGATCGATTTTCTGATTTTTTCAATTAAAAAAGAAACATGCTTATGTGATATAAACCTGATAAATACGAGGTTTGCACAAAACTATCGAGCCTGCATTCATATCTTCTCGTCAAAACTTTTGAGCGACCTCTAAGGGGCATGGGCATCACCAGTAAGTCTTCATGAACTCATTGGTGTGCGCAGTTACCGACTGGACATGTTAGTTCCTGAACGGTGTGCGTTTGTTTACAGCGTCTTTTTTTCTTTCGTCGCATTTTGTTATTGTAAAAAATGACGGAAAAATTAGATCAACCAATTTACATCAAGTTTTACTTTAATCTTGGAAAAACTTGCTTGGAAACAATTAATATGATGAATAAGGTATTTAGAGAAACAAAGCGACAGTCTCCACAGTTTAAGCATTCTAAATCGCCAAGACCAAAAAAAAGCACGTCAAATTCGGAGTAAAATGAAGACAATGTTGACTGTTTTCTTTGATTATGAAGGTGTTGTGCAACACGAATATGTTCCGAGAGGTCACACGATCACTAAGGAATACTACGTTGAAGTATTGAAAAGATTGCGTGACGTAGTCAGAAGAAAACGGCCACAGCCTTGGAAAAGCGGTGATTGGCTGTTTCATCATGATAATGCGCCTGCGCATTCATCGAAATTTGTGCAGCGATATTTAACAAAGCACAAGTCATACAGCTTCGCCAGCCTCCGTACAGTCCCGACGTAGCTCCCTGCGACTTTTGGCTCTTTCCCATATTAAAAATGTCTCTCAAAAGACACCTGTTCGCTGACAAGGAGACGGTTGAAACTAATGCGATGAATGCACTGAAGGCAGTTCCGAAAACTGACTTCCAGGACTGCTTCAGGAAGTAGAAACATGGCTGGAAACGTCTTGTTCAATTAAATAGGGACTACTTTGAAGGATGTCACTCACCGGATGATAAAGAATAACACCAATGCAAAGATATGAAGGTAGGCTCGATACTTTTGGGACAAACCTCGTATGTCAGGCAGAACACGATATTTTAAAATTATTTTAATTGTTAATAATAAAGAAAGTTTAGAGCTTACCACTTGCATAGTTAATATTTCTCGAAATTTTATAACGTGAAAGTCAGGTAATTTGAGTTTTCAATTTTATTCCAATGAAAATCACCAGGTGGTGTTTCAGTCGTGCTAGAATCTTGAAGGTTCTATTAGAATATTTTTATATTTTGGAGTATCTTCAAAATTTTTAATAATAATTACTGGATTTTGTTCTTTAAATTAATGAATGTATTACATTCCAATCACATGTTGAAAATCCAAACTAAAAATTAAATAATTAATTAGCAAATTAATTAAGCCTGTCCTGTAATTCACCGATTGCTAAAAGAAGGAGGTTCTCAATTCGTCGAGTATGTATGTTATTTTTTTAATTTTTGTATACCGATTACTCCGGTACAGCAGCAGTTGCTGCGGTGATCCCATATTTTTTTGGACGAAATTAGTGTAGTAAAATCCAAAATGGCGCTGACAATATGGTGGCCAAAAAAATGAATCATGTCGGATTTTCTCCAAAATTGGTATGGGGAAATTTTCGGGGTTGTACCCAACGAATCTAAAATTATTTTTTAAAAATTCAATATAGCGGATCCAATGTGGCGAACAAGAAAGTTTAATTTTTTCTGATTTTCTCCAAAATTGGTGCTGGGGAGTTTTCGGTGTCGCATATAACGAATCCAAAATATTTTTAAAAAATTCAATATGACGGACAAAAAATCAGTTTTGTCCAATTTTCTCCAAAATAGGTACGGGGAAATTTTCAGGGTCGCATATGACGAATCTAAAATGATTTATAAAAAATTCAATATGACGGATCTAATATGGCCGACGAAAACATCAATTTTGTTCGACTTTCTCCAAAATTGGTACAGGAGAGTTTTCAAAGTGACACATGATGAATCTAAAGTCATTTTTAAAAAATTTATTATGGCGGATCCAACATGGCGGACGAAAACTTCAATTTTGTTCGATTTTCTCCAAAATTGGGGAGTTTTCGGGGTCGTACATAACGAATCTAAAATTATTTTTAAAAAATGCAATATGGTGTGTCCAATATGGAGATAAAAAAGAAATTTTGTCCGATTTTTTTCAAAATTGATATGGGGAGTTTTTGGGATCGTACATTACGAATCTGACATTATTTAAAAAAAACTTAAGTATGGCGGATTAAAGGTTCTACATCTCTCTAGTCTAAAATCAGTGTTGGGGGATTTTTGTTGGTGTTAAGCACGAACTTATATATATATTTTTTGGAGAACTCAGTCTGGCGGATTCAACATGGCATCCTAAAAATTTTACATTTTTTGATTTTCTCCAAAACTGATATAGGGAATTCTTGAGGTTGTAAGTTACGAATTTAATAGTATTTCTTTCAGGATTCAATATGGCGAACTAAAAATTTAACATTCTTCGATTTTGTTCAAATGTGGGATTGAATCGTTTTTAAGAATGTAAATAGCGAATATAAAATTATTTTAAGAAAATCTAATATGTCAGAAGCAATATGACGGTATAGAAATTTGAAACTTCTGGATTTCATCTAAAATTGGTATTAGAGGGCTTTGAAGGGTTTAGATTTAAATTACATTAGGATGTTAAAATTATTTTTGTGAAATTCAATATGACGGATCCAATATAGTGAGTTGAAAATTTTACCTTTTTTCTCTGATTTGGTATTAGGATGTTTTCGGGATCGTGTATTATGAATATGAAGTTAATTTTTTACATTACTCTTGGAGCGTAAACAAACGCAATATGCAGTATAAAATATATCGAGCCAAGAAATCTACGTCTCAAGTTCTTTAAATATCGATATTGGAAGGTTTCGGGGCCTATATTACCAATCTAAAATTAATTTGAAATTTAAGATAATGGATTTACTATGACAAACTAAATATTTGTTTGACACAATTTCATTGGTATTTGGAGAACTCTAAGAATCAAAGAATTTTGTAGTAGTTCATTTTAGGGTGATTTACAACTATGGATAAAATGAGTACTTTTTTGCCACCTTGGAGTCATTGCAAGATACACTAATATCGATTAGCAGTTAGTTCAAATAATTTATGAATATCACAATGAATTCAAAACTAAAAATCGAAATAAAATTTTTATAAAAATATTGAACCGTATTCTAAAAGTGCGCTAAAAAGTGAAAAATAACTATAAATTTCTATATGAAATTGAAATTTTTGAAGTCGGCGCCAAGTTATTTCTGAGTGAAACAAATAACTTCTAATATATACAAATAATAGCAAGAAAACAATTACAAATAAAGTATTGTTAATCTGTTTATGCGAATTCCATTTTGTCAGGTATTAGTTTGGCGCCGACTTCAAAAATTTCAATTTCATATAGAAATTGATAGTTAATTTTCACTTTTTAGCGCACTTTTAGAAGCCGGTTTAATTTTTTTTTATAAAAATTTTATTTTAAATAGTTTTACTTTCTATATTTATAGTTAAAATTTTGTCACACGTTCAGTAGTGCTTGATGCCGGTCTATTCTTTGTATTAACTGAATATTTGCGGTTCATTTGCATTCTAATTTTAATATAATTTTACGCACAATTTTTAATATCGACTTAATCCGATTTTCGGAGTTTCTATATATTTGACTCAGTTGATGGTCTTTTATGGCGAGGTTCTCTCTAGCCGTAATTAGGAAAGAAAATGTTAAAGTACTGAATGTTGGAGAAAACATACAATTAGTTAACACATCGCGTCGTGTACTGACCTTGCCATTATATATTTTATTTTTAATTTCTTATTTCAGAGTTATTTTATGGAGTTCTAATTACAATCTACGGTAACAAAAACATGTTCCAAATTATTTTTTTTCCATTCTGAAAAGCCGTCATCGACTTTTTGTTTGAAAAAACTCTAATCATTAATTGATCAAGTGAGAACTACATGCGGAAAATATTTGCTTGGGAAAAGGCAATTTTATAGTTCGATATTTTTTTATTACGAAACTTAAAAAGCATCTGTATTATTTGTAAGATGTTAATGTAATACTTCTTTGTGTATATTTGAATATAGAACATATAAGACTTTTTGAAAAAATTATCTTCATTCCTTATGGCAATAAAAAGAGAAAAGATTTCATTTTGGTTTTTTTCATAGGTGTTTCGATCACTACATAATCTTGTTAATAGCCTGAAAAAAATTTAAAAAAAAACGAATATTTAAAAATCATGTTTTTGTAAGTAATTGCAATTTATTGCAAATCTACAAATTTACGTGATAATTCAAAGAGATGGAGCTTGGAGAACTTTTTAGTTTGAATTTGTGTCTATTTAAAATAATTTATTTGCCGCTTATGGACTTTTACAATATATGTAAATTATTTTATTGGTATTAAATAGTTTTTTTATTCATCTACGAAATTTGCCGCAGAGAAGACTTTCTCAACCAATTTGAAAAGATAGATCATCAAAGTCTGTAAAGGCGTTGGCTGAAAAAGTTAAGACAATTTTTAGGATTCTCAAGGGGTCATTTTTATGAACAATTTAATGATAAGTTTTATTTATATATTGTATTATTAAAACATAATGACGAGATCTTATTATACTCAATTTATAGAGACCCCACCAAACTTAAGGTGTTGTCTATTATGTTAGCATAACATGCTAGAATTGCGTTAAGTTGCAAGATAACTGAGATACAAGGGGTGTCTCAAAATGTATAATTTTCAAAATTAAAAAACGAAGAGATATATGAAAATTCTATTATTGGCGTTGTTTGTTTCCTAAAAAAAATGTAGCACAGTGCAATGAAAATCTTATCCTTCTATTTGTACTGATAATCGAGATAACTCCTAAAACCTTCGAAAATTGTACACGCTGTATAATGTATGAAAAGTACGATGGACGTAGAAAATACTCTACGCCTAAACGTTCGACAACATTTGAACTACTTAATTTTCCACGTTTAGATGAAGATCTATTTGACTCTATTCACAGACTCTTATCAATTTTCACACTGTAACTTATAGAGCCGAATTATTGGACGATCTAAACAATCCGTCGATACAATATGTAAAATCAGCACCTAATATAATTAAAGCAGAAGAAAAACCTAGGCATAAAAATAGCAAAATCTATCGTATTTACATTGACTACATTTCTGAAGGTACCGATTACAATAGCATTCAGGGTTAGTGCTGCGACTATCCTAATAGCAATCGCAAAGTGGGATGCTGTTCACATGTTTTATTTTTCATATGGACGGTATTTATCCGGAATTTTGCATCATGCTGAGGTATTAACAATGATATTTGACACTTAAAATAGTCCTTCTGTAATTAGTTTTAATGACGATGATGACCAAGGTTTTTTATATTAAATGATTAATACGAAAAAGCTAATAATAATAACAATAACGGACCAACACAGAGCTATTCTTCGAAATAAATTAATCTCAGAAGCGCGACTCAACATGATCAAAGCAGAAATAGAACGAAAGATAAGAAGCATCGACGATAACAATGAACAAGCCGCAGAACCTGCGCCATAGCCATACCCCGAGACTCAAGAATAACCAAACAACGGCATGAGAGAGAACATCGCTGAAGACCAGCAACAACAACAAATATATCAACACGAGAACCAAACAATTTCAAAAGCTCTACCCGCCGAAGATGCTGTGCGGGAACCCAAGCTAACTCTTACTCAAGCGGAATGACCAAGACAGCTTATAAATTGGACTGTGTCCATGAACGAGGCAATAATGCACATTTTTATAGGGTGACTCAACTAAAACGAGAGATGATCGGCTACAAACAACATCTACGAACTGAATTTTGCAGGGAATGCCCACACATGCAAATGTCACAGCAGAGAATAGCTGACCAACAAAGCGTTATTTTCCGAAACAGCCTAATTCCAGAACCTCAGGTTAATAGCATCAAAGCGGAAATTGAACGTAAGATCAGAGGCACTGACAATAACAACAATCCGATTGCAGAATCTGAGCTACATCCGGAACCTGAGGTTCGAGAACAGCAGGAACAGCCGAATGACAATACCCAACAGGACAATACTGAACTCATTTATCAGAAACTGTCAACAAAAATGAGTGCTGCGGTGTTGGAGTATGATAGAAGCAATCCGCTAAGAAGATCGGCACTGCCAAAAATTAATTCACCCAAAAAACAGAATGTCATGTTGGACATCATGAACAATCGGATTTTACCAACTTATGTTTCAGATGCCGACACTCTGGAGTCCTTCCATATGACCATATACTGTGCCGCGACTGCTGTAGCTAGAGCGTTAGAAATTAAAGTTACAATAGAGCGTCGACCATCAAGAACAGAACCCAATACACTACCATGGGAAAGAGGTCTAAATAAGAAAATTGAAAATCTATGAAAAGATATAAGACTACTGACGGAGTACATCAAGGGCACAAGAACATGTAAACTGCAAAGACAAGTTAAAGAAATCATGAATTGTGTGCAATATCATTCGCAACAAGATCCAGCGAATGCTACTGCTCAGCAATACCTTGACATGCTGAAACAGAAGCTCACTGTTATTGCAGGACGGCCAAAGAAATACAAGACCAGCAGTAATCGAAAACGTGACAACAATGCGCTATTCCAAAGATCGGAGAAAACTTTCTACCGTAAGCAAAATTTTCAACCTAATATGGAAGATAATAGATATCCCAATAAAGAGCAGGTAGAAGAGTTCCGAGGAAACCAACTTTCGACACCCGCCAATTGTAACATCGCGGACAACTGGGTCAATGAAAAACAACAAATCTGCCGAGACTACAGCCAGATGCAGTTTGAGCCATTTACCACCGCGGAAATTTCAAGAATAATTTAGAAATCCCATAACTGGAAAGCTCCAGGTCTCGATGAGATCCAGAACTACTGGCTCAAGAAGTTGAGGTGTATGCACCATCAACTGGCTAATCATTTTAATGATGTTTTTCTTTACCCAGCAAAAATTCCATTGTTCTTGACCAAAGGTATTACGTACCTCCTGCCAAAAGACCAGCTATTTAGCTAAGTATAGGCCAATCACCTGCCTACCCACACTCTGTAAGGTAATCACCTCCTGCTTGACCCAACGCATTTATGCACATTGTGAGCAAAATAACATCATTGCAACTCAACAGAAAGGATGCACGATGGGAGCAATGGGATACAAGGAACAATTGATTGTTGACTCTGTCATATATAACCAAGCCTGTGCCAACCGAAGAAACCTCTTTACTGCCTACGTGGGTTATAAGAAGGCCTTCGACTCAGTGCCACATAAATGGCTCAAAACTCTATTGAGATTGTATAGGGTCGCTAATCATTGTTCCTTTTTTAGAACGCATCATGTTAACCTGTAGAACTAGGATCCAATTGCAAGTGCCATCTAGCGATACTATCGAAACTAATACAATCCCAATACGAAGAGGAATATTTCAAGGTGATTCACTAAGCCCATTGTGGTTATGCCTTACAATGAACACACTGTCAAACCGTTTCAACTCTACCAGATATGGCTTTAGTATTAGAAATAACAACGAAGAGGTAGTACGATTGAACCATTTGAGAAAATGCTCAAAATTGTGTTCTCCGGGGATATCTAAATGCAGTTTAGACTTGACAAGTGCCGTATTTTGAACATCGTTAAAGATAGAACCGGAAGCATTTGAGATGCAGAACGGTGAAACTATAGCTGCAATAGAAGCAGAACAAACATATACATATCTAGGTTTAAAACAGGCTAAACGAATTGACCATCGCACAATGAAGGCCGAATTTGTCAGGAGGGTAAGACGGGTGTTACGAACTAGTCTAAATAGGAGAAATTTGTTTAAGGCGCTCAACACGTACGCATACCCTACGCATAGCTACTCTTTTGGATTTGTAAAATGGGGCAGAATGGACATAGAAAACCTGCACAGGAAAATAAGAACACTATTAACAAAAGCACACAAACACCACCCTCGGAGTGCTATTGAACTTACAATGCTCCAAAGGCACCAAGGAGGAAGAGAATTGGTCGATATTGGTAAGCAGCTCAATCAACAAATAATAAACTTACGTTCTGATTTCCACGGCTTAACGGACTCTTCCACACTACATCGAGAAATATGCGCCGCTACAGCTGAGGGAACGGGATATTGCTTCTCACCACCGAACAGATCAAGAGAAGCTACAATCCTGGGTACAGAGACCACGTAATGGACGGCATCCAAATGAGGTCATCCAGGACAATGTCAACAACTCAGCGTCGAACTACTGGTTGATTTCAGGACAGACGTTTCCGGAAACGGAGGGCTTCTTGTTGGCTATCCGACGAACTATCGGAAGTTCATTATCAGAGATCTCTCAATAGAAAATGACCAATGTAGATATGGCTATCGAACATCAGAGACAATCCAGCGCATAACTGGAGGATGCTAAGCGTTTTCCGCCACCACATATAAGGAAAGACATGGCTCAACCGCTAAGATACTTCACCAAGAATAAGTAGATAAGTTAAAACTATTGCATGTAGGAAAAGTGCCTTACTACAAATACAATCCTGAGCCTATTCTTGAAAACAACGAGTTCAAGTTATATTGGGACCGAACGGTTTTAATAGATAAACTTTCTTGGCGAACTACACTGATTGACATTGCTATACCTAACAACAACAACCTAAAACCAAAATACAATGAGAAGATAGCCAAATACAGGAGCAAATTCGCAGACGGTGGACAATGAACAGCGTCCGCACGATTCTCACAATACTATCGACAAGTGGAGTGATACCAAAGAACTTCCTGAACAACATCAAGGGACTGGGCCTTAGTGACCATTTGTATAAACCGATTCAGAAAGCAGTTTTCCTTACAACCGTGCGGACCTTCCGAAAGTTTATAGGAAATACAAAAGACTACGCCACCTAGGACCCGATAACTTGGAAAGGGTTCCGATAGAGCTTCATACTTTTGGTGCCTTTGTATACCTGGTATGAGTAAAAGATCCCTGGAGGGAGTGCGAAGCCGTTTGGCTTGTAAATCTGATAACAATAACAACAACCTAGGATCAAAGTACAATGAGAAAATCGACAAATATAGAGATTCAGAGGTGCAAATCCGCAGACAGTGGGCAATGAACAGCGTCCACACGATTCCCATAATACTATCAACAACTGGAGTGATACCAAACAATCTCCTAGAGAACATCATGAAATTGGGTCATAATGAGCATCTGTATAAACCGATTCAGTAAGCAGTTCTCCTTGCAACCGACTTGGACCGTCCGAAAGTTTATAGGAAGTACAAAAGACCACGCCACCTAGGACCCGAAAACCTGGAAAGGGTCCCCACAGAGCTTCATACTTTTGGTATCTTTGTATACCTGGTATGAGTCAATAATCCTCCCTGGAGGGAGAGCGAAGCCATTTGGCTTGTAAATCAGATAACAATAAAACTGTACAGTGCTCGAACTATGCTCACGGGTCATACAATTAAACAAACCAGACATCATTTGGATGGAAAAAGCATCAAAGCGAGCAGCAATAATTGAAGTCACCATTCCTAAAAACAACAGTCTGAGAGATAAGCATAATGAGAAGATCTAGAAGTACAAATACATAGATAGTTAGGAATGAATATTGCTCAGATGATCCCCATAATTCTATCAACAACCAGCTTCGTACCTTCTATTTAATATCATTCATCATTCATTTTAGAAAACTTTATTATTGATTTTTAACTTTAACAAGTCAGAAGCCTAATGACTTAGATAAATATACAGTACATTTTTAGCCCAGTCAGTTAAGTGATTTTGCAACCACCGAACGTGGCCTTTGCCAGAATTACAAAAGATGTCTTGATTTACTTGAAAATGAATTATATGTTCTGAGTTTTATTTATTGATATTTATTTTATTGTAATCTTGCTTTCACGGGGAAAGAGTCTGAAAAAGAACTCCTTCGATGTATATAGGTGCCGCAAGTAGCGCAAATAAATAAATTGTGAGTTTGGCACAATCAAAAATTGTAAATTTTTGTCGAGCATTTTATTCAAATAGTGTAAACTGTCTGATTTATAATTTTTGAGTGCTGAATTATTGGTATTAAGTTATTAAGAAATGCACATTAATATTAAGAAAATAGTTTAGCTGAAAAGACTTTCTAATTTTCTAATCAAAAAATCATAATATAAAAATTAAATAAAAATTTATTTTCCACCTAATGCAGACTTTACTGATGACAGTGTGTAATTGTTTGTTTTAATTACGTGTATTACTTTTAGACACAAACTACGTTTTCAAAAATAGTTATTTTATGAAGTTACTTTATACAGGGGTAAAAACAAATAAACGT
This sequence comes from Diaprepes abbreviatus, assembly GCA_034092305.1. NCBI lineage: Eukaryota > Metazoa > Arthropoda > Insecta > Coleoptera > Curculionidae > Diaprepes > Diaprepes abbreviatus. Next base: position 13,664,486 of record JASJET010000002.1, on the reverse strand, counting down.
TGCATAACATGTGACCAAATTTTAAAACGCTACTTCGATTTGTAGAAAAACACACATTTAGTATGACGCTACTTTAAAAAAAAATATGTTTAGGATGAAGCATTGTCAAAACTAAAAAGCTTTATGTAGGTTGCCTTGCTATTAATAAAAAATGCGGATTTTACTGGTCACATCGTATACTAGCTGTGCAAATCCTTCCCTGAGCAGATTTTTGATCAGGATATTGGCTATTCCATCGAAAGGCCAGAATTATTATTGGGTGGAGATACGACATTTTTTATTTCTTAATTTTTCTATTATTTTTGTAATTTATTTTTGTCGATGTGTTGTATTTTCTTTTGCTTTATAAATCTTTGCCAATTGTTCTGCTAACGTATTTGTTTTTTGTTCGTTTGTTTGGAGATTATTGTTGAGGGAAGCTACTTTGTTAAATTTCTTCATTAATTTTTTAGTGAATTTTCACAAGGACCCATTTTGGAGTGACAGATTATTTATTCTTTCGGACTATATTTTATTTTTTTGTCCATTTATTTTAGTCCTGATATTATTTTATAGAGCAGTGTATCTGGAACAGTCAATTCTTTTTCTGTTTGATTCATAGTTTACGTACTTTACTGTAAAATTAAAAATCCTGAGAAAGTGCCATTTGTAATTTCCAGAAACAAATTTCTAGTGGTTTAAGAATAAATTCACAATGGAAAGTCGAGAGCAAATTTAGGAGTCAGCAAAACTATTAACAATCTTCGGGAAAGATTTTACTGTTTTAACTACTGTCAATACGTAAAGTTATGGTGTAGACAATGCTCTAATTGTGCAGCCATTCTAGATCTAAGCACAAAATTTAAGGGAAAAATGAAGAAGCATAATGATTCGAATTCCTGTTAAACGGATGGTTATTAATATAGATGGACCATTCACTGCAACAGATAAATAGAATACATATATTTCGATTGCTATTGACTACTCCAGTAAATAGCCTGAGATTTCCCATCGGTTACTAGGAGAACTTAACAGTAGCTGAAGTCTCAGTTAACAAAATTTAGCCGATTGGAATTCCCTTATAGCTACATTCTGACCATAGACTTAATTTTTGAATCTAGCGGAACCTAGTGAGTAAATTTAAAGAGAAACTCTTAACAACTTGTTAATTTTATAATGCTTCAACTTTTAAAATAAAAAACTGTTATTTAAAAAATTCTAAATTTCAGTAAGAAATAAAAATGAAATATATCTGTCATATTTAAATACTAGCCTGTATGTTATTCCCCGTTTAGAGAGAGAGAAAGAAAAGGATATCTAGAAACAGTTTATTTTCTGCAAACATGCATTTCGCTCACCTCGTGGTCTTGTGAGTAGAGCTGTATCGAACAGAGAACAATATTCGCAAGAAATAATTGCTATAAAAAATATAAATTCTGAAGCATGTCAGATATTAAAAACCTGCTGACTTCGATAGAGTGAAATACATCGCCAGTCGAAACGATATATATGCATTCACCGGATTTTCTTTTAATTTCGCACTACTTCGGTAAACGCATAGATGTCATTTCGACTGGCGATATTTGTCAGTCTGATATCGAAGTCGGCAAGTTTTTTAATACCTGCTGACATGCCTTACAATTTATATTTTACATATAGCAGCTGCGTCCTTCGAATGTTGCTTTCGGTTCGAAACAGCTCCACTGACTTGACCATCAGGTGATCGAAACGCGTATGGAGAGAGGACCAAAGTTGTAATCGCAAAAAATAAACTATTTCTATATATTTTTTCCTTTTTCTCTGCTTGGAAGGAGAATAGCATTTAGGCAACTAATAAGACTCTGTTGTTTATCATATATAACCTTAGTTCTTTATACAAAGTTATGTTTTTTTAGTGGGGCTCTAAATAATGGGTTTTTTGCATCATTCTGTATTACTCATTTCAGTGGATAATTCTAAATATATTTGAGCCTTGTTCTCTCGAATGTTTTTCATTAGTTATTTTTGAACATCGTGTTCGGATTATAGTTTAGATCCAACATTTTTTAATGGTGTTAAGTGTCATTTCTAAAATAATTTACTTCGGAGAACAACCCAGCATATATCTGCAATTCTTCGTTGTGACGCTTGAATTATCTTCAGACCGTGCAGCTCTTGGTATTGTTTGGCTCTCATGCTGCTAGAGTTGCTCTTATTATTATCATTATTATTATTCCGTGATATCTTTCATTTAGCTCAGCAGATGTTGAACATTTACTCCAATTCCGATTGAACACCATCACAAAGGATAGGTCAGTAAAGGTTAAGGTATTAAGTCGTAGGCCAAGTTGCACGTATGGATGCCAATGGAGCAGTTCATATGTAGACCTAGCTCACCAAAACTGTCCTCCGAACTCTTCAGTAATGTGCCCATGCCACCGTTTCCTGATATTTTTGTTTGTTTGTCGAAATTAACTTAGATAGTTTTTTTTTTATTTTTTTGTTTAGAATAATTAGAATTTAGAATAATAGAAAACTTAATATACCCATTCAATTTTTCAAGAGATACGTTGACGATTGTCTAGCAGCTGTCCCCGAAAATTAAATAGACACCATACTAAATGCATTCAACAATTTCCACCAAAAGAAGCAATTTACATCAGATGTCGAACAAAAGGGAAAAATAAATTTCCTTGACCTCACACTAGTTCGAAATTATGAAAATAAAAAGATTGAGACGATGTGGTACACAAAAAATATATGGTCGGGACGCTACCTTAACTATCAATCACATCATCTGAAATCCCAAAAGATCAGCGTAATAATACGTTTGACTGATAGAGCTTTAACCCTAACTTCTCCGAAATATCGTCAAGAGGCTTTAAAGAAAGTCAGACAAATTCTTAGTGATAATAATTTCCCCGAAAAACTCACAAACAGAATAATAAAAGGAAGAACGTACAAACTGTACAATAAGAACGTCCTTACATAAAATAATAATAATAACAACCCAAAAACTTATGTTGCAATACCACACATAAATTCATTGTCAGAAAAACTTACACACATCCTCAAACAGTACGATATTATAGTTTGCCACAAAACATACAACCACTTGTCACCACTATTTACAAAGCTAAAATGTAAGGTGACCCATAAAAAGAAATCTAACATTATCTATTCCGTATCATGTCTAAATTGTCCACAAAAATATATTGGAATGACAACACAATATCTAGACAGCAGATTGAACAGACATAAATACACAAAAAACACAACGACAGCATTACACAAACACGAGACAAATTTTAAACATGAATTTGATTTTTCAGACACAAAGATTCTAGCCCAGGAAAGAAACTACCATAAACTTCAAATAAAGGAAATGCTACATATAAAAAAAGAAAAACAAGCAATCAATGACAAATAAGATATCAAAAACCTGAGCCAAATATATTTTAACCTAATAAACTAAACCACCTATTGTAGCCCTTATTGTTTGCAACGTACTGTATAGTCAATATCGATAAAATTGATTTATAAATCAGAAAAAACTGATTTATTTCCAAATAAAAAAAAATATTAAGTTGATAGTAACTGAAGGAATCATCAAATACTTCACTGAGAAACATGGCCATGGTAAATTGAGGTGCGTATCTGGGATAAATTTGTAATTTTTAATTTTAATTTTTGATTTTTAATTTCACATTATTTTATGAATTGATATGTTTAATTAATATTTTACCGTTTGAGTGTTAATTCTAAGTCTTGTGAGTGTGCGTTTGTGACCATGTTAGTTGTATTTTGATTTTATTTTAGATTATACTTTTGAAAAAGCCCACTACGTTGGGCAAAACGTCAAGCACAGAATAGTAGTATTAATTTTTGAAACCTAATCCAAAGAAGTTACCATACATTTATATATATATATATATATATATATATATATATATATATATATATATATATATATATAATCGAAGGTTTTCGGGCATCCCGTGTATGTGCTGAGTCCCTCTCAGGACTGTAAGGCAGCTGACGTTTCGGTGAAATCTCATTCACCATTTTCAAAGCTCACTGTATATATATATATATATATATATATATATGGGAAGTGCAGAGAACTAAAACATCTTCTAGGATCCGACACCATGCTTAGGGCTCTCCCTTTTTTCTTATGATATTTGAGTATAGCTGTGATGAAAGAACGTTCCCTGAAAGGAGTGCAAAAGGTGTTTGGCGAAGTATATGGAAATAACAATTATAGAATAATAATTAGAAATTGAATATAGAATAATAATTATAAGTATACAATAATTAAAAATAAAAATTGACGATTTTCTTTTATTTTTTTTGAACATGATTTCAATTCATAAAAGATTTACATACATGTCAAGTTTGTATCCGTGTCTAATGTAGTACATATCGAATTATATTTTTTTATTAAAGGGTTGCACCAACTTTTTTTAACGCAACTTTTATGAGTAATAGTACATATGAAGACATATATTATTTCAGTGCTTGTAATAGTATTTACTACATTTTTTATTTATTTTTAATGATATTCGTAATTACTCGAAAAATCCAAATAAAGAATTTTTCTAAAGGTTTCAAGTAGTTTTCGTGATAAGTCTCTTTAAAAGATAGTCATACCTACGCTAATTTTTTTTCCATATTTCAAGGTCAAAATGGAGTATGATAATAAATCACACATAAATTGTGTTCATTAAATCGATATTAGAACATAGGTTTTCGATATAAGTTGTCATTTGGAGATCGGATAAACCCTTTGCAGTATCTTTCCATCTAATCAACCTTTCTTTAGTTTTGAAAAAATCAAGATTTGGATTCATAAACTCAAAACATCTTTGAATCAACCGTGAAACTCCATGGAACTTAATCAATCACGAAAACTCTTGGGCTTATAGGTTAGTATAAATGCGCAATGATTGACTACGCAAAAGGTTTTAGTTTATTTGTTGTATCTGGTAGTAAAAATGCATTTTTTTATTCGAGGCGCTGAACACAAAAATGACAATAAAATAAAAACTTATTTGTAATTTTCAAGAACAAGTTTTTTTATTTAATTTTTAACAAAATAATAAAAAACATATACTTTTACACTTGTAGATACAGTAAATATCCTGTGTTTTTGCTTTTTTTTTGTGAATTGTTTCTGGAGCATGTCTAACAAGAGTCCAACCGTAGTTGGCAATCATGAAAGCATTCCACTTTCCTTGGTGCCTTTTCTCAATTGTTGATATATTCTGAAGGAAGCGTTCGGCGCGCTGATCACTTACAGCTCCGAAGTTGTCAGGAAAAAAATCCAGATGTGAGTTTAAGAAATGGATCATTAGAGACATATTGCAACCCATTTCATTATATGATGACAGCATATTTTCAATGAAAGTAACGTAACTGTCAGCTTTTTTTGTTTCGAAGAAATTACTGATCATTAGGCGAAAGCATTTTTTTCAGATGGTAGAGTGCTGTCAAAATATTTGTTTTCCAGAATATTTAGAATCTGTTGTCTAACAAAAATACCTTATTTAATTTTTGTTCTACTTAGCCTTGGGAATTTCTAACGCAGGTACTAAAAAGCAAACCCATCTGTATTCATTGACTTAACAAAGTTTCTCATTAGGCAGAATTTGATATGCAGTGGTGGCAACAAAAATTTTTGGGGTCTACCAATTGCATATATTGTGCAGTTTTTTTTCTTGTAATGAAATACTTTTGTCTGACTGTTCCATTCGCACAAAAACAGCAAAGTTGGTGTAGCCTAGCTGCACTCCAAGTTAAAAGTGCAATCATCTTTAAATCGCCGCAGAGCTGCCATTGGTAGTAGTGTATATATGAGAGAAGGAAAGAGGAGGAGGAGTAAGAAGAGTAAATCGTCAACACTTTTCATCCTCCTCCTCTTTTCTTCTCTCATTATACTTTTCAAATCTCTCATTATACTTTTCAAAAAACCTCGTATCATCAACACTTTTCGCCCTCTTCCTTTTGTTGTCGAATAATCTCGTATACATTCGAGTTACTTCGTATACATTCGAGTTACTTCGTATACATGTTAACATGACCTTGTATCCCTTCTTTAAATTTTGATTATAAAAGCAACACTTTACCAGCTTAAAACATACTAAAATGAAATATGTCTGCTTCTAGCGAAAGTGAATTAAATTTATTAATTCAAAAATTTTATAAAAAATTTAAAAGTTCTGCTTTTGAGTTCGAATATTGTGCAGTTGATAGTGGTCCATCTTGGTTTCAATATTATTTGGATATATCCAAAAACCATATAGAGGCTGTGAAATTGTGAGAACGTTATTTCCAAAACAAAGATATTGTACAGTTTATACGTGAATTAGTGAAGTTAAGTTGGTTTCATGTTGAAGTTTGTCATTTAAACCAATATATTAGAGATCCCCTTGTATTAAAAGAACTAATCAAATCGCATGGTGAAGATGATGCCTAAAATTGAAAACTTTGTGAAGGACCCTTATGAAGAGTTCATTATGAACGAAGCATGTTCCAGATATTTATCTCTTTTAGTTGAAGAAGAAATTGAGGGTCAAGGTTTATTGTTATATATAAAATATGTTGATCATGCAAATTGTTGTAAAATAAAATTTTTATAAAAAAATTGAACCGACTTCTAAAAGTGCGCTAAAAAGTGAAAAATAACCATAAATTTTTATATGAAATTGAACTTTTTGAAGTCGGCGCCAAACTAATACCTGACAAAATGTGATTTGCATAAACAGATTAAAAATATTTTATTTGTAATTGCTTTTTTACCATAATTTGTATATACTAGTAGATATTTATTTCGTGTACAAATAATTTGGCGCCGACTTCAAAAAGTTCAATTTCATATAAAAATTTATGGTTATTTTTCACTTTTTAGCGCACTTTTAGAAGTCGGTTCAATTTTTTTATAAAAATTTTATTTTTCTATTTTTAGTTTTAGAATTCATTATGATATTCATAAATTATTTGAACTAAGTACTAATCGAAATTAGTGTACTTCGCAATGACTCCAAAGTGGCAAAAAAATACAAATTTTATCCAAAGTTGTAAATCACCCTAAAATGAGCCACTAAAAATTCTTTAGTTCTTAGAGTTTTCCAAGTACTAATCAAATTAGGTCAAATGAATATTTAGTCTATCATAGAAAATCAACTATCTTAAATTTCAAATTAATTTTAGATTGATAATATAGACCCCAAAATCTTCCAATATCGATATTTAAAGAAAATAAATTAATTTTTTATCCACTATATTATATACTCCATATTGAATTTTTTTTTAAAAAATTTTATTCGTCATGCGTGACCCCGAAAATTCTCCCGTACCAATTTTGGTGGAAATCGGACAAAATTGATTTTTTTTGTTCGCCATATTGAATCCGTCATATTGAATTTTTTAAAAATAATTTCAAATTCTTTATGTGAGGCCCCGAAAACTTCCCCATACCAATTTTGGAGAAAATTGGAGAAAATTGATTTTTTGGTCCGCCATATTGGACCCGCCATATTGAATTTTTTTAAAATTATTTTAGATTCGTCATATGCGACTCCGAAAACTCCCCCGTATCAATTTTGGAGAAAATCGGACAACATTGATTTTTTTGTCGGCCATATTGGATCCGCCATATTGAATTTTTTTAAAATTATTTTATATTCGTCATATGCGACCCCGAAAACTCCCCCGAACCAATTTTGGAGAAAATCGGACAAAATTGATTTTTTGTCGGCCACATTGGATCCGCCATATTGAATTTTTTAAAAATTATTTTAGATTCGTCATATGCGACTCCGAAAACTCCCCCGTACCAATTTTGGAGAAAATCGGACAACATTGATTTTTTTGTCCGCCATATTGGATCCGCCATATTGAATTTTTTCAAAATTATTTTAGATTCGTCCTATGCGACTGCGAAAACACCCCCGTATCAATTTTGGAGAAAATCGGACAAAATTGATTATTTTGTCTGCCATATTGTATCCGCCATATTGAATTTTTTTTAAATTATTTTAGATTCGTTATATGTGATCCCGAAAATTTCCCCGTACCAATTTTGGTGAAAATCGGACAAAATTTATTTTTAAGTTCGCCATATTGGATCCGCCATATTGAATTTTTTAAAAATAATATCAGATTCGTTATGTAGCACTTCGAAAACTCCCCCATACCAATTTTGGAGAAAATCGGACTAAATTAAATTTTTTTGTCCGACATATTGGATCCGCCATTTTGAATTTTTTTTAGAAATAATTTCAGATTCGTTGGATACAACACCGAAAATTCCTCCATACCAATTTTGGAGAAAATCGGACAAAATTAATTTTTTTGGCCGCCATATTGTAAGCGCCATCTTGGATTTTACTGCACCAATTTCATCTAAAAAAATATGGGACCACCGCAGCAACTTCCTTTACATAACGTAAAAAATTTCATTCAAATCGGTGCAGCCATTCCGGAGTAATCGGTGTACATACATAAAAAAAAAATACATAGTCGACGAATTGAGAACCTCCTTCTTTTAGAAGTCTGTTAAAAAGCAACAGATTTGTGTAGAGAATTTTTGAAGACAAAAAATGTGGTAAAATTCTTTGATGAACTTAAAAAAATTGGACTCAATAAAGAAATAAATTTATGTATTGATTTATTGGTCAATTAAAGTTAGTGTGAAATAAAATATTTAAATGTTTATAGTTGTTTTATTATTGTGTAACGGCTGTTATGTTTAAATATTTGATTATGTAAAGATGGGAAAATATAATTTTCTGTTAGTAATGTGGGGATGTGCATAAATAAAAAAAATATTATTACATTCATTGTTAATTTATTCATTCATAAAAAAATTTTTATACATAAAGAATACATTAGAAATGGCACACATTGAAGGTGATTGAGAATGATAAAAACATTTAGGAGATGATTTAATTAAAACAGGTTGTCCGTCCAATTCAATTATTGGCTTAGTACAATATTTTCTAACAAAATTAGCTTTCTCTTCTCCTTTACTATAAATGAATTCCCTTTTTTCTGTTAATTTTTTTACTATAGATGAAAAATTATGAAGAGGAATATATCCTGTATTCTAATTGATGCAGTGATGAAATTTCATTAACAATTCTGCTTGCTTGTATGTTTCTGGTGGAAGCATTTGTTGTAGATACGGTGGTTTAAAAATATAATGACTCATTTTATGTCCATCAAACATTGTAAGTTCTTTAGGAATAAACTGTTGTGTTCATCCTTAAATCCTTGAACATTCACTATTCTCATTTTTATTTAGCAAATTTTTAAAGTACTAAATTTTTTTACTACAAATTGTTTTTTCCAATAGTCTTCAATAAGATTTTTTAGATATTTAATTTTTTTTAAAAATAGTTCTATTTTTTCTTTTTGTATTTTGTACATTCCAATTGATGTGCAACAAACCAAGGTATAGAAACAACTAGTCTAGTCTAGATCTGGACCTTCTTCAATATTATTATCCATAAATTTTTGAATGAATTTTTTTAATACTTACTTTGCAATATTTACTATTAAATATAAAATTATTTACTTATTATTGACTTATTATTTATTGGTATTTAATTTATCATCTTTTGTTGCTCCACGTATCTATTTTATAAATTTACTAAAGTGAAAAGTCATTGGTGGAAGGACTTTATATCGACTTCATGGTCAAATAAGGTTATCCACCTCACGGTCAAATATAAGGTTAGATCTCCTACTATGATCGGATTCGATGGAAGGTTAGCCAGGTTGTTAACTTTAAGATTAAACTCAAGGTGATGTATACGAGGCTTTTTGAAAAGTATAATGAGAGAACAAAAGAAGAGGAGGATGAAAAGTGTTGATGATACGAGGTTTTTTTAAAAGTATAATTGGAGATTTGAAAAGTATAATGAGAGAAGAAAAGAGGAGGAGGATGAAAAGTGTTGATGATTTACTCTTCTTACTCCTCCTCCTTCTCTCATATATACACTACTATTGGTGCTCTTCGTTTTATAATTGTCAATAGGTACTTCATATTGTCTTATGACTCTTTCATGTGAAATGCATATCTAACATGAATAGACTGCAAAATATTTCCCATATGCAATAGTACCGTTTTTAAACTCAATGTATAACTGTCTAGATACAATCTTCATTCCTCTGGCTAGTAGTTTATATTTAAAGACGCCAATAATCTCTAATATTACTTCAGAAAACCAAATTCTCTTCCATATTAAAAAATGATGCTAGTTCTTTATGGCATTTACAAAAAACACATACCGAAACATCGTCTTCTAATAATTTATACTGCTGCAATCTTGATCCTAGCAATTCTGCTTTACTTTTTGGAAGCTCGAAAGTTTGATATTGATGGCATATCTTTTTCTTGAGACATCAGTGTATCATTATTATATATTCGTAAGTAAAAGTGTATGGGGGTTCTGGAATAGGAAGTTCGTCACTATTATGCAACTATTTCTTCTTGAATATACCTGAGCCTTGCCCAACATGAAATATTATGCAGAACTAACGTGATTTGAAGGCACTCTTCCGATTATTGGAACAACAAACCGCATAGATTGTTTTTTACTATTTAACTAATTTCTCTGACTTAAATCGCATGCATGACAGCAGATTTTCCTGATTTATTTTTATGTGCCGTTTTGTCTTTCGATGAAAGGTATCATAGAATGTTCGCGTCGAAAATTTATAAATAAATAAAAATGTTGTTGAAAAGAAAGTGAAAATTTCTCTGATTAATTTTTGTCTGCCATTTTGCATTTTGATTAAATATATTATAAAATATTCATACATACATTGCCAGACAGGTAAAGAGCTTGGCAAATACATCAACAGCCGCAGATGATCTTTCATATACTAGATACACGTGTGTAATATAACATCCAAAAATTTCCCTGATTAATTTTTGTCAGCCATTTTGATTTTTGATTAAATGTTTCATAAAATATTTATACCCACATTGCCAGACAAGTACAGTGTGTTGAAAATTTAAAAATAAATAAAAAAGTTGCTGAAAAAAGTGAAAATTTCCCTGATATATTTTTGTCTGCCATTTTGAATTTTGATGGATCATAAAATGTCCGTACCTACTGTCATAGTAATGCCCCTGATGTTAGGGGCATATAACTAACGAACTATTTGCGACCACCTAAAATGTACGGATGTTTCGTCCCCGTACCGGTGGTGGACTCATCAGTGGGATCCACCGGTATCTTTCCCAGACATCCTGTTCGTCATGTTTTCTACAAAACTTGGATTCCTATATAGCCAAGTTTTGTCGGCCGCCGACGGTGAGATGGTTGTTTCACAACATGCCCTCTCTAAGGCATTTGCTTAAGCGACTTGACTACGATAGGAAGTCCAAGCCGTAGGAAAGCATATGCCTGAGAAAGAATGTGAAACGAACATCCTCGGTGGTCTTCCAATGGTCGGGTCAGGCTTAATCAAAGCCAACGGCGGTTAAGACCCTCGTCTGCCGCCGTCCCTGCTCGGGCACCATGTCGTAGTAATGCCCCTGATGTTAAGGGCATATAACTAACGAACTATTTGCGACCACCTAAAATGTACGGATGTTTCGTCCCGATACCGGTAGTGGACTCATCTGTGGGACCTACCGGTATCTTTCCCAGACATCCAGTTCATCATGCTTTCTACAGAACTTGGATTCCTATATAGCCAAGTTTTGTCGGCAGCCGACAGTGAGACGGTTGTTTCACAACACTACATTGGCGACAAATACAGTGCGTCGACAATTTAAAAAAAAATAAAAATGTTCTTGAAAAAAGTGAAAATTCCCCTGATTTATTTTTGTCTGCCATTTTGTATTTCGATTAAAGGTATCATAAAATATTCATACCTACATTGGCAGACAAGTAAAGCGCTTCGCAAATGAATCAGCAGTTGCAAATGATCTCCTTTATATCAGATACACGTATGTAATCAAAGATTATTATAGCTAACGATATAGCTATTATAATCTTTGGTAATACACAACTGTTTGTTGTTATAAAGTAAATTATATTAAGAATCGGAAAAAATACTTATCCTTTTTGTATTCATCGATATACTATTGATACCAGTAATAGATCTTTGTTTCTTTAAATACCCGTCAAGGCCTACTAATCAGATTTGAGAATTTTTTTAAAAATCTTAAATTTAAGACTCAAAACTAATAATAAATATTGACTGTTATATATTTTTGAAAAGCTGGTAACAAACTAAATCACATTATCCAAAAATGTATAGGGTGTCCCATTTAAAAACAGGCAAATTTGATTTATTTCTCCGGAAGAGTTGAACCTAAAGAACTGAATACGCCACTGAACTTTAAATGAAAAATCTCAATTTTTTAACCAAGCGATAAGTTGCAAGATAACAGAAATAAAAACGGTGCCCCAAAATGCATAATTTTCAAAATCTCCAAAACAAAGAGGATTATGAAAATACTGTTTGTGGTATCGATTGTTTCTTAAAAAAGTAGCAAAAGGCCATAAAAACCTTATCCTTCTATTTTTACTAATAACGGAGATAACCCGTGAAACAATCGAAAATTGGACACCTTGTACAATGTATGAAAAGTAGGATGGTCGTAGAAAATACTATACGCTTAAACGTATGTAGTTCACTACTGGATTTTCCTCATTTAAGTGAAGATCTAATTAAGCCTCTATTCACAGGCTCTTATCAATTTTCACACTGTAATTTATTTAGTCGAATTATTGAACGATCAAAACAATCTATGGATACAACATGTAAAATCAGCATCAAACATAATTAAAGCAGAACTATCAAGGCATATAAGTAGCAAAGTCTGTCGTATTTACATTGACTACATTTCTAATGATAACGATTATAACAGCATTTAACGTTATTGCTGTGACTGTCCTAATGGTAACCACACAGTGGGATGCTGTTCGCATGTAACAGCTGTAATTTATTATTTATCATAGGGATAAGATTTATCCGGAATATTGAGTCGTGCTAACCTCTGCATAAAGATATTTGACCCTTAAAATATTCCGACTGTAATTAATTTTATTGGCAATGATGACCAAGTTTATTTTTTATAATTTAATTAATACGAAAAAGTTAATAATAATATCAAAAATGCCAATGTTCTTGTCCGAAGGTATTATATATCTCTTGCCAAAGGACCAACACAATACATATGATCCAGCTAAGTATAAGCCAATCACCTGCCTTCCCACACTGTAAAGGATGGTAACCTCCTGCTTGAAACAACACAGCTATGAGCATTGTGAAAAAAATAATATCAATGCAACTCAACAGAAAGAATGCACGAGGGAAACAATGGGATGCAAGAAACAATTGATTGTTTTTTTCTGTCATAGATAACCAAGCCTGTACTAACCGAAGAAACCTCTTTGCTGCCTACGTGAATTATAAGAAGGCATTCGACTCAGTGCCATATGAGTGGCTCACAACTACATTGAGAATGCATAGGGTCGATAATCATTATGTTTCCTTTTTAGAACCTATCATGTTTACCTGGAGAATTAGGATCAAATTGCAAATGCCATCCAGCCATACCATCGGAACTAACACAATTCTGACACGAAAAGGAATATTTCTGGGCGATTCGCTTAGCCTATTGTTGTTTTGCCTTGAAATGAACCCACCATCGTGCCATTTAAACTCCACCAGATATGGCTTTAGTATTAGGAAAAACAACGAGGAGGTAGTAAGAGTGAATTATTTTCTATACATGGATGATCTTAAACTGACGGCTGCTACCAGAAACCAGCTGGAATGAGTGCTTAAAATTGTAGAGGAGTTCTCCGGGGATATCAGAATGCAATTTGGACCTAACAAGTGCCATATTTTGAACGGAAAGATACAACCAGGAGCATTTGAAATGCTATAGCTGCAATGGAAGTAGAACAAACATACAAATAATTGAGTATGAAGCAGACCAAAGGAATTGACTATCATACTATGAAAATCAAATTGACAACCAAATTTGCCAGGAGGGCAAGGCGGGTATTAGGAACTAATTTAAATAGTAGAAATTTGCTTAAGGCGCTCAACACTTACGTTTTTCTGCACTTAGTTACTCTTTTGGAATTGTAAAATAGAGCAGGACGGGCATTCAAAACTTGCAAAGAAAAATAAGAACACTCTTAACAAGAGCACAAAAACATCACCCCCTGAGTGCTATAGAACGTACACTGCTTTCTAAACACCCAGGATAAAGAGATTTGGTGGATATTGGTAAGCAGCTCGATCAACAAATAATAAATTTACGTTGATATTTCCACAAGTTAGAGACTCTTCCACATTACATCCAGCAATATGCGTGACAGACGTTTCTACGCCGCTACAGCTAGGTGAACAGGATCTTGCTTCTCACCACCAAACAGACTAAAAAGTTACAAACAAACAGACCAACAAAAGTTACAGAAACTACTTCATGGACGGCATCCAAATGCAATCTATCAGGACAATGTCGACAACTCAGCGTCTAACTACTGGTTGATTTCAGAACAGATGTCTCCGGAAACCGAGGGATTTCTGTTAGCTATATAAGACCAGGTTAGTCCGGTGAAAAACTATCGGAAGTTCATCATCAGAGATTCCTCAATTGAAAACGACCAATGTAGATATGGCTATCAAACATCAGAAACAGTCCAGCACATAACTAGAGGATGCCAAGCATTTACCGCAACGGAGTATAAGGAAAAACACCAATCAGCCGCCAAGATACTCCATGAACAGATAGCAGATAACTTAAATCCATTGCAGGTAGGAAAAATGTCTTAATACAAATACAACCTGGAGCCATTAAATCATCTTCTATTCATGGATGATCTTAAACTGATGATTGCTACCAGAAACCAGTTGAAACAAATGATTAAAATTGTAGAGGAGTTCTCCGGGGATATCGAAATGCAATTTGGACTTGACAAGTGCTGTATGTTGAACATCGTTAAAAGTAAAATACAACCAGAAACATTTGAAATGCAAAACGATGAAACTATAGCTGCAATAGAAGCAGAATAAACATACAAATACCTAGGTATAAACAGGCTAAAAGAATTGACCATCGCACTATGAAAACCGAATTGACAACGGAATTTGTCAAGAGGGTAAGATCTAAATAGTAGAGATTTGTTTAAGGCGCTCCACACGTACGCTGGCTCTACACTTAGGTACTCTTTAAGAATTTTAAAATAAAGCAGGGCAAATATCCACTTCAAAGAAAAATAAAAACACTCCTAACAAACGCACAAAAAAATTATCCCCGGAGTGCTATTGAACGTACAATGCTTCCAAGACATCATGAAGGAAAAGGATTGGTGGATATTGGTAAGCAGCTAGACCAACAAATAATAAAATTACGTTCATATTTCCACAAGTTAGTGGACTCTTCCACACTACATCGAGCAATATGCAATTCAGACCATTCAACGCCGCTGTAGCTGAAGGAACAGGATATTGTTTCTCACCACCAAGCAAACCAATAGACTTGTAAACAGAAACCACTTTATAAACAGTATCCAAATGAGGTCAACAAGGAAAATATCTACAACTCAGCGTCGAACTAATGGCTGATTTCAGGACATATGTTTCCGGAAACGGAGGACTTCTTGTTAACTCTCCAAGACCAGGTCACACTAACGAAGAAGTATCGGAAGTTCATCGTCAGAGATCTCTCAATAGAAAATAACCAATATAGATATTGTTGTTGAACATCAGAGGTAGTCCAACACATAACTGGAGGATGCCAAGGGTTTGCCGCAACCGAGTATAAAGGAAGACTCGACTCAGCCGCTAAGATACTCCACCAAGAGTTAGAAGATAAGTTAAGCCTATTGCAGGTAGGAAAAGTGTCTTACTATAAATACAATCCAGCACTAATTCTTGAGAAAAACCAATTCAAGTTATATTGGGACCGAACGGTTCAGACGGATCAGACAGTCGCTCATAATAGACCAGATATTAGACTCACAGATAAAATTTCTAGACCAATTACACTAATCGACTTTGCTGTGACTGACAACAACAACCTGAGGTCAAAATATAACAAGAATATCGCCAAATACAGAGATCTGGACGTGCAAATCCGAAGACAATGGGCAATGAACAGCGTCCAAATGATTTCCATAATTTTACCAACAACTGGAGTGATACCAAAGAACATTCTGGAGAACATAAACAGACTAAGCCTCAGTGAGCATCTGTATAAGCCGATTCACAAAGCAGTTCTCCTGGCAACCGCGCGAACTTTCCGAAAGTTCGTAGGAAATACAGCAGACCACGTCACCTAGAACTCGATAACATGTAAAGGGTTCCCACAGAGCTTCATAATTTTGATATCTTTGTATACCTGGTATGAGTCAATATTCCCTGGAGGGAGTGCGAAGCCATTTGACTTGAAATCATAATTCAACTATTATACTAACAGATAAAATTTCTAGGCGAACTACACTGATTGACATTGCTATACCTAGTAACAACAACCTAAACGGAAAATATAATGAGAAGATCGCCAAATACAGAGGTTTGGAGGTACAAATCCGCAGACATGAACAGCTTCCACACGACTCCCATAATACTATCAACAACTGGAGTGATACCTAAGAACCTCCTGCAGAACATCAAGAGATTGGACCTTAGTGAGCATCTGTATATACCAATTCAGAAAGCAGTTTTACTTGAAACCGCGCGGATCGTCCGAGGGTTTGTAGGAAGTACAGAAGACCACACCACTTAGAAACCTATAACATGGAAAGGGTCTCCACAGAACTTCATACTTTTGGTGTCTTTGTATACCTGGTATGAGTCAATAAACCCTGGAGGGAGTGCGAAGCCGTTTGGCTTGCAAATCTGATTCAACTATTATACTAACATATAAAATTTCTACACTGATTAACATTGCTATACTTAACAACAACAACCTAAGACCAAAATACAACGAGAAGATCGCCAAATACAGAGATTTGGAAGTGCAAATCCGCAGAGAGTGGGCAATAAACAGCGTCCACACGATTCTCATAATATTATCAACAATTGGTGTGATACGAAGGAACCTCCTACAGAACATCAAGGGAATGAGCCTTAGTGAGCATTTGTATAAACCGATTCAGAAAGCAGTTCTGCTTGCAACCTAGAACCCTATAACATGGATAGGGTCTCCACAGAGCTTCATACTTTTGGTGTCTTTGTATACCTGGTATGAGTCAATAAACCCTGGAGGGAGTGCGAAGCCGTTTAGCTTGCAAATCTGATTCAATTGTTATACTAACAGATAAAATTTCTACACTGATTAACATTGCTATACTTAACAACAACAACCTAAGACCAAAATACAACGAGAAGATCGCCAAATACAGAGATTTGGAGTTGCAAATCCGCAGATAGTGGGCAATAAACAGCGTCCACACGATTCTCATAATATTATCAACAACTGGTGTGATACCAAAGAACCTCCTACAGAACATCAAGGGAATGAGCCTTAGTGAGCATCTGTATAAACCGATTCAGAAAGCAGTTCTGCTTGCAACCGCGCGGACCGTCCAAAAGTGTCTAGGAAGTACAGAGGACCACGCCACCTAGGACCTGATAACATGGAAAGGGAGCTTCATACTTTTGCTGTCTTTGCATACTGGATTTGAGTCAATAATCCCTGAAGGAAGGACGAAGCCTTTTGGTTTTGTGAATCTAATTCAACTATATGTTCCAAAAGTGTTGACAACTACTTTTTAGAGTTATTGTACTCAACGAATTTGACAGAGTAATTATTTAACATCAAAAAAGCTAACACATATTTTTATTTTTTATAAATCGAAATGTCTATAACTTATTACTTTTAGAAGGCTTCATTTCATTTTTTTTTGAAATTACAGTAATAGAAAAAATTTTTGTAGGACAAGTTTTTACAAATTATATATTATATTTCAATTTCATAAACTTTGTGGCTTATTTTCGTAACTTAAATAGTCAAATAATGGGTATTCATCTTTTTAATTATAATTATAAAAACTTATTTCGCTACATTTTTCTACGACAATATATTTATTTATTTTGTGTTTGAAAAAATTTGCTGAAGGAATAAAATCAGGATAGGCATTAAGTGGATTATACAATTTTATAAATAAGCAAATTATTTCACCATCTGTATTTAATTAACATAGTAAAGAAGGAATAAAATCAGGATAGGCATTAAGTGAATTATATAATTTTATAAGTAAGCAAATTATTTCACCATCTGTATTTAATTAACATAGTGTCACAAATGAGTAAGATTCTTCCAAAGTAAGACATTAAAGACATTAGTTATAGCTTTTTGCTAAATATATTGTGTTGGAGTGAATTGTTAACAGATTAATTTCGTATACTAAGATGCCTCTTGTCTTTGAAAAAGAAAATTTCGATAAGAAATAATCTTACCGTCATGCCTTGGAATTTATATTTCATTTAGCATTTTTTTCCTGTGAATATTGCTTTTGGTTCGATACAGCTCCACTGAAGAGCCATAAGGTGGTCGAAACGCGTATGGAGATGGGAATAAAGTAGTATTTGCAGGAAATAAAATTTTTGTATATATTCTTTCCTCTTCTCTATTTGAGAGGATAATATGATGACAGTGGCGAAAAATGAGTAGTATGGGAGTAAATGCTTTTTGACTGAAGCGCCGTGGTGTGGTATTTTGAGTAGGGTTTTACGTAATCACATTATAATTTTTAATATATATCACTTGTCAAAAAAGAAAAGTGTATAGGCCTCAATTCGAAAATTTAATAAACATTACAGTAATACAACTTAAAATGAGATGGCGATCATATATCTTAAGAAAAAATTTCGGGCACATCTGCTCACTTTTTATTTAATCTAAATGTTTCAAATCTTTTATGTATGATATTATCAAAAACGAACGGTTGTTAGCTTGTATATACGATGATGATTTTTCTATTCTCATAATTTTGACAGTCGGAGCTAATGCTAATTTCTGCGTTAGGGCTTCATACCATGTATAAAATATTGTTGAATATGTTATTCTTTATTGGAAAAGTCATAGTCTCAGTATCCTTCTTTTTTTTTCTTTATGTCTGGATGCCAGATACTAAGTTTAAAACTTGTGCTATAGTGCTATACACACGTAGTTGCTATCTCCTGTGGCAATTATTTGATAAATATACATCTTCGTAGAGAGAAGACATTGTGTAACTTTTTTTTAAAACCAAGAAGCATAGCTTGATAAATGAGTAAAGATGGCCATTTATATTTTAGGAACTGGCATCTGATATGTGTTCTCATCATGTTTAACGCACTACAATGCGATGACAATAAACCACTTACAAAATTATTGTATCGCAACATGTGCTAACTCTTTACCATCGATCTTATCAAGTATAACTTAGCTGTGTAGAAATAATTGCTTTAGTTTTTTAGAAAAATACACCATTTAATTCATTCTCAATCATTGTAAAACCAGCTCTGTATTGGTTCATACATCAATTATTTCAGTTATAACCCATAATTTTTAAATAAAACAAATATAAATAATTTGAAAATGAAATGATATGGAAAATGAATTAACTTTTAAACTTATTTTTTAACCAATTCCTGGATACGCTTTCACTGATTCATTTGATACCGTTGTTTCTGGTACTTGTGAAGGAAATCGGTAAAAAGTGCGCTATAAGATTCCCTATTAGAGACAGTTTTTGTTTTTTTTTTCGGCTTTATACTCACCTTTTTTCCAGATATTGATATAGTTTAAAAAGTCTACATACTTGTAACTACTATTTTTACCGATCTCTTTGATAATAAGCCCAATAAATTGTCACGAAAATATCATGTAAACTTCAGTAAGTATAAATCACGACAAATTATTTTTAGTTTTAATTAATCATCATACTTTTATAATAGGTACCGTTTTCGCAGCTCTTTGGCTTTTTGGCATGCCACTATATATGTGTACGAAATCACCATAGTATTCAAGACCGTTGCCCTTCTTTTTTTTTCTGTGAGAACGGCAACATCTTTTCTCATTTTTATTTATTGCCTTCACCACATCTTCTACTTTTTCTTTAAAACCTTGAGTATTGCATGTTCCAAAAATCATATTCTTCATTCTATGCTTTGGTCGTTTCCGTTTAGTAAGATCTACGTTCCGAGGCTGTATACTGGGAATTTAATTAAATAAGTTTTATAACACACAAGTGATAATAAGAAATCAATCAACCTTAGTATCCGAAGCACGTAGGAAGTTAAAACAGCCATCCAAATACTTTATAGTACTTAAAATACGTTCTTAAATACTTTATAGTACTTAAAATACGTTCTTAAATACTTTATTTTAAGTATCGAGAACTCTGAGCTTGAATAAAAATAAGCCATATTTTTAAATTATCAAACTATACCGGGTGTCAACGAATCTATTTGACAAGTTATAATTTCTAGAGTATTATGTGTATCAAAATGAGAATTGGTACAGGTAAATGGTATGTGAAGGGGAGAGTTTTCGCATATTTTCCACTTTCCGGCCACTTCCGGTTTCACCGGAAATGGCCCCGGTTTTGAATTTTTAAATGGAACACCCTGTATATTTTAACATTTTTGGATTTTTGAGACAATTCTAGATCAGAATGTGACATTTTAAAAACTTTTTACGTCTACTTCATTTTTTTAGAGCCACTTTTAAAATTGCATCTAGGTGGCCATGATCGGACGCAAACTAATCTAAGGGCCTTAGGTGATGTCAAAAAAATACAATCGCAAAGTTTTAGTTACTAGTATGAAAGACAGAAATAAGACAAGTTGACAAAATTACGTTTTCATTTCTAACTATTAATTTTCAAATGGCGACCCCTTTTTGACAACTAATTTTCGAAAAAAGTATTCTTTGACGAATCCAACGGTACTAATTTATTGCGATTGGATTAGACATAATTAGAAAAAAATTAAATATTATTAAGCAAAATACTGGATAATTTATTTACTTATGACAAGTGCGCCATGGACAGCCATAATGCATAATAATTTGCAACTGTTTTTATCAAGGCTTCTTTGGAAAACAAAGCACTCACTTAAGTAGATAATGACAGTGACATACGCTCTAAGAACGGACATAAAAGTGTCTTAAGTTTCGTTAAGTTTAGTTTAAATTTTCGTTAAAATAATGTATACTCAAAGTGAAAAAGTGGATATGTTATTAATATTTGGAGAGTGTCATAGAAATTCAAGGAATGCTGCCGAGTTGTATGCTCATAGATATCCGAATCGGCAACATCCAGCCCATCAGTATTTTCCGTATGTCGAGACTCGTTTTAGGCAAATAGGAAATCAAGAGGCGGAACAGAGGTTTATCATAAATGAAGAGACTGAGATTAACGTACTTGTTATGGTTGAGGTTGATAAAACAGTTTCGTTAAGAAAAATTAGTCAAGAACTGCAGATAAGTTATGCATCAGCAAGAAAAATACTGAAAAAGCATGGATATCGAGCATTTAAATATCAGTTAAATCAACATTTGCATACTGAGGATGGCGATAGGTAGTGTTTTGTGATTGGCTGCTTCAAAATCATAGAGTTAACCCAAATTTTATAGATTTTATTCTATTTTTCGACGAATCCCGATTTACAAATAATGGTATGTTCAATAAGCAAAATACTCGGTACTGGGCCCAACAAAATCAACATGAAATGAGAGAGGGCAATTTTCAAGAAAGATTTGGCGTCAATGTCAGGGCTGGTATCGTTGGAAACAGAATAATTGGGCCAATATTGTTTCAAGGTCAGTTAACAGGGGTTAGATACTTAGCTTTTCTTCAAAATGAAATCGAAAATCATCTCAATGATATACCTTTAGCAGTTTTACGGCGAATTTACTTTCAACAAGATGGAGCACCGCCTCACAATACTAGAGAAGTTCTTAATTATTGAATAGAGCATTTTAATAATCGAATTATTGCAACCAATGGTCCGATACGGTGGCCAGCCCGCTCACCGGATCTTACTGTGCTCGATTTCTTTGTCTGAGGATATGTTAAAGAAAGGGTTTACTATGGAGCAGCCCCAGCTACTCTTGAAATATTAGAAGAAAGAATTTTACGGGCATTTAGAAGTATAACGCCCCAAATGCTACAAAACGTGTTGAGAGAAACAATTGAACGAGCTAAAATGTGTCGTGAAAAAGAAGGAATGCACTTTGAAAATTTACTACACTAAACTTTTTAACAAATTCAGCTACTGTACTTTCAAATATTTTAAGTGCGTCGTCTAAGTTATTAGTTTATTTTGTTAGTTTTTTGTTAATTTTGTTAAATTTTTTATCCAATTCCTGTCTTTCATACTAGTCACTAAAACTTTGCGATTGTATTTTTTTAACATCACCTAAGGCCGTTAGATTAGTTTGCGTCCGATCATGGCCACCTAGACGCAATTTTAAAAGTGGCTCTAAAAAAATTAAGCAGAAGTAAAAAGTTTTTAAAATGTCACATTCTGATTTAGAATTGTCTCAGAAATCCAAAGATGTTAAAATATACAGGGTGTTCTATTTAAGAATTCAAAACCGGGGCCATTTCCGGTGAAACCGGAAGTGGCCGGAAAGTGGAAAATATGCGAAAACTCTCCTCTTCACATAACATTTACCTGCACCAATTCTCATTTTGATACACATAATACTCTAAAAATTATGACTTGTCTAATAGATTCGTTGACACCCGGTATAATATGTTTGCCTCTAGGCTAAAAAGGTTTGGAAGAGAATGTAGCTCCTCACGTAGCCTCAGCTTTGATGTGTATATTATAAATTTCAGAGAATTGTTTCAAATCTTGCTATGTTAAACCAAATGTTGGCACCTAAAGCCAGACCTGAACTAAAGCTCTCTAGGCAACTATAAATTGCTAGACATTGTAATAAATAGAGTTAAATGTAAGAATGTCTCCGATAAATATAAAACAATATTTTAAAGACGATTATGTATTGCTAAGATTAGCTGGCATTTGGATAAGTGAAAACAATAAGATAAAGCCAAAGTGGTTTAAATATATTTCTTGTTTAGCTTCAGTATCTATATTAACCTTTAATGTAAGCCTTTTGATGCAAATTATAAAAAGTACAAGCATAGAACAATGTATTTCGGTGGCGTATGTTGAAGCACAAGCAGCTCTTATACCAATAAAAGGAATTTTAATACTTAGATATAAAAGAATCATTGCCAGCCTAATTAAACAATATGATAACGAACATTTTCAAGTGGAGGATTTGGAAGAAATAAGTGCTTTTGAGAGAAAAATGTTCCAGTTTAATGTGTTAAGACGAGCTTTTTTGATACTAATTGGTGCTGCATTCATTTTTTGTTGTATATCACCATTAATCCTTGAGGAACTTTTTATTCCAGCATGGTATCCATTTGATATATCTTCCACGCCCGGGTATCAAATTGCTTATTACCACCAAGTACTAAGTCTATGGTTTATATGTGTTATTGTTACGAATACTGATATTATCATGAGTGGAAAATGTATATTTATTGGATTACAGTGTACTTTATTATCAATAAGACTTAAAAGACTAGGTACAGATGGAACCGATAGAATGAAATCTCTGATTAGATGTGTTAAACATCATCTAATTATTTTAAGGTCAGTATACTACATTTACACCTCAGTGAATCTGTTTACCTTGGCTTGAGGATTATTTTTGACACTGAGCCACAGTCAGATGATTTATTGTATTTAGCCCGCGTTAAGTACCACTAATAAATTAGAAATTTATATGAACCTGTTACATCAAATTGAACCAACCTAATACCTTGCTGATTGGAGTCTACCTGTACAGCGTAGACTCGACATTTTAATTTTCCTTTATTTAATTCAAATTTAATTGCACTTTCATCCAAATTCTGTAGCTTATTTAAATTTTTTTTAATGTTTAAATAGACAAAAAGTCGTCACCAAATTTTATTTTAACTTATGGCATTTAAACAAAAATGGAATTAGTAGTTCAAAACGGGTTAAAAATTAATAATCTCATTTGCTAAGTAGTAGTTTTCTATATCCATGGAATAATTCACAAGTTATTTTAAACTACTAAAAAATGTCAATAACGTACCTAAATTAACAAATTTAGAGTTCAAGAATTTGTTAGTATATTGTTACGAAATGAAACATTATGTCAACTTACAGAATTAGTTATCTAAGAAGAGAAATAAGCATCACAGGCTAAGTATGAATTAAAATTCAAAATATTAAAATGATAATTAATATAACAATCAATATAGCGTAATAAAATTTTATTAACTGAGTAAATTTATAGTAAAGAATTTTTACATTGTTCCTTATTTATCCTGCATATATTAACAACAACGTCAATACTTGAGGATATAGTGCTACGCGATCGATTCCGTTGCATTTTACAATTTACAGACTCACTGCAAAAGATCTCTAAAAGATCATGCAATTAATCAAATAAAAAATGATCAATGTCCCAAATAATTCACAAGACTGATTTTTGAGAGGCATTTGAACAAAAGTGAACTCGATTACATTGTTTGGATTTGATATAGAAAAAGCATGATCATCGTACCTCATAATAGTTTGTTGATTCTGGCATTATGAAAAGTGGTGTAATTTGGAAAAGGAAGTTGCTCTCCCGTGAGCTCTTCATGAACTCAATAACCCGCAACTTTTTATTTTTATAAAAGTTTACGTTCTATATAGTGATTCTTAGATGGAATAAATTTATTTTGATTTTGATCATTTTTTGATTTGTTCTAGTACGTTGCTAGCAAAAATTTGTATGCAATTCGGCATGTTGTTGACAAATTGCTTCATCCGGAGAAATGCAAAATCGTTGAATGTTTAAATTTTCAATTATTTGGTGAGCCTTATGGCAAAAGTTACAAATTAAGCTAATTGTTATTAGCACTGTTGTGTGCCATCATTTAATGACGTAATTTTTTCATCTTCTGTAACTCATTTTAAAGGCTGGAGGAGCTTTTAAATAATTCATTGCGTATGGAAACTCAGATTTTGTATAGTCCTTAGACTAAGTAATCACGCTCTCTTTATCCTTTATAGAGAACGTCATTCCGTGTAATATATAAATAAATATATATACAGGCGCGGATCCAAGGGGAGGGGGCAGTGGAGGCGATCGCCCCCCCCCCCCCAAGAGCTTTGAGTTCAGGAAAATAGACCCGATTTTGTCTCTTATACTATAGTTTATTCAAGAACTAGACAGAGTAAGACATCATTTTTTACCCTTTTTTTTTGTTCGCAAACTACCTGTGTTCTTTAGTCCGATGTCTTTGGCAAAATCTGTTGGACACATATATTTTTCATAGGAATGGGCTAGAAATTTTATAATCAAAAATACAGGTCTATAATCATGGACTATTTGGGTTGGATAACAATAGATATTTGAAGTGTTAAAAAGGTTTTTAATCCTTGTCATAGGCGTCGGAAGGAGGTTTATTATCACAAAGTATTTATGACGTAGGTTATTATTTCGGTAATAAACTTTTACAATATTATTTTTTTTCTTATAGTTTCTTAATAATTCACATACATTAGAAAATATAGATAATTTTGACATACTTAACACAAATCACAAGTCTATTTTTTTTATTTTTACTTTTGTCATAGAAACCATTTTGGGCACATTCAGACTAAAACGTAGTCTTTTTCTCTCAAAAAATCCTAAGTTCTAATTTAAATTCTTACAAAATAACCATTGTCAAAAATACAAGAAGTTAAACATATATAAAAAAAATAAATTCGTCCATATATTACTAAAATTTTTTTGGACCTATCGTTCATTTTATTATTAATTAAAAACGTTTTTAGGACATTTGACGATTCAGTTTATTTATTTCTGAAACCATCTGCAGAATTACAACTAAACACTAAAAAGGGTTTCAAATGTAATTCATTTTTATATGTTACAGAAAATTTAAATAATCATTTGTGTTTACGCTGGTAATCGTAATCAAAGTCAGTGAAGCTATCGTCGCTCAAATTAATTATAATTGGTTCCTCGATGTCACCGATCGTGAGATCGAGTTTCCACATTTTCTTTTATACTTTTATTATATGGATTTCTCTCAATTTTCTGCAGTAACTTTATTCAAAAAATTCTTTCAAAAGTTCAGTTAAATTATTAATTTTGAAAGTTGTGTTATTTCTAGCAACTCTACCTTTTACTTGAGAGAGATATTTCAGTCTCCAATGAACATTTTCCGGACGATGTATAAGAACATCTGGTTTTCTTCAGCAAAAAGTAAGTTCTCTGAGCCATTTCCAGAGCTCAGTTCTTTTAATTTCAGGTAAATCCCGATCTTCATTGATTTTAGAATTTTGTCGACGATTGGGATCTGCTTCTCATAATAAAATGTATGTACAACTCCTTTTATTGCAGTTTACATCTCTTCTTTCAACGAAGTTTTTCGTCTGCATGTGATTGAATGTGGCTTGAGAGTACTAACAATTCCAGTCCCTACATATATATATATATATATATATATATATATATATATATATATATATATATATATATATATATATATATATTTCCTTGTATCTCCTAACCAGATAGCTTTAAATTAAATTTTAGCAACGTTTTAGTTTAAATGGGAAAACATAAGTCAAATGAACCTAATGGATACGCCATAAATCATTCAAATTTTTGTTTGTTTGAAATAAATGATTAGTTAGTGTATCAAAGATATAAACGGCAGTTTCAGATACCGCAACTGATCACTAAGGCGTGGCCATCCAAGCTATGCAGTGGTCCTGTACAACCGCAAATTCTCTGCTGGAGCGGTTTTTGTCTTAGGCAATGGAGAATCTCATAAACACAGTCTACACGTGTAGGTATGGCTTTAAGTCGACCTCGTATTAAATATGACTATAAAAAAATTACACAATATAAGTAGAACAAAAACGGCAAAAAAAAATGAAGAAGAATACAACGGTAAAAGACCAAAACAGAATCCTGAAAAGAATCAGAAAAGTGGCATCAAACAGTGTATAAAAATATCATTATCACCTCTAAAAGTGCGTTGGCCTCCCCGAAGGGAAAATTTGAGCAACGCTTTGTAACACAACACAGCAGAAACTTCAGAAGGAAATAAAATAAAATATTCACAATTTGTAATAACGAACATAAACTATTCAAAACTTGTAGCATCAGGATCTGATAAAAAAGAAAATTCAGCGGAAAAAATATGATAATTGCTGGCGCCTAAAAATTTTAGACATAAACTACTTGAAAGGTGGACTGTTTTAAAACCTGTAGTATTAGAATCTACGAAAAATGAAAACATTTCAAAAATCAACTACTGGAAACTTTTAATATTAGACACAAACTGCTCAAAACTTCATGGTCTCGAGTTTTCGGTAGTTCATGTTTCCAATATGCAGCTGATAACCACCTCATGGAAATTGAAGGAAAAGAATGGACCCTTGTTTTCTCAAAATACCTAAGTAATTTTGAATTAGTCTTCAACAGGAGAAAGAGTTCTACTTCCTCAATAATAGTTACTGAATAAACATAATTAATGCGATTCTCCTTTAAATAGATTATAATCTTGCTATATAATTTGTCCCTGAAAACAATGGGAGGTCCTAATATTGTTCCAAATGACATTTATCATTAGAGACAGCCGAGGAGTGCCTGTTTTAGTACGTAAAAGAAGAGGAAACTCTTATATTTTGTTTTTGTGTAGTTTGTGAAGCCTTTTTAGCTAGTACACTGTTAGGTACGTAGATTCACTTTTCTTTTCTTGTTTTTATTGGTGACAGAGGCAAAATTTTCAAGATTCTTCTCATGTGTGTCAGTGTCTGTGTCATTATTTTCATACTGATTAATACATAATATTGGGTTATACTCATACCTGCCTAATTTAGTTACAAATATAAATTTTGGGTTAATTTTAGTGTATGAATCTGGACACATTGTACGGTGTTCTGGTGAATTAGCTAGTTCCAGTTGAGTTTTTGTTCTACAAATTTTTGGATTTTCTGGTAAAATTTAAAATTGAGTGCTCACTGTAAATCTTATTTCATATGTCTTCGCTTTACTAACGGTATCATTTACTATGTAACTATTAATTTGAAAACTTTTAATACCATTTAATTCAGCACAATTTCAAAATATGATGTTGATGCTATCAAATAGAATCAACGGTGACAACCGCCTTTTAAATTAATGAATTTGTAGAACAATAGATGGCTATTAAGATTGCCATATTATAAAGCATAATGAAAACATGGAATCATTATTGGTTTAACAGTATTGTCAAACATCGTTACTAACTCTAACTCAAGATATTTTATCCCTGTAATACTTAAAATTTACAAGCCAAACGGCTTCACACTCCCTCCAGGGATTATTCACTCATACCAGGTATACAAAGACACCACAAGTATGAAGCTCTGTGGGGACCTTTTCCATGTTATCGGGTCCTAGGTGGCGTGGTCTTCTTCACTTCCTACAAACTTTCGGACGGTTCGCGCGGTTGCAAGGAGAACCGCTTTCTGAATCGGTTTAAACAGATGCTCACTAAAGTCCAGTCCCTTGATGTTCTGCAGGAGGTTCTTTGGTATCACTCCAGTTGTTGACAGTATTATAGGAATCGTGTGGACGCTGTTCATTGCCCACTGTCTGCGGATTTGCACCTCCAAATAGAGAGAGGTATTTGGCGATCTTCTCGTTGTATTTTGACCTTAGGTTGTTTTTGTTCGGTACAGCGATGTCGATTAGTGTAGTTCGCCTGGAAATTTTATCTGTTAGCATAATGTCTGACCTGTTATGAGCAACTGTTTGATCTGTTAGGACCGTTCGATCCCAGTATAACTTGAACTCTTTGTTTTCAAGAATAGGCTCTGGATTATATTTGTAGTAAGGCACCTTTCCTACCTGCAATAGTTTGCTAACTCTTGGTGGAGTATCTTAGCGACTGAATCGTGTCTTTACTAATACTCGGTTGTGGCAAACGCTTGGGATCCTCCAGTTATGTGCTAGATCGTCTCTAATGTTCGACAGCCATATCTACATTGGTCATTTTCTATTGAGGGATCTTTGATAATGAATTTCCGATAGTTCTTCGTCGGAATAACCTGGTCTTGAATAGCTAACAAGAAGCCCTCCGTTTCCGAAAACATCTGTCCTGAAATCAACCAGTAGTTCGACGCTAAGTTGTCGACATTATCCTGGTTGACCTCATTTGGATGCCGTCCATGAAGTGGCTTCTGTAGCCAGGCTTGTAACTTCTCTTGGTCTGTTCGGTGGTGAGAAGTAATATCCCGTTCCCTCAGCTGTAGCGGCGTTGAATCGTCTGCCTCGCATATTGCTCGATGTAGTGTGGAAGAGTCCGCTAACCTATGGAAATAAGAACGTAAGTTTATTATTTGTTGATCGAGCTGCTTACCAATATCGGCCAATCCTCTTCCTCCTTGGTATCTTGGAAGCATTGTACGTTCAATAGCACTCCGAGGGTGGTGTTTGTGTGCTTTTGTTAGGAGTGTTCTTATTTTTCTTTGCAGGCCTTCGATGTCCATCCTGCTCCATTTTACTATTCCAAAAGAATAGCTAAGCGCAGAGCATGAGTACGTGTTGAGCGCCTTAAACAAATTTCTACTATTTAGACTAGTTCGTAACACCTATCTTACCCTCCTGACAAATTCGGTTGTCAATTCGGTCTTCATAGTGCGATGATCAATTCGTTTAGCTTGTTTCATACCTAGATATTTGTATGTTTGTTCTGCTTCCATTGCAGCAATAGTTTCACCGTTCTGCATCTCAAACGCTCCCGGTTTTATCTTCCCTTTAACAATGTTTAAAATACGGCACTTGTCAAGTCCAAACTGCATTCCGATATCCCCGGAGAACTTCTCGACAATTTTGAGCATTTGCTCCAGCTGGTTTTTGGTAGCAGCTATCATTTTAAGATCATCTATGTATAGGAGATGATTTAATTTTGCTACCTCTTCGTTGTTTTTTCTAATACTAAAGCCGTATCTGGTGGAGTTCAAACGGCGTGACAGAGGGTTCGTTGCAAGGCAAAACCACAAGGGGCTTAGTAAATCGCCCTGAAATATTCCTCTTCGTATTGGGATTGTATTAGTTTCGATGGTATCGCTGAATGGGACTTGCAGTTGGATCCTAGTTCTCCAGGTTGACATGATGCATTCTAAAAAGGAAACAAAATGATCATCGACCCTATACTTTCTCAGTATAGTTTTGAGCCATTCATGTGGCACTGAGTCGAGGGCCTTCTTATAATCGACATAAGCAGCAAAGAGGTTTCTTCGATTGGAACAGGCCTGGTTACATATGACAGAGTCAACAATTCTTGCATCCCATTGCTCCACTGGTGCATCCTCTCTGTTGAGTTGCGATGATGTTATTTTTTTCACAATGTGCATAGATGGGTTGGATCAAGCAGGAGGTATTACCTTATATAGTGTGGAAAAGCAGGTGATCGGCCTATATTTGATGATGTATACACCAGATCTTCTTAAGCCAGTAGTTTTTGATCCTGTCGAGACCAGCAGATTTCCAGTTATGGAATTCCTTCACTATTCCTGAAGTTTCTTCGGTGGTAAATGGCTCAAACTGCATCTGGCTGTAGTCTTGGCAGATCTGGTGTTCTTGATTGATCCAGCCAGCTGCGATGTTGCAATTAGTGGGTGTGGAAAGTTGGTTCCCCTAGAACTTTTCTACCTCCTTTTTGTTGGGATATCTATTATCTGCCATGTTAGGTGGAGAGTTTAGCTTACGGTAGAAAGCCTTTTTGCACCTGAAAATATTATATAAAGTGCATTTTTAAACTTTATTGCAGAATTTGACGATAATTTGACTGATAATGACAATGCCTGCATGGAAGACTATAAAAGAAATCAATATTATTCGGAGTACACACTTTTTTTGCATTGTGTATTTTTTAAAATAGTTATAATACTCATTTGTTAATGAATAAATATAGAAAACGCGGTAAAATATTCATGTTTCTACTTTTCTACTGTTGAATAATTCTATAAATTATTATATTTACATATTTCATACAACATTTTTTTATTATTGAAAAATACTTGTTGACGGGCGTTTTTTTATTTGATAATCTATTAGTACAAATAATTAAACCCACATATTAAATTAAAAAGTGTAAAATTTTTTAAGATCTACATTTTCCCATTTTCAAATAGTACATTATGTAGCGAGTGCGAGATTATTTTCCTTGACGAGAGTGACAATCACACTCGTCTAGAAAAATACTTTCACAGGAGTTTCGTATAAAATTTTTTGGTACGACGTGCAGAAAGAACTATTATTGGCACGCTTGCTTGCGGAAAAACGCACTTTCGGCATGTAGTACTGAAAAGGTACTTATTGATAAAAAATATTATTCCTCATTTTTCAGCTTTTCTGATGGAAATTATACTATACTGACAACATATAGTGATTGTATAAACAAAAATTATCCACTAAGTATATGTGTGTCTTAGATTTTTTACAATATCTACAGCTAATTTAGCTATACATGTGGAATAAGAAGTATATGATTTTGTAATAATTTTTTTTATCTGTTTTTTTGCTGACAGACGATTAAACTTGACATTTTCGTCGGACAGTGCTAAATTTCCCTCAAAAATGCACGCATATATCATAAGTATTTTTGTTCGACATACACGTATCAGGAAGCATAATGACGTCATATTGACATATTCAGGGTGGCGGACCCCACATACGCCCCAAGATTTTTGTCGGACAAGTTGACCACTGTATTTAAGACTTATTAATTAAATACTGTTGCAAAAATCAGACTTACATGTATCGAGAATCATAATGACGTCATATCTACGTATTATGCGTGTCGGATCCTACGCACGCCCTATGATTTTTGTCGGACAAACATTTTTTCCTCGATTCTATCATTAAATCTGTCTATTACAATGAAAAAGAAACTTACATGTATCGCATTGTAATACACCGTCAAAATGACAATTTCGCGAATTGACAGATCCGAAAGGCATGAGTTAGCCAAGTGTCGGATCACTGTACAGGGTCAGTCAACGATTGGATGAAGTAGGTTTGTGCCTTTTCGGTGAAATTAACAAAGAACCTATATTTATTGTTTGATACAGTTTATTTTTACGCAGATTTTAAAAATATTTAGGACTCTACAGGGTGAGCCAAAAAACTAGGACAGCATAAAGTTGTATTTTTTTTAAATAGAACACCCTATATACGAATCGTATTTTCGATTTAGCTTATAATTTTAAATCTTTTTTATTAAGGATTTACTATAACAAAACTTTATAGTTTCTGAGATAATTAAGTTTAAAGAAAAAAAGTCACATTTTCAAGCATCAATTCAATCCTAAATAACGTTTTCAATTTTGTGACAAATATATTCAAATTTGGAATTTAGCAAGGCCAAGGGCAGGTTAACATAATTTTTACCTGATATTTGCAATAAAAGCTACAGGGTGTTGAACACATCGGCTCAAATTTGAACAAGTTTAAATGAATAAATATCTTTTTTTTTAAATGGTACACCCTGTATATTTTCATGTTATTTAATAGAGTAATAAAAACCCTAAAAGCTTTATTCAATATATCCTATACCTATTAATAATAGTTTTTGAGATATTTCAGTTTTTCTTATTTTCCATACTTTTTTACAGAAATAGTCTTCATTATCATAGTAGCCATGGCAAAAACAATGTAAAAGAACATTTTTCTGTGTGTCAAATTTATAACCGCAATCGCTTCTTTTGGTTTTTATGTAGTGTAGTTTGGTTTTTTTTGCATTCATGTTATATTGTAAAATGAATTTTCCAAAGAATGAGTTAATAGATATAATTTATACAATAGGAGAGGCTCAAAAAAATTGCCTTCTTGCTCAAAGAATTTACAAAATGAAGTATCCTGATCGACGCCAGCCTAATACCCATACTTTTCAAAACTTAATGTAAAGATTTGATTCTTCTGGTACTGTTGATTATCCAAAACGTAAAGTGGTCAACAAACCAGTAACTAATGAAGAAAAAGAACTACAATTATTGTTAAATGTTCAGGGAAATCCTTATATTGGTAGCCGTCAGTTAGCAGCATTATGTGAAACATCACAATTCACCGCTAATCGTACTACCAAGAAATATAAGTATCATCCATATCACATGGAATTACACCAAGAATTGCATGGACAGGATTTTGAAAGTCGTGAAAACTTTTGTCGTACTATAAATGCGGAGATTCAATTAAATCCAAATTTATTATGCAAGGTAATGTTTAGTGATGAAGCTACTTTTAGAAGTAACGGTGCCGCAAATAGACGCAATATGCATTATTATGCCACAGAAAACCCATTTTGGATTAGAGAGGTGCAACATCAAAACCACTGGTCATTAAATGTTTGGTGTGGTATTCATCATGATCGAATTATTGGACCCCACTTTTTTAATGAACCACTAAATGGCCATAGTTACCTGAACTTTCTACAAGAAGAACTACCCCAACTGCTTCAAGGTCTCGATAGGGATGAGCTCGACAGTATGTGGTTCCAGCACGATGGTGCGCCTTCGCATTACCATCGTGAAGTTCGTGCGTTTTTGGACCAACGATATCCGCAAAAATGGATTGGACGTGGGGGTTTCATTGAGTTGCCACCAAGGTCTTGCGACATCACCCCATTAGATTCCTTCCTATGGGGTTACATTAAAAATAAGGTGTATGTTAATCCACCAACAACAGTGGAAGATATGCGAAACAGGATTAGGGATACATGTAGAACAATAACGCCACTAATTTTGTCCAGGGTCCGAGAAAATCTGCAAAAAAGACTAAATTTGTGCACTGCACAAGAGGGTCGTTTATTCGAACACTTATTAAAAAGAAATAATTAATCTCAGTATTTAATAGGTAATTTTTTTGTTTCAATTTAGTATAAAAGTAAATATGTATTTGCCTTGTCGTTATTGTTGTGTTAATTTTTTCACATTATGTTTAATTACACTATTGCCGTTGTAATATAACGAATAATGTATTTCATCATATTTAACCAGATTCTGTTTGTTTCTGGAGTTTCTTTTTATTATTTTACATGGCTACTATGATAATGAAGACTATTTCTGTAAAAAAGTATGGAAAATAAGAAAAATTGAAATATCTCAAAAACTGTTATAAATAGGTATATATTGAACAAAACTCTTAGGGTTTTTATTACTCTATTAAATAACATGAAAATATACAGGGCGTACCATTTAAAAAAAAAGATATTTATTCATTTAAACTTGTTCAAATTTGAGCCGATGTGTTCAACACCCTAGCTTTTATTGCAAATATTAGGTAAAAATTATGTTAACTTGTCCTTGGCCTTGCTAAATTCCAAATTTGAATACATTTGTCACAAAATTGAAAACGTTATTTAGGATTGAATTGATGCTTGAAAATGTGACTTTTTTTCTTTAAACTTAATTATTTCAGAAACTATAAAGTTTTGTTATAGTAAATCCTTAATAAAAAAGATTTAAAATTATAAGCTAAATCGAAAATACGATTCGAATATAGGGTGTTCTATTTAAAAAAATACAACTTTATACTGTCCTAGTTTTTTGGCTCATCCTGTAGAGTCCTAAATATTTTTAAAATCTGCGTAAAAATAAACTGTGTCAAATTTCACCGAAAAGGCACAAACCTACTTCATTTAATCGTTGACTCACCCTGTACTGGGAACTATTATTTTTGTTAATAGAACGTACGTGAGAAAATAATTTAGTTATCCCTAGTTACTCATTAAAATCATTGATAGTTAGCAGTAAAATTTTTAATAGGCGAATTCGGATACTTCTTTAGATACTTTTAGTAACCCCCGATATAAAGATGCAAAGTTTTTATTGAATTATATATTACTTTTATTTAATCGTATAAGCAAAAAAATACTAACAGAAATTGTATTAACTTTTAGTTTTCTTAAGAAAGTTAATAAGGTGTTTGGAACAATCTACTTTACGCAGATATTTAGCTCTACAGCAAGTATATGTATGACGATATTTGTTTTCAGTATGGTAAGTTTTTTACCTATTAATAAGATAAAAAAATAATAAAATGTGGAGAATGAATGTATTCGTAAACCAATAAGTTGTGTTAATTATTTTGCGGATATCGAATGGTAAATGTACCATATGTTCTTGATATAAATATATCTCATTCTTCAAAAATAATAAATAAGTTTAAACATTTTCCTTTGTTTAATTTAAGCGCCCTAGCATGTTTTTTAACAATTTTCAAATTGTAATTGGGAGCTTCATTCATTTCATTAGCATTTGCTCATTTTTCAATACCTTCATAGTATTGGCTACACTGTACATTAAATTTAATGTAAATGTGCTGGAAGCAAATTTAACAAACGTTTATTAAATGCATTTAATACAATGCATTAAATTTAATAATTTACATTAATCTAAATTAATTTATTTCATTAAATTTAATGTAATCATAAATTAATATGAGTTCAAAATATTCTAAAATTACCAGGAAAAGTGGAACATTTTTTCCATAGGTAGTGTCCGCCATCTAGACCGGTTTTGAACTCATTGATTCCCGTCAGTACGGGGCAGACATGTACATCTCACCATAAGAAAATTGAGCCCTTTAAGCAGTTTATATCATACTAAACAAAAAGTTCAGTACAAGTTGCACCATCTCCCGGAATTTTATGCAATGTATATTGAATAATAATTTAAATTCCTTTAGTATTAGGGTATATGTGAATTAATTTTAATGTACAGGAACTGAACTATCTTTTCAGTTACTTTATTGAAGTTTAAGATAACATTTAATAAGATTTTTTAATGTACAACGAACTGATATGTGAATGAATTGCTTTAAATTCAAAGTAAATGTAAATTATTCAGGATTTTTGTTACAAAATCATTACATTTAATGTAAAATGGACATTAAGTTCCATTAAATTGTTTACGAGTAAAACGTCGTAGTCAAAATTATAATTGGACTAAAAATCCGCAGCAAAATCGCTATATAAAAATATTAAATTGGCAATATTTCGAAAACTAAAAATTTTCGGCATGGACAACTTACCCTTATTTTTAATGCTACAGAAGATAAAATGAGAAAATTTGGAATTTTCCATTTGAAAAAATTGACTTTTGACGATTCATTCAATTTAATTTTTAATCTTGTATTCTGAACAGCCTGTATTATTGGTTATCAAGGTATCAAGCGGCGTACAAACCAATGCAACAAAGGGAGCAAAACGTTGGGTAACGTTACAGAACTTGTCAATTTGGACGATAGCGCGATCAGTTCTGCGTACGCCCGCTCTGTTTTGCGGACAATTTGTAGGTTCCTGAGCAGTGTCAGTACATCAAAAGAAATCTGCTTCTTTGCGTCCTTTATTTTGGATGCCTTCACTTAGTTCGTTGAGTTATGAGGAACTCAAAATACTAAGTTGTACTTGCATTAACAATGAATAATCAATCAGTGGAATCGCAATGATATAGAATTGATAAAATTATGTGAACAGATCTGTATCTTCTATATATAAATCATTCTGTAAATTGAAGGCTCAGTGGCGTAACTAAGAAGAGTATGTGCGCTTCCGCCTGTATATTTTTGAATAGGCCATACTATTTTGCACCCGTCATTATCCTTAGTATTTATTCATTTTCATCAAGGGACTTGAGAGCGCCCCCCCTTACCGCGGAGTCTGCGGGGTCGTTATTTACGCCACTGTGGAGACTCTATAAAGGGATCCATTTTTAAAGATTGTTATCATCCAGTAATAACAACTTTCTTTGATGTGATTTCATCACGTAAGACAATAAATGCGGCCCATGCAATTTGCCATCTCTTATTTTTCGTTTGTCTTTAGTTGACAACTAGCGCCTGTACGGAAACGTTAACGAGCATTGATAAATAGAAAATGTTGTAGCTGTTTAGACGTCATCCGCACTAAGCGGAAAGCTTGTTGTAAAACATTTCCGAATGTTTTGCGCTATTTGTTGCTCTTTTCAACAAAGATTTCAATCTAAATTAAATAAAAAGGCTACCTTATAGGACAAATTGATAATTATTGTAGGGCCAGCAAACATCATTTTTGACATCAATACTTAATTACATCAAAAACGCATAGACTTATATATATAGGACATGATACACATAATGTGCCTAGAAGCTTATGCATAATTTAAAAATACAATAATAAAATAAGTAAATTGACGTCCGGTATAACTGAAAGTGCTACCATTTTGAAAATATTTTAGCCTGGTTACCTTATCGACATACTGTAAAATTTTCAAAATTTTCCTATATATATCTTTTATCTGAAAAGCCAAAACTGGTAATAAAAATTCTACTCTAAAAAATAAAATCCGTTTAAATTTTATATGTAATTCAACTAGGAAGTGGTTGAAAAACTCAGATGCTTGTGTCGACATCTAGGAGGCAAATTTATAGCAATTTATGGATCTGATGGAGGGAGCACACTTTTTTTAACGACAAAGCAATATTTCTGGAGTGTTTTAATAGTAGAAATATTAAAACTTTACCCATTTATATGTAAAATTCAAACAAGTAATGTGTATAAGACATAAAGCTCAATAAAAGTGCATTTAATATTTTTAAATAGAAAAATAATACACACCATTAACTGAATCTGTACTAGATATAAGTCAATGTATTAACAAAACTTTTTACATTAATGTAGCAAAAGCCGTTGTATTAAAATAAATAGGTTTCATACATTATGAAACGTTGTAGAAAAAAAATCAGAAACTCTTGCGCCATATACAGGCTTGGAAAATCCCAACCAGAAACTTGACATTTCTTAAGTATGATAAAGAAAATACTATATTATTCATCAAATCAGAATGAGACAGAAGATAAGCATCGTTAAGCATCGACATACGTGTAAATTACCAGTTTGGCCCTATGGTGAGGGGTAATATCATGCTGGCGCGGTGAGAGCGGGCGGCAGCATACGCCACGCCCTAGCAAAACAAGAGTGTTCCACTTTATTTTCTTTTTATTTAGTCCATCAAAGCGTAAGTACCGAATATTGGTATTTCCGTGTTTCGTGTCAAATTTTTTTATTTAAAATGGTAGTTTATTCCACGGAACAAAAAGTACAGATTATTAAGTGATATTATTCTGGTAAAAGTATACATGAGATAATCGGCAGATTTGCATTTACGTACGAAAATCATCCTATTCCTTCAAAATCTAGAATTTCAGAAATTATTAAAAAATTTGAGACAACCGGTTGTCTAAAAATTTGTAAAAAATGCACTGATAACAATGAGGAGCAACCGGCTCCTCAAATTACTAAAAAACGAGCAAATCGGGAGACTGACGTATGTAGTTTAGCGGAAATTAATGAATTTTCAATCTCCTTGCACGGCCGTCACAATCCTTCTATTGCCGTAGGATACTCTAGAGAGAATCAAGTTCTCAATATTCCTCAGTGAACACAATAACCGCAAAAGGTTAATGTACGGTCTGGTATGTTAGGGAATTTTATCATTGGACCCTTTTATATTAATGGGAACCTAACTGCCAATAAATACTTGGACCTCGCTCAAAGTGGAGGCCTGTTTGAACACCTCTTGTAGAATTTTAGATGTTTTTATTTACTTAAATAGAATTTAATTATTTGTTTATTTATTTATAACTACTGAATATGTTACTTTTATTTTTTACCCGAATCTAAGTTATTTTTGAGAATGATTTTTTTAATGTGGTTTATTAACTTATTTACTTAGAAACTTAAACGTAAAACTTAAAAAGTAAAAAGTATTATCACATATAGCAGCGAAGTGTGGCAAATCAAACAGAGGACGGAGGGTCAACTAAGAGCTACTGAAATGGACTACTGGAGACGTGCGGCAGGGAAATCAAGGATGGATAGAGTGACCAACGAAAGAATTAAGGAGATTATGGGAGTTACACATGACATAGTGGACGACATTAAAATTAAACAACTTACGTGGTATGGACATGTTCAAAGGATGCCTGAAGAACGGCTCCCAAAGCAGATATTAGAATGGAAACCACGAGGAAGACGGAAACCAGGAAGACCAAGAAGAAGTTGGAGAGGAGGAATTGACGAAGAAATCAGGATAAGGCAACTGGATAACGATCTTTGGCAAGATCGGGATCAGTGGCGACTGGAAATCGGAAGACGTAGAAGGACGTTATAAACCGACTATATATATATATATATATATATATATATATATATATATATATATATATATATATATATATATATATATATATATATATATATACTTTGACACTACCGTCACTTTAATTAGAATCAATGTTTATTTTGTAAGAGAAATACCAGTTTTCTTTACGTCCAACGGCCAGCAAAAAATAATTTTTTTGTATTTCGACTATTTGATGCATTTAAAACAATAAATGTATCAAATAGTCATTAAATATTCCAAATTCCGTCGATTACGTCATATGTCGTGTAGGCGTTCCCCTACAACGTCTGTCTCGAACTAACCTGAAAGGCTTAGTGGGTCACAATTAAGAAAACGTGGCCAAAATAAAAAAAAAATTCTAGTTAAGAAATTTAAACTAGAAGTTTGGCTATAGTACTGTCTTTATTAAATCTCAGTAATATGAGTAGCCAGGCTCCTTCAGGAGGTAGGCACTTAATTAAAAATAGCTATTTAATTTTTTTTAACTTTTATACGAAAAATGAAGCAAATTATCCTAAAATGCAATGACAATTGAAGTATAGGTTACGACTTTTACATAATTCCGCAGAATATCCAGTTTTTTCCGAACTTGCTTAATGCCAATGAAGGTGCCGCTCTTCTATTTGACATTGGATTGTCAAGAGACAAATATGGTGTGTAAAATAGAAAAAAAAGCATGGTATTCAATGACAATTATCGAACCTTTACTAAATCAAAAGCCGAGGATAAATTCCAAGGTTTACTGGACCACACAGTAGATCGAATTATATTGCTTCAATTAAACGCCCTTGAACAAATCGATAAATTAGATTTCTAAATATGAGTTTCATTTGCAAATGAGGCTTCGATGGAACGTCAGATCAGAGCCAGTATAAAATGAAATTTACTGATCCGATTATTTCTGATACAAACTTATAATTCAATTAGCAGGTGTTAACACGGAAACTCAACAGAAACCGAACAAGTCTTTAAAGAAAAAAGAAAATTATGAACTAAACAACTTGCACCATATAAAAGAGTTCCCTTTGCCACCCCACATTCAGTACAGTACAAATTATCTTGACGATGATAGACGGCTAGGTGAATGCTGTGGCTGGAACGAAATCGGTCCAATGTTGTTACCTCTGCCAAACAACATCCCAGTTCAACAACATTAATACTGTGTGCTAGTAAATATAGAGTATTTCAAGCTACGACTGTTAACTCTACACGCATGTATTCGATTCTTCGAGTGCTGCTTGTAATTGTCGTATCAACGTGACACACAGAAGTGGCAAGCCCGTAAGCAGAAAGACAAAGAGGTGAAAGCACAGATAAAGGCTACCATCCAACAGGTCTTTAAGGAGAGAGATTAGAACTTCTCGTTAACATGCCAAAGATAGGGTTAGGAAGCACTAAATATTACAACACGGCTCGACGTTTCTTCGAGAACAGTGATGAGTCAGCTATTATAACAAGAGTAAAGCGAAAACTGATCCTTCGGTTTTCCGTCATTTTGTAAACTATTGGAAGCGGATATTAAACTGCAATAGAGAAGATTAGGGAATATACACTTCAAACAACAAGATTGTTCTTCAAATAATAATATTGGTACAACATGCCAACAGGAATCTACAAATTACTTACTTCATTTAATTTTTAATATCAAATCCGTGCTTTTGAACCACTGTGTTTTGACGACCCGAAACCAGCGAAAGGTCCTTGCCCGACACCATTTTTGCTGTAAACCAGGAAGCAAGCTACGATACAACAGTATGCTTTATTTCACTTCTTCAACGTGGCTAAACGGGTTGTCCGTCGCTTTTTGTTACGTTCCCTTTTTTAAAGAGGTTCTGTTCTCGATTTTCCACACCTGTATACTAAATTGCTAAATAAATTGCTACTGGTTTCCCCTAATAATAAAATATTTAAAATTCCAGGTAGTTGTGACACAGTTACATGGAGTTTCGTATATAAATTAAGCAAAACAAATTGATCGAATTAAAAAATCGTCCAAATGATAATTTACCTCTAACTAGTCGGTAATTAGTTGTAAAGAAAATTTGTTGTCTCTTGTTAAAAAAAAAATATATAGAATGTTTTGCTAACTTGATGTAAAGTTAGCGAAACGTCTAGGGCGATTATTATTAAAAAATAATGTTCAGCAACAATTAGCCTGCAAGGTACTTGTCGTTAAATTATCTTAAAAAATAGCAATGTGTGAAATTCAGTCGAGCCCCATCGCTTTAAAACCTAGTGATGGATGGGCTCTTGCGAATCCTGAGCAGGGAGGGTCCCTCTGGGTTGGCTGCGCCCCCCCCCTCCCCGTACTTGGTAATCTTAACCTAAGGTAAATTTAATGCGACTGTAAGCGAGAAAATGCTGGAGGATCTTAAGTTGTAGAAAGCTAGATACAACAGGAAGACTTATTACAAGTTCTCAAAAGACTATCTGTATCCCCTTTAAAAGATGGAGAAAGCTAGACAACCTCGGTCCCATCATCCTACGAGGAAACATAATACCATTTTCCAGGAAAGTTAAATACCTGGGTATAATTTTGGACTTCAGGCTGACCTGAAACAAGCACGTGGAAAATATAACAAAAAAATTGGAAAAAACCTTTATGATCATTAGAAGATTATGTGAAAAGAGATGGGGTTTCTCACCGAAGATGGTTGGTTCTACACCAGTGTGGTGAGAGCAGCCATCACATGTGCTGCCTTGGTCTGGTGGCCCAAGGTAATGCAAAGAAGAGCCATAACAATGCTAAGCGGCATACATATAGTCGCGTGCTTGAGCATTATTGGGGCCATAAAATCGACCCCCACTTCAGCAATACAGTGCATTCTGCATCTACCTCCGATGAACTTCGTGATTCAGAGAGAGGCGTGAAGAGGGCTCCATCGGCTATACCACTCAACAGCAATACCACAAATGCCGTTAACTGAACAGAAAACTATATGGAATAAAACTACGAGCCCAGAGTTGGAAATGGACACAGACTATATGACCTCGGGCTACCGCTGCAATATATCGTTCGAGATCATAATAGAAGATTGCATGGTCAGTAAATGAGGAGAACCGGAAATATCTTCTGGTACAGCTATCTGGGACACTGATGGTTCGAAAACCAGTAAGGGTACCGGAGCTGGAATTTATGGAATACAACCAAGGAAAGAAATAACTCCAGGCAGAAATGTATGTAATTTTATAATATGCAGATTCCAAAGGGAAGCAAATCTACAAATATTCTGACGGCCAAGCAGCCTGAAGCTCTTTAAGTGCCAAAAAGATTATATATATAGATTGGTATGGGAATGTCAGAGTGACCTTACAACTCTAGCAAAGGACAACAGAGGTATGCTAAAATGGGTAGCAAGACATCAAGGTATACATAGAAAGCTGACGAGCTCTTTCAATATATTGGTTCAGAACCGGATTTTGGGGTGCCATGATGTGCAGTCCGGGAAACAGTCAAACAATGGATTTGAAAAGAGCTCAAAAACCACTGGATAGCCAGAGAGGCATTGAATCACGTCAAGCTATTTATTGGGA
The DNA here is from genome assembly GCA_034092305.1 of Diaprepes abbreviatus. Classification (NCBI taxonomy): domain Eukaryota; kingdom Metazoa; phylum Arthropoda; class Insecta; order Coleoptera; family Curculionidae; genus Diaprepes; species Diaprepes abbreviatus. Next base: position 13,621,751 of record JASJET010000002.1, on the reverse strand, counting down.
ACTCTGACCTGAAATTAGCAAAGAAACTACTCCAAATCAGCAGAAATCAAATAAGAACTATTACAATATAATAAATCGAATATGAAAAATTCCCATGAAAATCCTTCGATACAACGGCGAATTGTTATAATGTATTCGCAGGCGAGACATCAAATCCACCGTTTGTTTAGAAGTGTGTTTGGCGGAAATCTCGAAAATTAATTATGTTAAATGTTCGGAAATATTCAGCTAAAACCAATCGCGATATATTCGGATGTGCAGCAACTAATTTGCCCATATAAACGGGACCTTTCATAACGATTACGAGTAAAAAACCTCAAATACCACCCCTTAATAGGTGGTGTTTTGCTAGGAGGGAGGGAAATATATCCCATGTATAATTATTAATGCTTTCTAGAGCCTGCCACTATTAACTCGAGGATGGGGAGGAGGTGTTTTTAAGCGAATACTAAAACATGATTTCTTTGACAAATAAGTCGAAAAATTCTATCATGGAAAATTCCCCAAGTACGCAACTAACTCACCCGAAGCAAAGTAAGTAAGTCGGGAAATTCTATCACAAAAAATTCCCCACATCCCCAACTAATTCACCCATGGCGAACGGCAAATTTCCACGACTGATTCGCGTGGGATGAATAAATCATAATAAAAACTCCATTTTTTGCGAATAAGGCAGGAAATTCTACCATGGATAATTCCCAAAGCTTTCTACCAACAGATCTCCACAGGCATAAAAATATATATCATGTACCACATCACTACAAGGGTGACTCAACAATGAATTTTAGCAAATAAACTATGCAATGGGTTTTTAATAATTTATTGTTTGGCCGGAGCGAATTAGAAGTGGATGTGGGGAATTTTCCGCTATAAAATTTCCCAACTTATTTTCGAAAGAAGTGATTTGTTGAGGATTGGCAGCAAAACATCCCAAGGAAGATGGTAAGACTTCACATATCGTATGCGAATAAGTCGTGAAAATTGGCCGTTCGCTCCAGGTGAATTAGTTGTGGACCTCCACGATAGGATTTTCGGACTTATTCGAGACGAATATTGAGGATTTTCAACGGAACAACTGCTATAAGAGATTAAGGCTTCATTTATCACTAGCGATTTATTCGTAGAGATTTGTGGTTTGTCTCAGGAAAATTTTTTGTAGAATTGAGGAATTTTTCTAAATAGAATTTCCGGACTTATTCACTAGAGAAGTGACTCTATAAGGATTCGCAGCAAAACATCCCCTTCTCCCCTTCCCCAGTAGAAGGTAAGAATTTATTTATCGCGCGCAGTTTAGTTGTGAAAATTTGTCGTTTGCCCTGTGTGATTTAGTTGTGTATTTGAGGAATTTGACGCATGAGAATTTCCTGATTTATTCGAGAAAAAACTGACTTTTTGGGAGTTACATACCCCTGGAACTAGGGTATACCTTATTTCTCGCACACGAATTAGTCGTAGGAATTAGCCATTGGCCCCAGACAAGTTAATCGTGAAGGTTCAGGAATCTCCGAGAATTATCTACGGAATATCACATTTCCCTTCATCTCAGCGAAATAGAGCCTATCAAGGGATGTCGTTTTATATTTTGTGCTCGTAATTGCTATGAAAATTCTCCGTTTATCCAGGTAAATTAGTTGTTGCGCTTTCGAATATGTCACGATTGGTTTAAGCTAATTATGCTTAAAGATTTAATTATTCTGAGATTTTTCATCACACAAACGGTGTGATCGATGTCTTCCCACGAATACACTAGGAATTACTTTCTGGCCGTGGGAATTTGTTGTGTTAGCTTTTCGAAAGTTATTCGCGAATACAGTGACTTCGCAGGTTAGTGGCGAAAGCAGTCTCAACTGCTAATTGTTGTTAAAAATTATTTAGGTGTTTTGCTAACTTTGACGCCGTCATAGTCTCGGAAAATGAAGACGATCTCCAAAGACTTCTATTTGCATTCCACACCATAAGCAAGCAATTCAACACGAAAATATCCACCGATAAAACTAAGTCAATTGTAATAAGCAAAGTGCCCTTAAGATGCACACTAGTAGTGGATGACAAACCAATAGAACAACTCATGATCTTTAATTACTTAGGAGTTGAGATATCCGCAAACCAAGACAGAACAAGAGAATTAAGAAACCAAGTAAATAAGGCAAAGAGAATCTCAGGAAGCCTGGCGGATATAATATGGCACAACACATACATGAGCAAGGACGCAAAAACAAAAATTTACAAGACCTGTATTCGACCGATAATGACGTATGCAATAGAGACGAGAGCTGACAACACAAAAACAAAATCAATTCTAAGAACTGCCGAGATGAAAGTACTAAGAAGAATATCGGGATACACATTAAGAGATCACATACACAATTCAACAATACGCGAGGAACATGGAATGCAGGATATAGTAAGATGAGGACGGAAGCGCAGAAGAGCCTGGAATGAGCACGTAGGAAGAATGGCGCAAAATAGGATAGCGAGAATCGCCGAAGATGGAACACCGGAAACCAAAAGACCATTAGGTAGACCACCTAAAAGATGGAGAGAGTCCTGGATTTCAATATCAAATGAGATGAATGATTGAGTTGGAAAAGACAGGCTGTAAGCCTATAACAAGAGGAAGAAGAAGAAGAAGCTAACTTTGTGCCGGGTTAATAGCAAAATATTCAATATTTGAAAAAAAGACAAATTTTTTTCTTTCGCAACTAAAACTATCATCGGAACAATTTTTTGATTAGAGCAATTTGTCTTGCTAACTTTAGGTACATCATGGAGTTACCTGGATATGATGAGAGGTCAATCGATTATGAAAATTTTTACGTAATGAGAGAGCCTCTTCAAGAGGGTCCAGTTCTCTCATTAGGATTACAATGTGTTATTTTTCCTTGGAGCTTACAATATTGTCATAAATTTCAATATCACAACACCCTTTCATCCGAACTTAAAATTTAATTCTTAAAACATACTTATATTAAATATTGTAACGCGGACCAACCGAATCCGACCCTGTTCTTTATAGAAATAACGTCTAAAATGGAATTATTAAGTTTATTTAAGTATATTCTATAGGTGTATATAAATAGGTAGGATATGAGGTAGGAGTTAATTGTAAATAAATTGTGATAAATAGCGTTTTGAATTTTATTATGAATGAATGAATGAATATTGATTGCCGCTAGTGTTTTACGTTATAAAAGTTTTACAGTATATCTTTATCTTGGTAACTAGCTACTCTGGCAGTTCGATTTTGTTAAACTGTATTAAAAGAAAAATTTTGTATTTTTTAGGCTACACCAGGATATGGTTATATTTTTTACGTCATATCTCTAATGAGTCAAACTAATTTATTACTTTTATACTGCTGGTTTGCTACAGAAATGACAGCAAAGGTAATATAGATTTTAAATAAATTGATAATACGGTATATTTTGAATTATAAATAAATTAATAAATAAATAGCTATTTATTTACAACATGCCAACTGCTCCCTTACAAGAAATTTAAACATAGATAAACAAGCTGATAGGATAAAGTCAATAAACTAATAAAAAAATAAACTAACTAAAGCTACAGTTAATCTAAAACTAAAACTAAAACTAAAAACGCATTTAAAATCAAACACCATCCATTAAAATATCGGATTTACAAGATGTAGGCATAAGTATTCTAATAAATTATCTATGTACATAGCAAAGTAGCAAGCTACAAAGGATACCCAAACTGGCGCGGATCCAGGGGGGGCGGGGGGCGACCCCCCAAGAGCGTTGAATTCAGGAAAATAGACCCTTATAGTATAGTTTATTCTAGAACATAGAGAGAGTAATAAATCATTTTTTTCTTCTCATATTACCTGTGTTTTCTAGTCCGGTATCTTTGACAAAATCTGTTAAACACATATATTTTCCACAGGAATGGTTTAGAAATTTTATATTCAAAAGTACCGGTCTATAATAATGGACTATTTGGGTTGGATAACAATATATATTTAAAAGAGTGAAGTGTTAAGAAGGATTTTTATCCTTGTCATAGGCGTCGGAAGGAGGTTTATTTTATCACTAAAAGTTTATGGCATAGAATATTATTTCGGTAATAAAATTAAAATAAAAAGTTTTTATAATATTACTTTATTTCTTATAATTTCTTAATAATTCACATACAATATAGACAATTTTGACATATTTAACACAAATCACAACTGTATTTTAATTATTTTTAATTTGGACATAAAAACTGTTCTAGGCACATTCAGGCTAAAGCATAGCCTTATTCTCTGAAAAAATTATAAGTTATAATTCAAATACTTACAAAATATCCATTGTCGAAAATACAAGAAATTAAGCATATATAAAAAAATAAATTCGTTCATATAATATTAAAATTTTTTCGTGGCTATCGGTCCTTTTATAACATAAAACATTTTTAGGACATTTGACTTTCAGTTTATTTATTCCTTAAACCACCTACATGCTTAAAAAAAACACAAATACAATAATAAAATAATAAAAATAATACGTGTGGGATACAATATAATAAAAAAGTATATAAACAACATTAAACAATAAAATACCACAAAAACAAAAATTGAAATATTAAATTGTGTTTACACTGGTAAATATTAAGTATTTAATTAATCAAAGTCCGTGAAGCTATCTTCGCTCAAATTAATTATAATGGTTCCTCTGTCTCACCGATCATAAGATCGAGTTTCCACATTTTGTTCTATTCTTATATTATATGGATTTTTCCCATTTTCCGCAGTAACTTTATTCAAAAAAATCTTTCAACAGTTCAATTAAATTACTAATTTTCTATGTTGTGTTATTTCTACCAACTCTACCTCTTACTTGAGAGAGATATTTCCTTCACCAATGGACAGTGTCTGGACGATCTATAAGAACAGATTTCCTATCTAGTTTTTCCCAGCAAAAAATTAAGTTCTCGGAGCAATTTCCACAGCTTAGTTCTCTTAATTTCAGGTAAATTCCGATCTTCATTGATTTTAGTTAGAATTTTGTCGACGGTTGGGATCGGCTTCTCATAATAAAATAATGTACTCCTTTTATTGCAGTTTTCATCTCTTCTTCCAACGAGATTTTTTGTCTGCCTGTGATCGAATGTGGCTTTGGGATACCAACAATTCCAGTCGTTTTTTTCTCCTTCAGTATTCGGTACATAGTAGATTTTCCAACTCCTGTCATGTTGGAACACATCTCAACAGAGCTTTTAACATTATTATCTAGATATTGATATCTAAAGGCATCATAAACATTCATCATAATAAGTTTTTCGTTGAGGAAATAATGCCCTGGTTTAACGATTTTGGAATAAATATAGAGGTGGAAGCCATATCATTTGGGTATTTCATTAATCTCAAATAACATATAAAAACAAGCGCAAACAAGATAAATCATTAAGGACACACTGTAAGGTGTACTTTTCGCACTGACAGAAATTAAATTGAACTATCAGAAATTTTGTTGTTGCAGTAAATTTATAAAAGCTTATAATATTTAAATATAACTAGATTTACGGCAGTCCTCAGTTATCTGCTACACTGGAGCAGGTACGCTGGAGGTTTCGGTAATAGCTTTATTACTCTCTCTAGTTCTTGAATAGAATATATGCTTGCGATTGCCCCCCCCCCCCCTCTTCCAAGAGCTTTGAGTTCAGGAAACTAGAACCGATTCTGCCTTTTATATTAGGAATATGTATGCTGCTAGCACTCCCCCCCCCCCCCCGTTGACAACTTGTTTTCTTTGTGATAGCCCCCTCCCCAAGTGCTTCGAGTTCAGGAAAATAGACCCGATTCTGCCTCTTACATTCTTCTTCTTCTTCAGGTGCCATCTTCCATCGGAGGTTGGATATCATCATTGCCACTCTCACTCTGTTTGCCGCTACTCGAAAAAGTTCTACTGAGCTACAATTGAACCACTCTATTTTTCAACCATGAAATTCTTTTTCTTCCGATTTTTCTTCTTCCTTCTATTTTACCCTGCATGATCAATCTAAGCAACTCGTATCGCTGGCCTCTCATTATATGTCCAAGATATTGCAGTTTCCTTATTTTTATGTTGTTAACTATTTCATAGTTTTTGTCCATCGCTAGCAATACTTCTACGTTTATTTTTCTCTCCGTCCAAGGTATTCTCAACATCCTTCTGTAACACCACATTTCAAACGCTTGCAGTTTATTTATGTGTTCTTGTTTTAGTGTCCAGCCTTCCAACCCATTCTGCAGCACTGAAAATACATAACATCTTAAAATTCTCATTCTTAGTTCTAGAGTGACGTCTCTGTTGCACAGAATGCTTTTCAGTTTTACAAACGCACTTTTTGCCATTTCTATTATCGTTCTTATTTCTGTTGTTTGTTCATTATTTGCTGTTATCCATGTGCCCAAGTATTTGTATCTTTGCACTTTTTCCAAATTCACACCTCGCAACTTTATGCTTGTTTGCACAGCCAAATTCCTTAAATCTTGCGAGAATGTGGTCATGATTGGAACCCCACTGAGGATATGACCGATATTATTTAAAGAATAATTGTAATGCTATAATTTTTTATAACTTTTATTACGCAAATCATTACATTTTATTACTTAAAATTATAACATATACTAAAAAAATATTCCTTTTGCTAAACTTATTTGTAACAAAAAGAACAGTAAATACTTTTACCACTCGTTTAATTTGCTTATGACTGACACACTAGAAAAATAGTTCGAAAGGATAAAGTATCAGTAAGCTCACTTAGAGATAGAACAATAGAGTTAATGTCAGTTCAATTAATTTTAAGATTGTCTGTAACACAGGTGTGCAAATTGACAGGTCACAAAAGCTATTTTTTTATTTACCTATCACGTCAGAATTTTAAGATACTTGTTATTAAGTAATAGCTAAAAAGTATTTAGCTTCAAAATATAACCAGAAAAGCCGCTTGTTTGTCATTTAACTGCCAGATTTGATTCTATGAAAAAATGCTTTAAATTACCTTCTACTTTTTAAACAGGTGCAGATCTATGTAATTAACAAGAAATAGTATTAGAGAAAAAGAGTAGGAAAAATAAGATACAATTATACATAAACATTGTCTGTCGTTGAAACTTGAATTTGCTTATATATCTAAACAGCAAACGGAAGTAGATATTCCATTTCTTGTATATTTTAGAGCGAAGCTGTTCCTAATGCAGTTTTTAATTCCAACTGGATAGAAGGCAGTAATCAGTTCAAAAAAGATTTGATGTTTTTTATCTGCATAACTCAACAACCATTAAAGTTCAAAGCCGTTCTTTTTGAAATGTCCACGGCAATTTATCTAGCAGTAAGTATATGCAAAAAAAGACTATGCACTTTAGCTACTCAGTTTCAACTATTTGTAAGTACACTACGACATATTTTTAAGGCTTCCGAAGTTTGAAAATTTTGTCATGAATATTATGAGTATTTTAGTATATTTATTTATTTATGGATACAGTTTATACATATTTTTACACTCATGCAGTAATACCATACTATTACATTCAAGTGATATAGCATGAAGATGTTAGATTACCTGTGTGCGCATATAAACCTGTTATAATAGTAATGTTTAACCCTATTTTCTCAAAGTGCTCAGAATAAATCAGATTTTGTAATATTTCCTTTTAGCCAAAGAAAGGTTTTGTTTTAGTACTTGTTGGATTTCTATTAAAATTATTGTATTGTAATAACTGTAAGAAACATACTAAAAAACTATATCCCGACAGATTCATTAAAACGGTTTAACTTTAAGGCTGATTTAGTTATCATGGAAGATGGTTAGTCTAATTGGTCAATTTTGTTTATGCTCTTGATATTGTTATTATACTATTTCATATTTTGTGAGACAGAAATAGTGTTAAAATCTAGATATAACTCTTAGGAATAGCTTAGCGTGTTCCGCAATTAAATATGATATTGCATTTTTTCCTGTTTGGTACTTAAATACAATGATTTTCTTAATATTTTATTTTTGAGATTTAAAACGCGATATTTATTGTGGCATTTAACAATTTAAACCCCTTATTATCAACTTACATCAGGTTTATAGAAGACTTCCTTAGTGAACTAACGCGTTGATATTTCAAGCTAACAATCTTTAAAAAGAGCACAATAATAATAAGCTGATAGACTATATATAGGAGTATTAGAACTAGAAAACTGCACGAGTATAAGAAATTTTCAATTACGTTCAAAACCACTCGCAACATGATCCAGTAATAAACTTTCCATGACTGCAGGACGGCTAAAGAGATATAAAGCAAGTAACAACCGAAAACGAGACAATGCCCCATTTAAGCGATTAAAGAAAACGTTTTATCGGTTAAACTTTCTACCAAATAGGGCAGCGAATGAAGAACAAAGAGAATAGTTCTAGAGAAGTCATCTAGCTACAACCGCCCACTGCAATATTAACGCTAACTGGACCAGTCAAGAACATCAAGTCTGTTAGGACTATAGTCACATGCAATTTGAACCCTTCACCACCGAAGAAATGATTAGCATTGACATATTTAAATTTTTAGGTCAAAAGTGACATTTGGGGACCAAAACTTAATTTTAGATTTTTTCTATAAGAAAGTCTTTATTATTCAATTTAAGATAGTTTTCTTGTAAACGAAGATCGACTTTAGTATTCTTTTTACGATATTTTGAAAATTATTAGTACACAGTGGCCAAAAAAGAAAAATAAAAATTATATTTAAAAAATCGTCAAAAATCAATTTTTTCAAATGGAAAGCACCTATTTTTATAATATTATCATATTAAGCAATAAAAATAAGGGTAACTTTGTGCAAGGTTGTCTATTCCAAAAATGTATAGTTTTCAAAATATTAGCAATTCAACATTTTTTTATTGTAAAATAGCTATACGGCTATTAAGTTCTGATATTAGTTGGCCATGACTGTCTCTATGTCTTGCCATTTGACATTTATTAATAATAATTATGCCGAGGCGATTAAATTACACACATAAAGATTATTTAAACTTATTTATGATTTATGGAGAATGTGGAGTTATTTCAAGAACATGCGAAACGTTCGCCATCTGATATCCGTAGAAACAGAAACAAACACCACAACTGCTAAAAAGATTATAGAAAACTTCAAGAACTTTGGATCTATAAAAGCAAAAATAAATTGCAATAAATCAGTTGTTAATAATGACAATATTGAAACAACAATTTTAGGATATTTTGCCGCATATCCAATAATATCTACCTTAAAGTCGGGATTATCTCAAACATCAGTTTTTAGAATTTTATGGAAACACAATTTTCATCCCTATATATATTCCATAGGACAACATTTAAAAGGCACTGATTTTTCACGCAGATTAGAGTTCTATCAATTTATTTTACTCCGGTCACAACAAAATTCGGGTTTTTTGGATATTATTGTTTGGTCCGACGAAGCCCAATTAAAAAAAAAATGGATTGTTTAATCGACGAAATTCCCACTTTTGGAGCTACTCAAATGTACATCCATTTAGAGAATTACATTTTCAAGAGTCTTGGCAGTTTAACGCGTATTTTGCTATAAGAAATGACTGTGTCATTGCCCTAGAATTCTACCAAGATAATCTGAATGGTAAGTAAGCCATTTTGGAATACTTCTAGATTCAAAATACGTTTTTTAACTTATAGGTGAGCGCTACTTCGACATCTTGAGAAATCTGGAAGTGAACTATTTAGATAACTTGCCGCTGGCTGATCATAGAAATCTATTTTATCACCATGGTAGGGAGCCTCCGCATAATAGTCATTTAGTTAACAATTATCCGCAAATTTTGTTTTATATTCAATGGATAGCAAAAAATGGGATCCATCTTTGGCTACCTCCCCCCCCCCCCGACTTAACAGTACTTGATTTTTTTTATTTGTGGACCATCAAAAATAAGGTATACAAGACCGCATTAAACACTATGGAAGATTGCATGCAGCTCGTCAGAATAACATTGGAAGAACTTAGTCCTCAATCAATAAGAATAGCCACCCATGAAGAGTTTCTGCTTGAAAAATGTTTTGAAGTTCAAGGGGGTCAATTTGAACATTAACTCAAATAATTTTTGTAACTTTATTTATTAACAACTAAATCAGTTTTTATATTTCCTTCAGGTTTGGCTCTAATTTGAACCTAATTTACTTGCATTTCTTGGATATTGTATAAGAAGTACAAAGTTCTGAACTTAGATTGGAGAATGAAAGTCGAAAATGGGCTATCAGTGATAATTTACATACGGAAACTTATTTTTCAGGGAAATACGGAAAGATCTCTAAGATTACTGATTTAATTTTGTAAAATTATTAAGAGTCCTGCATTATCGATACTTCTTTACTAACTTTTCTGGGAAAACATGGGAATTACAGTACAAGATAGAAAATATTCCTTGAATTGAGAAATTTTGTTCCAATTTGGACTCAGTTTATTTGCATTACTTGGATTTTATAAGAGAAGTACAAGATTCTGGAATTAGATTAGAGACAGAAAGACGAAAATGGCCCAAACACCCTGCATTCAACATCAGACATTTCGGCCTAGCTGCCACCCCTGACTTGTAATTAATTTCATGTATTAGCATTTTTATATCACCCTGTATAACAACAACTTATTACACACCTAACACAGACTTACAGTGCCGCAATAAATCTGACAATTAAGACCCTAATTGTATACATACATTGAATAATAATTACCATTATTTGCAAACTAATATATCGCCTGAGGGTGTCCTAGAAGTCATATTCTTACACTATTTTCAGAATCTTGTACATCTAATACTAAAACCAAGAAATGCCACTTATTTTAGAAGAGATAAGAAGAAAAATGCCAAATTAAATGATTATCTCTTATTCATTGTTGTAGAATTCAGGTTTTATAGATCTAAAGTTCTTGAAGTTTTTAATAATCTTTTTAACAGTTGGTAGTTTTAGTTTCTGTTTCTTCGGCATCAGATTGCGAATGTATCACATGTTCTTGAAATAACTCTATCACATTCTCCATAAATAGTAAATAAGTTAAAATAATCTTTTTGCGTGTAATTTAATCGCCCCGGCATGATTATTATTAATGAATGTCAAATGGCAAGAAATAGTGACAATTCTGTAGGGTTCGATGGCCAACTAATAACAAAACTTAAAAGCCGTGTACCATTTTAACAATAGAAAAATATTGAATTGCCAATATTTTGAAAACTATAATAGGGAATATACAGCTTTATACAAAGTTATCTCTATTTTTAATGCTTAATATGATAAAATTATAAAAATAGTTCGTTTCTATTTGAAAAAATTGACATTTGACGATATTTTAAATATAATTTTTATTCTTCTTTTTTGACTATTATGTACGAATAATTTTCAAAATATCATAAAAAAAGCTACTATGGTTGATCTTTGTCTACAAGAAGACTAACTCAAATTAAATAATAAAGACTTCCTTAGAGGAAAAATTTATAGTTAAGTTTTGTTCCGCAAACGTCGTTTTTCACATAAAAAATTAAATAAATATGTCCAAAATGGTGAGACCCGGAGAATCGCCCTGTATAGGAACCGTATCCATTGAAGCGCAAAGTTTCGCCCACCTCAATGATTTGATGTTGCAAAGTAGTTGTTGCCAAAGATTAGGTATCTCAACACTGAGTTTACTCAAGATTCCATTATTTTTTTTTAATGTACGCTGCTTCTATAATTTTTCTTTTCTTTCTTTCGGGTTTCTGATATATTGCCACAGCTTCAAACCATTTTATATTGTGTTGTTTATCCTAGGCGAGTTCTGTAATACCTGATCTTGACGTCTCCCCTTATTGTGTATGAGTAATATGTTCCTTAATTCTAACTTCTAGTAATCGTTTGGTTTCTTCAATATATATTTTACCACACTCACATGGAACTTTGTAAACACATTCTTGCTAGTCGGTAGTTCATGGTTTTGTTTTTGTTAAATTAGCTCTAAGTGTACTATCTTATTTAAAAGCTGTTTTTATGGTATACCTGTTGGCATTTCGTCATATTTTCTACGAGGTTCCCTTAATGTACGGAATTGTGAAGAAGGAACATGTGTTTCTTGCTGTCCAGTGGTGGTTGTTCTTAAGTAATTTATAACATCGTCAATAATAACTATTCTGTTGTAAATCGGATTTAATGTAGCGCGATTATAGAGGTTGCGTACAATTTCCCTTTTTTGTTAGAACAGAATGTTTACAACTATGGTTAAGATATTGTACAGTATGTTTTAGCTTCATATTTTTTTAGTTTCGTTTGAACGGCTGGCCATAACAAATAGTTTTGAAACATACATTTTAAAAATATCTGGGAGTTATTACACAGTACAGTTAATTAATTTTTAAAATAAATTTTGTCCAAAAATTAGATATTGTACCAATAAGTGGTCTAACAAATTTTAAGTAAAAGCCTTAGAATACAGTGAAATTTATCAAACGTCAAAATACCAAAAAATTTTAGTTTCAGATCTTACTTTTAAGTGAACAATAATAATAATAATGTTCGTAAAATAAAATGTTTATAGGTTCTTCGCAAACTCAGTGAGTCAAGATGGATTTCTATTTTTTTTTTTTTTTGGGGTCGTTCGAAGTTTGATAAGGTTGATTCGTTAATATTTTCAAAATATTGGTCCTTATTGTGATAATTTTTGGAGAAATTGAACTGAACTAATTAACCGCTGCTTTAAATAGTTTATATATGTAAACTTATCCTGCATAATTGAAAAAACTACATCGGTTTGTTCAAAAATAAAATGAAGTGAATCAAGTTAAAAGCAAATCTTTGAGTAATTCAAATATTTTTTTAAATTTACCGCTTCTCTAATAGATTGGGCGTTGTTTTTAAAATCTTCCCTGTTAATTAGGGTATAAAATACTTTAATTAATTTCTCTCTGTCCATGTAAATATTATATATATGTATATATATATATATATATATATATATATATATATATATATATATATATATATATATATATATATATATATTGGTATTTTGACCTTTGATAAATTTCCACTGTATTCTAAGGCTTTTGCTTAAAATTTGTTAGACCACTTACTGGTACAATATCTAATTTTGGACAAAATTTAGTTTAAAAATGAATTAACGGTACTGTGTAATAACCCCCAGATATTTTTAAAATGTATGTGTCAAAACTATTTGTTATGAAGCTAAAACATAGTGCACAATATCTTAACCATAGTTGTAAACATTCTGTTCTAATAAAACGGGAAATTATACGCAACCTCTATAATCGCGCTATATCTATATGCAATAATGCCGATTTATTGGAAAAAGAGGTAGCAAACATTAAATCCGATTTACAACAGAATAGTTATTATTGACGATGTTATAAATTACTTGAGAATAACCACCACTGGATAGCAAAAAACACATATTCCTTTTTTACAATTCCGTACATTAAGGGAACCTCGTAGAAAATACGACGAATTCCCAACAGGTATAACATAAAAACAGCTTTTAAATAAGAAAATACACTTAGAGCTAATTTAACAAAAACAAAACCAAGAACTACCGACTAGCAAGAATGTGTTTACAAAGTTCCATGAGAGTGTGGTAAAATATATATTGAAGAAACCAAACGATCACTAGAAGTTAGAACTAAGGAACATATTACTCATACACAATAAGGGGAGACGTCAAGATCAGGTATTTCAGAACTCGCCTAGGATAAACAACACAATATAAAATGGTCTGAAGCTGTGGCAATATATAAGGAACCCAAAAGGAAGAAAAGAAAATTTATAGGAGCAGCGTACATTAAAAATAATAATGGAATTTTGAGTAAACTCAGTGTTGAGATACCTAATCTTTGGCAACCACTACTTTGCAACATCAAATCTTTGAAGTGTGCGAAACTTTGCGCTTCAATGGATACGGTTCCTATACAGGGCGATTCTCCGGGTCTCACCAATTTGGACATATTTAATTTTTTATGTGAAAAACGACGTTTGCGGAACAAAACTTAACTATAAATTTTTCCTCTAAGGAAGTCTTTATTATTTAATTTGGGTTAGTCTTCTTGTAGACAAAGATCAACCATAGTAGCTTTTTTATGGTATTTTGAAAATTATTCGTACAGAATAGTCAAAAAAGAAGAATAAAAATTATATTTAAAAAATCGTCAAATGTCAATTTTTTCAAATGGAAACGAACTATTTTTATAATTTTATCATATTAAGCATTAAAAATAAAGATAACTTTGTATAAAGCTGTATATTCCATATTATAGTTTTCAAAATATTGGCAATTCCACATTTTTACATTGTTAAAATAGTACACGGCTTTTAAGTTTTTTTAGTAGTGGGCCATCGAACCCTACAGAATTGTCACTATTTCTTGCCATTTGACATTCATTAATAATAATCATGCCGGGGCAATTAAATTACACTCAAAAAGATTATTTAAACTTATTTATTATTTATGGAAAATGTGATAGAGTTATTTCAAGAACATGTGATACATTCGCGATCTGATACCGAAGAAACAGAAACCAAAACTACCAACTGTTAAAAAGATTATAAAAAACTTCAAGAACTTTAGATCTATAAAACCTGAATTCTACAACAATGAATAAGAAATAATCAATGAATTTTTCTTCTTATTTCTTCTAAACTAAGTGGCATTTCTTGGTTTTAGCATTAGATGTACAAGATTCCGAAAGTAGTTTAAGAATATGACTTCTAGAACACCCTCAGGCGATATATTAGTTTGCAAATAATGGTAATTATTATTCAATGTATGTATACAATTAGGGTCTTAATTGTCAGATTTATTGCGGTACTGCAAGTGTGTGTTAGGTGTGTAATAAGTTGTTGTTATACAGGGTGATATAAAGATGCTAATAGATGAAATTAATTACAAGTTGGAAACTACGCGTCTGGGGTAGCAGCTAGGCCGGAAGGTCTGATGTTGAATGCAGGGTATTTGGGCCACTTTCGTCTTTCTGTCTCTAATCTAATTCCAGAATCTTGTACTCCTCTTATAAAATCCAAGTAATGCAAATAAACTGAGTCCAAATTGGAACAAAATTTCTCAATTCAAGGAATATTTTCTATCTTGTACTGTAATTCCCATGTTTTCCCAGAAAAGTTAGTAAAGAAGTATCGATAATGCAGGACTTTTAATTATTTTACAAAATTAAATCAGTAATCTTAGAGATCTTTCCGTATTTCCCTGAAAATTAAGTTTCCGTATGTAAATTATCACTAATAGCCCATTTTCGACTTTCATTCTCCAATCTAAGTTCAGAACTTTGTACTTCTCATACAATATCCAAGAAATGCAAGTAAATTGGGTTCAAATTAGAGCCAAACCTGAAGAAAATATAAATAAATCAGTTGTTAATAAATAAAGTTACAAAAATTATTTGAGTTAATGTTCAAATTGACCCCCTTGAACTTCAAAACATTTTTGAAGTAGGAACTCTTCATGGGTGGCTATTCTTATTGATTGAGGACTAAGTTCTTCCAATGTTATTCTGACGAGCTGCATGCAATCTTTCATAGTGGTTAATGCGGTCTTGTATACTTTATTTTTGATTGTCCCCAAATAAAAAAAAATCAAGTACTGTTAAGCCGAGGGAAGAGGGGGAGGTAGCCAAAAATGTATCCCATTTTTTACTATCCATTGAATATAAAACAAAATTTGCGGATAATTGTTAACTAAATGACTATTATGCAGAGGCTCCCTACCATGGTGATAAAATAGATTTCTATGATCAGCCAGCGGCAAGTTATCTAGATAGTTCACTTCCAGATTTCTCAAGATGTCGAAGTAGCGCTCACCTATAAGTTAAAAAACGTATTTTGAATCTAGAAGTCTTCCAAAATGGCTTACTTACCATTCAGATTATGTTGGTAGAATTCTAGAGCGATGACACCGTCATTTCTTATTGCACAATACGCGTTAAACTGCCAAGACTCTTGAAAATGTAATTCTCTAAATGGATGTACGTTTGAGTCGCTCCAATACTGGGAATTGCGTCGATTAAACAATCCATTTTTTTTTAATTGGGCTTCGTCGGACCAAACAATAATATCCAAAAAACTCGAATTTTGTTGTGACCGGGGTAAAATAAATTGATAGAACTCTAATCTGCGTGAAAAATCAGTGCCTTTTAAATGTTGTCCTATAGAATATACATAGGGATGAAAATTGTGTTTCCATAAAATTTTAAAAACTGATGTTTGAGATAATCCAGACTCTAAGGTAGATATTATTGGATATGCGGCAAAATTTCCTAAAATTGTAGTTTCAATATTGTCATTATTAACAACTGATTTATTGCAATTTATTTTTGCTTTTATAGATCCAAAGTTCTTGAAGTTTTCTATAATCTTTTTAGCAGATGTGGTGTTTGTTTCTGTTTCTACGGATATCAGATGGCGAACGCTTCGCATGTTCTTGAAATAACTCCACATTCTCCATCCAAATAAGTTTAAATAATTTTCGTGTGTGATTTAATCGCCTCGGCATAATTATTATTAATAAATGTCAATTGGCAAGACATAGAGACAGTCATGGCCAACTAATATCAGAAGTCAATAGCCGTATAGCTATTTTACAATAAAAAAATGTTGAATTGCTAATATTTTGAAAACTACAAATTTTTGGAATAGATAACCCTGCATAAAGTTACCCTTATTTTTATTGCTTAATATGATAATATTATAAAAATAAGTGCTTTCTATTTGAAAAAATTGATTTTTGACGATTTTTTAAATATAATTTTTTTTTCTTTTTTGACCACTGTGTATTAATAATTTTCAAAATATCAAATATATATATATATATATATATATATATATATATATATATATATATATATATATATATATATATATATATATATTGATAGGTGCTGGGCTGGGAACTAAAATTCCAACGAGTACCTTATATTTCTTTTAAAATATTGGTATGCTTAGTGAACTTCGAAAAAAAATGGCGCCAGATCAGATAAATTTGAAAAAAAGATTCGAGAGTCATCAATATTTGTGGAATACGAACATTAGTGACTAGACAGGAGCCCATGAAATACTACTTGTATGTAGATGAAATTTTTGATATAATTGAAGCAGCTCATGTGGCCGTTGGTCATGGTGGTCGGGATAGACTTAAAAATGAAACTTCACGAAAATATGCGAACATAACTTTAGAAATGATAAATATTTTTCTTTCTATGTGCGAAACTTGTCAGCGTAAAAAGAGTATGAAGAAAGACTTGTTTCAAAACCCATACTACTTTCTGAAATGAACAGTCGTTGCCAAGTTGATCTTATCCACATGCAAACTCAAGAAGATCGGGATTTAGGTTTATAATGGTGTATCAGGACCATTTGACAAAATTTGTTTTATTGCGTGCACTGAAAACTAAGAGAGCCATGGAGGTGGCGTATCAGTTGACTGATATATTTTTGACATTTGGTGCTCCTTGCATCTTACACTCCGATAACGGCAGAGAACTTGTAAATTCTATCATAAATGAGCTCATTTCATTTTGGCCCGAGTGTAAACTGGTCCATGGAAAGCCAAGACACAGTCAAAGCCAAGGATATGTTGAAAGGGCTAACTAACCTGAACTAACCTGAACTAACCTGAACTAACCTGAACTAACCAAGACATAGAGAAAATGTTGGCTTCATGGATGCAAGATAATGATACTACAAATTGGTCAAATGGTATTCGATTTGTACAGTTTATGAAAAATCGGGCACTTCATTCCGGTATTAAACAGTCCTATACCATAAAAAGCAATGTTTGGTATAGGACCGCGAGTAGGGCTTATGACTTCGACTTTGCCTCAAGATGTTATTGAGGATATACGAGATGAATATGATCTCGAAAATGCGTTATATTACATAAATATGACCGATAGTACAGATAATGCAAAAATTGAGCCAGTAGCTAGTTGCAGTGGACAGCATCAGATCATAACCGGAGCCAAATAAAAAGACGCAGGAAGTTCATCCAAAGCAACTGGAAAATCGCCAATCGCAGCAGAAGCCAGTGAATATGACATTGAAGCTGAGGCATCCACGACTGTAGAGCCTCTTATAATACCACCAGATGACAAAGATCTCGAGGTCGTAACAAATGTAAATCGACAAATAATGACATCCAGAGAAACAGCGTATCAAAACTTAAAAAAACAGGCCAAGAGAATGACATTGGCTTCAGATGCAATACACGTTCCAGTAGAAATCGGTGATAATGTAATTATACAAATCCCTGATGTCGACAGAGGAAAAGCAGATCTACGTAATATAATCGGAGTGGTTCTTCAAAAGGACGATCAGGGTTTTCACAAGATTGGAACGAAATATGGAATGCTCGACAAATTATATTGCAGGTATGTACCTATGTATTGCTTAATTGTTTTATCCTATAACTATATCGCTATTAGGTAAAAGCTAACTATTTAAATGTGCTTTTCAAGTCAGAATTCGACAAGTGCAAAGAAAAATTTTTGCATGAAGAAGATGTTCCAAATACAAATTTACCTTTGAAAACTGTTGCTAAGGAAGCAGCCATAGGAACAGGCCAAGGATTTATGCGCTGCGTATGCAAGAATGAATGTATGTCAAAAAGGTGTCTCTGCAATAAAAATGGTTATCTTTGTAACTCAAAATGATAGTTTGTCTTACACTAACAAGTAGATGCTCATCCTTTTTTAATTTTAAGGTTGTTTGATTATTTTTATTGTATGTTAACAAATGTTTCTTAACAATGTTCCTATTTTAAATTTTATGGTTGCGTTCTGTTGACTTATTTGATTATTTTATTTACTTTTAATTAATATTGTCATCTTTGCAACTACTTTATGTCGATGTTCCCTAAAATGTTCCTTTAGTGTAAGATTATTATTTTTACTAGGAACGTGATTCTATGTCCTAGGTCTTTTTAATAAATATTTTTAAAAATATATCTTGTTTTCAATCCCAAATTAGTTTCTCTAGTGCTATTTTTAACTAAAGCTCGGAGTGACAACTAGTGTTATCTGAAAATCAAATATATCAGTGGTTTATTCTAGTTTTGACTAGGTATTTCTAGTTTTAACAAAGGCATTTAGTAAAAACTAGTTCTAACTAGGGAAAACGCGTTCTATCTAAAGACAGGTTTTAACTGTAACATTATGATTTCTATTCTGGCACTATCCAAAACAATAATAATAATAGCGAAAAGATTTATTTTACATCAAGCAACGTTGTTTCTTGACTTTGAGTGTCACTGGATAAATTTTTAAGATCAGCAAACCAAATTTTATGCCTGATCGTGTATTCGGTTTAAATCAAAAATAATAAACACGACTTATAAAATAATTTGCTTTCTAGATTCTGTGAATTAATCGCATTTGTCGTACCAAGTTTAATTAAAACCACGATTTTGGAGTAATTAAATTAGGCCGTGGTTTTCTAACACTTTTCACTAAGCAAAGCAGAAATTATTACTTACCAGTCAATCAGCTATATCATATCAGTAAAAAAGGGTCATCAGTTCCGATAATAACTCGCATTTATACCCCTCCCCAATCAGTTTTCACACTGAAATGGACGACTCGCGAATTCTACCGATCGCTTTCGAAGTTGGTAAAGAAAGCTGCCTTTTTTTAAATCTTCGGTATTTATGAATGCTCATGTTACGGATTCATGGATTAAGTAACGGAATAGCGAGAATGCGTAGCTTCTCTAGCATACATAGAGCATAGTTATGGTCATATAAAACTTATTAATAGACTAGTAGAATAGAAATGATGGCATTAGATTTTTTTGTAATTACGAAAAATGTATTCTTACTTTAGGATTAATTACAAAAAAAAATGACCATTATTTTAAATAATACTTTATAATAATTATGGAATTCTTACGCTAGCTTTAGGTTAATTTTTCAGTCACCACTGAAAATAATTTCCCAACTTACTTAAAATATTTTTTCATTGATATTGATTCATACAAAACATGATTCCTTTTAATAATTTCGAAAAAATGACGAGATGTGCGTATCATCCACTACTACCACTCCCATATATTCTTAATTCATTTTCTTTGCCGTCTATATTATTAATCAATTTTTCGTCTGGACCGTCGTCAGTTTAATGTGAAATAATAGTTTAATTTTCTTTGCGATCATACTTTCAAATAATATACTTTTTTCGCTTTTAACTTTAAATAAATTTTATTCTTCACCTTTGCCACTGTCCTAATAAAAATCTTTCCATAATTCACTATCGTTCAAAGGCCTGTATAGGTTTTTAGGTCTATTACCTTGAAATGATAAACAATTCTTTTTAACTTGTTAATAAAGGCATACGTTCATTACACTAGATTACACAGATATTAGCATAGAGTTTATATAAATTTAAATGATTAAAGCAGTACACCTGTCGCAAGGAAGATCTTACTGTGAAAGTATATGATATAAAACTTCATACCTACAGTGGAAGTGTGCAACACTATAGACAAAAAACTTTTCTACTTGTAATGATTTCATAGCTCTTTCAGCAGTGTGGCTGGAAGAGGAGAAGACGCTCTTCGTTTAGTAATGTGAGACGGGTGGTCAATCTTTAACACAAAGTATATTATTTTCTGATTCATTTATGGATAACATATTTTTGAAGTAACTAGCAAAGTTACTGCTATTGAATTGCTTCAATAGACTATAAAGTATTAATTGCAAATAACATAGATATTATCTGCAATTAATATTTATTATAATTATATATTATATTATATATATATAGGTGTGGAAAATCGAGAACAGAACCTCTTAAAAAAAGGGAACGTAACAAAAAGCGACAGACTACCCGTTTAGCCATGTTGAAAAAGTGAAATAAAGCATACTGTTGTATCGTAACTTGCTTCCTGGTTTCTAGCAAAAATGGCGTCGGGCAAGGACTTTTCGCTGGTTTCGGGTCGTCAAAACACAGTGGGTCGAAAGCACGGATTTGATATTAAAAATAAAAATCGGATCCAAAAATAGCAGACTGAAACTTTAAAATCATGAAAATAAATTCGAAAAACGTCTAATGTGGCTTAACGCTTCAAAATAAAATAAAAAGACTAATTGGATTTCCATGAATAAAATATTGCGCTTGACTTCAAGATACATTTTAAATATAATACTATAATAATAAATACATGGATATCGATAATCTTTAAAAATGCGAAAGTACTTTTCCCTGTATGTTTAGGACTTCTTAACAAATACCAATGCAAATAATTTGTAAGTAATATAATATTTATTGATTAACATAAATGAATAAATAATACGACTTTAATAAAAATAATAAAAAGAACATTTTAATCATTGCCTTTTTTATTAACAACTCTTTTCTAATGTCTCAATACGTACGAATTATTATCCGAATCATTACGACGTCAAAAAACAGTGTAAGGATCCGTTGACGCCAAAAGTTTTGGAACAGATCATCCATATTTTTTTCTCGAGAAGATTTTCGGACAAAGTCTAGGTAATAGTTTCGTATCAACTTGTCCGTTTGTGCATTTTACGACTGTTTAGCAATCGGTAATATTACAAATGCTATAATGCCTTGTCAATGAAGTAAGTACTTTGTAGATTTCTGTTGGCATGTTGTACCAATATTATTCTTTGAAGAACAGTCTTGTTGATTGAGGTGTGTATTCCCTAATCTTCTCTATTGCAGTTTAGTGTCCGCTTCCAATAGTTTACAAAATGACGGGGAACCGGAGGATCAGTTTTCGCTTTACTCTTGTTATAATAGCTGACTCATCACTGTTCTCGAAGAAATGTCGAACCGTGTTGTCATCTTTAGTGCTTCCTAACCCTTTCTTTGGCATGTTAACGAGAAGTCCTAATCTCTTTCCTTAAAGGCCTATTGGATGGTAGCCTCTGTCTGTGCTTTCACCTTTTTGTCTTTCTGCTTACGGGTTTGCCACTTCCGTGTGTCACGTTGATACGACAAATACAAGCAGCACTCGAAGAATAGAATACATGCGTGTAGAATTAACAGTCGTAGCTTGAAATACTACGTATTTACTGGAACAAAGTATTAATGTTGTTGAACTGAGATGTTGTTTGGCAGAGGTAACAACGTTGGACCGATTTCGTTCCAGCCACAGCATTCACCTAGCCATCTATCATCGTCAAAGATAAGTTGTACTGTACTGAAGGTGGGGTGGCAATTGAGAACTCTTTTATATGGTGCAAGTTGTTTAATTCATAATTTTCTTTTTTATTTAAAGACTTGTTCGGTTTCTGTTGAGTTTCCGTGGTAACACCTGCTAATTGAAGTAGAACAAGAGAGATGGGGAATAAGTTTGTATCAGAAATAATCGGATCAGTAAATTTCATTATATACTGGCTCTGATCTGATGTTCCATCGAAGCCCCATTTGCAAATGAAACTCATATTTACAAATCTAATATATCGATTTGCTCAAGGGCGTCTAATTAAAGCAATATAATTCGATCTACTGTGTGATCCAGTAAGCCTTGGAATTTAACCTCGGCTTTTGATTTAGTAGAGATTCGATAATTGTCATTGAATTGAATTGTATTTTACACACCATATTTGTCTGTTAACAATCCAATGTCAAATAGAAGAGCGGCACCTTCATTGGCATTAAGCAAGTTCGGAAAAAACTGGATATTCTGCGGAATTGTATAGAAGTCGTAACTTATACTTCAATTGTCATTGCATTTTAGGATAATTTGCTTAATTTTTCGTATAAAAGTTAAAAAAAAACCAAATAGCTATTTTTAATTAAGTGCCTACCTCCTGAAGGAGCCTGGCCGCTCATATTACCGATATTTAATAGAAACAGTACTATAGCCAGACTTCTAGTTTAAATTTCTTAACTAGAAATTTTTTTTATTTTGGCCACGTTTTCTTAATTGTGACCCACTAAGCCTATCGAGTTAATTCGAGACAGACGTTGTCGGGGAACGCCCACCCAATATATATCCCCCTCTAACCTTCGTGCGACACGAAAAACGAACAGCCAACCATCAGTAGCTGGAAACGAATAGGAGGGTGTATTGCTTTTGTCTAAATTTATAACGTAATCGACGGAATTTTGAATATTTAATGACTATTTGATACATTTATTGTTTTAAATGCATCAAATAGTCGAAATATAAAAAAAAAATATTTTTTACTGGCCGTTGGGTGTAAAGAAAACTGGTATTTCTGTTACAAAATAAACATTAATTCTAATAAAAATAACGGTAATTTCTAAGTAAATAAGTTAATAAACCACATTAAAAAAATCATTCTCAAAAATAAGCTTTGATTCGGGTAAAAAATAAAAGTAACATATTCAGTAGTTATAAATAAATAAACAAATAATTAAATTCTATTTAAGTAAATAAAAACATCTAAAATTCTACAAGAGATGTTCAAACAGGCCTCCACTTTGAGCGAGACAATAACCCAATCTATTGTAAACTCCGGATCGCGTATTAGCCAAAACTTCAGGTCTTATATTTATAATAACTTCATTAATTTTTTGTCTCAATTCGTCCAAATTCATAGCACGATCATATATGTGCCGATAAATTTTTTGGGAAACATGACCCCTATCAAAATTGAAGAGAGGTTAAATAACTTTTTCGATAAGTTTAATTGTAATGAGCCACTCATCTGTATTTGTTTTTGAAAAATGTGTCTTTAAGTATTCTGATAACAATGACTGTTATTTTTAACAAAGAATAACATCTCGATAATAATTTCATCAAAATAAAATATTTGACTGTATGTAATTTTAAATATTAAAATGTTTTTTAATTATAAAATTCTAATAAATCGTTCTTTTATTTCAGGTTATTCGGGCATCAGTGTCATACTATACATTTTTACATAATATGAGCACCTCATAATATGGAGAACATTAACGATATTATTAGTTTTTGCACTGGAGGTTACTAAAATTAGATTAGAAAAATTGCATCATCATGAAACACACTTCGGCACAAAAGTATGGGAAAAGATCCCATCAATAAAATTCTATTTTAAAAAATGTTATAGATGTTAACTTATTTAATGGAAATTGTTTCGTTGTCGATAAATCTAGGCAACTCCCAGTACTTGTCAGGATATGCAATAGAGAACGAAGTATCAAATTTTTGGTGCATTCTTTATTGTTTCTGAATAAAATATTGACCAGTATTTTAATTGCAATCCTGATTTGGGTTTAAACTCTTGAATATACAGGTTAATCACTATTTCAAAATGAAATAGTGTTTTTAAGAATATGAATGCCAAATTTTCGGCATTTCTAAACAATTTTAGAAAATTGAAATTGTGAGTTGCTAATGAACAAAAAACATTGTACCTCCAAGTTAAACTTCTGTGAAACTGAAAGGAAGATATATGCTAATTTGTTAGTATAAAAACATTACTTTAAAAAATTCATAAACACCTTAAAATTATTTATTTTTTCTAAAAATATTTTCTAATTTCAAGCAGCTTTATATTAGAGATTTTCTAGTATTATATCTACATCACCTAACTGCTACCTAACACTAATACTGAATAACATAATATTGTAAGCAGCCCTTACTTTCTTAAAAAAAAACTGGACCATTTATTTAAACCTGGCGTAACTTGGAAAATAGCAGCAGTATTTAATTTTTCTGATACAAATTTTTCATAAAATATTTCCTTGCACTTATGATAAAAGTATCTCAATGAGATATTATTGAATCGCAAAGACTAATTCTAGTTTTATTCTAAATAAATCTCGAAACTATATCCTGCCATAATTCTAGCGAGGGGATCAAGAGGAGGAAACGAAGATATAGCCAAAAAATTTGTGTTACTTGAGTGTTTTCGTTCTCTGTTAAAACGTAATATCAAATGACATTGAAAAAAAAATGTTTGTTTAAATATTAACTTATTCGTTTGGATATAAAATAAATAACTTTAATTTGTATTTCGACAAAAGGATAATATTAAAATGGTTAGAGATCATATCTAAAAAATATATAATCAAATTCTTTTATTTATGCACCAGTTCGTATTCTTAGGGTCGTATTGACAACATATGAATTAAAACATTTGTGTTTTTTTATTTATTCGCAAAACAATGTCATCTACGAAGTAAAACCAGCTTATTTGGTAAAAAAACTTGTTGACAGTAGTGTACCTCACAGTTGTTTCTTTGTGACATTTTTGTCACGTAAAAATATTTAACCTTACGTAGAGCGCGGTCTAGGACTACCAAAATCGGGAGGCGGTGAACCTGACTGACTTACTTTACAAAAAAAATCCATAAAATCCACAAATTAAACTTCTTTAGGATGTAGAAAATATGGAAAAATACAAAAAAAAAATTTTTTTTAATTATTTATTACACTACATAAACTAAATGTATTTTAATTGCGAAAATCATAAAACATAATTTTCAAAAAATTAAAAATCTCTCTTTAAAATTTAAAGAAATTGCAAAAGCTGCTTGGCGATATATTTCGGTTCTTTGTTGAGTGAAATCACTCGGAGTCTTCTTCCATCAGTTCTGTGGCAGCTCCGCATGAGCATGCAAAAAAACATGCTGCACAGAGCGATTTTGCATGACTGAAGCATTTTCCTCTGAATAGTTCGTCAGTCGGCATTTACCTGTCTCCACCGTGCAATCACAGCATTTAAACCTTTTGCGGGGGGAGGGGGGATTGGGGTAATTTTGGATCATCATCATCTGAAAGGAATCTCTTCAGATGAAGTTTCAAAGAGGTGTGAAGGCTAGATGACAGTTGGCTCCTTCGCTGAAGTTCTTGAAGACACAGTTAATGTGACAATACTTTGAAAAAACTTCTTCTAGGCATTGGTTTCAGTTGATTTCCGAGGTGAATCACAAGAGAATTGATCCCTCTAGATTCAACGTGGCAGAGAAAATTACCATCGGTCATCGCTGGGTATTTTTCTGCACGTTGTATGTAGCACACATTTGGTCAACAGTGTCAACTTCACTTTTGTGAGCACTGTAATAAGTTTTCATCTCAGGTTTTGCTTGCTCCCCCAGTATTTTCATCAATGGCTGTGTTGTCATGCATGGAAGAAACCAATACCAAACATTTACTTTTGTGTGGAACATAGGAAGTCAACATTCTTTCATCATTGAAACTAAAAAAACTGGGGTATTTGTTTGTGCTCATAAAATCAGCTGACAGGCCTCTTATTCTTTTCTGTACTCATGTATGAAACTTTCTGCCGTCTCAATTCATTGATGAGTGCAAAATCGGTGAATCAGTTATCTGCAACGATGTTACCAACACTAATTTTGCTATTCTTATTTTCACATCACTTGGTTTGTTGCTCAACTAGAACGGACCTTCTGGCTGCTTTCCAACGTATTCCTCCAAATTAAGGGTGTAAAACATCCTGGAATTTACTAAAGCGAAGAACTTTAGGCCATACTTGTTTGGCTTTGACATGACATATTGGCGAAAGGAGCATCGTCCTCGGAAGGCAGGCAGCATTTCATCGATGGTTACGTTTTCACCAGGAATGTAGCGCTTTTAGCAGTTTTGGACAAACATTTAAAAAACATCACGAATTCGAACAAAGTGATCAACCTGTTTTCGTTCGTTTCTTAAAGTTTTTTTCGTGGAAACGAAGGCAGCGAAATAATAACTTAAATTTCTTGATGCTCATGACGAGGCCAAATTTTTCGATGCCATCACCATTTTAACCCCATAGTTCTTCCAAAAACAGACAATTCGCCCCTGCCAAGTACAGTAAGCCAATGGAAGCCTTTAGTCCAATAAGATCTATGTGTTTTACATCTATTTCCCTGCCAAAATTATCCTTCATCGACTCGATGTACTAGTTCGTATACTTCACTATTATTTTCAACAATTCAGCAGGAGTTGTGACTTGGCAGTTCCTTATTCTCCAGGAAGGTGAGTGATTATGTTGTTGCTCGAACGGCGTTTTTTTTGTTGTAAGTTCCCTTTACCATTTTGTAGATTTGTCATATCCCAAAAAATACTCCTGCGTTTCTGGATCCTCCTCATGGACAGATGACTCATGCAAATCAGCTTCTTGTTCAATTTTCGATCCCTCTTCCCATTTTTCAACTTCATCTACAAAAACATTGCTCTCCTCTCCGAGATTTTCAATACATCTGGGATCCACATTATCTTCACTCGTCAATAACTCCCTAATGTCGTCCAGGTGACTTGAGTTAGTCAAATCATATCTTTTTTACTCATTTTTGAAGAGTCTGCAATGGAAAAACAAAAAAAAAAATGTTGAAATAAGGAGTGAAGAACGCGAGAAACCAAAAAAATTCCGTTACAAAGGCGCGGTGAGTCTGACAGGCCCATGTCAATATTCTCCTTGTTAATACTATCTAAGCAGAATAGACTCTTTCTAAAGGTTTATAATACACAAATAAAACAGTTTTTGTTGCTGAAATAAAAAAAACTGACCTTGGATTTGTAAGCGAATTGCTAGTCCTCTTGATGACCGACAACGTACTGACTGGATGCGCTGGAATCATTTCACATACTTAGGTGAGGGACCCACTCTGCCCACTGTAAGGATACGAAAAACCGACGCCTGAGCCTGTCAGTGAATATTGGGGAAATTTATTTGCGTTATACTTCACTTCAATAATTTTAATGTGTAATCAAAAGTTAAAGGAAAAAAGCTTTTCCAGTCTCTCATTAGAACTTCGATTCCGGGCATTAACCAAGTAATCCGTTGGAATTCTATATAAAAAAATGTAAAGGTTTGACTGATGTAAAACTATAAATTTTACAGATGTTTCAAAGAAATAGATGTGTGATCGGTCGAGTTCGATGTAAACATTGAATCAAAAACCTATTATTTAAGGATATTATATCTGAAACAGAATTATTATATGGCCATATGCATCGCAAATTAGTTACAAATAAATAATATTGTTGTCATTTAACATATTTATGTGTATTAATAATAAAATAAGTTCTAATCGGACAGCAAATTATATAAAACTAAGCCTTTTTAATACTTATATTAGAATATTTTCAAATTTTAAAAAGCGAATTTTATTTTCTTTCAATAGAAATTTACACAATTGCAATGTAAAAATCTCTATAAGGCACCATTTATAAATTTAGTAGTTATTATGTATTATTCACATGGCATTGATGATTGTACATGCATATTCAATAAAAAATCACTAGCAAAGTTGATTTCTGTTTCATTTCAAACATTAATTGTTACGATACCTTTGGTGATATTTATGTACAAGAATAATTTTAAATATAGCAATATATAGTTACACCACAACATGCATTTCAAGCAAACGGATAAATTCATCTTCCGAGGGAGATTTCTATTTGCACGAGGGAAAATCATATCTCCTAATTGTAGTTTCAGATTTAACTTCAGCATAAATAAGAATTTATAAGAAATCAAGAAGATACAAGACAAATTATTTTTTTAAACAACCTCTTACTATTCCTTATAGAAACATAGGCTATTGTTTGGAAGTCATAATTTACTTTTTTTTGTGACTATTATAAGGAGAAACGTAGAATTTTCGTATACAGAAAAAATAAAATCCCAACTATTAAAGAAAAAAAATGTTTCAAAAGATATCATGACTATGCAATAGTGTTAGCTTTAAAATAGATAGCGTCTCTTTTGTGATGAAAGTTCTCATTTTAATAATATATATTAAAATTGATATGAGGTAATTTTCCGAATAACATGATGAAAATATGTGGACCAAAGAACAAAATATTAAATAGCAGCGAACCTAATATACACAAAGTTAGCAAGACAAATTGCTAGAATCGAAAAATTGTCCTGATGATCTATCGTTTCTATTTCTAACTTGATGTAAAGTTAGCGAAACTCCTAAGATGATTGGTACTAAACAATAATTTCTAGCAATAATTGGTCTGATAGAACCTTATCGTTAATTTGCGGTGAAGGAAAGACAATGCACAGAATTCACTTGAGTCTGATCTCGCTATGTATTCGCGATTATTTTTGCTGAATATCCTGTATTCGCGAATAATTCCCGAAAAACAAATACGACAAATTCCCATGTCCAGTAACTTTAACGAAATTTTTATGAGTAATAGTGCATATCAAATATTACAACATATATTATTTCAGTGACTGTAAGTCTCAAAGAACACTGAAATAAAAATTATTATATTTTTTTATTTATTTTTAATGATGTTCGTAATTATTCGAATTATCCAAAAAATAAAAATAAAATATGCTCTTAAAGGTTAACTAAAACCTCGCATTGGCTTTATCTTTCTGTCTTAATCAGTTTTAATGATTCAAATTCAGAAACTCTAAATATCTATGAATTAACTATGAATCTTAATCAACTACGAGAATTCTTGGGAGCACAGGCTAGTATAAACGCGCAATCATTATCATTTTAAATGAAAGAGTGTACTTCAGGAGCAAAAAAACACCAAAATGTACAAATTGAAAACTTTCGCATTCTCACCAATATTTATCAGAATAGATAGTTTGTAATATTAAGCAAAATTTAAAAAATAATACAATACAACAGGATCCATTTAGAAGGATTTTATTATTTTATTATTAATTACATTTAACCATTTAAAAATATACATATATATTTTAAAACTTTTTCATCGTATTTTCAAGTTAAGCCTAATAAATAATGAAATAGTTATCTATTTTATATCATTACAAAAGAAAGTTTCTTAGTAGCACCTGTCTATGGATACTGGCCAAGCTTGAAAATTGCTAAATAAATTTTGATCCAGCGTTTATCATAGGTTAGCCCCGTTCTCGCGAAAGATCTTGATATATAATATATATAATGAGGAAGTAAAATCTGGAATAAAATCATTATTTCAAAAACGTTATATTTCGAGAAATCACTAAGATAAGCCTCTAAAAACAATAAGTCAAGAAGGCTTAAGTCTGGAAACCTCGGCGAGCACTCGATGCAATTGATGTTCAATCTTGCTTGCTGATGATTGCGAAATTGAATATTTTTCTTGAAATAACTGTCACACTCCTTTTCAGTTCCTTGTTCTATCACAATATCCTATCATCATAAGAATTTCTATCCTCCGTGCGTCAATAAATTTCATTTTCATTTTAAATTAACTCAAAGTGACACTTTGACAAAATGTGACAAGGGAAAAAGTCACTGAATAGCTTATGCTGGTAAATAATTTTTGTATTATATTTCGAGCTTTGATGTCGATAAATTGCTTTTAGGTATATGTAATAGAAAAAAATATTCAAAATTTTATTGACAGTCTAAAAATATAGAAAAAATTGGGGCCACCACTTGAAAAGTCAAAGCTGATTATGGCAGAACTTTTTTCGAGTCACCCTGAAAAATTTTAAGTTACCGATGATGATTTCAAATTAAATCGGACACAAAACAAATATATGGGTGCTTTTGTTTATCGACCAGGAAAAGGTGGACATTTTTTCCATAAGTAGTGTCTGCTATCTAGACCGGTTTCGAATTCATTAATTCCCGCCAGTACAGGGCAGACATGTCCATCCCATCATAAGAAAATTGACGAATTTAAGCAACTTATATCACACTAAACAAAAAGTTCAATACAAGTTGCGCCTTCTTCCGGAATTTCATGCAATATATATTCAATAATAATATAAATTCCTTTAGCATTACGGTATTTCCTCACGATGTTAGAATCTCTTAATTGGTCAAATAATCATATTAACTTTCAAACTTTCAACATCAGGAAAGCTAACTGGGACTTATAAAGAGAATTATTCATTTCTTCACCTTTGCTCCTTGATATTGCCCTTTCGGTTGAACTTTTTATGGAAACAATTCTGGAAGCAGTAAATAAAAGTATTCCAATAACTGATTTACAACCAGACAAACTCCCTGTCCCCTGGTAAAATAAAACATGCAAGGGGGCTATCAAGGAAAGAAAAAGGATACTAAATAGATTTAAGAACTCTCCATTTATTGAAACATTAATAAATTATAAAAAACATAAAGTAATCGCAAGACGAACGGTTCGCGTATAAACCCCAATTCTTCTTCTGAAGAAGTATGAAACAAAATTAACAGACTGAAGGAAAAACCTTGGAGAATTATAACCGGTCTACTTAATGACACCGATTGAATAAGCAATCCTGAATCTCTTTTCCTCCATCTTGAATACCATTCCTCGCCCCCATATCTTTTCCCCTTTCTCTCTACTAGATTTCTCCTTTTCTAACCTCCCCCTCATCCATCATAAACTAAAATAGCCTTGAATTCCTCAAGAGACTCCGCCCCAGGGCATGGTAATGTTCGAATTCTGATTATTAAAAATCTCCTTACATCCGGCTTATCCATCCTTCTTCAATTATATAATCGGATATGGCTCAATAGAAACATCTCTAACTTCTGGAAAATACCTACACTAATTCCAGTACACAAACCTTCCAAACCGAGATCTCAGATAAGTGGCTACAGACCTATATCTCTTACGAGTCACTTACATAAACCTATGAAAAGGATCATCAATTAATGCTGAAATAGACCCTGCAAATAAATCTACCACAGATCACCTAGTAGGTTCCGATTTAGGTGTCCACAGTGCCCTCCAATCCTAACGACATATATCTGCAGTTTCTCAAGATCTAAAACCAAGCGTTCGATACTATCTAACACCAAACTATCTTAAACAAACTATGGAACTGGGGATTGAGGGGAAACATTTTATCTTGTATCTCAGACTTTCTCTCCGAAAGATATTTTATGGTTAGAGTGAATAGTTACTTCGATTCAAAACATCGTCAACTTAGCGGTATCTC
The DNA here is from genome assembly GCA_034092305.1 of Diaprepes abbreviatus. Classification (NCBI taxonomy): domain Eukaryota; kingdom Metazoa; phylum Arthropoda; class Insecta; order Coleoptera; family Curculionidae; genus Diaprepes; species Diaprepes abbreviatus. The sequence goes on along the minus strand of JASJET010000002.1, from coordinate 13,589,956 downwards.
CCAGAGTTCAGTGTTAATTCACTATAAACAGTACAAGAAATATAGTGCTTCCCCAGTTCTCATTGAGACTTTTTGCTGATGATATTTTAATATATCATTCACATGTAATCCTTCACAGAAGTGAAAGGTTGATTCAGGAAAGTCTAAATAACATCTACAACATCCAAATCTGAATTAGTTTACTTCTTTAGAATCAGAAACTGTCTAAAAATGTATAATCTACATCTAATCAACACTTCCATCTCTATCTCACTTCACCACGATTTCCTGGGCTTTATCTTTGGCTCCACTCTCTCGTGGAAGACTGACATCGAATACCCAATTAACAAATCCTCCTTGGATTTGAAAATTCGCAGGATGCTATTTGGAGTGAAATGCAGCGCCCATAGAACCTCTTTATTAAGAATCCATAAAGCTTTAATCCTATCAAAATTCTATCACAGAAACGTCGCTTGTTATTCAAACAAGACAACTAAACGGTCTCAACACAATACTACTGCTAAGAACTGCCCTAGAAGCCCGGTGAAAAGTCTGTATTTTAAGGCTGAATTCCCATCTATATTCTCTAGAAGAGAGCAGCTGTTAATAAGATATGTCAATAGTCTTAAGTTTCGCCCCCACATTACAGACAAGCACTTCTTTTTTTCCCCAGCAAGCCCCTTTTCAAACGCATTGGCGAACTGTTCTCACTTTGGCTTCAGTAAACTATTATCCAAGTTCCCAATAGACACGCCGCAAACTTATTCTCATCAATAATACATGCAACTTCCCGCCCTAGAACCTTCCTCCCAACAACGTAGATCTAACTTTGGCCAAATTCTCAAAGGATCAGTATTGTAACTTGTTTCAGATCAAGCAATTTCAATATTGGATTAATTCACAATACAAAAATCATACTACTAGTTATACCGACGGATCGAAATCATCTGAAAACACAAGTGCTGCATTTTATTGCCAACTGAAATCAAAATCATTCGCAGTCCACAACTTCACATGCATAATGTCTGCAGAACTCTATGCTATATTTATTGCTATCAATTTTATTCTCTCCAATAAAACTTCAAATTGGATATTTGCATCAGACTTCCTCAGCTCTCTCAATCTTATTAATTCAAGACAACCAAAATCCCTTTTACTAAGCATAATATTTTATTTACAATATAGAACATATTTTAATCCAATATAAAAGAGATTCGTTTATATGGATACCCAGCCACGTGGAATTCCAAAGCAACGAGCCAGCGGATTTATTAGCCAAACAAGCTTGCAACTCCAATTATCTAACTGTGAACTAGATCTTTTCCATATCTGATATAAATAAGTTTTGGATTCTGATTTCTATATTCTGACTTTCCTTTGCAGACTTTATATGTCTTGCTCCATTTCACCATTCCAAAAGAGTTATTGAGAGTAGAACAACTATAGTTGTTGAGTGCCCCACCCTTCTTATAAAGTCATTGGTTAAGCCGGCTTTAATAGTTCGTAGATCGATTTTTTGTGCCTTCTTCATGCTCAAGTATTTATAGGTCTGTTCTGCCTTCATTGCAATAATGGTTTGACTGTTTGGCATCTCAAATACTTCTCTAATTGTGATTAAAATGTGGAATTTATCAAGGCTAAATAGCATTTCTATGTCCCCAGAGAACTCCTCCTTAATTTTGAGCAGTTGCTCCAGGTTATCATCTGAGCGTCATCCTCAATTTAATATCATCCATATACAAAAGATGATTTAGTCTTACCTTTACGATTGTTTTTAATGTTGAAGCTGCATCTGAAGAAATTTAAACAACGTGATAGCGGGTTCATGGCAAGGAAGAACCATAATGGGCTCAGTGAATCTCCTTGAAATTTTCCCCTTCGTATTAGGATTCTGTCTGTCTCAATATTGTCATTGGAACCCACTGGGTTCCTTGTTCTCCAAGTTGACATGAGGTGTACTAAAAAGAAAATAATATTTATATCGACTCTACATATTCCCAGTATAGCTGCCAGACAGTCATGTGGTATAGAGTTGTAGGTTTTTTGGTAGTCCCCGTAGGCACCATATAGGTTCCTTCGTTGGTATGGGTCTGATTACACATGACCGAATCGATTTAAGTTGCTACCCATTGTTCCTTTGGTACATATTTTTTTCTGAATTGTAATAATGTTGTCTTGCTTGCAGTGTGCATTGTTTCGTTTTGTCAAGTAGGGTGTGATCAACTTGTATAACGTGGGAAGGCAGGTGATTTGCCGATATTTGGCTGTATCTTGTGTTATATATGGGACCTTTGGCAAGAGATACGTGACTCATGAAATGAACATTGCTATTTGTTGTGGGTCAAGCAATATATCATTTAGTAGAACTGTCAGTCGTTGGTGCATACTCCAAAACTTTTTAAGTCAATAGTCCTGAACATGATCAGGATTCGAGATTTTCCAGTTATAAAGATCCTTTACCATGCTAATAATTTCCTCGGTGGTGAAGGGGTCGAATTGGATCTGACTCTAATACTGACAGATTTGATGTTCTTCATTAATCTATCATCAACTAGCGTTGATATTCCAGTAGGTGGTTGACTTCTTTAGAGATCTTTATTTGGGTATTTATTATCTGCCATGTTTGGTAGAGTTTAGCTTTCGATAAAAGGTCTTTTCTGATCGTTTGAAAAGAACATTGTCTCGTTTTTGGTTGTTGCCGCCTTTATATCTGTTTAATATTTCCGTAGTTAGAGAAAGTTTCTATTTTAGTGTGTCGAGGCATTGTTAGACAATGCTGTTCAATGGGTCATGGTTCAACTGATATTAGACCCGATTCAATATTTATTGTACTCATGTCTACAGTTTTCTGGTTCAAACGCCTCTAAAATTATTATCATTATTATTCGGTGATATATTTTACTTAGCTTAACAGATGTTGGACATTTACACGGCCAAAAAGAGTGTGTTAAGGTCAAAGTATTAAGCCGAAGGCTTAAATAAATGTGTCTAATACAGAAATTTTCTCACCGTTGTATTCAAGCCGAACTCACTAAAGCTATCCTTCGAACTCTTACGTATTATGCCCCTCGATGATAATATGATTGATTTTACTTGCATTTAGTGGTCTTTATTGTCAGTTTAACATATTTAGCAAACTGTTCATAAAAATTTTTCAACATTTTATTGATTGATCACAGCAAAGTCAATCAGAAATAGAGGCTTGACTTTCTTATGCATTAATACCATATCAGGCCGATTATTATTCACCTGTATGTCGTTTACGATAGCCCTATTATAGTAGAGTTTAAAAAACCGTTCTTCTACATAGGCCCGGCATTGGTATTTATAGTATGATGTAAAAGTTTTGAATAGTCCATATTTGTGTGGCAGTTTCTAAAGCAGAACACTTGACCGCATCTACGCAAGTAGTCAATATTAACTAAATATTTACACCCAATTTGATGAATAGTTTTTGACTTCTCAGTATATTTTCTACATTGGTCTTATTGAATACACTATAAATTTCTTGTTGTTATTGTTATTAATATAAATTGGTGTTGGATAACAATCATAAATAACATTGTCCCTGGAAAGAACAACCCCTGTCTTAACCATGTGTCAAATATTTGTGTGTGTTTGATGTAGGTCATTATGGTGTCGACCACCCAAAGCTTTTTGTAGAACACACGATACACTTATTTTCATAATTTATCTACAATAATCAAGAATATAACAGAAAGGACAATTTGTTTTTGGGTAACGGAAAGCGCAAGCCAATTTTATTATATATTACTTTAACTAAACCTATAAATGATGTGTTGAACAACCTATTTTGGTTAAGTTATCTTCTAAATATTTTTACTCAGTCACCTTCTATCTGTGCAATTTTTAATATATTATCTAGGTATGAAAATTTTTATAAATGAATAAAACAACTTTAAACTTCGAAATATTTTTATTTATTCCCATCCGTAAAATAATTACCCATTTAACTGTTTATCTAAATTAATTGCATTGTCTTATCCTATTTTTATTAGGTTCAACAGAATTTTAACACAATGAATAAAATAACTATAAACTTGTAAACATGTTTTATTTATTCAGATCCTGCTAAGTCCTAAGATGATCTCAAAATGTTAACAAATTTTTCGTATGTAAAAAGACACTACATAACTTCGTGATTTCTTTATAAGAGTTCGCATTGTCTTTTTATATTAAATATGATATAATATTCTGACCATCAATTCATTCTTCTGCCAACTCCTCCTATTAAAACTGCCCCGATAAAAGATTAAGTTGACTCTTTGAATGGAAATTAAACATTAAATAAAGTACATTTTTAAATTACTCGGCAGTCAAATTTAATAATAATAATACCACTATATATTCTAAAAGTGTTTTCATCTACTTTTTAAAGTTACTATATTCAACTGATTCGGCAGAATAATTTCTACTTTAACATCAAAAAAGCTTACACATATTTTTATTTTTTATAAATCGAATTATCTATAAGTCATTATTCTTAGAAGGCTTTAAAGTTTTTAATTTTTCTTTCTTGAAATTATAATAGTTCAAGAAATTTTTGTATAAATTAAGGACAAAGTTATTTTACAAATTATATATCCATTTTTCATTTCATCAACTTTTCGAATTTTTATCGTATTTCAAGAAGTCAAATAATGGGTATTCATCATTTTAATTATTATTATTAAAAACTATTTGGCTGAGTCTGTCTATGAAAATATATTTATTTTTTGGTAATTTGAAATAATTTGCTTACGATCGTAAAGAAGTAATATGATCAGGATTGGCATCAGGCGAAATTTCTTTTTAGAAATATCAGGCATATCTGCTCACTTATTATTTAATTTAAATGTTTCAAATCCGTTCCAAATGATACTATCAAAAACGAACTATTGTTGACTGGTATACTCGATGTTGATTTTTCCATTCTCAAAATTTTTTTCTCAATCGGATCTAATACTAATTTCTACGTGGGGACTTTATACAATTCATAAAATATTGTTTAACATGTCATTCTTTTAAGAGGGGAATGAAAGTCTCAATTTTCTTCCGTTTCCCCTTTATGTCTGGATATCAGATACTACGTTTAAGGCCCGTGCTACACACTAAGCTAAACTAATTTATATCCAGAAGACTCAATAAGGGTTTTAAAAAGAGTTTTCTAATACACATACAGAATTTTTCTTTATGATGTTACGTTTTTATTTTTCCTGTCTAACTTCCTTTTTTTTTTGTTTTGTTAACATATTTACAAATGGCAATATATCTTGTTTATTAGAATTTGGTTCAAAATTATGCTATTATAATCCATAGTAACTGTTCGATAGTCCTTGTTGCTATTATGTTGAGTTCCTAAGGCTTCTCTCATTTGTACCTAAAACATAGAAAGGCATTAATCTTGTACAGAGTGGTTCGGTATAGAATATTTAGTTAGAAATTCTTAATTTAAATTGTATTTTGCGGTTATTGTTACCTTCATCGAGAGATCTCGAGGGAACAGATAATCATTTGGCTGCAGGATCGACAGATTTCTGAGTGGAAGCTCTCTGGATCCTGTTGGATCTTCTATGTCTTCTAGACACTTTAATTTTCCCATTGTGTTAGTTATCGTATAACTATGAGAGATTCTATTAAGCTAAAAACGGAAAAACTACCTTAGTGTCAAATAAAAATAAACTTTAGGGTTAGAATCTACTCGACTTTTCTTGTGAGATAGTTTTACTTCAACAAAGCCTTCTTTATTGGTATAAATTTTTGAACATACCACAATTTTCCTAGTTACTTGCTAATAAAATTTCTGATAATAATTTTAAAATTTCATATTTTTATTTTTAATTGTTTTGAAGCTTGTCAGTGGTCAGTCGATCTACAGATCCCTGTATCTTTTTCCGCCGTTTCCTTGGACGTTTTTCTGGGGACAAGAAAAAAATCTTAGAGTGATAAGAACACTTTCCTTGCAGACTTGCACCGGAAAGGTCACTTAGCAATATTACTAGATTTTAATGTAAAAGATTCGGGTTCTTGACCAAATTTATAGTAAAAGGTTACTTTGTGTACTTTAAAAGCTGTGTGCTGATTTGGTTTGGTCAGTTCGGGAGACAAACCCAATATCAATTTTTCTATTTTTTCTTTTCCACCACAAAAAGGCCACCTAACATCACTGGTAAGTCTTTGTTTTAATTTTTGTCTTAATTCTTAAGTATTAATAATTGTGGATATGTTCAGAAAAGGAATAAGTAACCTACCTCACTCGTAACATAAAAGGTTGAGTTCTTTCTAAGTCCATCTTTTGTTTTAGGCCTTTTTTTCCCTTTTTCTTTTTCCTTTCGTAGCCCTCTTGCTGACTTCTCTATGGAACCTGCTTTGGCTACTGTACATACCAGACCACTCGGGCCTTCTTGCAGATATGTCTACGGCACCTGCCTTGCATGCTGCACATACCACCCCACCGAGTGATCCAGAGCCTCAACATCAGGACATCAAGAAGCCGCCGTTAATCAAGTTTTATGTATTTGTGTCGTTTTCAGGGGATCATAGACTTTAATGCCTTCGGCATCGCCTGTAAAATTTAAAGCCGTTGTATGTTTCTTTTCTTTTGGATATAAAATTAATGAATAATCAGTGTACTTACCTTGGTAAAATCAATTGTGTTTCCTCATATGGTACAATTAATCAAATCTTGCAACCGTATGCAGTTAATATCTTTCACATACGTAAACGGGCACATTTGTTAACTCAGGTAAACAGGCCTATTTATGCCGGTAGAGTGCACTTAATACTATCATTATATATATATATATATATATATATATATATATATATATATAAATATATATATATGTTTATGCAGTTTTCACGGATTCCTCAGTGTGAGATGCAATAGCAGTGGATATATCCACATTATGCCGTTGTAGTGCTGAAATCACATTCAGCAAACGTACAACTATATGCAGCTTCGTGTACGAATGAAGTAAAATGCGAAACAGTAAATGCAAACTTCTCTTCATCATATTCTTTATGTGTTAAAGGTTGCACAGTTAGAACAAATTTTTATAGAACGCAATTTATCCTATTCCACCACCATCCAGATGATGGTCTACCTGTACCACCATACCGAGAAGAAAGTCAAAACTTACCCTCCCCGCCACAGTAATATGGCAGAGGTACATGTTTCGTCTCTACTAGACTCATCAGGGTACCGACATGCACCTGGCTGTGCAAAGGACAGATCGGAAGGAAGCATGCAAATACTGAACGCGGTTCGCCGACCTCCCGCCGGATGGCGTATATATGTTTATGCGGTTTTCACGGATTCCTCCGTGTGAGATGCAATAGCAGTGGATATATCCACATTATGCCGTTGTAGTGCTGAAATCACATTCAGCAAACGTACAACTATATGCAGCTTCGTGTACGAATGAAGTAAAATGCGAAACAGTAAATGCAAACTTCTCTTCATCATATCCTTTATGTGTTAAAGGTTGCACAGTTAGAACAAATTTTTATAGAACACAATTTATCCTATTTCACCACCATCGAGATGATGGTCTACCTGTACCACCATACCGAGAAGAAAGTCAAAACTTACCCTCCCCGCCGTTTTCGCATTTTACTTCATTCGTACATGAAGCTACATATAGTTGTATGTTTGCTGAATGTGATTTCAGCACTACAACGGCATAATATGGATATATCCATTGCTATTGCATCTCACACGGAGGAATCCGTGAAAACCGCATAAACATATATACGCCATCCGGCGGGAGGTCGGCGAAGCCGCGTTCAATAACAATTTATTCTAACTGTGCAACCTTTAACACATAAAGGATATGATGAAGAGAAGTTTGCATTTACTGTTTCGCATTTTACTTCATTCGTACACGAAGCTGCATATAGTTGTATGTTTGCTGAATGTGATTTCAGCACTACAACGGCATAATGTGGATATATCCACTGCTATTGCATCTCACACGGAGGAATCCGTGAAAACCGCATAAACATATATACGCCATCCGGCGGGAGGTCGGCGAAGCCGCGTTCAGTATTTGCATGCTTCCTTCCGATCTGTCCTTTGCACAGCCAGGTGCATGTCGGTACCCTGATGAGTCTAGTAGAGACGAAACATGTACCTCTGCCGTATTACTGTGGCGGGGAGGGTAAGTTTTGACTTTCTTCTCGGTATGGTGGTACAGGTAGACCATCATCTCGATGGTGGTGGAATAGGATAAATTGCGTTCTATAAAAATTTGTTCTAACTGTGCAACCTTTAACACATAAAGGATATGATGAAGGGAAGTTAGCATTTACTGTTTCGCATTTTACTTCATATATATATATATATATATATATATATATATATATATATATATATAGTTGCCATTTATATTAAATCGCTTTTGTATAGTTAGTACTATAGCCAAAATACTGATTAAACTAAAATTACTCATTTTATTAAACTAATTATTTAGTTTTGAATTGTCAAAAACCAGCTGACTCTCCCAGGTTTATTCCTTCGAACAGAGAAGCACTGGGCCACTCTCGGTGAATACATTTACACCGTAACACGTAAATACAGATACTTGTTTTTAAATTTTTTGGGTGTTTTCTTGGAATTGAATTAGATTTCCTGTTTTGTTTTTAGATCGGTCTCTGCCTTCACCTTTAGGGCACCAAAACAGGTGGTGCATTTTACCTAGACCGCTCTCCGTTCCCTTGGGAGCTAGCCGGATGAGCCCTAAAAGGTAGAGACTATTACAGAGCCACCTGATTAAAGAAAAAAAATTAAGTAGACTCAAATCATTCAACAAAAAGTCTTTATTTATCTAACAAGACTTAAACTTATTAATTTACAACAATCCATCTTTTAAATTTTTTTTCTAACAAATTTGACACCTCTTCTTCTCCTAACGATTATTTTTTCTCTTACAGTGATTATAACATAACTGTAAATTAAACAGTAGTAGTAAACAAAGTTGAAAAATACCTGTTATATTTTGTTAATAGCTGCTGTCTATTGTTGCCAATATCTGATAAATGTGCGCCTTATTACAGAGACGTGACATTGTATACCATGTTTTTTATCCCAAAAAGCATAGCTTAATAAATGAGTAACGGTGGCCATTAACACTTCAGAAACTGGCATCTGATATCTATTATCATCATGTGTTAATGTCAGAAACCACTTACTAAATTGTTGTATCACAACATCTGTTAGCTCTCTATCATTGATCTTAACAAGTATAACCTTACTTTGCCTAAAATAAATGCTTTATTTTTCTAAAAGAATATTCCACATAATTCATTTCCAACCATTCTGGGACCAGATCTGTATTGATTTTTGCTTTAATTATTTTAATTTTAACCCATAGTTTTTAGATAAAACGAATACAAAAGAACATTGAAAATGATATCAAATATGAATTAACTTTTGAACTTCTTTTTTTAACTAATTGCTGGATATCCTTTCACTGATCTTAAATATTTCACATTTGACACTTTACTTTTTGGTAGTTGGGAAGGAAAACGGTAAAGATTCGCTATTACAGAAAGATTTCTGTCTTTGTTTTTTCTCGGCTCCATACTCACGTTTCTTTCCACATATTGATATAATTCAATAAGGTTGAAGATTTGTAGCTCATATTTTTCAAATCTCTTTGGTAATGAACCCCATAAATCGCCATGAAAATATCGTGTAAACGTTAACATATATAAGTAACTACAAATTGTTTTTAGTTCTTACTAATTGATCATTATACTTTTTAAATAAATATATTATAATGAACAGAAAAAGACATTAACATTTTTTCGTATACCATTTAACATTTTCATTTAGTAAAGAGAGTATTAAAAATAGACACAATATTGGTTAGCAAATAATGTAAAACTTTATTTATATAAGTATACAAAAAACAGAATCTGACTAATTCAATCTAAGCAGCTGTGATTTTGTTTTAAACTTAAATAACAGTAATTATGTTAAAAATAAAAAAAATGGTTCTTTCATGTCTATATAATTTCCGAAATTATAAAAACGTACACTGTTAAAAATAACCTTAAATTTAAGGTACATCCGTTAATTTAATTTAATGATTTTGTACCTTGAATCGTGAATAAGTTACATGTACTTTGAAAAATAAGCTTTGTACATTAAATTTAATTGAATTTTACCTTATATCTCAATAAAGTAACTGATATTTAATGTATGATTACATTAGATTTAATGTAAAAATTATTAAATTCAATGCTTTAACATTAAATGAATTTAATAAACTGTTTGTTAAATTTGCTTCCAGAACATTAAGTTAAAATTAATATAAAGTTTTTTTACAGTGTAGTAATTTGTTGAAGATATATTCTAAATTTCTTATATAAATATGTTTATATTTTAAAATTATGACTGATTTTCTATTGACTTTGTAGGGTTTTATTTATGAATTGCAATTTAATCAAGCTCTATCAAGTTATTATCACATACAAGTGACAATAAGACTTCAATCAGTCCATCGTTGTCGAAATAAAGATCTAAAACGGAGTCACATGCTCTACGTCCTGGAGCAAGCTCAGGACAATTTATAATTTATATACTACATAAATCACTGATGGACCAAGACAGGGGCAGATCCAGCCTCTCTTTTTTTTTTTGGGGGGGGGGTGATATCACAAAAGTACAGTATGGCAAGCGAAAGCGAGTTGTCGACGGGGGAGGGGGACATCAGCAACATTCCAATTCCTAGTGTAAAAGGCAGAGTCGGGTCCATTTTTCTGAATTTGAAGCTTAAAATCGCGAATTTTTGCTCTCTAATGAAATCTCAAAATTTTACCATGAAATATAATATATTATCACCAACTATAAATGCCTTACCAAATCCTGGCAACACCCTGTAAGGTACCTCAGTTCAGACTTACCTAATGATTGTCCTAATGCTGACTGGAGTTTACCTATACGCTAGCTCATCTCAGGGTAGATTCGTTGTTTTTATATTTTTCCACTATTTTTAATATATTGCCTGTGTAAGTTTTATAAATGTCTAAATCGGGAAAAAGGCGCCACCAAATTTTACTTTAGAATGAGCCCTAATGATTATACTACGAGCAATTGTAGTAAAGAAAACTTGGAAAAGAATAAATATTTAATATGACATATCCGGGTAAATAAATCGCAGAGTCTAAGTACTTAAGAGTATCCTAGTTTAAAATTATAGGAAATAAAACCAATTAAATAGAGGCCAATACATTTATTCCTCACGTTATACCCCTTCCCAGATATTAAGTACACTCCTGGAAAAAGTTATCACCATGTGAATTATTGCAAGCTCCTCTAATGGGGCTATCTAATAGAAGTGCGATTACAAATGTTAAATTGCAATAAAAAACCTTGTTGACTTAGTCGAAAGTTATTGTCTTTCTATGACGTAGCAAAATGTGAATATTTAAAACAAAAGAATAAATTAAACTTGACAGTGTCCTGCACAGTGAACGGCAAACCGATCCAAAAAGTAGATAAATCAACTACTACCTTTGGAAGGTTTACGTCGACATAGCCTAGTTATAGAAGAAAATAACACACTCTATTTTAAACTAGACTATGAAGGTCCATAAGCCCAACAATGCAGGAGACTATCAACTTTGTAGTAATAAAAAAAAGCAATATCAAAAAAAACTACCAAAAATATCTGCAGAGAGAAAGAATTAGAAAATTGATAAGGAGAGAGATAATGAGTGTTTAAATGACAGTTAATAAAAATATAAGCAATAGAAAATTACAAAAAAAAGTGACAGATAATTACAAAAATTAGATCATAGAAATCAACTTATAACTGTCGCTCAAGTGGTTAAAATCTTAATAAAATTTTACTGAAAAGTATGTTACAAATTTGTACAAAATAACTAGTTTCCAAAATATTCAATTATTAAACAATTAAAATTTTCAATAAAGGTATCATTATCATAATCATTATTTTAAACAATAATTAAATGGGTACTTGGCCACTCTGGGACTCTAAAACAGAACCATAAAAAAAAACCTCAATTACAGTAAAGTATCGCAAAAATAAAACATTTAAATTTGAGGCTGTAGCGCAACGAAGTCGACTGCGTTTCACCTTACATAGCTTACTGGTTCGCCGCAAATATATGATATGGTAAATTACCAAAAGATAAATATCATTAAAAAAAAATATAATATTAAAGTCCAAATATTTAAAGTCTATTAATTAGAAAGGTTCAAAACACATACACAAGAATCCCCTACCTGTTAGCCCTCTAGGTAATCGAACAGAAAACTGTGTTTAGATAACTAAACGATGCAAAATACAGGGTTAATACCCATTAGGCTTAACAGTCAGAACCTCTTGTGTACATACTTTGGCTAAAATTAGGCACTTAGCTGAATCACTTTAAAACTGGTGGTTGAACAAGGTCTGTGACATAGACGGCTTCCCCAGAAAGACGTTGACCTGGCTCAATATGGAGATTGTCCCTTTCAGAGGCTCACAATCCCAGAAGTGCAGCACGAAACCCCAAACTGTACATTATAACTATTTATAGTTTTCCCAAAAACGTAATTATTCCAAAGACATATTGTACTTATCCCAAAGACAATACTGTAGTTATTCCTAAGACATATTCATTCCAAAGACCCTAAAATAAAGAAATAAAAATTCCTACTCAATCAGTCGTACAAAAGGCCTACGCAAAGCCTAGTTAAATTTTGCTTAAACACAAAAACTGATTGTGTCAAAAGAAATATGTACATACCTCGAACTCAAGAAAATGTTGGCATCTGTTAACTGATGAGCCGTTGTTTCTGGCTGGCTGAAGAAAATAATCGCCAAACTGGCTGTAGAGTGAAACGACCAAAATCACCAAAAATTGTTTGCACCCCGACTCGGTTTAGTTACATTAATCGGCCCTTTATGACCAATTCCCTTAACTTGGGAAAGCAGTAGAACTAAAACCACATCTTCACGCTCTTGCGTCAGATAGCCAAAAGAGAACGATTTCTCTCAAATCACTAGCACATTTCTTCCAACGGAAGTTACCAAAAAAACTTTATAAAAACGTCTATCAAAAATCTATCCAAAAAAAATAACCTTAATCTCGTAGCCATAATCTCGAACCCTTGACATTTATCATACAATTTGAACTACTTCCGGAAAATATATACAAAAAATTCTTCTATCTCAACTTTAAACTGGCCAGTACTGAAATTAGACAGAGACAACCAATATATTAATAATCTAACCTGCCTCGTCCTACAAAATGAATACCCAATAACAAACTACTTAATGGGTTCGAAATATTTAAAAATGAAATCCAATTAAGTTCAAATTAGTTCGAACTAGTTCGATATAGTTCGAGGGTCAAATTTACAATATTATCATTACCAAAAATTCTAACGAGTAAAGTAAAGAGAAATATTCAACTAATAAACTAAAAACAACATAATGAAAAAAAAAAATCGATACCATCTCATTTTAAATTTAGCATTTCGATAATATTCAACTAATGTGCCATCTTATAGGCAACCCTAAAAACTTTTCAAGAAATTGAGTGGACCTGATTATTTCAAACAGCTGATATGTGACAATAAACAAATATTTTCTGAAAAAGGAAAATCAAATAATAATCACAAGAAAGCAAATAATCCTATTTATTTTATCCAAACATTAAGAAAACGCTTTTCCCAATATGTGATACATTGTCTCGAGGTACCTAATGAAATTTACAAATTACAGAAATATGTTAAGTTTCGATGTCAATCAAAATTTCAAAATGTAAACAAAAGGAATGATCTGAATATAGATGAAACCAATATTAATGAATGAAAAACAAAAGGTAGTTTTATAGTAGAAAACATCGTTTACTGTAAATTTACGTACAAAACAAAAATCTATTTAAGACTTTAGTAATTTGAACCTGTAATTTAATCTTGAAAAATGTAAACAAAATATTTATTATTTAAACCCAATTTTTAACCGTAACAAGCTCTTGGAGAGGTGGGGGGCGATCACGAGTAAACACAAGTTGCCGACAGGGGAGGAGGATGCAAGCAGCATACACATTCCTAGTATAAGAGGCAGAATCGGGTCTATTTTCCTGAACTCAAAGCTAAATCTAATTATATTTAAATATTATAAGCTTTTATAAATTTACTGCAACAATTTAATTTCTGTCATTAAGCAAAGTACACCTTACAGTGTGTCCTTAGTGATTTATCTTGTTTGTGCTTGTTTTTATATATTATTTGAGATTAGTGAGATACCCAAAAGATATGACTTCCACATTTATATTTATTCCAAAATCGTTAATCCAGGGCATTTTTTCGTCAATGAAAAACTTATTACGATGAATGTTTATTATGCCTTAAGATATCAATATCTATATAATAATGTTAAAAGCTCTGTTAAGATGTGTTCCAACATGACAGGAGTTGGAAAATCTGCTATGTACCGAATACTGAAGGAGAAAAAAACGACAGGAATTGTTAGTACTCCCAAGTCACGTTCGATCACAGGCAGACGAAAAACCTCGTTGGAAGAAGAGATATAAACTGCAATAAAAGGAGTTGTACATACTACTGTTATGAGAAGCAGATCCCAACCGTCGATAAAATTCTAACTAAAATTAATGAAGATCGGGATTTACCTGAAATTAAAAGAACTGAGCTCAGAGAACTTAATTTTTGCTGGGAAAAACCAAATAGGAAAGATGTTCTTATAGATCATCCGGAAAATGTCCGTTGGAGAAGGATATATCTCTATCAAGTAAAAGGTAGAGTTGCTAGAATTAACACAACTTACAAATTAATAGTAATTTAACTGAACTTCTGAAAAATTTTTTTGAATAAAGTTATTGCAGAAAATTGGGAAAAATCCATATAATAAAAGAATAAAAGAAAATGTGGAAACTCGATCTCATGATCGCTGAGATAGAGGAACCAATTATACTTAATTTAAGCGAAGATAGCTTCGCTGACTTTGATTACGAATTAGACACGTAATGTTTACCAGCGTAAACACAATTTATTATTTAAATTTTCTGTAACATATAAAAATTAATTAAATTTGAATCCGTTTTTAGTGCTTAATTGTAATTCTGCAGATGGTTTAAGAAATAAATAAACTGAAACGTCAAATGTCCTAAAAATGTTTTTAATTAATAAGAAAATGTTCGATAGCCCCAAAAAAATTTTAATATTAAATGGACGGATTTATTTTTTTATGTATGTTTAACTTCTTGTATTTTTGACAATGGGTATTTTGTAAGTATTTAAATTATAACTTTAGAATTTTTTGAGAGAAAAAGGCCACGTTTTAGTCTGAAGGTGCCTAAAACGGGTTTTATGCCAAAATTAAAAATAAAAAATACAGTTGTGATTTGTGTTAAATATATCAAAATTATCTACATTTTTTAATGTATGTGAATTATTAAGAAATCAAAAGAAATAAAATAATATCATAAAAAAATTTTATTTTAAGTTTATTACCCAAATAATGTCATAAATACTTAGTGATAAAATAAACCTCCTTCCGACGCCTATGACAAGAATTATAATCCTTTTTAACACTTGACACATCCAAATATCTATTGTTATCCAACGCAAGTAGTCCATTATTATAGATCGATATATTTGATTATAAAATTTCTAACCCATTCCTATGAAAATTAATGTATCTAACAGATTGTACCGAAGATACCGGACTAAAGATTACAGGTAGTTTGCGAAGAAAAAAGAGTAAAAATTGATTTATTACTCTTTCTAGTTCTTGAATAAACTATAGTATAAGAGGCAAAATCGGGTCTTTTTTTCTGAACTCAAAGCTCTTTGGGGGGGGGGCGATCGCCCCTCCCCCTTGGATACGCGCCTGGGCCAAGAAAGGTAAGAAAAAGAAAAATTATTATATCACCGCCCTATAATTTTCATAAGATGCAAACAACATGCTTAGGTATTAACATGTCTCAACTTTCATTCTATATTTGAATTAATATTTTGTAATCAGTAAAGTATTGATAATTGAAAATAAATTTCGGAAGTCAGCAAAGCCTCAAATATCCTTAATTTTCATAAAGTACTTGCATTTTTAGATTAAAGTAACAAATTTATTTGAAGCTTAGTATCTGAAACATGGAGAAAATTAAAACAGTTTTTCAAGTACTTTATTAGTATTTAAAATGCGCTTTTAAACACTTTATGTACCAAGAAATCAGAGTTTAATAAAAATAAGTCATATTTTTAAAATATAAAGATATACAATATATTTGTCTATAAAGTAAAATGGCTTGAAAAAAATATAGGTCCCATGTAACCTAACCAATGATACCAAGAAATTTCAAAGAATATTTCTTGGTATCTTAAAGCAAATAGCACTAAAGCCAGACCTGAATTAAAGTTCCCTTCGCAACTATAAATTGTTTGACATTGTAATAAAATGAGTTAAAAGTAAAAATGTCTCCGATAAATATAAAACAATATTTTAAAGAAGATTATGTGATGTTAAGATTAGCTGGCATTTGGATAAGTGAGGAAAATGAGATAAAACCTTGGTGGTATAAATATATTTCTCTTTTAGCTGTAGTATCTGTATTAACCTTTAATTTAAGCCTTTTGATGCAAATGATAAAAAGTACAAGCATAGAAGAATGTGCTTCAGTGGCGTATATTGAAGCACAAGCAGCTTTAATACCAATAAAAGGAATTTTAATACTTAAATACAAAAGAATTATTGTAAGCCTAATTAAACAATATGATGGCAAATATTTTCAAGGAGAAAATTTAGAAGAAATAAGAGTTTTACAGAAAAAAATGTTTCAGTTTAATGTTTTAAGACGATCTCTTGGGAGTCTAGTAGGTGTAGCGTACATTCTTTGCTGTCTATCACCATTTATCCTTGAGGAAGAACTTTTTGTTCCAGCATGGTACCCATTTAATATATCTTCCTCGCCAGGGTACCAAATTGCTTATTTCCACCAAATGCTAGGTCTTGGATTTATAGCGGTTGTTGCTACATATTCAAATATAATCATGGGTGGCAAATGTATATTTATTGGACTACAGTGTACTTTATTATCAATAAGACTTAAAAAAATAGGAACACATGGGACCGATGACATGAAATCTCTGATTAGATGTGTTAAACATCATCAACTTATCTTAAGGTTAGTATATTACATTTACTTCTCAGTGAATCTGTTCACGTTGGTTTGAAAATCAGTAATCACAGTGAGGCACAAGCAGCTTAAATCAAACCAACTTAATACCTTGCTTATTGAAGTCAACCTATAGAGGGTAAACGCCATATTTAAATTTTTCTTTATTTAATTCAGCTTTAATTTTACTTCCACCAAAATTCAGCCGCATATGTAAGTTTTCTACAAAAGTTCAAATAAAGAAAAAGACGCCACCAAATTTTATTTTAACATATGGCCTTAAGTTTAAATAATGGATGTAGGTAAAAAAAATTGCAAACAATAGTTCAATTCGAGTTAAAAATTACTAATTTTATTTTCCTAGTAGTAGTCTTCAATATCCAATATACTTTTAATAAAATCAAAAAAATGTAAAAAATGCAATATCTTAATTTTCTTGGATAGACCCCTTTCCAAATCAGGCGCACAATAGCAAATATCTATAACATAGCCTGAAATAACAAGTTTAGAGCACAAGAATTTGTGAAGATGTTGGTATAAAATAAAACATTATATTAAATTACAGAACTTGTTCACTAGGAAGCGAAATAAGCTCCTCCGACAAAGTTTAAATTTAATTTCACAAGATTAAATTGATAAATAATATAACAATCAATATAGCGTAATAAAATTTTATTTATTCAGTAAATTTATATTAAAGAATTTTTATACCTTTCCTTTTTATCAAACTGCAAACTCAACGTCTTTGACATACATTGTACTGTACATTGTAATCTCAATTACAAAGTACAGCTAAACAATAACGTCAATACTCGAGGGTGTAGTGCTACGCAGCCGATTCCTTTACATTTTACAATCTACAGACTCACTGCAAACTCTTTATCTCTAAGAAATCGTCTAGTTAATCAAATAGAAGTAATAAATGTTCAAAATAGTTCACAAGATCAAAGCCATTAACTTCAATGAGGTAAAATAGCAAAGTCATGCAAAAGAAAACCTCTAATCTGTTAAGAAAACCAAAAAGTTAATTTAGAAGTACCCTCAAGATTTGGTAGAAAAACATTTCAACGAACATAAGTGTAGCTTAAAATGCCCTGTAAAAGTAACGACTTCACCAAAATGTGGTGAATTGAAATTTTTCTAGTGTTATCACGAATTAATCTCTGTCATCAAAGTGCGAAAGATCGTCTGGAACTAGAAGCTTTAGCGTTGGTGATTCTGGTAGCCCATTGTCAATTGTTAGAGTTAAGATTGCCTCTGACAAGGAGAGCTTTCTTGAAATTAAAAAAGTTCTGAATGTCAGAAACTTCCAAGCGGCTGGAATAAATTGAGACTAGGATTAAATTTTGATTTTTGAGTATGCGGTATTTGAACAAACGTGCCCTCGATTACTTTGTTTGGATTTGGCATAGAAAAAGGGTGAAAATTATAGCCCATAATACTTCGTTATTATGGAAAATGATATAATTTGGATAAAGAGTCACTCTCTTTTCAGAAAAGTTAAATAAAAATAATGGATTGGACATAGATCATTTATATTTTTTATTGCATAAAATAAATTATCAGTTAGTGTATCAAGGATACTACATAAACGAAAGTTTCGAACACCACAACTGATCACTAGGAAGTGATCACCTTAAAAGTTATGCAGTGCTCTTGTACAACAACAGATTCTCTGCGTAATGCTGAAGATGTTTTTTTCTTAGTCATTAGGGAACCTCATAATGCAGTATACACGTGTAGGTATGGCTTTGTGTCGACCTTGTATCAAAAAGTGATACAAAAATATAAAAATAAGTATTAAAGGAGAATTTAAAAAGATAGGGCGGTAAAAGGTAAAAACAATAATCCTGAAATGAATCAGAAAAGGAGCATCGGCAGGGTATAAAAATATCATTAAAAAACTCACCACTTAAAGGTCATTAGCTTTCTCGAAGGGAAAATTTGAGCCACAATTTGCAGCGCTTTATAGGTTAAACCCAAATGACTAACGACTATTTTAACCACGTGCAGTTGTCACTGCCCAGCTGTACGGAGCAAGTAAGTACTTTCAAATGGAATAAAATAAACTATTTACAATTTGTAATATTGAACTTAAATTATTCAAAACTAGTAGCATCAGGATCTGATTAAAATGAAAATCCTGCGGAAAGGAATATTGTAAATACTGACAACTTGTAATATTTGACATAAAGTACTTCAAACGGGGAGTGTTAGTCTCAAAATCAATAGCATTAGGATATGTTAAAAATGAAAATACGACACAAAGTAATAAAATTAACTACTGGCAACTTTTAACATTAGACAAAAACTGCTCCAAATTTGAAGTGTTCGAGCTTTCGATAGTCCATACTTCCAAGGTACCGACGATAAGGACCTCGTTGAAATTTGAGGAAATGAATAGAACCTTCTTTTCCCAAAATACCTAAGAAATTTTGTAATACTCCTCAATAGTTTGGGGAAAGAATTTTACTTCCTCCATAACAGTTAATCATGATTAATATAAATCTCCTTTAAATAGGTTATAATCTTGTTATATAATTTGTCTCTGAGAAGACTTAGTCTCGTTCTAGATGATAGTATGAATAATATCGTTAGATAGAATTAGCTTAGGGGTGCTATTTGTGTCAGCTTTGGTAGACGTATAACTGGATTTTGTAGATAGAAGAGACTCTTATATTCTGTATTTGTGTAATTTCGGTAGTTTTGTTAGCTGGTATAGTGTTGTCTGTATTATGGAGTAACTTTACCTATTGTTTTTTGAAGAAAATCTAAAAATTTTGAAAGCACAAAATTAACATCAATGGATATGTTATACCGTTAGGTACCCGTTAGTTCTACAAATAGCTCATCAACGGTACTATCAGTTATGTTCCTTTTGTAGACACTCTATCATTGAATCCTTTATTTGTAACCCAGTGTCAATAAATTCATGATCTTTCAGCATAGGAAAATCTTTCGAAGCCTTAAATGTCTTTAACATTTGTTTTGGTCAATTAACGTGGATGATGTATTAGTTACTCAACTTTCTTTTATTGTTAAATGAATTATTGGTCACAATAATTTTTAAGCACGTCAATATTTCAATCATCCAGAAATATAGATAGTTTAGAAAGTATGTCATAATTAAAAAGCTCTTCCAAAAAGTTCAAAAATTTCCTGTTTCTCCATTTGGAGATCTATGAATCACTTCAATTATAGCATTAGCGTTAATCGCAATGAAGGTTAATAGACAAGTTCCAGTAGTTGTAATCAATGGCTCCATTTGATATTAGCTATTACTTTAAAAATATGTTTATGTAAATAAGAGCTTTCCAGTATGTTCGTTATTTGAGTAGCAAACAACTTGTGTTATACCTCAAAATTGCTATTTTATTTTCATTTCTACCATCATTCATCATACCTTCAATAATATGAGTTTCACTAACACATACAATTAAAGGACTCGTGTTATACAACATTCTTTTAATTTCTTCCATATGTGTTGTCATGCCTTGGATATTTAGGTTCATTACCAAATCACTATGTATTAGAGTTTTATCAACATACTCTAGTTGAAATAAATGCTACTTTATAGCCCTTTCTCTTTCTCGCGTCTTCCGAAAACAAATGCATTTCTTAGCAAAAATAAAGTCATTAAAGTCGATATTCTGTAATTACAAAACATTATTTGCAACAGTTGAATGTTGACATTTTTTAGCTTAATGCACATATTTCGGACACCTAAAGAAGAGCAGCAGACAATACACCCATAAACTGGAAACTGTCCTTTTCTTATCAGGCATTTAAATACTGTTTATATATCATCAAGCACAATACTAAAAAGCCGTTTGTTCTTTGGGATATATTTCGGTTACACTCCATTATAGACGATGGACATTTAACTCTTACTATAAAATCTTCCTAACTATTAACATATTTTTTATGTACATTAATAATAACTGCCTTAGGATTTTTTGAGATAATCCAGCAGCGGCCTTATTTTGAAGTTTTTTGAGTCAATCTCTACCATTTCATTGGATATAACACTACATTGATCCACTAGTTTAACTTTAACCGATATTTCAGACGCATTAATTTTTCATGTGGATCTATCGTTGTTTCTCATTACTTACTACTGGTAATGTACCGTTCATTCTGTTCAATAATTCAACTAGACTTATAGTGTTTTTTACTGCATGTTGTTCTAAAATTTATAGTGTTGCAATATTTATTAAAAGAACATAAACATCGTAAAACTAAAAAACGTTCTTACTGTCAACAAATATTTTAGAAAATTGATTCTTTATTTGTACATAATATAAATGGTAACTCGGACAAGTTTGCAAGTAACTAACGTCAGAATCATAATAAAGTTATCGAAACAGCAGACACTTATGTGTGCACCTGTCGACATCTCGTGTATTTGTGCCTGATCTATTGTCATTCAAACTAATTCTTTAATAAGTTACCTTATCCCTACAATTGAATTTTAACCGAGTATTTCAGGATCTGTTGGATAAAATATCACTGATTCTCTCATCTAAACACATTGTAACAACTCTTGTAATTCTGGCAAATCTAAAGACATATCCAGAATATCAGTTTCCGCAACTATAACTACTTATGAGTATCGCTGGAATGCTTCTAATGAAGATGACAGCAGTTATGATAAGATAGTTTGATTGCTAGAATCTTAAGAACTCTAGTTCTAACTTGTTTGTTCCATTTTAGGTCTTCGTATCATCGAGCCCTATATCAGCCCGGATTATATACAGTCAGTATCCAGTCACTAGGTCCCTCCAGCTCTTTTATAGCCATAAGTATCAGTTAGTTGTATTATTGATTTACAAGCCAAACGGCTTCGCACTTCCTCCATTGAATATTGACTCATACCAGGTATACAAAGGTACCAAAAATATGATGCTCTGTGGGAACTCTTTCCATGTTATTGGGTGCTAGTTGACGTGGACTGCTGGATTTCTTATGAACTTTCGGACGGTTTGCGCGGCTGCAAGGAGAATTACTTTCTGCATAGGTTCATACAGATGCTCCCTAAGGCCCAGTCCCTTGATGTTCTGCAGGAGGTTCTTTGGTTTCACTCCAATTGTTGACAGTATTATGGGAATCATTTGGACGATGTTCATTGCCCATTGTCTTCGGATCTGCACCTTCAGATCTCTGTATTTCGCGATGTTCTCGTTGTATTTTGGCCTTATGTAGTTGTTGTTAAGTACAGCAATATCTATCAGTATAGTTCGCCTAGAAATTTTATCTGTTAGTATAATGTCTGATCTATTATGGGTAACTGTCTGATCCGTCAGAACAGTTCGGTCTCAATATAACTTGAACTGGTTGTTCTCAAGAATAGGCTCCGGATTGTATTTATAATAAGGCAATACTTCTACCTGCAATAGATTTAACTTATCTGCTAACCCTTGATGGAGTATCGTAGCGGCTAAGTCGTGTCTCTCCTTATATTCGGATGCGAGAAACGCTTGGCATCCTCCAGTTATGTGCTGAATTGTCTCTGATGTTCGATACCCATATCTACATTGATAATTTTCTGTTGAGGGATCTTTTATGATGAACTTCCGATAGTTCTTCGTCAGAATAACCTGGTCTTAGATAGCTAACAAGAAGCTCTCCGTTTCCAGAAACATCTGTCCTGAAATCAACCCGTAGTTCGCCGCTAAGTTGTCGACGTTGTCCTGTTTGACCTCATTTGGATGCCCTCAATGAAGTGGCTTCTGTAGCCAGGTTTGTAACTTCTCTTTGTTTCATGGCTTGAAGCAGTATCCTGTTTCCTCAGCTATAGCAGCGTTGAATCGTCTGCCTCGCATATTGCTCGATGTAGTGTGGAAGAGTCCGCTAACCTGTGAGAATACGACCGTAAGTTTATTATTTGTTGATCAAGCTGCTTACCAATATCCACCTCTTCCTCCTTGATGTCTTGGAAGCATTATACGTTCAATTGCACTCCGAGGGTGATGTTTTTGCGTTTTTGTTAGCAGTGTTCTAATTTTTCTTGTGAATGTCCGTCTTGCTCCATTTTACAATTCTAAAAGAGTAGCTAAGTGCAGAGCAAGCATACGTGTTGAGCGCCTTAAATAAATTTCTACTCTTTAACTTAGTTCGTAATACCCGCCTTACCCTCCTGAAAAATTCGATTTTCAATTCGTTTAGCCTGTTGCATACCTAGGTATTTGTGCTTCCATTGCAGCTATAGTTTCACCGTTCTGCATTTCAAATGCTCCTAGTTGTTTCTTATCTTTAACGATGTTCAAAATACGGCACTTGTCAAGTCCAAATTGCATTCCGATATCCCCCGTGAATTTCTCTACAATTTTAAGCATTTGTTCCAGCTGGTTTCTGGTAGCAACCATCAGTTTAAGATCATCCATATATAGAAGATAATTCAGTCTTACTACCTCTTCGTTGTTATTTCTAATACTAAGCCGTATCTGATGAAGTTCAAATGGCGTGATAGGGGGTTCATTGCAAGGCAGAACCACAATGGGCTAAGTAAATCACCCTGAAATATTCCCCTTCGTATTGGAATTGTGTTAGTTTCGAGGGTCTCGCTGGATGACATTGGGTAATTGAATCCTAGTTCTACAGGTAGACATGACGCGTTCTAAAAAGGAAACAAAATGATCATCGACCCTCTACATTCTGAATATAGCTCTATACACGGCGAGTTTTAGGTTAGTTCAGATAACTCATGTCCTGTATTCTAAAGAAAATGAATGAATTTAAATTTTTTTTTTTCACGTAAAGAAGGAAAGAAGGCTATCTTACTAGGCTTTGAATTAAAATTATTTTTGATTTACAAATCCTCTACAATTTTCAATGCTCCACCATCGAAACGACTGTCACGGCATGTCTTTATTCAATTCGATCAAGACTTCAACATATTAAGTTTCGCAGCAGCCTAGCTACTTCTTTATTCCATTGCAGTTATCTTTGGGTAATAATTTCCCTCATATTTCTCCAAACAGGGTAGAGTTTAATTTCTTACCAAATAAGATATTGCTGATCGAGAAGTTGCAGTCGACGTCTTGTTTAGTAAAGGTTGATGTTTTTGAATCGAATTGTAACCACAATAAAACAGGATGTTGCATTTTCTAGAGTCCTCTGTTCAGTATTAGTTGATACATATATATATATATATATATATATATATATATATATATATATATATATATATATATATATATATATATATATATATATATATATATATATATCGTTTTCCTGTCAGGTAGACATGCTGGAATATGTGTAATTGTCTTTTTTTTTAATTTTCGCTTATTTATCTTTCGTCGATTTTGTCTTTATGATAAGAAACAATAAAATTGTGTTCACAAAACAGTAATGTGTGTGTTTTAAGAGTATTTATCGTTGGGCAACGGATTTATGGTTTTGTTTGCTGACTCTTAATCTTTCCTATTAGACCATAAATCCTGTTCAATGTTTCAATATATTTCCTAATAAGGTATACTAACTTTTTAGTCATTTTTGAAATTGAGCTTATACAGATTTACTCGCGACTTCTTGACACTGCCTTCTCCACCTTAGTAGTATGTGTGAATTTGTTTTTTTTTTGCTAAAGGTAAAGTTACGAAATATCCGTTCTGCTAAACTAAAACAATCATAATGTAGCAGACGAAGTTTTGGGTTCAAGCTCATAACCCCCGGTAATTTTTACATTTTAACTGCACTGATAGCCTCATAATAATTACAAATTTTTCAAAGTCATTTTGATAGATCATATAAAATGTGCGAAATTATCTGACCAAACCTAGCTATTGAAAAAGTAAGCATGTGTTTTGTTTCATTACTTAAACATCTGTCTTTCAACCCCCTTTAGACACAATAAACATAACTTGACTCTTGAAAAAGTTATCAGCTGTTTAAATGAACTCGTTTTATATTAGAATAAATGTCTCTCGATCAAAAAAGATCTAAAAAACATATGTTGTTATTTAGTGATATTTATATTTTACCATGTGTTTTAATTTGATATGGCGATACAACTGTCATTCAAATGCTGAGTTTAGATTTTCAAATTTTCAAGCTCAATAGCTCATTTTAAATATGGAACTAAGGATAACCTCTTTTTATGATCTCTGTCAATAGAACTCATGTGAAAAAAATGGTTTATTATCCGTTGTTACTCGTTAACGCCATTGTAGTAATTCTGTAATGTTACTGATGTGAAGATGTAAAATTTTCTTTAAATTATTTTTACAAAATTATACCAGCGAAAAATACTAACACAGAATGTTATAATTTTAGTTTCCTTAGGAAAGTTAATATGGTGTTTGGCACAATCTACTTTACGCAAATATTTTGCTATACAGCTAGTATATGTTTGACAATATTTCTTTTCAGTATGTTAAGTAACAAACTGATGAATGAATGTATTCGTATACTAGTAAATTATGTTAATAAAAATTTGGCCAATGACTTATATTTACATTTCTTATCCTTAAATATTATCTATCTATCTATCTATCTGTATATATATATATATATATATATATATATATATATATATATATATATATATATATATATAATTTTCACTCACTACTTTAAATGTTCGTTGATTTTCGAAATTTAAAGTTCGTCGAGGTATTTTATTCTACTGCAGTATTGGGAACACAATATAATCAAAGTATATTTGACTTAGTTATATAATTAGCTTAAAACAAATTGCTATTAAAATATTTTACACCATAGTCCTTCTAAAAGTCCCTAAAAAACGAAATAATCTGTGGAGGGGAAAACTTGAATTACTAGTGTGTTTTGCATTTTATTATGAAAGAATGGATGTTGAATGCCAGCAGTAGTTTATGTTATTGGAATTTTAAAAGATATCTTCATCTTGGTATCTAGCTACTCTTCAAGACTTCGATGTATGCAATCTGTTTACGTCGATTCCGAGGATGGAAACTCTTCCTATTATATCAAATCTGTTGACAGCGAACAACATCTCTAGTGATGACCAACTTAGTATAATGACCCTTCTTAAGTTCTGTTTATCTCAGGACTTTTTTGCTTTCAATAACAAATATTACGAACAACCCTCGGGGTTGGCAATGGGGAATCCTCTATCTCCTCTTTTAGCGGACATCTTCCTGGACAACTTGGAAAATGCACTAATTCCGAGATTGATTTCTGAGAGCAAGATCATTAACTGGCTTCGTTATGTGGATGACTGTTTTACAATTATTCTGGGCAATGAACAGCGGGCTATTGATGTCCTAAATAGTCTTAATTCTCTGCATCCTGCCCTGAAATTTACCTTAGAAATAGAAACCGAAAACAAACTTAATTTTTTAGATTTAACTATCAAAAAGACCAATAATTCTCTCAGTTTCAAAATCTTTCGAAAACCCACCCAAACAGACCACATAATTCCTTCTAATTCTAACCACCCCTTACAACATAAAATGGCCTTAATAAACTGCTATGTTAATAGATTGCTCAACATTCCCATGTCAGCGGAGGATTACAACAGCGAGGTCAATATTCTGAAGCAAGTTGTCGTAAACAATGGGTATGAGCATACAGTCATCGACAAATATATAGAAAAAATTAAAAGCAAGAAAGAATCCCAAGAGGCTTACAGTTCGACTCCTTACAATGAAAGTCAGCAAGGAAAATTTTTCTCACTCTCGTACCTAGGTCACTTCTCTAATAAAATAGCACGGACTCTAACAAACCACACTCAAAATGTAAAGATTTCATTTAAGAGTGTGAATCAACTCAGTTCCCATCTGGTCAATAACAAACAATTGATATCTCATATTCAAAAAAGTGGGGTCTATCTACTTTCTTGCCCAGACTGTCCTTCGACGTATATAGGAAAAACTATTAGACCATTAGCAGTCCGAATTAGAGAACATATTAACAAACCTCAGGCGTCTGTGTTTGGTCACCATATTAGTTTTACCAAACACAGTTTCTCTCCTACTCATAATAGTAAAATCTTATACCACTCCAGGGGTAATAACTCTAAAACCTTGGATTACAGAGAGGATCTTGAAATATGCAGGGAGATAAAGAGAAACCCCGATCATTGCCTCAATGTAAGAATGAACAACGCAAATGACCGCAACCCCATTTTCAAACTTTTTCCTTAAATCATTAAACAATTTTAATGTCTGGGAGCTGTGATTGCGTGAGGTGCAATCTTATAATAATTTTGATCATCTTTTTCAGTTTCAGACACTTCATTCTAAATATATTAATAGTTTACACATTTCAACAAATTTTAACTACGTCTATGTTCGTGTAATTTGTTGCTTTTTTACAAAAATGGAAATTATTTCACGCCACTGAACCCAAGTGTTCGAAATAGATCACAGAATGGCTGATAACAGTAACGCTATAGATTAATAAACTTTTAATGCCCTTTCTCTCTGCTTTTTTCTCATTTTTTGCTCTTTTTACTCATTGTCAATGATTTACTGATTTTAGATACAACTGACAGGGAATTCAAAAATGAAAACTCATACAGAAAATCCTACTTAGGCTTTCACACACTTGTATGTAGTTTTGGTTTTTGGAAAGTTTTATTGCCGTGCTATACTATGACTGGGTGTGGCATAACCTCACCCTTTTGGGTTGTTATTGAAAATGTTTATTGTTTTAATCATGTCAACGTGCACTGTGTATTGAATGTTCTGGTTTTAATTTTAATTTTAAATGTTTCTAAAAATTTTTTAATTATATACATCTTGTTCTGTGTGGAGGCTAAGCTCGCGACTTTTCTCAAACTGGCAGGGTTGAGGTGTGCCCTTTGACGAGTGAGTGTGGTTGGTGAGTACTGAGTAGCCTTATTTGTTGACCATATTCTCATGTTTTTAGGGTCTGAGCTCTGAGGATGGTCCGATAGAGAGACCGAAAGCGCTTGGCCGATTGTAATAATTCAAATATACACTGAAATACAAAATCTGTCAATTTTTTGCTACTCTGGCAGTTTAATTTTGTTATGTTATATTAAAATATATTTTTTTTTTGTTTTTTAGGCTACATCTGGATATGGTTTTGCTTTTTACATCATATCTCTATTTGGTCAAAGTAATTTATTACTTTTATACTGCTGGTTCGCCACAGAAATGACAGCAAAGGTAATCCAGATTTTAAATAAATTTGTTACTATGATATATTTTATACTATAGTATATATCTATACCCATGCAAAGAAGTTTTCTCAGCTACTAAAACTATTTTTGACAGATACTCAAAATTTTTTTATCATTTTCTTTCTTCCCCTCATATTTTGAATTTTCTTACATATTGTTTGGAGTTAAGTTTGTCTTTATCATTGGTATTTGGTACAGAAAACTTGATGTAAAGATTTTATTCAAAATGATTTGATTGTTTTGAACTCTTGTCGCAAAATTTAATTTTAAAATTTTTATGTTATATTTTATTTGGTGTTTAACATGTATTACGTAGCGTAATCTCAAATGACGTTGAGGCCATTGTTCCTCGTGGACAAAAAATTATTTTTAGTGAGATAAACTTAAATGCCCTCTTATCGTGGGTAAATCCCGTTCCCTATTTTCCCTGCTCTCCTGACCTTGCTCGCCATGAACCATAGGGCTTCCTATCATCTCCTGATTTGATTTGGCTGCTGTTCCCCAAACTGAATTTCATATACCCATATGGGCTTGAAGCAAACTATATAAATAAGTAGTTTATTACTTTCCATGAGTTTAGATTGACGACCCATAAGCCAGTAATATTTGCTAAATTTAGTAATAAGTTGTTTTCGTCTACCATATAAGTTTCCTATCCAAATATATATCCAAATATTTTACGCGATCTAATTTTTGTAGTATTTACTCATTTAGTGGTATATTTAGAGTGCTACTGCTGCACTTCGAGAATGTTACCTGCATTGAATTTAATTCAATAATTTTTATTCTCCCATAATTATGACAACCGTAGATTTTGTGGCAGTGTTATTATAAATAATCGGCAGCTTTGTTAGAATAATACCACTTTACCATTATGGCATTATTACTAATGTTTAGTTGCTTCATAAGAGTTTGAAAAGTTTTGTCGTAAAATATCTTGCCTTGATCAGTTGATCAAATTAATTGATGTGTAGCTGATTTCTTTATTAATGTTCTTCATGGCATTTGTCCCTTGTATAACTCTCTTGTTTTAAGCAGTCTGGTCAAAATATGTTTGAAACAATAATTTATACATACTAGAAATAGAAATAATCGTTGTTCTCATTAGCATGTTGCTGCATTTTCGCTAAATCTATTTGCCACAAGCCTCGGTATTCTTGCCACCTTATGAAGCTCATGAATAGTGTTAGTTGTTGTAAAGTATTGAACATGCGAGTCGAATTGCAGAACGACCTGCCTGCAGAAATTTTTTCCAAACAATTGCTCGTCATGGATAATGGCAATATTTCTATTGACATATCTTCTAGATACATTACATTCCCTGCCAATTTTTGTCAATTTACTGAATCAAAGACCGGACTGATCGAAGAAATCAATGGACATCGTCATCGAAGCCACAATTTTAAAATGAAAGTACAAAGGCGTGAACGTTTTGATTCCACGCATCCCCATGATTCCGACCGATGCCATTCAACTTTAAACGGATACAATTCCCAGTGCGGCTTGCCTATGCAATGTCGATAAATAAATAGCAGAGGCAGTCAGTAAGTGTTTGTGGCATCAATCTCGAAAATACATGTTTTTCACATGGCCAACTGTATGTGGCCTGTTCCGGTGTGGGAAAGCCATCAGCACTATTTATTTATGCGCCACAAAACAGAACTAAGAATGTTGTGTATCAAAAAGCATTATAATAACAAATATTTTTTATTATTACTAGCTGGTGCCCGCAGCTTCTCCCGCGTGGATGTGGTTAATTTTTTATAAAATTTTCAAATTTTCATTCCATAAGAACCTTCTACAAAGTATTACAAAACTTTTTAAAAAAAGATAAAGGAAATCAGTAAAGTCGTTCTCAAGTTATGGCGTGACAAAGAGAAATAGGGATTAATTTATATATATATATATATATATAGAATAGAATAAATATAGGATACAGATAGATAAAAGATGAATAGATAAATATGTAGATAAATAGATAATAAATACAATTATTCCAGTTCGAATTGAATATTCATAGTTAAGGCAGTACAACGTCTGTCGGGTCAGCTAGTTAATAATCAAATGATCGATAGCCCCAAAAAAAATTTTAATATTATATGAACGAATTTAATTTTTATATATGTTTAACTTCTTGTATTTTGACAATGAGTATTTTGTAAGTATTTAAATTATAACTTTTTGAGGCCCCTACCGCCCCCTCCCTTGGATCTGTGCCTGATTCTCACTATAGTGCCTCTCCCGATACGATCTCGGTTCGCTCTCGGTTCTATAAATTTTTTTTAAATGAAAAAGAGTTTAAGAAATATCGAAATCTTCGCGAAACTGATAGTGTGAATAGGTTCTTTGTTTCTCCTGTAAGAATATTTTACCGCATCGAAAGCTTATCGAGAACGTATCGAAAGCGGCCCTTTAGTGAGAAACTGGCCTTAAGGTTCACGAAATACGACAAAAATGCATTTTGAGGTTTTAGTCCCTGCTCTGTT
The DNA here is from genome assembly GCA_034092305.1 of Diaprepes abbreviatus. NCBI lineage: Eukaryota > Metazoa > Arthropoda > Insecta > Coleoptera > Curculionidae > Diaprepes > Diaprepes abbreviatus. Next base: position 13,559,200 of record JASJET010000002.1, on the reverse strand, counting down.
AACAGAGCGACAAAGATTTAAATCGTTTATAACTCATGTGATTTTTATTCCGATGCTAACACCTACAGAAATTATGAACTTTAAGTATAATAGTAAATATATTAAAATTCTGATGAGATGGGTTCATTCTAAAATAGCTTTCACGACCTCTTAAATTATATATCTGTTACAGATAATTTTAAAATTAATTAAAATGAAATTAAAAAATATTGAACTCTCTTGTTCTATCTACGGAAGCAAAGCTTAGTGATACTTTAACCTTCTTTACAAAAATGTCTGTTGGCGTCAAAAACGTCTACCAAAATGGTTATATAGATTAAGGTGGCAATAGCTTAAGTAAAAGAATTATCATCTTCAGCAGAAAAAGTGCTAAGTCAGTTTTTATATATTTAGTTGGTTTTATTTAACAAACAATTTTTCTAGTCTGTGAGTAAAGTAAAAGGGCAGTACAAGTACGTACTTTTTTTGTTATGAAAAAGTTTAGCAAAAGAAAATTCTTTTAGTATATTTTATAATTTCCAATTATAGAATGTAAAGTTTTGCGTAATATAAATTATAAACAATTACAGCAGTACAATTGTCCCTTCAATTAATAAATTTATAACCTTCCTGGAAAATAACATTTTTGAACCAGTTTTTAAAATATTGACATTAACTTGATTTCGCCAAGTAAATGTTTTATAATTCCGATTTTTGGAATTTAAAAAAATTTTGAGACTAAATTAATGTGACTAATGTTCAAGTAGATCAAAAAGTAAACTAATTAAAGAATTATGTTTAGAATTTTAAGTATGAACATCTCTACTCCCAACTACATAGTCGGAACACTAAAAGTATAAAATTTTAAACTCGAACATAGAGTAAGTGCGACCCGTTTAAAAATTGTTAGCAAAAGCTTCTATTAAAAGAAGTAGTGAACAATACACTTTTTCACCATTCCCCACCCCTGACCTTGACACTGACTATATCCAACTGACCTTAACTTTGATCTTGATAGTCTGTATGTGTTTCATGTGTTTTTGACCTTGAGAGAGAATGTGTGCATCGTTAACTGAGACTTTATTGTTGACTCTGAACTAGGTTGCCTTGGGTACGTGACCATAAAGTTTTGTGGCAAGGATTGGGTTAACCTTGAATAATTCTATATATGGTATTATTTTGTTTATCAGTTGTCCAAAATCTCTATTTGTAATATTATTCTCCGGAAACCACCAAAACAAATAATCGTGAAACACGACTGTAAAAATTGCGGTATTAGAACTATAATATGTCACTTTATAAAAGAAAGTCATGTGTGGTGAGATTTATTGAAGTCCGAGGAAGAAAATAACTTTGAATTAACGAGTCTGCATCATTATATACATTAATTAAATGTGTTATATGTACCCCGTGAGTCAACGATTGGATGAAGTAAGTTTGTGCCTTTTCGGTGAGATTTACAAAGAAACTATATTTATTGTTTGATACGGTTTATTTTTACGCAGATTTTAAAAATATTTAGGACTCTACAGGGTGAGCCAAAAAACTAGGACAGCATAAAGTTGTATTTTTTTAAATAGAACACCCTATATACGAATAGTACTTTAGATTTAGCTTATAATTTTAAATCTTTTTTATTAAGGGTTTACTATAACAAAACTTTATAGTTTCTGAGATAATTAAGTTTAAAGAAAAAAAGTCACATTTTCAAGCATCAATTCAATCCTAAATAACGTTTTCAATTTTGTGACAAATATATTCAAATTTGGAATTTAGCAAGGCCAAGGACAAGTTAACATAATTTTTACCTAATATTTGCCATAAAAGCTACAGGGTGTTGAACACATCGGCTCAAATTTGAACAAGTTTAAATGAATAAATATTTTTTTTTTAAATGATACACCCTGTATATTTTCATGTTATTTAATAGAGTAATAAAAACCCTAAAAGTTTTGTTCAATATATCCCATATCTATTTATAATAGTTTTTGAGATATTTCAGTTTTCCTTATTTTCCATACTTTTTTACAGAAATAGTCTTCATTATCATAGTAGCCATGGCAAAAACAATGTAAAACAACATTTTTCTGTGTGTCAAATTTATAACCGCAATCGCTTCTTTTGGTTTTTATGTAGTGTAGTTTGGTTTTTTTTGCATTCATCTTATATTGTAAAATGAATTTTCCAAAGAATGAGTTAATAGATATGATTTATACAATAGGAGAGGCTCAAAAAAATTGCCTTCTTGCTCAAAGAATTTACAAAATGAAGTATCCTGATCGACGCCAGCCTAATACCCATACTTTTCAAAACTTAATGCAAAGATTTGATTCTTTTGGTACTGTTGATTATCCAAAACGTAAAGTGGTTAACAAACCAGTAACTAATGAAGAAAAAGAACTACAAGTATTGTTAAATGTTCAGGAAAATCCTTATATTGGTAGCCGTCAGTTAGCAGCATTATGTGAAACATCACAATCCACCGCTAATGGTACTCCCAAGGAAAAATATGTGTAATATATATCACATGGAATTACACCAAGAATTGCATGGACAGGATTTTGAAAGTCGTGTAAACTTTTGTCGTACAATAAATGCGGAGATTCAATTAAATCCAAATTTATTATGCAAGGTAATGTTTAGTGATGAAGCTACTTTTAGAAGTAACGGTGCCGTAAATAGACGCAACATGCATTATTATGCCACAGAAAACCCATTTTGGATTAGAGAGGTGCAACATCAAAACCACTGGTCATTGAATGTTTGGTGTGGTATTCATCATAATCGAATTATTGGACCCCACTTTTTTAATGAACCACTAAATGGCCATAGTTACCTGAACTTTCTACAAGAAGAATTACCCCAACTGCTTCAAGGTCTCGATAGGGATGAGCTCGACAGTATGTGGTTCCAGCACGATGGTGCGCCTCCGCATTACCATCGTGAAGTTCGTGCGTTTTTGGACCAACGATATCCGCAAAAATGGATTGGACGTGGGGGTTTAATTGAGTGGCCACCAAGATCTTGCGACATCATCCCATTACATTTCTTCCTATGGGGTTATATTAAAAATAAGGTGCATGTTAATCCACCAACAACAGTGGAAGATATGCGAAACAGGATTAGGGATACCTGTAGAACAATAACGCCACTAATTTTGTCCAGGCTTCGAGAAAATCTGCAAAGAAGACTAAATTTGTGCATTGCACAAGAGGGTCGTTTATTTGAACACTTATTAAAAAGAAATAATTAATCTCAGTATTTAATAGGTAATTTTTTTGTTTCAATTTACTATAAAAGTAAATATGTATTTGCCTTGTCGTTATTGTTGTGTTAATTTTTTCACATTATGTTTAATTAAACTATAGCCGTTGTAATATAACGAATAATGTATTTCATCATATTTAACCACATTCTGTTTGTTTCTGCAGTTTCTTTTTATTATTTTACATGGCTACTATGATAATGAAGACTATTTCTGTAAAAAAGTATGGAAAATAAGAAAAACTGAAATATCTCAAAAACTATTATAAATAGGTATAGGATATATTGAACAAAACTTTTAGGGTTTTTATTACTCTATTAAATAACATTTTAAAAAAAAAGATATTTATTCATGTAAACTTGTTCAAATTTGAGCCGATGTGTTCAACACCCTGTAGTTTTTATTGCAAATATTAGGTAAAAATTATGTTAACTTGTCCTTGGCCTTGCTAAATTCCAAATTTGAATATATTTTTCACAAAATTGAAAACGTTATTTAGGATTGAATTGATGCTTGAAAATGTGACTTTTTTTCTTTAAACTTAATTATCTCAGAAACTATAAAGTTTTGTTATAGTAAACCCTTAATAAAAAAGATTTAAAATTATAAGCTAAATCGAAAATACGATTCGTATATAGAGTGTTCTAAAAAAATACAACTTTATGCTGTCCTAGTTTTTTGGCTCACCCTGTAGAGTCCCAAATATTTTTGAAATCTGCGTAAAAATAAACTGTATCAAACAATAAATATAGTTTCTTTGTAAATTTCACCGAAAAGGCACAAACTTACTTCATCCAATCGTTGACTCACCCTGTAATGTTGATATGCCAGCCAATTTTAATTAAGCACATCATTAAACGCTACAAAGAAAAATAACAATTGCTGTTGGTATATACAGGTTAACAAGAGGTAATTTGCCTAAGGACACATAGCTTGTGCTGTTTGAAATATTTTTTTTTGTTGAAGCCTTATCTACAAACCACAAGGAGTCGTATTCGTAAAATTGCGTAGGATACCATTGTTTTCAGCGATGCTGTTATACCGGGTTTACAAACCATGGCGACTTGCTCGTCTCCCATCTCATAACTAATTTCATAAAAAAGAAAGGCGAGTGTACTGTTAGACAAATGACACACATCGCTAAACTTGGTAGACTTAAAGATTTCTTCTATAAAAATATAGGTTTCAAATTTAATCTTAAAAGTGTACTGCAATCCGAATTTTATCCGAACTGCCAAATGTTTGGGAACTGCCAGGTTTATATATATGCTTCTGTAAATTAACTACGGAATTGTCAAAAATTAGTTCTGTAAACCATTCCTTTTTTTTTTCTAGATTTTCATGCCTATATTCTTAGAGATTCTAAATCTAAAAAGTTACTGTCTGCGGCTGATAGATACTGATGAAGGTAGCGTGTTTTATGGCAAATTTTTGGATTATAAATGAATGTTGTCTAGTTATTTGCTTTAATTTTGTAGCGTTGCGTGGAATTTTTTATGGTGGCTATTCGATTGAATCACATAGCAGGCTAGGGTTAAAAAGCCCTTACATTGTAGCCTGGTAACTTATTATGTCACCTCTATTAATCAAGTTTTTTACACATAATTATTGAACTACCACGTATATTCCAATTTGTTTTAATATTATATATACCAGGTAAGACCCTTCAAATTACTCTCCGAGAAAATGTGAATTACTCATAGCTGTGACACTCATGACCCCATTTTTTTACGCCATGCATGATCAGAACTATTTACCAAAAATTAAATACTCTTGATTGATGTAGCTAATCCTAACTGTTTTCAGAGAAACGTCATTATATTTACACTGTTAGCCCTTTAAATTCTGTCGGGTTGAATATCAAAAAGGAATTTTCCCTTATCACCATACGACTACTACTACTCCATGGCTTACAACCCTGGGTGGGTCTTTGCCGACAATATTAGTGTCTCCATATAGATCCTCCAGTTCTTTATTGGTACGGATTCTGTATCATCCTGTTGTTGCATCCACTATTGGGCCATATATTTTTCTAAGAATTCTTTTTTCAAAGACTCGGAGCCGTTCTTCATTTGTTACCGTTAGTGTCCGAGCTTCGCACCCATACATCACTACAGGTCTTATTATTGTTTTTGTATATGTTTATCTTGGTACGTCTTGTTGTTAACTTGGATTTTAGGGAGTTTTATACTTATCACCATAGCTTCAATAAAAAGTTAAACAAACTGCTTAATTGAAAACTTCGTAAGAGGGTTCAACATAGGCTCCGTGAAGTCTGATACACTCGCTGGCACGACGAATTGAAGACTGCTGTATTCGCCACGTTAATTCAGTATTGTTATTTATTTGATCACGAGAATATGTGATTCATCTATTTTCCCTGCACTCCAGACCTTGCTCGCTATGAACTATAGAGCTTCCTCCCTACTATCGACCGCAGTAGAATACACCAAGGTTTTGAAGTATACACACAGGTAAAAATCTAAAGGCGTTAGGTCGGAAGATCGAGGAGACCAGGCAATGGGTTCTTCTCTACCTATCCAACGGTTGCGCATCGCAATGCTGAAATGAGATAGTGCTACATCGTGCATATAGAACATGTTTTGGCAGGTTTCAAGTGGTAATGGCTCTACTAAATCGTAAAAAGCATTCTGGAGGAATTCTAAATAAAATTCTCCCTTCAGTCGTGCCGGCCATACCTTAACTCCTTCTGACATTTCCTAGCAACTATTAAAAGCGTCTTAGCCGGAAATCTGGTTAGAGGACTGAGAACTCCGGAATATTTTTTCCTGAAATTAGCCATGCTAATTGTACTAGTGTTATACTTGGGGATACTTAATGCGGTAGTCCTCCAATGGCTTTCTACATCCTTTTGGCGTTGACTATTGATAGTAGTCCCTCCGCTGATTTCTCGACCGCAGGACAAAAGAATGCCCTTTCCTTCACTTGTCCATATGCATACGTTACAAGCGATCACTCGGTCATTAAAGTCTCGTTAGTTATCTGGCACGATGCGCCGGATAATGTTGGTTATTACACGAATTGGTGGGGTTGACATTTGGGCCGATAGTATTGTGCTATTCGAAAATACGAAATTCCAGTTTTTAACGCATACTTTTGTAAATCTATGTTGATTGGTGATATAGGGATCCCTATACCAATGAAATAATATAAACCGTATCCTTTGATATTGCAATGCAACATTGTGTCTGCCTTCTCAGAACTTTACTTTTTTATTTTTTCTTCTGCAGGTACGATACATGCCCTTCCGTTCACTTAAGATTCCAAAACGGACAATATGGTAAAAAATTTGTATTGATAGTAACACCCCACCAATTTTTTGAATTGGATTAATTCTTGGAGTGTGAATTTTTTGCTTATTGCGTGATAAATTTATAAGTTTACATGTGGCTGCTACAGGTATTTTAGATGAATTTATAAAATGTTTATGAATAATTTTGGTTCCTTCAATTCAAATAGAACTGGCTTTCTTATAGCTGAACCCAAGAAAACTTTATATGTCATATTACTTTTATCTACACAATTTTCTTTAGCATAACTTTTACAACGGACTTGATGGCGTTGACCCATTTTGACTGACAAATATGTTACCCATGTACTGTTAGGTTTTAGACTCTGATTGAAAGATTTTTTTTAATTTAGTATGATGGGCAAAAGAGTAGGTTAAATTTACGAAAATTATTTCCCTTAAAACCTGTAAAAGAAGATTTGGAATATAACGTTTTAAGGAAAAAATAGTTTAGTATATAATGAAGATCAAATATATCTCGAAATACTTCACATTCAGATTGAGTGTTTTGACATGATTCCATAAAATGGATGACTTCAAGTAAGCATTAAGTTCGTCAGCTGCCGTTGAACGTGGAATTACTGGCAATGTTTGTCTAAAATCACCTGCCAAAAGAATTATCGCACCACCAAACCGGTTTTGGTTGTTTCTTAAATCTTGCATCGTGCGGTCTAATGCCTCCAAAGATTTTTTATGTGCCATCATGCATTCATCCCAAATGATTAATTTGCTTTGTTGTAGCACTTTGGCCGTCGCAGAATTTCTTGAAAGATCGCAAGTTGAAGTTTTATGGGTTTGCATGTTCAACGGCAATTTGAGTGCTGAATGAGCTATTCGATCACCTTTCAACAACATAGACGCAATATCTGATGAAGCAAGTGCAAGTGTAATTCCATTTTGCGATCGAATCGTTGCCAAAATCAATGATATTAAAAACGTTTTTCGAGTTCCACCGGGAGCATCTAAGAAGAAAAATCCGCCAGTTCCATCGTTCACTACTTTCATGAGCGTATCGTAGGCATATTTTTGTGGCTGATTTAAAAGGGGAACATTTCTTTGAACGGTTTCCCTCAATGTCTCGGAATAGTATTGGGCTTGGCGTCTTAACTCTTGAATAAATTCGTCGTGCGTTGGGCGTTGTCATTCATAATTGTATTAATCCTTTGTTGGTAAGTATCAAGCACATATCCTCAATTATTATTAATGCTTCATTGTAAATTTCTTCATTCATTTGCAAATCTGCATTCGATGTTCTAAGACGCATCTCATGCAATATATCTTCGGCCATATGATATTTATATTTATTCCACGAATCAATCGATGTTGATGGGAAGCATGTTGACAAAATTATAGAAAACAATGTTCGTATTTGTTTAGCATTTCACGAAATCACAGCATCTTCGAGAGTGTAGTCCCAATGAGAGTCATTTTCTAGCAACCCCAAACATTGACATGCTTCTCTATATGTGCCGCACAATATACCATTAACAGTTCGCAAATGTTGAAATGATGTTGGGCCACGAACATAGACTAACAGTAAACGCAAATAGAAACACTCGTCTTGGCTGGGATGGATTGTGTAAAGACGTCCTAGTGCATCGGTGGAAAATACTTGTGGGTAACCTAGAACTGGTTGCTCTTGTTTTCGTCATTAAAATTTCTTTGACGATTGACTCCAGGTATATTATTTTGGCATTTCGGAGCAAAGCAGTGTTCGGGCAAAGTCATCGTTCTGACACATTTCAAAGAAGCTGGGCAATGTTGTCGATGGCGGCCTGTCAGCTCATTGTAATACGTTCTTCGATGTAAAATACACTCTTTGACCATTTTCCAAATATACAACCAAGTGAACAACCGTGGGGTATCTTTCATGTATAGCGAATGAAAAAATACACCATATCGCTTGGTTACTGCTTACATAGCGGAATTTTCGGCAGCAACTCCGAACACAGCCATGTCACTACCTTTGTTCACATACTTGCAAATGTATTTAATTGATTTTACAGAATGACAAAATTCCATATTTATGTGCGCTTTAAATGTCTTGGACAGTAACGGCGAAAACGGAACAACCCAACGATTATCAACTTCAACTTCCTGTTGATTCACTTTGACTATTGTTGACCTTCCATTGTCATCAGTGGATCGGCGGCGATAAAGTGGATAACCATCATTACCAGTGATAGTTTCTGCTACTAATTGTCTTGGATAGCGTTTTGTACATTTTCCGTCAACCATACACGGAGAATTGAGATTTAGTATTCCACAGGAACCATGAATCATATTTTTTGTAACAACCTCATGTAATAGTGGATCTTCTTCATTATCGGGAATTTCCGCTGATATCACATCATCAATTTCATTAGGTCTTATCCTCTCAACTAACCAAATAAGGACATGTGCATGTGGCAATCCATGTTTTTGCCACTCAACTGAATACATCCAACAGCGCGTCTCGCCGAACACGTGGTGCTTAATAATAAAATCCATTAGTGATTTTAATTTTTGTTTGAGCACCCTTGCGGTGATGCCATGGCGATCAATAGGTGATTGTCGAATTTCTGTCCACTGCGGATAGCACGTGAACGTGATAAACAAATCTTGTGTGCCATAATGATGTACATACAACTTAGCATCTTGGACATATTCATGCATATGTTGCGGACTTCCGACGTATGTTCCTGGGACAATAGCCATTCTGTCGATATTCTCTGCGTTTCCGTCAGTATTGATGGCATCTTGAAGATGAATGTATTTCTCAGAACGGAGTTTTACCTGGTTCAACCTGATAAATGTCAATCGCTCAGTTTCAACTTTGACGTACATATCCACAGCACATTGATGAAATAGATGCAGAAACTTTAAGATGTAATTGTTCTCTTTTTCCCGAACCATCAGTCTGTATGAATAATTATTCATTGAACTAACTTTTTTGTTAGTTTCGGCGCCTGTAAATAAATTTTTTTGTTAATAAAATAAAGTAACGTTGTGTATAAGGAAGTTTAGTTACTTATCGGTAACTAGATTTATCATCTTGTTTGAAAAATGATACCCATCTTCACCTTGCCAAAATAAGATAGGATATTGTAATGCATCATATGATCGATGTGTTTCGAACACACGCTGCAGTTGACCGTTCCGTCGATGTAAAACAATATCTCGGTATTCTAAATTTTCACCAACGACGACAATAGCGACTTCATCAATTGTTGGCGTATTAAAACGTCTTGCGTGTTGCCCTGCAGGCATCGTATCGGCCCTGATGATAATTTTATGGTTTTCAGATGGCAATTCGTTGTGTTAATGGAAAAATGTTTGGAGTTGCTCCACATTTTGTCTTTTCACCGAATTGTTGTGTGCACAACGCTGATCAACTTGTCTTGCTGAATCACCGATAAAATAAATTTGCAAAAATTTGTAGTTACTATCCGGAGTTGGCAATAAGGAACCTGTCCGATAATATATTTGACCCTGAATCTGCAAGACTAAATAGGTGTAATATAGGCAATTGTATAGCGAAGTGTTTGTATCGCCATGTGGCTGGCAAAATATGTTGGCAGCATTGCTATTCCCATATTAACCTCTGTAAACACACTCATTTCTTGTTGCTTTTGGCAATTTAGATCTACCAACGTACTTTACACCGTGTTAATTAAAGGCTACCAACGCATTTTGCACCAGCCACATGGTAGCAAAAATTTATTGTTTCCTATTATACTTACTTTGAAAGTAGGCATAAAATTATCTCAAATAACTTTTGTTGCACCAAATGACGTCATTTGAAAGCAATTATTGTACTGCTGGATATGAGTCAAAAAATGTATAGAATCTGGCCCATTTCCGGAAACCAATGAATGTAGTGGTTCTGGTGGCGATACCAATGGCGTTAATTTGACTTTGTCACTAGTACAACACAATCCAGGGGCTTCATTTTTAAACTTAAATGCCTTGCAATGTGGACACACAACGTTCATTCGTTCACTAGCAACGATTTGCTGTGAACTGTTATCGATTGCCAAATTATAATTGAATGCAACTCGATGGGAATTAAACGCGACATTTCTACGTTGATGATTTCGATTCCTTCGATTCCGTTCAACTTTATTTCGCGCTTCGCGTTGCTCGTCAGTTTGACTTGCTCGTATATATCTTTGACTTGTAAAATTGCGAGTTCTGCGACCTATGTTGGTAAATCTAATTGGTGGCATTTTAGATCCTCTCAAAAAACTCACTGAACAAACTGAAAAATGGATAAATATTCCAATCGAATGGACTATGTACTAAGAAATGAATAAAAAAATTTTTGATCAATAGATACCCGCGATCGATGCAGTTGTTAAACGATATTTACGGCACTCGAACTGTAAATTGCAAACCAAAGTTATATTGTGTTACTTGTGTTTATAGTCTCTTTGTATATATTTATCCTTACTCTATGTTAACCTTACTTGTCTTGCTTGTTTTTACCTCTGTTGCCACTCAATGCCAAAAAATCTAAATTTTTCACAGTAAATCTTTCCCTAATCCTTTCTGAAATGATAACCTCATCTAAAACTGCGACACAGAATGGTAAGATCATACGTCTGGCCAGTGTTACTATATGGGGCAGAGATCTGGACAATTAAGGCTGCCACGATTAATCGGTTGGAGGCTCTCGAAATGTGGTTACACCGGCGAATATTGAGAATACCTTGGTCAGCTTGGCAGACCAACGAAATGGTACTCAATAGGGCCGACACAACTCGTCTACTATTAAACACTGTGAAGTGTAGAAAAATCTCATATCTTGGACATATATTCAGAGGGGAGCGATATAGAATTCTTCAGCTAATCATGATGGGTAAAGTAGAGGGACGTAGAGGGGTAGGAAGGAGACAGGCTTCCTGGTTGAGGAATATTCGTGAATGGACAGGTATACGTAGCGCGGGGGAACTGTTCCAGCTGGCGCAGGACCGTGAAAGACTAGCCAATATAATTGCCAACGTCAGGGGGACCTGATATGGCACTTGAAGAAGAAGAAATCTTTCCCTACAGCTCAAACCGTCTATTTTAATTTAATCTACAGTCCATGCAAAGCTCTTCGTCGCACTAACGAGCATTTGGCCTCAAAAACCGGACAAAATTAATAACGTCGTTGTTTTTGACTTTAGACGTGTCAAAATCAATATCCGGGGATTTTTGAGGGCGCTTAGTTGATTTCTGGCATTATTTTACTAATCGAGTAAAAGGGGGCTGACTTAGGGTAGGGAGGGGGAGAGGAGTAATATCAAAAAAGAGTAATGGTCATCGTTTTATATGTTTTTAGGTGCTCCGATTTCATTTCTGGCATTATTTTACAAATTGGGTGAAGGGACGCTGACTTAGAATGGGGTGGAGGAGGGGAGTAATATTTAAAAAACGTAATGGGTATCGTTTTATATGTTTTTAGGTGCTCCGATTTCATATCTGGCATTATTTTACCAATCGGGTAAAGAGACGCTGACTTAGGGTGGAAAGGGGGAGGGGAGTATTATTAAGAAAACGTAATGGGTATCGTTTTATATGTTGATTTAGGGTAATTGTACGTTTTCCCATAAAAAGTCTATCTTTTACAAAGTTTGACATTCTAAAGTTTTCTACCGACTTTATTAATGGTTGTCAAATAAAAAATTTGAACAAATTTTAACAAAAACCGCTTGCGATCAAAATTGGGTTAGATGGATTCTGTTTAATTTTTTAATAATGTCTAAACAAGGCCACTGAGTTTGTATTTCCAAAACCAGCTTTTGGCATATCTATTATAAATCCCGTTCTTTCCCTATATGCTTTCTGGATTTCTTCTTTGGTCCTCTTAACTACTTCTTTTTCTTCTGCAGATCGGGCTTTCCATTTTTTTAGAGGAAGTTTGTATGCAAGATGTAAAATTGTTTCAAACAACCGTATTCTTGCATAAACATATATACAGGGTGATTCAAAAATCGATCACGAAACTTAAGGGGGTGATTCTACTTGACAAAATAAGGGTAGAGCTTCATATAATTTTTTTTCAAAATGTCATTCGTTTTCGAGTTACAAGCCGTCCAAGTTCAAGTTTTTATTTTTTGTTTTTTGAATTACTCGCTTACAGGAAAACCGATTTGACTAATATTTGAAAGATAGGCTAAGTCTTCTGCGCTTCATCATTTTAGTAACAATTCACATTGATTGTTTGCCGCTAGAGGGCACTTTACCTACATTGAAAATTGTTTTTTTGTCATAATTTTTTAGTGTTGACAGCTACAGTAGTTTTTGGCATAATTTCTGAAAGACTGATGCCAGGCCTTTAAAAAAGGTGCTCTTTATTTACATCGCTAAACCCAACGGTTTAGACGTAAATCACCCTTAAAAATTAAGTGGTAAATTTACTTTTCTCATTTCATTACCACCAGCTACCAGGTAAATAGCTATCAAAGTATACTAGAGCTGTCAGTTTAACATCAAATAAATTCGCTTTTTAAACTATTTAATTTATAATCTTAAAATAACTAATAATGGCTAATCAGTAAATATTCATATTATGGATTATTGCGATATACATTTAATTGATAAAAATTAATGAAACAGTACTAAACAAACTAAAAAAGATTCTCAAAATGTCCCCCATTTTCTTCAATACATTTCCTAACACTCTTCAAAAAATGTCGCCTAACTCGATGAAAAATTTCTGGTGTTTCTTTAATAATTTGGCACTTTTCGATTATCCTGAAGCGAAGATCCTCGACGTTGATTATTGGAATATCGTACACTAATTGTTTCAAATGACCCCAAAAGAAAAAATCCATAGGATTAAGGTCTGGTGACCTCGCTGCCCATGCCAATGGTCCACTTCGTCCTATCCACCGCTCAGGATAAGTTGCATTCAAATACTGTCGGACACGTATACTAAAGTGGGGCGGAGCTCCGTCTTGGAGGATCCACATGTTGGCCCTTACTTCCAATGGCACATCTTCCAGATACAATGGGAGACGATTTTGGATAAAATCTAAGTATACGTCACCAGTTAATGGGCCATCAAAGAAATGAGGACCAATAAGGTAATCTCCTATTATCCCTGCCCACACATTTAGTGAAAATCTACGCTGATGTTTCGTTTCTACCACATTGTTTGGGTTCTCGTAAGCATATGTGTGGATGTTGTGTAGATTTGTTATGCCATCACGAGTGAAACCAGCTTCGTCAGTGAATAATATGACGCCAATTAATCGATTATCGTGTTCATACTTAGCTAGGATCTGATTGCACATTTCCAACCGTCTCGGCCGATCATCGTCATAAAGAGCCTGCACCTTTTTTGAATGAAACGGGTAGAGTTGTTCTTCTCTTAGTATCCTCCATGAACTAGCCTGACAGAGCCGCACTTCATTCCCAATTTTTCTAGTACTAATACCTGGATTATCTTCAATAATTTCAAGCACTCTTTCTTCTTGTTGCACGTTTCTAGCAGTTCTAGGTCTTCCCCTATTTCCATTATAACTTTTAAAGGAACCACATTCCGCAAGCCTCCTGTGCACACTGGAAAATGTTTAAGCATGAGGGATATTTCTTTCCGGATAACTCTCCATATAATATCTTCTTGCCAACTCTGCATTACCATTTGCTTTTCCATAACAAAAATGGATATCACAATATTCGATATTTGAATATTGGTGATTAGCCATTATTAGTTATTTTAAGATTATAAATTAAATAGTTTAAAAAGCGAATTTATTTGATGTTAAACTGACAGCTCTAGTATACTTTGATAGCTATTTACCTGGTAGCTGGTGGTAATGAAATGAGAAAAGTAAATTTACCACTTAATTTTTAAGGGTGATTTACGTCTAAACCGTTGGGTTTAGCGATGTAAATAAAGAGCACCTTTTTTAAAGGCCTGACATCAGTCTTTCAGAAATTATGCCAAAAACTACTGTAGCTGTCAACACTAAAAAATTATGACAAAAAAACAATTTTCAATGTAGCTAAAGTGCCCTCTAGCGGCAAACAATCAATGTGAATTGTTACTAAAATGATGAAGCGCAGAAGACTTAGCCTATCTTTCAAATATTAGTCAAATCGGTTTTCCTGTAAGCGAGTAATTCAAAAAACAAAAAATAAAAACTTGAACTTGGACGGCTTGTAACTCGAAAACGAATGACATTTTGAAAAAAAATTATATGAAGCTCTACCCTTATTTTGTCAAGTAGAATCACCCCCTTAAGTTTCGTGATCGATTTTTGAATCACCCTGTATATATATATATATATATATATATATATATATATATATATATATATATATATATATATATATATTTGTTGTTAACTATGGATATTAAAGAACGTTCAACTAGTGGTGCGCCTACAAAAGAAAATATCAATTGACATTAAAAGAACGAGTAATAATTAAAAATGTTTCCCAGGGTATTCTCGAATGAGACACTGTAGCAATCACTTTGGATGATGCAACAATATGTGATACTTTAAAGAAAAATTCTTTGCCCACGGTCATAAAAAAACAAGGATTAAAAAAACCAAAGCCAAAATTAAAAGCATTTTTTGGTCATTTAATCTCAAAAATCTCAAAAGTTAAGAGTCGACACTAAAAAAAAATTGTTTCAAAATTACTTTCTACGTTTTAAATTTTTTTAAATTTCCGAACGTGGCAGGTTTCTGTAATACACAATAAATAGCGTTGCAGAAAGGAATAAGAAAATTAAGAAACAATTATACAGATATAGCGTCTATCCTTGAAACTTGAATTTATTTTTATGTCTATTTTTTATTTATTTTAGAGCGAAGCTATTCCTATTGCATCTTTTAACTCCAACTGGATAGAAGGAAGTAATCAATTTAAAAAAGATTTGATGTTTTTTATTTGCATAAGCCAACAACCGTTAAAATTCAAAGCTATTATTTTTGAAATATCTACGGCAGTTTATCTGGCAGTAAGTATATCAAAAAAATCCTATGCATTTTAAGTACTCGACTTGAAGTATTTGTAAACACACTGCAACAACATTTTGAAGGCTCGTGAAAAAAAGGAAATTATAGTTAAAAGTAATTCGAGCCAAAAATCCATCCTTTTTTAAATATATATATATATATATATATATATATATATATATATATATATATATATATATATATATATATATATATATATATATATATATATATATATTCTTTTTTGGTATGTATACAATCACGTCTTTCCACGTTTCTTTTTCTTCCTCTTACTTTGACTCTTTGAATTTTTGCCTGCCATATTGGCTTTATTATTCTAGTGTTCCTCATTCTTTTCAAACACCCGAATCATTTTAGCTGTTTTATCTTCATTTGGTCTCCCCTTTATGTAATTCCAGCTCCTCTTTGATGTTCTCCTTTCCTATTCTGTCTCTCCTTGTAATTTGTTTAATTTCCTAAAAAATCATGTCAGTGGCCTAATTTTTGCTCTTTATTATATATGTTAGGATCCAGCTGTCACTTCGATATGTAAGATTGATTTTACATATTTTCTTGTGCACCGATTTATTTCGAAAGCCGCCAGTTTTATCGAAATAAATTGAGAGTACCTTTTTGAAGACTTTTGAGCTCTGTATAATGACATCTGTCAAAAATTAAGCCCAACGATTTTAACTGCATATCTGTTCCTGACTTCTCTGAGGATCTGAAACATCTACTGTAGTGTGGTTTAGTGAGTCTTTATAGCCATTATAAAATATTAAAATTTCAATAAATTATACAAGTCATTACAAAATTTAGAGCCGATAAGGTAGATTGCTGGATATTCCTTCAAGACTCTGTAAGTGGCTGTTAAAGGAAAATTTTTTTCCATGATAAAGTAAGGTTATTCTTACCTATCTAGTATACGCCCGAGAAATTAGGAGGGACTTACCAGGCATCCTGTATATATATATATATATATATATATATATATATATATATATATATATATATATATATATATATACATATATATATATATATATATATATATATATATATATATATATATATATATATATATATATATATTGTTTCGGACCGCCGATTTTTGAACACACACTGTATTATTGAACACACTCAATTATTTCAAAGTCTCTTTTTTGTCATATCTTTGACACCCTGTCAAAATAATTCAAGTTGCATGGACGAATGTTCAAACGAAATTGTCCCCGATAACCGATCTGGACCCTTTATTTACCCATTTGGTGGATACCGGAAGATTCTCTAATTTCCATACGACAAGATGTCATAAAAATAAGAAAAAGGAATAATCCGGCTATTTTATAAATAAGGAAATAGAGTTTACTCAAAAATTCCTGACCTTTCATCAATGTCTCATGAGGAAATTAACAAAAGATAAAATTAATTAAATAAATTAAAAACTCCTGGAAAATAAACCAAAAATCGTACAAACTAGAAATAAAAACTAACACTATGCAATGTGTACTGCTTTAAAATCTGTTACATTGCCCCCTTCCAAATATTGATCGTCCCGATCAACCTTCTTGACCTTTATAACAAGTCAATATGTCAAGATCCACAACTTTCATTTTTACATGAGGTCTTTTCTGAATTTGTTTAATCGGGTCACTACGTTATACGGACCTTCCTATGAGTTCTGAGGTTTTGTTGAATGCCCTTTGGTTCTTTTCGGATTGTACAACGACACTTTTTTTACTAAACATGAATCCTCCAGTAATGGCTTTGAGGTCATAGAAGGTTTTTATTCCGTTGCTTTCTATTTATAGTCGTCTCTGTACCTGTCCGAGGGTGACCTGCAAGATGTTCTTCTTCCATAGTGCCTTTCGCGGTCGCGGTTTCTCTCGACGTACCCTCTCGAGTATGACCTGTAGGACGTTCTTCTTCCGTAGCTTTCGCGGTCACGGTCCCTTTCGTTTCGTTCTTCTTCCGTAGCCGATTTCGCGGTCATGGTTTCTCTCGTCTCGTTCTTCAGGGTCGCCGCGAGTAGTTCTTATATGTCTTCCGTGATGGTCCTTTCTTCTATCTCCTCCACCAGCCGTAATTTTCAGGAATCTCTGTAAAAGTGACCGTTGTATCCGCACTGATAACAACGCATATTATTCGAATTTTACCGGTGACCTTGACTCCTCCTTCTCGTTCTGGCATAAGTTATTCTAATATGACAACCGCATACTTCAACTCCAGCAACTGCAGCATTTTTTATGTTTGTAAACAGCGAATCCAAAGCAGGGAATACTATTACTTAAGCAGACTTCTTTAAGTTCACTATCAGGAGCTAAGACTTCCTCCAAGTCGCTTCTTCTAACATAATCACCTATATTAGCAATATGAAGCTGATAGCTATCAGGTCCTCTGTCAAGAACAGTATTGCGGGTACAGTGGCTTTATAGATGCCCTCCTTGGTCACATTTCCAATTCCAACAACGAAATCTGTTTCGGCTACAAAAGGTTGTATTTTTGTTGTCTTGTGTTTTCCCTTCGTTCAAAAATTCTTGCCACTCTCTCATTAGCCTCATGAAAATTTTCTCGTTGGTCTTACGATAATTCCGGGAAATATTGACTCTTCTTATGATTCGTTCTTGGTTCCCTGATCTTACTACCTCAAACTGGAGGGCATAAGCAAGAGCCTCGGAAATTTTCTTAGAGCCTGTCTTGTTTCAGGGTAGCGTAGACCTTCGATAAAACTCTTGCTTTATTTCTTCTGGGTATTAAGGGTAGGTCAAATTTACTAGTCTCATTATATCCACCTCATATTCTAGAAGACTTTCATTGTACCTTCGTCTTCTTCCTTGGAGTTGGGCCCAATAAATTCCTAGGAGGTGGGCTTCTCCATAGCGCATTTCAAGAAAAGTAACAATAAACTCGTAATCATTCTGTTTTTCTTCAGGAATGTTACGTAGAACTTCCTTAGCTTCACCTTGTAGTGCTAGAACAAGAGCGTGTGCCTTCTTCGGTAGACTCCAGTTATTTCCAGTACAGGCGGCTTCGAATTGACGGACATAGGTACGCCAAGGTACTTTACCGTCGACGGTAGGTGGCTTCATCATACTAGTTGCAGGAACATCATCTACTTTTATTATACCTGTACTAGCTACCTTCAAGATTTGCAAATGCAATTGTTGCACCTATTTCTGTTGCATTTCTTATTCTATGCGCTTCATATCTTCTTGATATTTTAATGTCTTCTTTCAGTTCTTGTTTCATATCTTCTTGATTTGTTTTAAGTTCCTGTCTCAAGTCCTCCAGTTTTGTTTTTAGTTCTTGTTTTATACTTTCTTGATTTTTCTTAATGTTTTCTTTCAATTCTTGGTTAATGTTGACTTGTCTCTAGTGTCATCAAGCCTTGTTTTATATCATCTTGGCTTCCCTTTAATTCTCGTTTCATATCGTTCTAATTTTTCGTCATATCTTCTTTTAACTCTTGTCTCATCTCTTCTTGGCTTGTTTTCATATCATGTATTATCGCCAGTATCTGACTTAAACTAGTTTAAAGTTGTTCTTCCATTTTTGTTTTCTGTTTCCTAGTTTCTACTAGCATAAAATTTCAATTTACGTTTTTTTCTAATTTTTTAACACAAACTAAACTCTTCTGAATTTGATCCTCTGACATCAATTTGTTCCCGACGGTCGATTTTAAAATACACACTGTATTATTGAACACACTCTATTATTTCAAAATCTCTTTATTGTTACAACTTTGACAACTTGTCAAAATAATTCAAGTTGCATGGACGAACGCTCAAACTAAACTGTCCCTGAAAGTCGATCTGGACTCTTCATATACCCTTTTGGTCATAACCGGAAGATTCCCTAATTTTCTAGAAGGATTACCATACTACATGGTGTAATAAAAATAAGAAAAAGGAATAATCCGGCGTTTTCTAGACTTTCTATCATAGGCGTTCTAGGTTCCATGTTAAATATAGAAAATAAACGTTAAACCGAACAAACTAGAAATATAAACTGACAGTACGAAGTGTATACTGCTATAAAGTCCGTTACTGTATATATATATATATATATATATATATATATATATATATATATATATATATATATTCCTCCACTACGTACAGCTTGATGTCATTTATCCTGATTTTGATGTTGGTAATCAGATCGTTTCTCATTACTACATATGGTTTGTCTACTACTTTATCGACTAGATTTTCTATATGTGCTTTAGGATATACTGAGTCGAAAGCTTTCTTAAAGTATATGAATGCTAGCGCTAGTGGTATTTGAATGTGATCCAATATACTGAAACTACTTCTACAGGCTGCTTGCTCTCGAGGCTGTGCATAATCAAGTGTGCTCCATATTCCTTTGTTAATTATTTCGTAAATATTTTGTATATTATTGATAGCAAGCTAACTGGTCTACAAATTATGATATCCTCCCTGCTCTCTTTCTTGTGAATAAGGGTCATATTGGCACTATGCCGCTATTTGGGAATATGCCTTGCTTTTAGGCAGTCTGTATTCATTTTTGCTGGGATTCTTCAAGTTGTTTTCCCAGCCTGTTTTAAAAGTTCGGGTGTAACACCGTCATTGGCAGCTTCTTTTCCGTTCTTCTTACTCTTAAGAGCTTCCTCAATATTTCATTCCTCTTTGGGATTCTTTCACCATCTTTCATTGATGCTATTATCTGTTTTCAGTCGATATATATATATATATATATATATATATATATATATATATATATATATATATATATATATATATATATATATATCCGTGTGATTTTAAAGAAATCTCGGCTATGCAGACAAAGAACTTTGGTAAATATTTCTCTTATGCTAATAAATGCGAAGAACTCCAAAGAACATAGAAAAACTCCGGGTCCGAAAAATGATGACAGCACTGTTTCGTCCTAGTGTAGGACACATCAGGTCATTGCATTAGGTAAAAACCATCATCTCGCATCTGTATCCCATAAACAGATTTCACGGTTGAAAAATAGTAAATAAGACATAGTGGCGACATCTCGATGGCTCACTCAATAACAGGAGAATAACAGAAATCAACAATGTTATATAAAACCGTCATGTGGTGACGTAGCGGTAAATTAAAAAAGAAATATATCATAACTCGACACACGAAACTTACTACTCTAAGGATTGAGGTAGCATTATCCGGTATCGGCAACCGAACTAACTATGAATTCCACAGTTTAAGTAAAGTCTCGCACCGACGATCTCCCTAAAAGAGCTGCTTTGTGTTTTTAGGTCGATAATTATAAAAAAAAGTTTATCGTCCGTGTAATTTTAAAATAACAATAAGAAATTCTCGGCTATGCGGACAAAGACCGTTGATAAACATTACTCTCATGCTAAAAAGTGCGGAGAACTCCAAAGAACACAGTTGCGAGATAATGGTTTGTATGGCAATAGCCTAATGGGTCCCACACTAAGACGAAACAGCGCTGTCGTCATTTTTCGGACCAGGAGTTTTTCCATGTTCTTTGGAGTTCTACGCTCTTTTTAGCATGTGTTTGTCCGCATTGCCGAGAATTTCTTATTTTTATTATATATATATATATATATATATATATATATATATATATATATATATATATATATATATATATATTGAATAGGAATCGACACAAGATGACCTAATGACCATATTATAAATACTCAACGAGTCTAAACAATTTCAATTAAAATATCTAAGATACAACATAAATTTATTATTTAGATAGTAATAAGTAGTTAGTAGATATATTAATTAATTAGAGTCATTAATATTTACAAATAATATGGACCAAAGCATAATTAAAAGCTTACATGATAAAAAAAAAATCATATATAATGCTAAATTCATAATGAATTTATAGACATAATTGTAAAATAAACAATATATAAATATTAATACAATAAGATCATATTATAAATTGATCATAAGAATAATAAGGTACAAACATTAGATGTGATAGTGAAGGTAAAGTGATAATAAAGAGTGAAAATCATCAAGTGAAATAAAAAAAAAACATAACGATCGGTTTTTGCAACAATAATGTTTTGAAAAGGAACAAAAGGTGAACATAGTGTGAAACCAGTTACGAAAAGTATTTTTAAATAATAAATAAGATTCATTAAATTGTTTTTAATATAAATTAGACAGTTAACAGTAATATTAAGAAAATAATTTTAATTAAAACATATAAAAACATAGAATAAATTTAAGAAAATTTGTGATATTGACATTAAAATTAAATATTATAAATTAATTTTAAGTAATGGAGTAAAATAAATTATATTAGAATGTAAGGAAAATTCTAATATTTAATATTTTAATATTAAGAAAACATAATTTAGCATCTTCAAACAATAATTTTCAATAATTAGTTAATTATATATTTCAATATTTTCATGTCAAGCCATTTTGTTTTATAATTTTTAATATTAAAAATTGTTTTGGGAAGGCTAAAATATGTATAATTAGATAGGTAAAATAATAGAGTTTAATTTTATAATATTTATTGTCATGCATATTATTGGATAAATCCAGGAAATGGTAAAATTGGAAAAATTTTATCAATTTTAAAATTCTTGACAGCCATTTTTGTTTGACAAGAACGCCAAGAAAAGGGTGATTTTTCATCAAGTAACCCGATGCCTTCAACTGCTGAGCCAATCAGAATGATTAATTAAGTCAGCTGGTGGCATACGATAGAAAGAAAAATCACAAAAATTGGAGACAGTTGCAAAAAAGTATTGTTACAGAGAGGTGTAAAAGAAAAGTTTCTCCTCAAAACATAACCTTAAAATTTTTCACGACGAGATCATAAAGCCACGTGCGAGATCTTTTGTTTTTGATAAGTAAATAATTTTTTAAAGGTTATGAAAGTAAATAAATATTAAATAAAGTTTAATTAATCAATATTTTAAAAAAAAAAATAATTTAAATTAAATTGAATGTCATTAAGAAATAGCAACTCCAACTAACATCAAGAAAATTTAGTAAAAACCCGATTGTGGCAAATAAAAGTTCAAGAAATTATACCTGGCTGGTGTAAATACCAACATTTCCTAGAAGTAGACAATTCCTGGACATTTCCAAAATAACCAAGACAGTGTTTAATAAAGAATATCTACTTACTTGATAGTAGGTATTTTTTAAAACAAGTATCCCAATCCAATTTGATGGTAAAAGAAGACAGAGAAACACAAATATACCTTTTTATTGTTTATAAGTAAACAAACACTTAAGGATCAAGGTATTTTAAAATATAA
The DNA here is from genome assembly GCA_034092305.1 of Diaprepes abbreviatus. Classification (NCBI taxonomy): domain Eukaryota; kingdom Metazoa; phylum Arthropoda; class Insecta; order Coleoptera; family Curculionidae; genus Diaprepes; species Diaprepes abbreviatus. Next base: position 13,536,428 of record JASJET010000002.1, on the reverse strand, counting down.
TATTACCACATTTATATGAGACATTATAAAATCATTAGAACTAATTTATAATCACTTATTAAAATTAATAATCCGCACTTTGCACATTTTTTTTTTAATTTTTAAAATAAATAAAAGTAATACATTTCAACTGAACACGAGACCTTCACATTTGTCAAACAACTTTTGACAGTTAAGTGGAGTGACATTATAATTAACAGTAGAGATAAGGTGCAATTGATTTTTAATTTTAATAAAGATGATCTAGATAATAGGTGTATCAAAATAATTTTATAATCAGTAATAATATCATTTTGTTTTATAATAAATTTATGTTGATTGTTAATGCAATTCAGTGGTTTTAATTGGCAGTAGATAAAAAGTAATTTTAACTTATGAGAATCTGAACTCACTTGGGATAGTTTCAGGGTAAGCGAGCTAGTTATATTAAGGGGAGATTAAAAAGAGAAAATAGATTTATTATAATTTTGTTAACAATAATATATGTATTTTTAAGTAAATCCAAAGAATAAATACAGTGCTGTTATCTTATCTTTGATAGGATACAGTAACTGGGCGCTCAAGGAAAAATTAAAAATACATATCGTGGTTTAGAATATTTTTAATAGAGCAAAAGAGAACTTATATCATTCACATTCACCAATATTCAAATTTTATAAAAAAAAAAGAAATATTCAAAATATTAATATTCTAATTCCTCTTCGGGCAGTTGCTTGAAGCGTGTGTGGGCGACGAAGAAAGACCTCCGACGATATACGTTAGGTCCCGCATCACGTTTTTCAACGCAATTGGCGCCCAACGTGGGGCATCTTTTGTTTTTGGGGCATAAATATTTTCAGGGATTATTAAAATGTTATCAGGACATAAATATTTTCAGGGTATATAAGTCTACTGTCAATAAAAATAATTAATAGGAACTTGTAACATATAAAAAAAAAAAAAAAAACGAGTATTATTGCACATCAGTTATTTAAAATTAATTACAACAAAATTGATAACAATAGTATTAAACAAAAGTTTAGTACATAAATTTTATAAAATTTTTGAATTGCATAAAACTAGAATAAATAAAATACCATGGCTGAACAAAATATAACCTTAAGATCAGGAAAACAAATTAATCAAGAAATGGGAGTACGGAAAACAAAAGAAGATACAGCTAGTACATCCATTTCTTCTACCGATCGAGAGAGTGAAGTATTTCAGCAGACTAAGCTAGAAGAGGTAGGGGAAATAACAACCCCTGAGCAAAAAGAACCAGAAAAGACAGAACAGAGTAGTAATCAAGATATAATAAAATTTTTGCAGAGTATGCAAAATACTCTGGAAAATAAAATAGAAATGGGGCAAAAAGATCTGGAAAATAAAATGGAAAAAGGCCAAAAAGATCTGGAAAAAGGCCAAAAAGATCTGGAAAAAGGCCAAAAAGATCTGGAAAATAAAATGGAAAAAGGGCTTAACGATCTGGATACGAAAGTTACAAAAGGTCAGAAGGAGCTAGAAAAAAGACAGCAAGACCTAGAACATAAGATTGAACAGGGTCAAAAAGAATTAAAAAAGGAAATAACTAAAGGCCAAAAAGAATTAAATGATATTAAACAGGGGCAAATAAGATTAGAAAAACAAGTGGATGAGAAAATATTAGAAATTGAAAACAGAATGTCAAAAGAGCTGTCAACATGCATAGAAGAAATACATGAAAAGGTAACTAAAAATAACCAAGAAATATTAAATATGCTAGAAATAGAGAAAGGTGACAGGAACACAGAAATAGAGCGTCTCAATGACAAACTAGATACGACCATGCATAACATTACCTCAGAATTAGATAAGCATGGTAATGAAATAGATAAAATTGATAGGAAATGTTACAGAACTTTCCAGGAATACGATCAGATTATAGAAGAAAAACTAAAATCCACAACTGAACTAGTTACTTGTACCGTGGATAAGAAATTGGAGACTGTAACTAGAAATAATATGGGCAATGGAAATATTTGTAACAGTACTAATGACATGGGTCTAAAGTTTAATGGCAACATTCGTATGTTACACCCGGTAGCTTTTATTAACAGTATCAAGAATAGGTTAAAAAATGTAAATAATCTTCAAGTAATAAAAGACTTTATTCGAGTTAATTTGATTGATCATGCAAGTATTTGGTATGGTAATATAGAATCAACGATAAATAATTTTTGTGAGTTTGAAAGGGAATTTTTGGAATATTTTTGGGGAGAGATTAAACAAGCAGAGTTTAGGGAACAATTATACTTTGGGAAATTTAATTATAATAAAAATGGGGATCTAGTTAATTATGCTTTAAAGCTAAGTACAGTAGCAAAGTATTTAAATCCACCAATGAGAGAAGACGAAATTATTCTGAACATTGCTCGTCATTATCAAGATAATATAGTACAAACAATTACAATTCAAAATATAAAAACAATGGGTCAATTTATTAATTTCTTAACAAGAGTACAAAGAGGTAATTTTAATGGGCACAATCAAAATAATAAAAAAAATAGTTATGATCAAAACTTTAAAAACCTAAATAACAATATACGTCCACAGCCGAATCAATTTAGACAGAATCAAACTAATTATACAAATAATATTCCTAACAATTTTAATAGAAATAATAATAACTATAATCGTAATAATGACTTTTACCAGAAAACAAATAGAAATTTTAATAACAATAATTTTAATAATAATACACGATACAGACAAACAGACAATGGTACAAATAATTATAATTTAAATAATAATAATTCACAATATAGACAACAATATAACGCGAGACAAAATAATATAAACTTAAATAGAGGCGCAAATAACAATGATCGACAAATTGATAGGAACGTTCAGAACAATGAAAGACAAAATTTTAGGAATCGAACTTTTTACAATGGAAATGACAGGGAATATAGACAAACTAATAATATTAGACGAAATAGAAGTGATACAGACTTACAAGTAGACAATGAACAGACAAATAACCACATGACAGGGAGACGGAGCAACAGCCTGGAAAGAAATCGAAGGGAGGTATCTTCGGATCCTAGAAACAGACGAACAAATTTTTAAATAACAGCCTTGGATCTGAAATTAAGACGAATTTTATACATTACGAACATCCACGAGAATTAATAGACTTAAATGACAATTTATACAATGAAAAATATGAAAATAATTTAGATTTAATTTATGTAAAAGGTAAAATTGATAATACTGAAGTTAAAATATTAATAGATAGTGGTTCTGAAGCATCATTAATTGATGAAAATAAATTAGAAAATATATTGTTATTTAATAATAAAGTAATCATAAATAAAATACCAAAATTAAAATTAGTGGGGGCAAATAATAAAAAGATTTGTGAAGTAAATCGGCAATGTATGTTAAAAATAGTGCTTGGTAATAAAATTATAGAAGCATCATTAATAGTAGTGAATAATATGAATATCGATATAATTATGGGGAATGATATTTTAAGTAAATATGGGGCTAAAATAAATTACGAAGATATGATCTTGATAATTGATGAACATAGAATAGAGTTCATAAATAATTTGGTTTTTAATCATTCGAGTGAGGATTTATCATGTATAGAAATGTTAAGTGAAGAAGTTACAAGTAAAGAAAGCGCAAATAATATAATAGAAATACATAATCTTGAAAGTATTATAGATAATTGTAAGAAGGAGAATAATGCGGTAAATAATAAGGTTTTGTTAGCTAAAAGGAGCACAAAACCAAAATTTTTAGGAGATATTAGTATTGACAAAGTCAATGATAATTTTAGTAGGAGAAGTTTTTGTGATTATAATAAGTATAATAATGAAGTGATTATGAATGAAAAGGAAATTATATGCGATTCAAATTTTAAAAAAGATATAGTATACATGTTAAATTCTTTTAAAAACTTAATTTCAAACAAAAACATTACTAATAGAAACCATCCAAAGTCCATAATAGCGACAAATCCTAGAGAGATGATTGCTATCGATTTCATAAGTAATTTACCACCATCATCCCATAAATCGAAGCACATCTTAGTAATATTGGACGTATGCTCTAAATATGTAAAACTTTATCCATGTAAACGGACTAACGTCATTGAAATAACTAAAAATTTGAATAATTACATTGAGACGATAGGAAGTCCAAGATATTGTATACTGGATAATGCTACATATTTTCAAAATGAAAAGTTTAAAAGGTACAGTGCAAGGAAAAATATGATATTAAATTTTACAAGCATAAGACATCCACAAGCAAACCCAGCAGAAAGATACATAAAAGAAGTGTCAAAATTATTGCGTATCCAATGTCATGAAAAACCTCTTACTTGGGAAGAAAACCTGGAAGAGATAGAGACCTTCTTAAATACCATGCCTAATTTAGTGACAGAAGAAATCCCAAGCCAGATCATGGGATATGAAATAAGTAACAGACCCTGGATATTGAATATAGAGACCCAATATCAAAATTTAATTAAAAATATCACTAAAAGAATGAAAAGAAAGGCTCATAAATATATAAGACAACAAGAGAAAGACATTAAACGAAAAGTCAAATTTAATAAAGGAGAGTTTGTATTGATTAAAGCCCTAAAGAAGACAGATACTAAACAAGGTCAATACAGTAGATTTCAATGGCCATATGAAGGACCATTTGAAATAGAAACAGAAAACGGAGATAATAGCTATAAAATAGTATACCCTGACACAAGACAAGTCAGAGGCATATTTAATATCAAAGATATGTATAAATATAATATTAGCTGATCAAATAACGTACAAAAGCTTATGATTAAAAGGGATATTTTGTGAAACAATAAATTTCTAATAAACTGTGAAATATATAAGGATATAAATTTTATTATCAACTAAAAGTTGTAATTAATATAAATAATAAGTACAAATAAGAATTAAAATATTCATATTTAATATTTTATTTATAATAAAATATTAAATATTCAATTTGGGGCAATTGAATAGGAATCGACACAAGATGACCTAATGACCATATTATAAATACTCAACGAGTCTAAACAATTTCAATTAAAATATCTAAGATACAACATAAATTTATTATTTAGATAGTAATAAGTAGTTAGTAGATATATTAATTAATTAGAGTCATTAATATTTACAAATAATATGGACCAAAGCATAATTAAAAGCTTACATGATAAAAAAAAAATCATATATAATGCTAAATTCATAATGAATTTATAGACATAATTGTAAAATAAACAATATATAAATATTAATACAATAAGATCATATTATAAATTGATCATAAGAATAATAAGGTACAAACATTAGATGTGATAGTGAAGGTAAAGTGATAATAAAGAGTGAAAATCATCAAGTGAAATAAAAAAAAAACATAACGATCGGTTTTTGCAACAATAATGTTTTGAAAAGGAACAAAAGGTGAACATAGTGTGAAACCAGTTACGAAAAGTATTTTTAAATAATAAATAAGATTCATTAAATTGTTTTTAATATAAATTAGACAGTTAACAGTAATATTAAGAAAATAATTTTAATTAAAACATATAAAAACATAGAATAAATTTAAGAAAATTTGTGATATTGACATTAAAATTAAATATTATAAATTAATTTTAAGTAATGGAGTAAAATAAATTATATTAGAATGTAAGGAAAATTCTAATATTTAATATTTTAATATTAAGAAAACATAATTTAGCATCTTCAAACAATAATTTTCAATAATTAGTTAATTATATATTTCAATATTTTCATGTCAAGCCATTTTGTTTTATAATTTTTAATATTAAAAATTGTTTTGGGAAGGCTAAAATATGTATAATTAGATAGGTAAAATAATAGAGTTTAATTTTATAATATTTATTGTCATGCATATTATTGGATAAATCCAGGAAATGGTAAAATTGGAAAAATTTTATCAATTTTAAAATTCTTGACAGCCATTTTTGTTTGACAAGAACGCCAAGAAAAGGGTGATTTTTCATCAAGTAACCCGATGCCTTCAACTGCTGAGCCAATCAGAATGATTAATTAAGTCAGCTGGTGGCATACGATAGAAAGAAAAATCACAAAAATTGGAGACAGTTGCAAAAAAGTATTGTTACAGAGAGGTGTAAAAGAAAAGTTTCTCCTCAAAACATAACCTTAAAATTTTTCACGACGAGATCATAAAGCCACGTGCGAGATCTTTTGTTTTTGATAAGTAAATAATTTTTTAAAGGTTATGAAAGTAAATAAATATTAAATAAAGTTTAATTAATCAATATTTTAAAAAAAAAAATAATTTAAATTAAATTGAATGTCATTAAGAAATAGCAACTCCAACTAACATCAAGAAAATTTAGTAAAAACCCGATTGTGGCAAATAAAAGTTCAAGAAATTATACCTGGCTGGTGTAAATACCAACATTTCCTAGAAGTAGACAATTCCTGGACATTTCCAAAATAACCAAGACAGTGTTTAATAAAGAATATCTACTTACTTGATAGTAGGTATTTTTTAAAACAAGTATCCCAATCCAATTTGATGGTAAAAGAAGACAGAGAAACACAAATATACCTTTTTATTGTTTATAAGTAAACAAACACTTAAGGATCAAGGTATTTTAAAATATAATATTACCACATTTATATGAGACATTATAAAATCATTAGAACTAATTTATAATCACTTATTAAAATTAATAATCCGCACTTTGCACATTTTTTTTTTAATTTTTAAAATAAATAAAAGTAATACATTTCAACTGAACACGAGACCTTCACATTTGTCAAACAACTTTTGACAGTTAAGTGGAGTGACATTATAATTAACAGTAGAGATAAGGTGCAATTGATTTTTAATTTTAATAAAGATGATCTAGATAATAGGTGTATCAAAATAATTTTATAATCAGTAATAATATCATTTTGTTTTATAATAAATTTATGTTGATTGTTAATGCAATTCAGTGGTTTTAATTGGCAGTAGATAAAAAGTAATTTTAACTTATGAGAATCTGAACTCACTTGGGATAGTTTCAGGGTAAGCGAGCTAGTTATATTAAGGGGAGATTAAAAAGAGAAAATAGATTTATTATAATTCTGTTAACAATAATATATGTATTTTTAAGTAAATCCAAAGAATAAATACAGTGCTGTTATCTTATCTTTGATAGGATACAGTAACTGGGCGCTCAAGGAAAAATTAAAAATACATATCGTGGTTTAGAATATTTTTAATAGAGCAAAAGAGAACTTATATCATTCACATTCACCAATATTCAAATTTTATAAAAAAAAAGAAATATTCAAAATATTAATATTCTAATTCCTCTTCGGGCAGTTGCTTGAAGCGTGTGTGGGCGACGAAGAAAGACCTCCGACGATATACGTTAGGTCCCGCATCACGTTTTTCAACGCAATATATATATATATATATATATATATATATATATATATATATATATATATATATATATATATATATATATATATTGTTACGTAGTGTTTCACGGATGGGAACATGTGTTTGAGTATTAATCCGTGAATACATCCGTTCGTTCGTTTGGTTTCTTGTAAAAGTTTGCAGAAGTTAATCTACTATATATATATATATATATATATATATATATATATATATATATATATATATATATATATATATATATATATATATATATATATATATATATGAATAGTTTGGTTATTCCGGGTTTCAATCCGTTCGTTCAAAAAATCGTTTTCACGAAGTTTCGCCAAAATCTCATTTGGTATTTTCAAGTGCGGTTCGTCTCGTTACTCGCTGAGAACTGATGGTGGCCTCTGATGAATTTCGAGTTTTGTTTAGCTGGCTCGATTCTTGATTGGATGAGCGTGTACTAGTTGACTTTTATTGTTTTCTTTCTTGACTCTTTATTAATGTTTTCCATGTAGTTGGAACATTTATAGCATCGTCCCGTTTATTTAGTTGTCCCGCTTTTTCGATTTCTAGGGCCTCTCTTATGACGCTTACCTTGTAGTTCTATACTGGTGCTATTTCTTTGGTTTTTTCGAAGTCGATGGTATGTCCGGTTGTTTGGTGAAGTTGAAATAGGGCTGAGGTTGTCAGTTTATTTGTGAGGCTATTTTTATGTTCTTGGATTCTTGCCGATATGCGCTTGTTTGTTTGTCCTATATAAGTTTGATGGCAATCTGCACATGGAATGCTGTAAACGCCATGATTTTCAAGATTGGTCTTGTCTTTGGGATTTCCCAGGATGTTGGCTATTGTTTTTTGTGGTTTAAATATGGGCTCTATGGTGTGTTTTCTTAAGATTCTTCCGATTCTGTCTGTTATTCCTTTTATGTATGGTATTATGGCTTTGTTCCTTGTTTGATCTTGGTCTTTGGTCTTTGTTGTATTCTTCTCTTGTCTTTTTATGATTTTCTTTATATCTGATTGTGAGAAACCATTCCGTTCTAGAACTGCTGAAATGTGTCTTATTTCGTCTGGTTTTGTATCAAGTTCTGTTATGCGGAGAGATCTTGATACTAGTGTGTTGACTACTGCCTGTTTTTGGGAGGGATGATGATGTGTCGCTGCATTGAGATATCGGTCAGTATGCGTGGGTTTCCGATATACGCTGAAGCCCAGGGTGTTGTTGAGTTTCCTAGTTAATAGCAGGTCCAAAAAAGGAAGTTTATTTTCTTGTTCGATTTCTAGCGTGAATTGGATTCTGTGGTGGATATTGTTCAGGTATATGAGGAAATCGTCCAGGTGTTCTTTTCCATGTGGCCATATTATAAAAATATCATCAACATAGCGTTTCCAAAATTTTGGTTTTAAAGGTACCTTTTGCAGTGCCTCTTATTCGAAATATATCATGAAAAGCTTAGCTATGACTGGTCAAAGCGAGGACCTCATAGGTGCGCCATCTGTTTGTTTGTATATTTGGTTATTGAACATGAAGTATGTGTTCTTTAGGCTGTGTTCTGCAAGTTCAATTGTGTAGGCTGGAAAATCCTCGTTCTTGGCGATTTTGTCCAAAGTCTCATCCAGTGGTATGCTTGGATATAGCGATTTTATGTCGAGGATTGCTAAGATGTCATTTTCGTCGAGGTGAATGTTTTTGATCATTTTAGTCAGATGCTCGGGGTTTTTCACGAAGGAATTAGCTAGTTCGACTCTTGGTTGCATGATACTTGCTAGATATTTTTCCAGTTTTTGTGTAGGAGATCCCACGACGCTCACTATTGGTCTGAGTGGAGCATTTGTTTTGTGTATTTTTGGTAAGCCATACAGTTTTGGACATCTGCTTGATTTTTCTCTTGGTATTAGAGATTTTTCAATTTCTGAGTCTAGTTTTAAGGCCTTAATCTTGGCTTTCGTAGTAGAATAAGGAAATAACAATATTACCAGCAGATAAGGGAAATGTCACGGTTGCAATGAACACCAACGAATACATGCAAAAAATGTCAGAAATTTTCGAAGACGCCTCTTACAAACAAACCAACAGAGATCCAACGACGTACCTTGAAAAAACTACGAAAGCCAAGATTAATATATATATATATATATATATATATATATATATATATATATATATATATATATATATATATGAAGTAAAATGCGAACAGTAAATGCAAACCTTGTTCCAACCATATCCTTTCCGTGTTAGAGGTTGCACAGTTTGAATAAATTGCAAAGGAACACAATTCATCCTATTCCACCACCATCGAGATGATGGCCCACCTGTACCACCATACCGAGAAAGAAAGTCAAAACTTACCCTCCCCGCCACAGTGATACGGCAGAGGTACATGTTTCGTCTCTACTAGACTCATCAGGGTACCGACATGCACCTGGCTGTGCAAAAGACAGATTGGAAGGAAGCATGCAAATACTGAACGCGGCTTCGCCGACCTCCCGCCGGATGGCGTAAATATGTTTATGCGGCTTTCACGGATTCCCCCGTGTGAGATGCAATAGCAGTGGATATATCCACATTATGCCGTTGTAGTGCTGAAATCACATTCAGCAAACGTACAACTATATGCAGCTCCGTATAGGAATGAAGTAAAATGCGAACAGTAAATGCAAACCTCGTTCCAACCATATCCTTTCCGTGTTAAAGGTTGCACAGATTGAATAAATTGCAAAGGAACACAATTCATCCTATTCCACCACCATCGAGATGATGGCCCACCTGTACCACCATACCGAGAAAGAAAGTCAAAACTTACCCTCCCCGCCACAGTGATACGGCAGAGGTACATGTTTCGTCTCTACTAGACTCATCAGGGTACCGACATGCACCTGGCTGTGCAAAAGACAGATCGGAAGGAAGCATGCAAGAACTGAACTGAATATATATATATATATATATATATATATATATATATATATATATATATATATATATATATATATATATTATAAAATACTTTGATAGCTTTAAAATTAGAAGCTCATTCAGTACCTATTATTTCTTAATTATTTTTTCAATAGGTTAAATCGAAATCTCTATTTTTTTTACTCTGTTTTTTTTTTATCGAAAATTCATGAATATGTAAAAAATTTATCTTTGAGTATTCTAATAAAAATTTCTCTTATCCTAAACAAATAAAACTCTAGATATTAGTTTAATCAAAATATTCGCCTCAATGTACTATTAAATTTGAAAATTGTCTTTAATTAAATAATGCTAATAAGTTTTCTTTTTGATTTCAGGTAATTCGGGCATCATTGTCATACTATACATTTCTGCAGAGAGTAAGCTCCTCGTAATGTGAAACTTATTAATTATACTGTCAACTTTTTACATTAGAGGTTACGAAAAATGAGATTAGAAAAAATGCATCAGTATGAAACACACTTCTGCACAGAATTATGGGAAAAGATCCCATTCATAAAATTTTCACTTTAAAAAATATTATATAGTTAACTTATTTAATGTCAATTGTTTCGTTGTCCATAAATTTAGGCAATTCGCAGTTCTTTTAAAGATATATAGTAAAGAACGACATATTACATTTATGCCTAAATGTTTTATCCTTTCGAGCAGATAAAAAAGAATATATACTGTTTGTATATATCCTTTCCTTTGCCTGTTCGAAAGAAGAATACATATATACAACTATTTAAACAAGATACAAACTAAAACAAAAAACGTTATAGCTAAAAGTTAAAATTCTGCGAAACTGAAAAAGAGATATGCTAGTTTATTCTCTTAAAAATATTAGTTCTGAAAATTCATGGACACCTGAAAATAGTTATTTTTACTGAACATATTTCTTAATTGCAAGCAGCTCAATAACTGTATTAGAGATTTTCTAATATTTCACCCACATCACACAACTTGTACCTGACACTAATGCTTTTTACCTTCTTATAAAAAAACTGGACAATTTATTAACCTTAATATAACTTGGAAAATAGCGGTAGTTTTTAGTTGTGCTAACATAAATACTTCATGAAAATAATTCCTTGCGCGTAGTTTAAAAATATCTCAATGTGGAATTATTGATATTAGCAAAAAGATTCTAGTTTTATTCTAAATAAATCTCGAACTATAACTTGCGATAATTCCAGCAAGGGAATCAAGAGGAGGAAATGAAAATATAGCCAAAGAATTTGTGCTACCCGAGTGCTTTAATTCTCTGTCAAAAGGTAACATCTAATGACACTGAAAAAATATATTTGTTATAAATATTAATATATTCATTTGAACATATTATAAATAATTTTAATTTGGAGTTCGACAACAGGATAATATTAAAATAATTAGAGACTATATGTAAAAAAATATAATTAAATTTTTGCTTCCTAGTTCCATATTGAGAAAAATATTAATAAAGCATTTGTGGTTATTCATTTATTCGCAAGAGAATATGTCCTATGCAGTGAAACCAGCCTATTTGGAAAAAAAGTGGTATCGCACCGTTATTTTTTGTGACATTTTGGATACGTAAAAACATTTTTTTTTCAAATATGTAAAGAAAATTAATTTTGGTATTAAACGGTGTTTAAATTAATTATTCTTTACGTTCAAATCTGATCGAACTGAAAAAAGAATTGTAAATATTGTGAAAAATTCTTTACGTTTACTTCGTTCCAAAGTTTGGATCTGTAACGAAAACGTAAAAAGGAAAAGAGCTGTTCCAGTCAACCCAAATAATCTGTTGAAATTCTATTACAAAAAAAGTGGTACTCTGAATGATGTTAAACTACAAATTATACCGATGCTTGAAAGGAAAAGCTGTTTGGTCGGTCGGGTTTGATGTAAAAATCGAATCAAAAATTTATTATATAAATAAAGTATATCTAAAAATACAAATATATTATGATCATAAAAATGTCAAATCAGTAACAAATAAATAATATTATTGTCATTTAGCATATTTATGTGTTAAAAAAAAGTTTTCTAAAATTTATTATTGTCACGCCCAATTTTGAGGTGAGACGTAGCATTTGAGAATTTGGTCTTCAGAGGTTACATTATAAATGAACTCTTTAACTTCGAATTATATATTAAAAAATAGTTTATTCTAAATAAGCGACATTAAACATTTTGGACCGTACAACATTACAATTAATTGTTTAACTTAGATTAATATTATATTCATCTTGGCATTCTTGACGAGGGTTGTCACAAGGGTTCTACTATTTGTCGACCTTCCCTGGACAGCGACACGCTTGGGATATTCGCTGCTCACTCATTTTCTGGGCAATCAACTAATTCACAACTGACTGACTGATCTACATCGGCTCGACTGACCCTTATGGCTATCGACTGACTAATTGAATTGATTGAACTGATTGTACAGATTGAACCGATCGAACCGATTCAACCGATTGAACTCTGTCCCAAGCATGTCCGTCCTTTTTATCCTATTTTGTTATTTTTCGTCAAGTCAACGAATCACCTTCTTGTAACCTCGGTTCATCATGACCCAGAAATGGACCTTGATGACTTGGTGAATTTGCACGATCGACGACCAGTAAATAAGCATAATATTTCATAATTGGAAAGTTATAAAATTATTAAAGGTGACGCGTTTGTTATTAATTCAATTTAAAATAAAAGATTAGTAAAATTTGGAGATGCCAATTTATGAAATATCATGTTTTTATGTTTTTCCGTATGTGATATTATTATTAAAATATTTTCAAATTTTAAAATGTGAATTTTAATTCTCTGCAGTAGAAAATGTATACAATTTTAATCTAAAATTATCTACAGTGCACCATTTATAAATTTGGTAGTTATTAGACATTGTTCACATTGCTTTGATTACATTTATCTTCAATAAAAAGTCACTAACAAAGTTTCTTTCTGTTTCATTTTAAAAATAAATTGTTAAGACACCTTTAGTTATTTTTCTATACAAGATTAAATATAGCAATTTGTAATTACATGTTTTAAATAAATGGGTAAATTCATTTTCCGAGCGAGATATTTCTTTAAACGAGGAAAAATCATATCTCCTAATTGTAGTATCAAATTTAACGTCGTCAGATATAAAATTTGCCAAAAAATCATGAATATATAAGACAAGTTGTTTTACTTAACCGCCTCTAGTTTTTCCTATAAAAATATACGGACTATTGTTCGGAAGTTATAATTTATCATTTTTCGTAACTATGGTAGGTAGAAACGTAAAATTTTCACATATATACAAATATGAGATCCCAACTATTGAGGAAAAACCTGCTTTAAAATATGTTATGACTCTGCAACAGGGTAATTTATTTTAAAATAAATAACGATTCCTATGTGACGAAAGTTCGTATTTTAGTAAGACAAGGTGTTCTAATTTTTCTAAAGCATACAGGAGAGGTTAAAATAACCCTATTTTGTCATAGAAAATAAATCCTAAAATGATCCTTATCAGAGAAACAGAGACCTAAAGGGCTATCCATCGATTTATCCTATTGTATTGTATAATTTAATGAAATTATAATATTTAATAGAGGTCATAAAGACTCATTAAACCATAATACAGTAGATATTTTAGATCATCAGAGAAGTCAGGAACGGACTTGCAGCCACACTCATTGGTCCTAATTTTTGACAGGAATCATTTTACAGCATTTACAAACTGATTTTTTAAATGCTTTGGTCATACTCTTAATTTATTTCGATAAAACAAAACTGGCGGTTTTTATGCGAAAAACTTAAAAGTTACTAATGCTAACCACAAACAGGTAAAAATAACATACGCAGGGTATGCCGAAATGCTTTAATTTAAGAGGAAGCGTTGTCCCACTCTTCGAAGGTAAGAAGATATTATGCAGAAAGGTTTCCAGATTAGATATTGTCAGGTCCAGAAACATTTCAAAGGGTTAATCGCGACTCAATTACTTTACAATATTATTAAAATGCAAAAAATGGTGAAAACGTTTAAATGTTATTTTGGCAAGTGTTCAATATTCACGTACTTCAACATATTTCCTTAATCGACTATTTTCCCGCTGCACTGCAAATAATATTCCAGCATTATTACGGATTTTGTTGAAATGCTGCGCTATTCTCGCTAGTATCGGCAGGATATTGCACCTACCATCCACCGACCTCGATGTCAGAGTGAAAAATATCGTCAGTCGAACGACATCTATGAATCACAGGAGAAATGTGAAATTTATAAAAAATTAAATTTCAGTAAGAAATAAAGAAATCTTTCTGCCGTATTTAAATAGTTTGTTACATATGTAATTCTCCTTTCAGTCAATCTGACATCGAGGTCGGTGGATGGCAGGTTCAATATCCTGCCGACATACCTTCAAATTTATATTTCATATATCAGTTGTTTCCTGCTAATCTTGCTCTTGGTCCGATAAAGCTCCACTGACGAGATCATGAGGTCATCGAAACGCGTATGGAGATAGCACCAGAGCGATATTTGCAGGAAATAAACTGTTCGTAAATGTATATATATATATATATATATATATCTGACATCGAGGTCGGTGGATGGCAGGTTCAATATCCTGCCGACATACCTTCAAATTTATATTTCATATATCAGTTGTTTCCTGGTAATCTTGCTCTTGGTCCGATAAAGCTCCACTGACGAGATCATGAGGTCATCGAAACGCGTATGGAGATAGCACCAGAGCGATATTTGCAGGAAATAAACTGTTCGTAAATGTATATATATATATCTGACATCGAGGTCGGTGGATGGCAGGTTCAATATCCTGCCGACATACCTTCAAATTTATATTTCATATATCAGTTGTTTCCTGCTAATCTTGCTCTTGGTCCGATAAAGCTCCACTGACGAGATCATGAGGTCATCGAAACGCGTATGGAGATAGCACCAGAGCGATATTTGCAGGAAATAAACTGTTCGTAAATGTATATATATATATATATATATATATATATATATATATATATATATATATATATATATTGCATATTCTCTGCCTGAAAGGAGAATTACCTATATAACAAACTATTTAAATACGGCGAAAAGATTTCTTCATTTCCAACTGAAATTCGATTTTTTTTAAACTGAATGTCTTGTCTCTCTATATAAGTCACCTTATATAGAGAGGGTGCCCAGTGGAGCGTATCGCTTCGCTGTACACTCTTAAATGATGATTTCATGTTACAAAATAGTGGTTGCCAAAGAATAGGTATCTTAAAACTGCGTTTACTGAAGATTCCATTATTAATTTTTGCGTTCCATATATATTGCCGCAGCTTCAGACCTTTTTATATGGTGTTATCTCAGACGTGTTCTGCAAAACCTGATTTCAATCCCCCTTTTTGTGTATAAGTTTTATGTTTCTTAGTTCTGACTTCTAGTGGTTACTTGGTTTCCCAAACGTACATTTCATCACACTCATATGGAACTCACACACATTCTTTCTTATCGGAAGTTTTTGGTTTTGTTTTTGTTAAATGAACTCTAATTGTATTTTCTCATTTAAAAGCTGTTTTTATATTTTAGTTGTTGGCAATTTGTCTTGTTTTCTCCGAGGTTCCCTTAATGTACGGAATTGTAAAGAAGGAATGTGTTTCTTACTCTCCAGTGGTCGTTGTTCTAAAGTAATCTATAACATCGTCAGTTAATAGTTTGTTATATATGTAATTTTCCTTTCAGGCAGAGGAATAAACTTGTTGTGTTCATCCTTAAATCCTTGACAATCCAAAACTATTCTCATCTTGTTTAGCAAATTTTTAAATTACTAAATTTTTTAATTACAAATTGTTTTTCCGAATAGTCTTCAATAAGATTTTTTAGATGTTTAATTTTTTTTAAAAATAGTAATTTTTTCTTTTTGTATTTTGTACATTCCTTTTAATGTGCAACAAACGAAGTTATAGAAACAACTGATCTTATTCGATATATTTTAATTTTAACAATGATATTTGATGTGGTGGGTGAAGTTAAAGTTCTTTAACAATTTTTGTTAATGGATTATAGCTAAATACTTTATCATGTATTATAACATAATACGCGGCTGTTTTTCCCGATATTTTTTATTTTGTCTCAAATTCAATTCTCATGGTTACTGGGCCGAATTGTAATAAATCTCTCTGATGAGAGCAATTAATGTAAGCAATAGGTGCATTATCTTTAAATTCTTTAGGATTAAATATTGGTTATATTGGAAAGTTATAATATACTTGACGAAATTCAGAAAACATTTCATACAGGGTAGCAAACTTATTATTTTTAAAATCAAGCTGAATATCCTGGTAAGGATATCTTTCTGAATTTAGAAACACAATGATCAAATTTACACATATCTAATTTTAAATTACCACGTCTATCCTTTTGAAAAGCAATTAGTACATGTCTTGGTGTTTCAATATTTGTGGAGGTTTTGACAGGCCAATTATGTCTTGTATTTTCTAGTAACTCTGGATATTCAATTAATTCCCAACTTCGGAAAGTAAGAAGAATATCATTGTTTTTATCAATAATTTTCGTTTGTGCCAATTCTTGGGGAATGACCACAGTAAGATGTGGAACTAGCCAACAAAGTTTGGTTATTTTAATTCTCGGTTTTTCATCATCACTTGTGGTTACTAAAGCGTTAGTGTCATCATTGCTTCTTATTAGTATTAGTTCTTGTGAATTTAAAATTATTTTGTTATAATCTTCAAAAAATCCCGAGTACATTTTTAATGGGACGCATAAGGAAACGCTTCCTTTTTCATCAGTCATAATTTTTTCTTTAGGTTTCGTTTTTGGATACCACCCAGCATTTTCCAATTTAGCACTTTCATTTTGATTACATGATATGTATCCTTTAAGGGTTGAAGTAATTCTTACATCCCGAACTGAATCAATTGTAACACCATTTAAAATATAACGTAATTCTTTAAACAAGAATGCTGGAGCATCGTTGATTAATACCGTATTAGTATCATCTTCTTTGGTAACTTGAAATTCTAAATATAATTCACTTTTGCAAGGTAAAGGATATTTTCCTGTTTGTTGTAGTGCAATTCTAATTTCATCATTTAATCCAAGTTTTGTAGGATTGAAAGGTTCAAATGATAGTACTTTTCAGCTTAATATTGATTTATCTACAAGAATATTTTCTTTAACATTTAAATATTCCATTTTATTTTAGTTTGAAACCTAAACTTATCAGAAATTTTTTATTAGGAGGTGTTAACCTTTGAGAGTTTAATTTATTACTAGTTAAATGTCGTTTAGTATCTTTCTTATTAATGTTTTTAGAGTAAAATTTTTTTGAAAAATTATAATTTGAAGCTTTTTTATTATTTAAAATAACCATTATTCATCACCATCTTGATCTACTATTTAATGTTTATATTGTCTATTACCTTTACAGCAACAGGAAATTAAAGGACATTTTGTGATGATTCTATTATTTTAAAACCAGGAGCTACACTAGGAAAAAATTGATGTATTATATGAACAGGTTTTCCATTTAAATACTATCCTTCGGCAATATTACAATCGATGTTTATGGCGTTTACTTTAATAATTTCCGATGGAAAATCTGAAATGTGCTCGTTAAGACCTTCTAATTCCTTATTTTTAAAACCTAATATTTTTCCTATAGTTCCATCATGAAAAGAGATGGGAATATCTGTTTTAATATGTGTTCGTAAAGTATTATTATTGGCATAAATATGAAGAAAAGTACGATGGTCCAAAAATTTTTGAATAAAATTATTTACATCATCTATTTCATAACTACCTGGTGGTATTCTTATTTCTTTATTTGAGTCATAAATGAAACGATTATTAGTCTCATCAATATTTGGATTAGCATTAAAAGTTTCAAAATTTACAAGTCAAAAAATTTTCATCTAAATATATTGGAGGACGAATATTAACAGAAAGCGTGGGAGAATTACCACTAATGACAAAACTGTACAACATATCTCTTTAAAATTTTTTAACAAAATGAATTAATATTGTTTTTCAACCATTATTATAAAGAGATTTAAGACAGAGCTCACCACAATTTGTTTTGTTAATTGATTGATAATGGTCGTAGTTATAATTCACAAATTTTTCTTTTTATCGCTGAAAAAATATTTTTTTTAACTCGGTAGATGGTCGCAAATTGCCATAACCATCAAAATATAAAATATTTTTTCTTTTTTTTATGTATGCAGTCTAATGAGTTCCATTACCGCTATTCTTATCGAGATTAACAATACCACTTTCATTTTTCTTAATTTTTTTTGGTCATTTATTTCTCATGAATATACCTCGAAAGTTAGGAATTTTAAGTAGATTAATATATCTACTTAAATCATAATTTGTACGTGGTTTTCGAGATATTTGTTTTGACAGTTTTTTGAATAAGGTTTCAGATATAATCCACATCCAGTTTTATATGGTTTTAAATAAAGACCACTTCCTTGTTTTCCTACTGCTATAGTTTCCATCATTTTATTATGTCTTTTGGACTCTACTAATTTTTTTTTAGCAGCTTTCGCATCGTTGACAGCTTTCTCAATACCTGCTGCTCCTCCTCCAAGAGCGCCTAAAGCGGACAAACCAGCAAATAAAGGAATAAGAGGTAGAAATCCACCAGTTTTTGGAATTGGTATGATTCTATTTTTTGGTGATAATATTCTACTTTCTCCTATAGATCTAAGTGGGGTTCGAATAATATCAGTCAAACTTTTAAACTGTGTTCCGTTTAGTGCTTGTCTTGCTTTTGAAATAGCTTGAGATAAAGTTTTTCCTCGTCCTAGACGAGTTTTTCGACTTCTGTTTTCCTTTTTTTTAAATCCCAAACTAAATCAATATTTTTACACTAGAATTGCAAATTGAACAAACTTTAGGAGTAATTATTTGATATAACTGTCTAGAACATATATCGCAATGTAAATCATCACTTAAGCGTTTTAATTTTCTCTTATTATGAGTATTTACGTGTTTATGAACACCTGCCCTTTGATAATATTGTATAATTTGATAGCATGAGTGACAAGGAGTTTTTTCTTGATTTTCCGTCACTAAAAACACTGTGTTATAACTCTGAGTAATACAGAACACAACTTCTCTGGGATCAGTGTATTTACGTTTCACTAAACAAAATTTAGCACTAGTACTTTCTTCTTCATTATCTTCTTCAATATCGGAGCCATCAGATCCAGCTTCAATTTGTTCAAAATTATTTATATCGTAGTTCAAACAATTTCTGAAGTTCTTCTGAATTTTTTTTTCGTTAAGATATGTATTGTAATCCAGTACTTCACTTAATTCGTTTTGATCTGGACCTTCTTCAATATTATTATCCATAAATTTTTGAATGAATTTTTTTAATATTTACTTTGCAATATTTACTTCATGGTCAAATTTAAGGTTATCCACCTCAAAGTCAAACATAAAGTTAAGAAATTGACAGACTTTGTATTTCAGTGTATATTTGAATTATTACAATCGGCCAAGCGCTTTCGGTCTCTATCGGACCATCCTCAGGGCTCAGACCCTAAAAACGAGAGAATATGGTCAGCAAATAAGTTTACTCAGTACTCACCAGCCACACTCACTCGTCAAAGGGCACACCTCAACCCTGCCAGTTTGAGAAAAGTCGCGAGCTTAGCCTCCACACAGGACAAGATGTATACAATTTAAAAAATTTTCAGAAACATTTAAAATTAAAATTAAAAACTAGAACATTCAATACACAGTGCACGTTGACATGATTAAAACAATTAACATTTTCAATAACAACCCAAAAGGGTGAGGTTATGCCACACACAGTCATAGTATAACACGGCAATAAGACTTTCCAAAAATCAAAACCACATACAAGTGTGTGAAAGCCTGAGTAGGGATTTTCTGTATGAATTTCCATTCTTGAATTCAATGTCAGTTGTATTTAAAATCAGTAAATTATTGGCAATGAGCAAAAAAGGGGGAAAAAGGCAGAAATAAAGGGCATTAAAGTTTATTAATCTATAGCGTTACTGATATCGGCCATTCTGTGATCTATTTCGAACACTTGTCCGACGTCGACATATGGTTTTTACACAGGTGTTTGGATGAAAGGGTTGTCCCAATTTTCGCAAGATGCAAAACCTCAAAGAATATTCCAATACAACTTAGATCAAGCCTAGAAAGGAAAATGATAAAGAATGAAATCTGCAAACATTATTCCAAGAAAAATAGAATTAATATCCAAATGAAAATTTGTTATGACCACATGTCCGAGGTGATGCCACACTCTATTCTTTCTAATTTATTAAATTCTGTATACGATTTCGTGTTTCATCAAAAAGACCTTAAATTTAAGAAACTTCATAAAAAACTTGAAAATCTCAAGGGGCAGAAAGAACCAAATTCAGATCGACACTTTTTCTCGGATTACAAATTTCATGACAGGGTTGCTAATTTGTCTGATTGTCAGTTCTCTGAGGATGAGCTGAAACTATTGGGCTTGGGTTTGGGTTTCTCTTTGAAGAGCTCGTCAAGCAGAACACGACTGGAAAACTACTCTACCGAAATTGATGCGTTGATAGACTTCTTGACAGACAACATTGATTCTAGAACATCCCTTAAACTACAAGTCTATCAAATCTTGAGGAGAACCCTAAGAGATGGTAAGGCAAGTAAATGCATTGAACACAAAACTTTCACTAGTATTGTTGAAAACATTAAGACTAAGATTCGGTCCAATGGACTGATACTGTCAAAGGCAGATAAAGGTAATTGTTTGGTCATTATGAATGAAGATGATTATCTGTTAAAAGTCGGGAGCTTCCTAGACGAAAACAATTTTAAAGAAATTCCGAACAATCCACTTTCTAGTTTTATTATAAAAACAAAAACCTACTTCAACTTATGCTCAGATTTTATAAAAAAATATAATGGAAATAAATATCTTCTAATTTCTAACCCGTGTTTACCCCGTTTATATGGGTTACCAAAAATTCATAAGCTAGGAGTACCAATTCGACCTGTTGTAAGTTTTACCAATACTCCCGTTTCAAGACTGTCTTCTTTTTTGAACGCAATCCTGATTAAACTTATCAAAGATAAGCCTAAGTTTTGCCTCAAGAACTCCACAGATTTGGTCAAAAGACTGAACTCTGTAACCATGCCAGACGACTCTTTGCTTGTTTCCTTCGATGTATGCAATCTGTTTACGTCGATTCCGAGGATGGAAACTCTTCCGATTATATCAAATCTGTTGACAGCGAACAACATCTCTAGTGATGACCAACTTAGTATAATGACCCTTCTTAAGTTCTGTTTATCTCAGGACTTTTTTGCTTTCAATAACAAATATTACGAACAACCCTCGGGGTTGGCAATGGGGAATCCTCTATCTCCTCTTTTAGCGGACATCTTCCTGGACAACTTGGAAAATGCACTAATTCCGAGATTGATTTCTGAGAGCAAGATAATTAACTGGCTTCGTTATGTGGATGACTGTTTCACAATTATTCTGGGCAATGAACAGCGGGCTATTGATGTCCTAAATAGTCTTAATTCTCTGCATCCTGCCCTAAAATTTACCTTAGAAATAGAAACCGAAAACAAACTTAATTTTTTAGATTTAACTATCAAAAAAACCAATAATTCTCTCAGTTTCAAAATCTTTCGAAAACCTACTCAAACAGACCACATAATTCCTTCTAATTCTAACCACCCCTTACAACATAAAATGGCCTCAATAAACTGCTATGTTAATAGATTGCTCAACATTCCCATGTCAGCAGAGGATTACAACAACGAGGTCAATATTCTGAAGCAGATTGTCGTAAACAATGGGTATGAGCATACAGTCATCGACAAATATATAGAAAAAATTAAAAGCAAGAAAGAATCCCAAGAGGCTTACAGCTCGACTCCTTACAATG
Organism: Diaprepes abbreviatus; assembly: GCA_034092305.1. Classification (NCBI taxonomy): domain Eukaryota; kingdom Metazoa; phylum Arthropoda; class Insecta; order Coleoptera; family Curculionidae; genus Diaprepes; species Diaprepes abbreviatus. Next base: position 13,514,116 of record JASJET010000002.1, on the reverse strand, counting down.
AAAGTCAGCGAGGAAAATTTTTCTCACTCTCGTACCTAGGTCACTTCTCTAATAAAATAGCACGGACTCTAACAAACCTCACTCAAAATGTGAAGATTTCATTTAAGAGTGTAAATCAACTCAGTTCCCATCTGGTCAATAACAAACAATTGATATCTCATATTCAAAAAAGTGGGGTCTATCAACTTTCTTGCCCAGACTGTCCTTCAACGTATATAGGAAAAACTATTAGACCATTAGCAGTCCGAATTAGAGAACATATTAACAAACCTCGGGCCTCTGTGTTTGGTCACCATATTAGTTTTACCAAACACAGTTTCTCTCCTACTCATAATAGTAAAATCTTATACCACTCCAGGGGTAATAACTCTAAAACCTTGGATTACAGAGAGGATCTTGAAATATGCAGGGAGATAAAGAGAAACCCCGATCATTGCCTCAATGTAAGAATGAACAACGTAAATGACCGCAACCCCATTTTCAAACTTTTTCCTTAAATCATTAAACAATTTAAATGTCTGGGAGCTGTGATTGCGTGGGGTGCAATCTTATAATAATTTTGATCATCTTTTTCAGTTTCAGACACTTCATTCTAAATATATTAATAGTTTACACATTTCAGCAAATTTTAACTACGTCTATGTTCGTGTAATTTGTCGCTTTTTTACAAAAATGGAATTTATTTCACGCCACTGAACCCAAGTGTTCGAAATAGATCACAGAATGGCCGACATCAGTTATGCTATAGATTAATAAACTTTAATGCCCTTTCTTTCTGCCTTTTTCCCCCTTTTTTGCTCATTGCCAATAATTTACTGATTTTAAATACAACTGACATTGAATTCAAGAATGGAAATTCATACAGAAAATCCCTACTCAGGCTTTCACACACTTGTATGTGGTTTTGATTTTTGGAAAGTCTTATTGCCGTGTTATACTATGACTGTGTGTGGCATAACCTCACCCTTTTGGGTTGTTATTGAAAATGTTAATTGTTTTAATCATGTCAACGTGCACTGTGTATTGAATGTTCTAGTTTTTAATTTTAATTTTAAATGTTTCTGAAAATTTTTTAAATTGTATACATCTTGTCCTGTGTGGAGGCTAAGCTCGCGACTTTTCTCAAACTGGCAGGGTTGAGGTGTGCCCTTTGACGAGTGAGTGTGGCTGGTGAGTACTGAGTAAACTTATTTGCTGACCATATTCTCTCGTTTTTAGGGTCTGAGCCCTGAGGATGGTCCGATAGAGACCGAAAGCGCTTGGCCGATTGTAATAATTCAAATATACACTGAAATACAAAGTCTGTCAATTTCTTGATTTCTTCGGTGTACAACCTGTTAATAACTTAAACATAAAGTTAGATCTCCTACTATGATCGGATTCGATGGAAGGTTAGCCAGGTTGTTAAGTTTAAGATTAAACTCAAGGTGATGTATACGAGGTTTTTTGAAAAATATAAAAAGAGGAGGAGGATGAAGAGTGTTGATGATACGAGGTTTTTTGAAAAGTATAATGAGAGATTTGAAAATTATTATGAGAAAAGAAAAGAGGAGGAGGATGAAAAGTGTTGATGATTTACTCTTCTTACTCCTCCTCCTCTTTCCTTCTCTCATATATACACTACTCAGGAGGTTCGAAAATATATTTCTCTTTTTAGAAGCAGTTTGCAAGAAGAAAAAGATTGGGAACCGCTGCCAGAAATAATTAACAATAACATTTCAGTTCCACTTGGCAGCTTGGAGGTTGTGGCTGACTAAAAGCTGCAATCATTTCCTTTCAAATGACATTTGATTTGCTTAAAAAATATGGTTGAAATTCGTTAAAAAAATTAATAACCATATATTTAATTCCAGCTAACTTTTGACAGGCTACCCGGCGATCGTGTATAACCCTGTAGTTATTCATTCATTTGAAACAAGTTTCATAACAAAACAGATATAAGCAAGAATTAGCTGCCTGACCTTAGACTATTATAGTGTAATTTCCTCCTTTAAAAGTACTTGGAGAATTTTTCAAGCTTTCGAAGTGTCCAGTTCCGAGTCCATACAATTTAATAGAAGTTCTAGTAAGTTTTTAAAAGTATCTATATTCCATTGATCGTAAGGACTCAGTCTTGTGTTAAAGTCTTTGACGACTATTCTATTTTTTCTTGGGGCACGGTCCGAGTTTACTGATTTTTAAGTAAGAGATGAAATCTACGTCATATCTCATTAAATATGAAGGTTTATATTTAAGCGTGAACTATATTACTATTAAACGTCAAATATATGACCATATTCATACGCCTGTATGAAGAAGATAATGTGTGACTCAATTTAGACTTTTTGAGAATTTGTTATATAATTTACATTTTGTGGAATGTAAACAATAATATATTTATACTTTGTCGATTCCCATTCTTAGTTGATTCATTTAAACTTTATAATATCAAGTATCAGTATCAAGACAATGTTGCTACATTGGTATTTATTTATAGAGGCGCAAAACAAAGGAAATAAAAGCTGTCTTGAGCAAGCAGAGCAGGGTTGGAAGATAGAGGCGGCACCAGTTAGCAAAGGGCCGAGCTAGCCCCTATGCCGCAGAGTAGGGGTGGGTAATTATTATAGGCGCCACCCAGTTTTAGCTGGGTAAACTCGGTAAACCCCCCACGTGGTTACTCGAGCCTAGCGTCCAACCTAACTGTATAACTTGCTGCTCTACATATCAAAATAACCAAAAAAAAAATGATTAAATTTAATGAATACAAGAAGTGGTGGGATAATTGAAAATCGTGGATGTTAAAAATAAAGAAATGTTTATATTATTACTAAATTTCTGAAGATATGAGAAGTCCTAAATTGATGTTGATCCGGATTTCTTCGTGCTTCTATATCCCCCTAACGATGGACTGGATTATGTCCCTAAGGGTGGATATGTTGTTTGTATCCCTAGGGGTGGATAAGTTGTTGGTATCCCAAGGGGTGGTACTGATTTATATTCTTGACCCCAAAGGGTGGATAAGTTGTTGGTATCCCAAGGGGTGGACCCTAATTTAAATAAAATAAAAAAAAATAATAGCAATGCCTAATTATCTAAACTAGAGTGAACGACACAAAATGAAATTTTCCATCAAAATCCGCAGGATGGCGGCAATAAATCAGGATGGAAATTTCTCGGCTCCGAAATACAAAATTTCACAGGAAAAAGTAGGATTGACAGTTAAGTTCTATCCATTTTATAGGAAGCCCGAAACCAGCGCTGTATGAGGTTCTTTTTCCCTCAACATAGGGCGCGAGACAAAAGGAACCTTAAACAACTAGCGATTCCACAAAAGAAATGACAGCTCAAAATAGTGGGCTCAAACAGCATTGCTAACTAATAAGTCGCTGACATTTCCGACTCAAAATTAAATAGGACTTCATTGTTGATCCCTAAAATGGAAAATAAGAATTTTCCCTCAGCCATTAGCAACACGGTATTAGTTACTCGCCCAAATTTCCTCCCAAAATGCAACGGCCTAACAGAATGCAAATTTGCCTAAATGTCAACTGAAAAGGTCACATAACCCCAAAAAAAGGTAAACCAATCCTAGAAAATATTACAAATAAAAATTCGGAGAACTGTGATACATTTATCTATCTTAAATGTAACAATTTAATTTGAAATAATCAGGACAAAAAAAAAGATATCTTATAAAAAAAGGTAAATAATAACATTCTACTTAAATATAAACAACCTAAAACAGTGACGTAGAGTTTCCGACCTAAAAATACAAGTTATGAAAGAATTTTATTAGGGCTGATTTCTTATAGGCAAATTACTGATAGATAAAGAAAATAATTAAGTTGGGAAAAAAATTTGCAAGGGAGTGAAATTTCGAATGGCTCGAAAAGCAATAGGACCCAAAAATGCAACGAATATTAGGCTGCTATACGAAGGAGAAAAGAGAAATGCTTAATAACAATGATATAATGAAGTCAAACGTGAATATTAGCAAAAAGAAGGTAAAATGAACCAAATTAACCATAATAAATTTAAGATAAATTTTTAACCGTGACAATATATTTAATATGTGTCTCTATAGGTTATGTATATTTTGCAGGGACAAGCTGATTGATAATAACAAGAAATGTATTTCTTAAAACGAAAAATTCTCTGATAAAATTTAATTTGTACCCCATTCAACTTGAATAGCTAATCGTAGTTCTGGATAGTTTCATGAAGAAACAACCACTTTGAAATTTTGGAAAAACTATTCGGTTCGAGTTTAATTAGTTTTTGGTAATAAAATAAACCGGAAACTTGCTTAAGGCATTCTAATATAATAGAAAACAAGATTCGAACTAAAGAAAACTTTTTATGGCAAATATAAAGTTTGAAAGTGGTCATAGCAATTCAAATACTATTGACAACGATGTGTCTTAGAGTCTAGACATACCACATAAAGTTTTCAGTTTACCTGGAATCGATATTGAAATATGACAAATATTAAAATTCCTTTTTATTAAATGTGTAAATATTGATAGCCAGTTCTTCGAAGCTTAATTATAAAGATGACGAAATAGTATAACTTGAGATATTCTAACGTAAAGTAACAAAATAGCCAATTTTGACTATATTTGAGCTGAGTATCTCAGAGCCAGACGTTAATTGTAAAACTCTGAGATCCAGTTGTAAAAATTAAGAATGGTCGGTATAACACCAGATAGTGCGAAAAAATTTGAATTCTATATTAGAATGTCAAAACTATAGACATCGAACTTGAAATTGATATTTTATGCAATGAATACAGAGTTTGGAAGCTGGTTTCAGTCACAAAAAATCCGAAATTATATTAGAATTTTAGGTTTTCTAGTGCACACATTCTATAGCTATAAATTCAGGTTTTATGTCTAGGCCCCCTCCTAGATTTATAAATATATTTCTGTGGATCTGAACCAACACGCTCTGTTACTTTGGAATATTGAAATATATAAGTTCAAAAATAGCCATTTTACCACTTTTCAAAATGCTGGCGGAATAGTCAGTTTTAGTAAACCAATTTGAATTGAGTACACCACATGATATGGCAAATAATCTTAATTTTATAGATGTGTGTAATCATTCATTGTTTGTTTACTTTGTGAGATCACTTAAAATAATAAAAATATATTTCTTGCCGCGGTTTTGAAACGTCGACCTTTCTGTGTAATATCATATGTAACAATTGATATCTACTCTGATTTCGCATGATTTGTCCAAGGTTTTCAAGTTTTCTTACTTCTAGTGGAATTATTTCTCGTTAGTTTTTTTGATTTGTTGAAGAATTTTTTCGTTTGTAACATGCTCTGTCCGTGACTCTCTCAAAATTCTGTAGTAAAGCTACACTTCGGAAACTCCAAATCTTTTACCCATAGCCTTTGTCAACTGAAACAGGATCGGATTGGCTCATTCTACTAATTTCTTTTTCGGTCATTTAACAAGAAATTTGTCGAATGGTTTATAAACAAGTTTCACAAACTAAATATCCTTAAAAAAGAAAAATGTTATACACAAAAATTTTAAATTCGAAGTTCCACTTCCTGTTTAGACATATCGATAATTTTATATCCCATTTGTATAGGGCTATTTAATGAGGAGTTTAAGTGCTTATAATGGGTTCGGTATTTTAAGTGAAATTTTAAATATGAGAGATTTTAAAAGCGGATTAAAATTTCCTCATTTATATTACTACACTAAGAGATGTACTATTGCTAAAAATAATTTACTTTACGTATTAGTACATTCTTTAATAAGCATTGCCTTTTTAATATGTTGTTTTTAGCTGATAATTTTGAAATTGTAGAAACTATTGTACTAAAAATTTTAGACACACTCTTTTTAATTTTGGGCTTAGTAGGGTGATGTCTGAATGTACAAATGTGGGTGCTTATGTGTATGTTCACTTTTATAACAGAACCTATGTTGTAATGTTTCAGCAATGAAATTTATGACAATAAAAGCTTTATTTATTTATTTTATAAAGTAAATCGTTTATATTCTCTATTATTGGTAACTATTTCGGTAACAGAAAAAATTATACGCAATTTGTTTATAAACTTCTATTTTTATTATATTATACAATATTAGGGTAGTCTAATTGAAAACTAAAAATAAATTGACTATTCTAATAGAATCGGAACTAAAAAACAGTATTCTTGGAAACAGTGGGTAAGTATAAAATATTCTAGAAATTATTCTGTGTTTTATACTTAATGACTGTAACTTTACGAGTAGTGAACATAACCCGATCCTCATCATCCCCCCACTCCTCGACCTTGACTTTGACTCACCCCTCTTTGGCCCCGCCCACATGTCCTTGTCATTGACCTTGAAAGTGCACGTGTACTTTGTCCTTGGCCTTCACCTTGTGTTCAATGTTGTGTGTGTGACCTTGCCTTGGCCGTGTTCGAGGTGACCTTGACTTTGCTGGAGGCCATATTGGGTGTGTGACCTTGAAGTTATGTTACGTGGTTTGTGGTGACCTTGAATGGTTTTATATAAGATATGGGGCAGTTTCATCCATCAGTTGTCTCTGACTTGTATAGGTAGTATATGTGTTAATATTTGACAAATCATGGCATATGTTTGTGTAAATTGCGGTTTTAAGTTTACCAACAGTCATAATATGAGACGTTATAAAAGAATCGTGTGCGGCGAGATTTAATGAAGTGCCTGGAGGAAAACGGGTCCGAATTGAAGAGTATACATCGGCGATTCCGGTAATTAATTGCGCTACATGTAATGTAGATGTTCAAATAAATCATATGTCAGCGCACAAACGAACATAACAATATAAAAATAATTCATGTTTGCCGGTATGTCACGGTGTGAAACTCGTTGAATGTGCCTTCAAAAGGAGAATTGCACCCTATCGGGTTAGCAGTGATATGGAGCATTCCGATTACGTAATGTTCTTTGCAGACATTAAATCCAAGGTGGTGGAACTTGTTAATAATTTATACGTGTGCATCATGCTTTAAAAGTTAACATGACAGCTGTTGGCGAGTACATGCTTCCATCACAAGAAATATTCAGTGAGAAATCCTTCAACACTGCTAATCAAATAATTAGTGTAGAAAGTGATTTGGATGCCGTTTACCATTCTTTCACCGAATTAATAAAAACGCAGGCGACAGAGTTCCAGGAGAAAAATTCAGGTATGGAAAAATCAAAACCCGATATATTAAACTGATTTATATATTATTTTTCTTGTTATAGGATGGGCTCTTGTGCGAATTTTATACTTGGAAGTTAGTATCAACAAGTATATGCCTATGGGTGGCTCATCATACATCAAGTTGCCGTGTTCTATTGAAAAGAAAGGAGCTGTCGTCAATGTGATTAACCAGGACGAATTTTGCTTTGCGTGGGCTGTAACATCAGCATTGCTTCCTCCAACAGCAGCGCCTTCACAGAAGACATCCTACCCCCATTTTTCTAGAGTGCTAAATTTAACAGGTATGGATTTTCCTGTAAAATTACGTAACATTAAAAAATTTGAGGAAATGAACAACATATCAATTAACATATGATAGTGGTCTTCGAGGTACGGATTCAATTAGTTTTTTGATCTACAATTTAAAAATGATCCCATACCTTTACGATATGGCTTTAGAAACGAACCATTTCCTTTCGATTTTAAATACAGACCTGCACCGGTTTTATCTTCACTGCTTTTTTTTTACAGTTTTTACGGCGCGCACAATTCCCGCTGCCCCACCGGCTAATGAACCCAAAGCTGATAACCCGGCAAAAATTGGCATTAATGGTAATATTCCACCAGTTTTAGGAATCGGTATTATTCTCGGTGTACGAACCTTTCTTTTGCCACCTTCCGCTTTTACCGATCTACGTGCTACGACAGAGGTATTTTAGATGCATTCATGACATTTCTTTCCAACACATTTTCCTTCCGGCTTTTAATAATTCCTTTCGAACTGCTTGTCAAATAGCTGTTCCGAAACTAACTTTCCGAACATGTCGATTTTTATTAACACCTTTCCTTTTTGTACGACGTGTGCCTTTACTAGATTTTTTTTTGTTGATAATGATGATGGTACACCCATACCAAAACGTTGTTTTCCTTTCATAATGTTTGTAACTAACCAAGCTGCTGTTTTTTCACCTAAACTGGAATCTTTCGATTTTACTCTATTACAAGCACTTTGTTCGAGCTCGTAATCCGCTCGAAGTCTCGCACTTATGTTGTCTTTGGTATGTAAATAGGCTGAATCGTGTTTTTTGCATGCGGCATCCAAAGGATTAATGCCTGGATCACCTCTTGTTACACGTTTTATTACTTTTGTCCCGGGTCCGCAATATTGATAACCGGAAATATGTACCTCGAATGGTAATTTATTTATTAACAATTTCACAATACCGTGTCCAGTTTTATTGGAAACGTGAGACCGTCCACTTCGTTCGACGCTCGGCATCTGAATGACAGTTTTTGTGAAAATTTGCCCATAAAATATCAAATTTTCCTAAGATGCATGTTATCGATCTCAAACAAAAACTTCCTATTGACAATCTCGATGAAAAAGTCGGACTTGAATTTGAAAAGAAGATAATAAAGAGACACGGTCCTCTACTTCCTTCTTCTATTCGCGGCCTATTAATTGGTCCATCCAATTGTGGAAAAACTAATGTCATGATTTCGCTGCTTACACACCCCCTTGGGCTACGTTTCGAAAATGTCTATATCAACTCGAAATCTCTGTCTCAACCGAAATATGAGTATTTAAGAAAAATTTTAGCACTCATCAAAGGTTTAGACTACTATGCCTTTAGTGATTCCAGTAATATTGTGGAACCATCCGATGCAAAACCATACTCTCTATTTATATTTGATGATGTCATATGTGAAAAACAAGATGTTATAAGATCGTACTTTAGCATGGGACGTCATAAAAATATCGACTCCTTTTACCTAGCGCAAACATATTCGCGAGTGCCTAAATAGCTTGTGCTAGACAATGCCAATTTTATTATTATGTTTAAACAAGATGAGTTGAATATGAAACACATATTTTCCGACCACGTTTCACCGGATCTAACTTTTACTCAATTTCAAGAAATGTGCTCAAAATGTTGGGATAATAGGTATGGATTTTTAATAATTGATAAAGACGGTGATGTGAAAGTGGGAAGATACCGCAACGGATTTGATAGCTATATATTACTATAATAATAAGAGAAAACACTCATTTGATTGTTGAAACGTCCTTTGTTAACATCATGAATAACGCGATCGACTTAAAACGTAAACTAGTGGAAGCTACCAATGCCGTCAGAAAAAAATTTAAACAAATTAAAGCGGCTAAAGAATTTCATGTTGTGGAATTGGAAAAGTTTTATGAACCCATTTCTAAACCGTTGACAACTATATCTATGTGGTCAAGCAACGTCAACAGCAACAGCAACAACAACAACATTATCCAGCTACAGAGCCACAAAGTCCCAGTACATCAGTGCAGTCGACTCGAATATCAAATTTTCCCCAACCTACACATTCCTTTCAAATCTCCACACCTATTCAGCAGCAGCAGCAGCATCGCATTTCAAAAGAGGATATTAGTCATTCGGTGCTTGATACACCCTCGACATCAACTAATACATCTCTCGCATCTACTGACACCACAACCTCAGATACTTTAAACGCACATCTGAAAGGATTACGTTCGAAACCATGTCTATACGATACTGTATATGGTGTACGTTTTGGTTCAAAACCAGATTATACCAAAAATTTTATTGGTAATTTAGAGGTACGTTTTCGAAATGGAAATATTGTCTTATACAAAAAAGGGAAAAATATTGCAGAATAAGGTGATAATGAACTTTCAACGTACAAGGAAATTTTGGAATCAACGAGTGCTGTCTACAAGAATTTTAAAAAAAGTAATGGTTTACGGGAGATCAGATGGAACAAACATTTACGAATTATTGAACCTTTGATAATGGACACAAAATTAGGTGGTACTATTACAATAAAAAATCTCTCTGAAAAACTACAGTTACTCACAAAAAAGAAATTATTTTCGAAAACATTTCAATATGTCTACTGGAACAAAGCTAAAGAGTTGGTGGATCGTTTACGTTTGTTGTGGAGTTCCCAAATGGCCGCTCACACTGGACACGAAAACGTAATTATGTCGATCATAGAGGAATTACGAGAAGAAGATATAATCTGAAACCTTTAATATTACTAATAATATGGAGCCCAGTCTAGAAAAAATAAAAATTGTTAATGAACTACATAGAACGGCTAGAAAAATTTTTGTAAGACGGCACACGATAATAAAAGGATACAGAGATTTGTGGCAAATTGATTTGGCTGAAATGCAACAGTGTGCTGATGAAAACCATGGTTATTGTTATATTTTGCTCTGTATAAATTGCTACTCTAAATTTGTCTATACAAAAGCGATAAAAAATAAGACCGGTAAAGAATTTACTAATGCGTTGAAAAGCATCATTGAGGAGGCGTCATATACACCAACAAATCTGCAAAGTAATCAAGGAATGGAGTTCTATAATACAAATTTTCAAGCCCTGATGAAAAAATATAATATAAATCATTATTCCAATTACATCACAAAAAAAGCTGCAATTGTTGAGCGAGTCATAAGGACTCTTAAAAATAATTTATATAAACAATTCTCGACAAGAGGATCTTACAGATGGATACATATATTATCGGCAGTAACCAAAACCTATAATCATTCGAAATATCGCACCATTGGAATGAAGCCTGCAGACGTGTAAGAAAAAACACAAATTAAAGCATACGATTATTTAAAAATTGTACCTAAAAAAATTAATTTTCCATGTCTTCATTTTCGTTGCACAAAATTCTATCCAATCCGACACTATTTCGATCGTCAACATCTTGGGCTGTTGCTGTTGCAGGAACCAATTCATTTTTTGCAGCAAGCTCACCAGGTAAATGTGAAATATTGACGAGGTATTCTTTTAATTCTTCTTCAACCATTTCAACACAAAATGTATCCATGTCTATGGAACCATATAAAAATTTGTCGCACAAGTGTGCCCCAGCCATAAAATTGATTGCATCCCTGATCTCGTTCTTATATTGATCTCTGGTTGCATCAATATGCGACCAATCATTTACGCTATCTAACATATCGTGAGCCCTATTTCTTAATTCTCTCCCCAACCAAAATATGTATCTATCTACACATTCGTTGACGGTCGTCGTCGCATCAGCAGACATCTTTAACAGAAATAATGAACACGCGTAAGAATTCTGACATGTGCAACTATATTTTAAATTTAATTACATCCTTTTTTTCAAACAATTTACATACAATTTACTCCAATGAGCCAAAACGTAACAATGTTCGAGTATTGTTTCCAAAAACTCTAGTGCCCTGCCCCAAATAAGTTAGAGTGTATTTACCTTAGTTTTACTCATAATATCTACAATATCGTCAGATAGTGTTTCGGCCACACGTTTTGGCAAAGAAGTCTCGAATGTGCTATTATCACCGTCATCGTGTAAAGCCACTAAAAGAGTTTTACCAAATCTTGTAGTCGTTGAAACCATCTTTACAATTTTATGCACTTTACCCACAATCATTTCGGTAACCTTTTTTCTCTCTAAAACCTCGAAATCTTTGCTGAACATTTCATTAATTTCATCTAGAGTTTCTTTTGCAATACTCATTATTGAAAAAATGGTATATAAATCCAAAACTTACCGTGAATATAAAAGCACTTTCAGAACACTACACGAACACAATATTTGATGTTTATGCCACTGATATCTGCGACTGTTTGAAGTCACTTCTTTTTCCACTAACCTTTATGGCGAGTTTTCAAGGTCGAATTGTAACAATGGTGGGGTAGCTTAACGGTAGAAATAGTGGAAGGAGTATTCAAGGTCAAATGACGTCACACATTTAAATTGGTTTAAGGATAACTTCAAAGACAAAATATAATGAAACAAATAACTACATTTTATGTACTTTATTGATTGACATTTTTCTTCCGTTCTTCTATACGTGTAACATTATCACCTAAACCTAAATTTCTTAATTTGTTCAATAATATTTGTTCGTTTTTATTTCTTAGAAAATTCTTAAAGACTACACTCGCTAAATGCACACTTCAGCATGGTCCATATACTTAAAAAATACACTAAAATCCTGAGCCTCCGAATCTTGCATTTCAAATGCGTAAAATTCCTAGCAGGCTGCAGAAATTAGAAATTCTTCGTACATTTCTGGCACTAAACTTTCCATATTAACTACTACTACGTTAAACTTAAGTCCTACACTCTAATTTCACTTAACAAAACCGGATCTGCAATGAAACTAATCAGTTTTTCCAAACAGTCACTAAACACCAACTTTTTTATTTCACGAACAAAGTTTTGTAAATTTATTGTTTTGCTGCAATATTTACGATATTCAAAAGCCATATCACAATAGCACGACGCCCATTCTGCTCGACTTTTCATTGCATCATTGAAATAATTACTAGCAGTTTCAGTGAATTCATCGCCCAATTTTTTACTGTCTCTTGCAAAGCACTATTCATATTATTCACTTATTTTTACACTCACGACACTTTTTTATTGCTGGTGGTGGCCCATCTATATAATGACGATATATTTGTTCATAGTAAATGTAACAGGGTAAGCTTAACTGTAGTTCCTTGTCACACCGATATGGCGCTGGCAGCTTATCCTAAATTTGCCGTAAACTCAGCGTATCAACGTAAGTTTTTGAATATTCGGGAGGAAAAAATGCTAGATCCTTTTCTTCAAAATCACACAAACTTTTTAAATTACTCTGATATAAACAAATTACTCTTCCAACTTGCTCTATAATTTTTTCTTTAGATAGTTCCGTATCTGATATTTCACACTGAATGAATGTAAATAAACCAACACAATTTTATAGAAGAATTTGCAAGGTCAAAATCATTTCAAGATCATCCCACACTATTACAACGCACAAATAACTACTTCAAGGTCACACACCCAATATGGCCCCCAACAAAGTCAAGGTCGCCGCGGACACGGTCAAGGTCAAGGTCGCACACAACCTTGAACACAAGGCCAAGGCCGCGGACAAAACACGCGTGCGCTTTCAAGGTCAATCACAAGGACGCGCGGGCGAGCCAAAGAGGGGTGGGGCAAGGTCAAGGTCAAGGTCGAGGAGTGGGGATCTGGTTATGTTCACTACTTACATTAAACACATGATTCTAATAAAAATCAATTGAAAATCAAAATTTGTTCACACACAATCGAGATAGTCCACTAGGAAAGGATTAAATAAAGTACGTATTTATTTCGACTGGTGGTAATTAAAGCGGCATATATTAAATACTAAATAAGACATGAAAAACAAAAGCCCGGCGTTGTATTATTACATCATGTTCTCCACGAAGGGTTTTTCTTGATGTAAAAATAAACTTTATTGACATTTTGATATCTCTAACTTTGTGAATAAAGGATCTCATATTAATCTTATGGAAATATGATCTCGATGGATTAGTTACACTCTTGGGAAAAATTATCTTTACTACACAATGACCAAAAGTTCTTTTCGCTAGGCAACAACTCGTTCTTAAGCAATATTTCAGCTCCACAAGGCCTCAGAGTCGATCTATGGTAACTAAGCCTTTTTGAATCTAAGTTTAGGTTTTATACACTATCGAATGTTCCTTAAATATGACCTTTTATTTAATTAGACTAATAAGATTCTTTTTAATTTTTACAGTAAGCATATATTTACTCTTCCTATCATTACTGTACCCCTAACAGATTTAGTTCACCCAGGAATTCTGGTTTTTCTTTGAACGGGAACTAATCATTAAATGATATCCATTCACACTAGTCAAATGTAATAGAAATAATTGAACTCTGTCTCAAAAGTGATGACATCGACTTTTTAAATTTACTGGACTTAACTGATTTTATAGAATAGTTTCTATTTTAACATCAAAAAAGCATATTTTTATTTTTTATAAATTGAAATGTCTATGTCCTTTTTTAGCAGGCTTAAAAATTTTTAAATTATTTTTTCTTAATTACATTAGTTGAAGAAATGTTTGTATAAATTAAGAGCAAAGTTATTTTACAAATTATAAATCATTTTTCAATTTCGTAATCTTTTTGACATATTCTCGATACTAACGAAGTCAAATAATGGTTATTCATCCTTTTAATTATAATTATTAAAATCTATTTGAGTAAGTTTCTCTATAAAAACTTATTTATTATTTATTTTTTGATGATATGAAATAATTGGCTTACGATAGTAAAGAAGTAATGCAATCAGGATCGGCATTAGGTGAAATAAACAATTTAATAAGTAAACAAATTATTTAACTTCATCATTTTTATTTAATTAATACTCTCACAATTGAGTACGATTCTTCCAAAGTAGAACATTATAGACATTAATTATAACATTTCGCTAAATATGTTTTATTGTATCAAATTGTTAACAGATTAATACTAAGATGTTTCATGTTCCTTGAGGCAAATATATAATGAAATTGCGGTATGGTATACCGACGACAATTTAGCGGAAAGGGAATAAATTCTTTCTGACTGAAGGCATTTTCAGTAGGATTTTACACATTATTATTTTTTAATATACATCACATGTCAAAAAAAAAGTTTAAAATGTTCAATTAGAAATTTTAGCAAACATTACAATAATACAACTTAAAGTGAGATTTCTCATCAAAACATTTTTAGCAAATATCAAGCACATTTGCTCACTAATTATTTAATAAAAATGTTTCAAATACGTTACATATGATACTATCAAAAACGAACAGTTTTTGGCTTGACTTTTGGAGCTAATATTAATTTCTTTGTGGGGGTTACATACAATGCATAAAATATTGTTGAACATGTTATTGTTTAGAGGAAGGAAGCACAGTTTCGGTATCCTTCCTTTTTCCGTCTATAACTGGATACCAGATAACACCAAAGCTAAACTAATTGATATTTAGAAGCACAGCTTGATAAATGAGTAGGGTAGCCGTTTATACTTCAGGAACTGGGATCTGATATACTATCTTCATGAGTTAACCTTTAAAATGACTTAAAAACTTAGTTTGTTATATATGTAATTCTCCTTTCAGGCAGAGAATATGAAAAATATATATACAAACAGTTTATTTTCTGCAAATATCGCTCTGGTCCTCTCTTCATACGCGTTTCGATCACCTCATGATCTCGTCAGTGGAGCTGTATCGGACCGAGAGCAACATTAGCGGGAAATAACTGATATATGAACCATAAATTTCAAGGTACCTGCCGTCTACCAACTTCGATGTCAGACTGAAAAATATCGCCAGTCGAACGACATCGATGAATCAACGGAGTAACGTAAAATTTTTAAACAATCAAAATTTGAGTAAGAAATAAAGAAATCTTTCTGCCGTATTTAAATAGTTTGTTATATATGTAATTCTCCTTTCAGGCAGAGAATATAAAAAATATATGTACAACCAGTTTTCTCTGCTGAAAGGAGAATTACATATATAACAAACTATTTAAATACGGCAGAAAGATTTCTTTATTTCTTACTGAAATTTTGATTGTTTAAAAATTTTACGTTACTCCGTTGATTCATCGATGTCGTTCGACTGGCGATATTTTTCAGTCTGACATCGAAGTTGGTAGATGGCAGGTGTAATATCCTGCCGACATACCTTGAAATTTATGGTTCATATATCAGTTATTTCCTGCTAATGTTGCTCTCGGTCCGATACAGCTCCACTGACGAGATTATGAGGTGATCGAACCGCGTATGGAGAGAGGACCAGGGCGATATTTGCAGGAAATAAACTGTTTGAACATATATTTTTTATATTCTCTGCCTGAAAGGAGAATTACATATATAACAAACTGTTAAAATACGGCAGAAAGATTTCTTTATTTCTTACTGAAATTTTGATTGTTTAAAAAGACTTACAAATTTGTAATATTGCAACATGTATTAGCTCTCTATCATTGATGTAGTCAAGTAGAACTTAGCTGTTTAGAAAATTAATGCTCTATTTTTCTAATAAATACCAATTATCTTCTGAACTTCCTTTTCTAACCATTGCTGGATATATTTTTGTCTTTAATCTCTCACGCTTGATAACTTTGTTTTTCGTACTTTTCAAGAAAATCGGTAGAAAGTTGGTTACAAGATTTGCTATTAGAGAAATATTTTCTATCTTTATTTTATACAATAATAGTACGACGCAGTGATTACAAATTTTCTCAGCAAGATTCTCACCTGTTTTTTCCACATATTGATTGATTTCATTAAGATTTGTAACTACTATTTTCCGATATCTTTGATAATGAACCCCATAAATCTTTACGGAAAGATTCTAGTAAGTTTTAGCATATATAAGTCATGATAAAATATTTTTAGTTCTTACTAATTAATCCTCATACCTTTTCAATAGGTATATAATAATGAATAGAAAAATTAATTAAAATTTTTAGCATACAATTTGACATTTTCTTTTAGTAAAGAGCACATGAAAAATAGACACAAAATGGATTGACAAATAATAAAAATCACTGTTTATATAAGTAATCAACAAAACAATATCTGACTAATTTAATCTAAGAAGTTGGGGTTTTGTTTTAGGCTTAAATAACAATAATCACATTCAAAATAAAAAAAAAATACTCTTTAGTGTATTCAGGGTGTTCTCTAAGTTCAGTGATTTATTTTAATAGCTTGTAGAACTCTTCTTCTTCTTCCTCTTGTTATAGGCTTACAGCCTTTTTTTTCCAACTCATTCATTCATTTCATTCGATGTTGAAATCCAGGACTCTCTCCACCTTTTAGGTGGTCTACCTATTGGTCTTCTGGTTTCCGGTGTTCCATCTCGGGCGATTCTCGCTATCCTATTTTGCGCCATTCTTCCTACGTGCTCATTCCAGGCTTTTCTGCGCTTCCGTCCCCATCTTACTATATCCTGCATTCCATGTTCCTCGCGTATTGTTGAATTGCGTATGTGATCTCTTAATGTGTATCCCGATATTCTTCTTAGTACTTTCATTTCGGCAGTTCTTAGAATTGATTTTGTTTTTGTGTTGTCAGCTCTCGTCTCTATTGCGTACGTCATTATCGGTCGAATACAGGTCTTGTAGATTTTTGTTTTTGCGTCCTTGCTCATGTATGTGTTGTGCCATATTATATCCGCCAGGCTTCTTGAGATTCTATTTGCCTTGTTTACTTGGTTTCTTACTTCTCTTGTTCAGTCTTGGTTTGCGGATATCTCAACTCCTAAGTAATTAAAGGTCATGAGTTGTTCTATTGGTTTGTCATCCACTACTAGTTTGCATGTTAAGGGCACTTTGCTTATTACAATTGACTTAGTTTTATCGATGGATATTTTCATGTTGAATTGCTTGCTTATGGTGTGGAATGCAAATAGAAGTCTTTGGAGATCGTCTTCATTTTCCGAGACTATGACGGCGTCATCAGCGTAATATATTATTGTTATTTCCCCGGTATTCATTCTGTACCCTGGTGCCGCTCTTTTGACGTTCTCAATTATTTGGTCCATTACTATGTTAAATAGTAATGGACTTAGAGAGTCCCCCTGTCGTATGCCCGATGCTATCGGTACATCCTTAGTTAGGTTGCCGCTTACTGAGATTTGTGAACTCGTAAAGAGAAATCGATTTACCAAAAAGTTGGAAAAGAAATAAATTATTAACAATTATTTAAAAAATTTAAAAACTGTAATGCAAACCTTATTTCATAATATTTTCAACAAATTCATTGTAAAAACTTTGTTTAATTCTAATACTGGGTATGCCTATTTTTTTTATATATAATTGTTACCCGATTTTGAGTACGATTGTCGATTTGACCAGTGCTAAATAATTCATACAGTAGTTCCTGATAC
This sequence comes from Diaprepes abbreviatus, assembly GCA_034092305.1. Taxonomy (NCBI): domain Eukaryota; kingdom Metazoa; phylum Arthropoda; class Insecta; order Coleoptera; family Curculionidae; genus Diaprepes; species Diaprepes abbreviatus. Next base: position 13,496,203 of record JASJET010000002.1, on the reverse strand, counting down.
CATTTTACATTGGGGGGTATTTTGTGCAATAAAAATGGCACACGTTTATGAAAACCATGAACTATTGGACGTAATATTAACTTAGGGAGTGCCATCAAAATGCAGCCGCAGCAAGTGTTTTATATGGGGGAGATTTCCTTTACGCAATCATCCGTATACCAGGTGAAATCACCTGGTACCAATCAAATTACGAATGTGATGCTAAAGTACGGAGGCCCCAGCCTTGTCACAGAGCTCAATGTTCTATTTCAAAAAATACTCCGCACAACATCAGTACCCAACGAATGGCGGAAAAGCATCATAATTCCTATCCACAAAAGAGGATCAAAGAAACAACCCGAAAACTACAGAGGAATCAGCCTACTGAACAGTTCAGCCAAATTATTAACCAAAATACTGTCACAACGGATCGTAGACAAGTTAGGGGCGTGCGAAGAACAGCAGGGCTTCCGGAATAACCGCTCTACTATCGACGGTATATTTATTATCAGACAGCTGGTTGAAAAATCTATCGAATACGATAAACCGCTGTTCATTTGTTTTGTGGAATTTACACAAGCGTTCGACCGAGTCAAACTGGAACACATAACACAACTACTGCGAAGAAAACAAGTAGACGAAGCAATCATACGCACAATTTACGAACTGAATTCCAAAAACACCATGGTAATTAAAACAAATAACACTCTAACAGAGGAAATCCTACTATCTATAGGAATAAGACAGGGTGATAGCCTAAGTCCAACACTTTTCAATGTAATCATTGACGAAATCATTGATGAGGTAAAAAGCACAAATATTGGGTACCCAATGGGACACAACACCGTTCAGATTATATGCTTTGCAGACGATGTTGCCTTGACAGCAGATAGCGAGGACAACTTACAAAGAATGCTTTTCCATCTCAATCAAACAGCCAAACAGTATAATATGAAAATATCTGTGGAGAAAACCAAGGCAATGGTAATAGCAAAATAACCGGTAAAATGCAAACTAATGGTTGATGACAAACGTATCGAACAGGTTGGGAAGTTTAAATATCTGGGAGAAAATATAACAAGTAACAGGGCAGTAACAGAAGAAGTACGCACACAAGCCAACAGAGCGGCCATGATATCAGGCCAAGTAAAAGACATAATCTGGAACAATAAACATATGACGGTTGAGAGCAAAGCAAGAATCTACAAGGTCTGTATAAGACCGATACTGACCTACGGCGCAGAAACAAGAAATGAAACAACAAAGACAAAACAAATTATGAGAACCACAGAAATGAAAACGCTGAGAATGATCACGGGAACAAGTTTAAGAGATAGAATAAGAAACGAAAAAATACGCGAGGACAGCGGAGTGGGGGATGTTGTGAAGTGGGTTCGAAACCGTCGTAGGCAGTGGAGAGATCACGTGGAACGAATGGACTAGCAAAAACCGTGATGAGAGAGAAACCAAACACCAAACGGCCGCCTGGACGGCTCCCCAAAAGATGGAGAGACAGCTGGACTTCGACGTTAAACGAGGATCGATGAGGCATTGTGTAGATAACAGAACTTGGTTCTACCTAGAAGAAGAAGAAGAAGAAGAAGAAGAAGAAGAAGAAGAATCATCCGTATCTGCGAATGTTTGTAAATTTAATTATAAAACTTCGCGACACCGGTTATTTAAAGGAACAATGAGTAGGTCACGCTGGAAGATCTTCTTCACGCAAAATGATGGAAATTAAGGTAGAAATTTTAGAAATTGTCGAAAACGACACAACAACGAGCACTAGGTCCATAGCAGGTCAGGTAGAAGTTGCTCATAGTAAAGTGTGATAAATTTTACGACAAGAACAACTTTATTCGTACCAGAAAATTATCCTATACTCTATTCAAGAACTAGAAAGAGTAATAAAACTGTCACCGAAACTGCCGACATACCTGCTCCAGTGTCACAGATAATTTATAATTTTTTGAGATAATCAGTCTATGTTTTATTCTGAATGTGCTTAAAACGGTTTCTACGCCAAACCTAAAAATAATAACAGTTGTGATTTTTATTAACTCTAGTATCATTAACCATATTTTGTAAGATATGTGAATTATTAAGAAATAATAAAAAATAAAATAATATTGTTATAACAACTTTCTATTTTGAGTTTATTACCGGAATAATATTTTATACCATAAATACTGATAAAATCTTCCGACGCCTATGAGAATGATTAAAATCCCTTTTAATACTCCACATTTGCAAATATCTATTGTTATTAGATCCAATTAGTCTGTTATTATTGACCAGTATTATTGATTATTAAATTCCTAACCAATTTTCATGAAAAATATGTGTCTAACAATTTTGCCAGACACCGGAATAAAGAACTCAGGTAGTTTGCCAAGAAAAAAAAGGGTCAAAAATGATTTACAACTTTCTCTAGTTCTTAAATTGACTGTAAAAGAGTTGAATTTTATCAGTGGCTCTTACATCAGTACAACATAAATGACAATTTTACCAAATTTTGACTGCCGATAAGGCAATGCTTACAAGAAATGGAGTAAATAACTTCTACAACAACCATGTTTGGGCAGTAGAAAATCTGCACGCAGTGAAAAGAAGTCATTTTCAGCACAAATTTTCAGTAAATTTTTAACCTGGCGTAGTAAATGGAGTTTCGCCACATTTCAGATTAGAAGTTCACGAGTATTTAAATAATGTGTTTCCTTATAGATGGATAGGGCAAAATGGACCTATTTCTTGGCCTGCACGTTTTCCGGATCTAAATCCCTGCGATTATTTTCTGTGGGGCTATCTAAAATAGTTAATTTATCACGATAGAGAAGTAAATACTGCGAAAAAACTAAAACATCGCATTGAAAATGCTTGTGATGTTATCCATGGAGACCGGAATTTTATTTTTGATGTATGTAATCACTTATGGATACGTCGAGCAGGACTACGTTATTTAAAAAAATGATGACAATTTCGAGCGCTTTTTGTAAAACAAGATGTAATTGGTTCAGTGTAGTAAAAAAAGATTTCACAATGCAGTGGTTGAAAATATCATGAAATAAGGTTTCGATTATTTTAAATTTTGTAAATAATTGTTAATAATTTCTTTATTTGCCAATTTTTCTATAAACGATTTTTGATAAATCGATTTATCTTTACGAGTTATACAAGCTATTAAAAAAATGAGTCAACTTTGAGAACACCTTGTATATAATTTCCGAAAAAAATATTAATTATATATTCAAAATTTCCAGGTTAATCTTTAAATTTTAAAATTATTACTACTTCTTTAATGGCTGGGGATTCCATTCATGGATTCCAATTTAATCAAAAAACACCACTATAACACCACTGACCATTAGAAATCAATCAGTCTATCATTATCGAAATAAGGAAATAGAACCGAGACAAAGGCTTTACGCCCTAGACCATCTTACGATAATTTATATTTTATATACAATACAAATCACTGGTGGGTCTGGAAAGGTAAACTCAAAAAAAGAAACAAATTGGAATAATTATTATATTACCGTCCTATACGTTTTGACCGTTGCTTTAAGGCTTTTGAAAGTATTAAATTATCTTTTTTAATCAAAGTAAATAATGATAATTGAAAATGAACATTCGGAAATCATCAAATTTCCATGTATTATTAATTTTTATTAAGTGTATTTTCAAGTTTAAGTAACAAATGAGACATGGAGGAAGTTGTGAAAATAGTTTTTCATGTACTTTTTTACTTTAAGTACCGAGAAATCTCACAGATTAACAGTCAAATATCTTCAGAGATAACTTTAAAAATCCATGATCATCAGTGATATATGTGTTGTAAATATCAGAGAATAGTTTCAAATTTTTGTATGTTACAGCATGTTAAGTATTACCATCTAGAGCCAGACCTGAACTAAAGTTCTCTACGCCACTATAAATTGTTTGACATTGTAATACAAACAGTTAAAAGTAAAAATGTCTCCAATAAATATAAAACAGTATTTTAAAAAAGATTATGTGATGTTAAGATTTGCGGGTATTTGGATAAGTGAAAATAATGAGATAAAACCAAGTTGGTTTATATATTTTTCTCTCTTAGCTGTAGTATCTATATTAACCTTTAATGTAAGCCTTTTGATGCAATTGATGAAAAGTACAAGCGTAGAAGAATGTGCTTCAGTGGCGTATGTTGAAGTACAAGTAGCCATTATACTAGTAAAATTATTTTTAATATATAGATACAAAAGAATTATTATAAGCCTAATCGAACAATATGATAACAAATATTTTCAAGCAGGAGATTTGGAGGAAATAAGAGTTTTAGAGAGAAAACTGTTCCAGTTTAATGTGTTAAGACGAGCTCTTGCGAACCTAGTTGTTATAGCGTCCATGGTGTCTTGTATAACACCATTTATTTTTGGGACAAAACTTATTGTTCCAGCATGGTATCCATTTGACACATCTTCCTCGCCAGGGTCACAAATTGCTTATTGCCACCAAGTGCTAAGTCTAGGGTTTATAACTGTTGTTGTTGCGTATTCAGATATTATCATAGGTGGGAAATGTACATTTATTGGATTACAGTGTACTCTGTTATCAATAAGACTTAAAAAAATAGGGACAGATGGAACCAATTGCATGAAATCTCTGATTAGATGTGTTAAACATCATCAAGTTATTATAAGGTTAGTATATAACATGTGCATCTCAGTGAATTCGTTCACCTTGTTTTGAGAATCGTTATTGACATTGACGCAAAAACAGATGATTTTGTATATTTGGCCCGGCGTTAAATGTAGTTAATAAATTAGAAATTTAAATAAATGAAATCCTGTAAGGTACCTCAAATCAAACCAACTTAATACCTTGGTGATTCGAGTCTACCTATACAGGGTAGATTCGATATTTTAAATTTTTCCTTATCAAATTCAGCTTTAATTTTACTTCAACCCAAATTCTGTCGCTTATATAACTTTTTTTTAAATGTTTAAATACAGACAAGCTAAAGGTCATCCAAATCGGATAATTTGTTTGTTAGTTACTGCAAAAAAACCTGCTATAATGGCTGTTTTTTCAGTTGTTAATAAACAATAGAAAAATATATTGCATTAACTTTATACGGCACCAAAAGGATCCCCTTGTTGCATACAACAAGTATGCAAAATTTCTATAAAAATAGTTTTTCACAGTGAATTTGTTTATAACATTTTATGTTTTTTTTTTTGAATGTTTATTCTCAGCTATCTAGCGATCGTACAGCAATCTGCTGGTGCACCAATGAAAGCTCAAAACCTATACTAACAATAACAAAAAAGAGCTAAATTAATTGTTGATTTTAGTCGAAACAGATAAACAAAATTGTGGTTGGTTTTTGTCCTTATAAGTAAATAGAATATCTCTTCGAAAATTGTTGATATCGAAATGTCGATAAGTCGACGCGATAGGTGAGATTTTGGCGCATATTTTGAAAAAAAAAACAATTCTGTACGATCATTAGCAGCTGCTGCGTTGTTTATTATTAAGGGATTATTTAAGTAGGAACTTATAAGGAGCTGGTTTAACTATTGTGTGCAGCAGTTTTCAACTAAATTATTTCAAAATTGATGATGTAGCAATAGTTTAAAGTTACACATACTCCAAGAGTCAGAAAGTGAGCAATGGAGGGAAGCTTTCTTTCAGCCTGCGACGCCCGGAAAAAAAAAACGTCACTCACATTCGTTTTTCCCAAAAAATTTGGATTATCTCTTCGAATATTGATCGCAGAATTTTTTTTTATTTGTTGTTTCTCGACGAGATACGAACAATGGATGATATGTTTTCGTAATCAAATTATGGTTAAACTAGCAATAAACAAATTGTTGCACGTGCTTTCCAAAATTACGACAAAATGTTACAGTGGTTGTACAAGAAAAACACATGGTAACTTTTTTGTTCACTTTATTGGACGAACATTTTTCACACACAGAATTTTTTGCTGACATACATATTTTTTGCGTAAATCTATACTAAATATTTATTTCGTTCTCCGTTTCTTGGATATCGATAGACACTCATTTTCGAAACCCTTGTTGATTTCAGTATTACCATTACAATTATCATCATCATTATCACTCTCATCATCGTCATCATTATTACTCTCATCATGATCATCACTCTCATCATTGACATAATTATCAGCATAATCATATTTATTTTCTCCCCTATTTCTTTCATCGTATTTGAAAGTAATATTACAATTACTCTTGATTGGATGATCGCTTACAATATAATCGTCAAATGTAGTTTATTCTCCATCTCGAAATATAATAATGCTATCGATAAATGCAATATCTCGATAAATATTAATGCCACATTAAAAATTAATCCAATTTTTAATATACCTAATTAATAGTATACTGTTGACCACTGTAAAAATTTGTTCGCAATTTGAAAAGCCCGTAAATACAGTAAAATTATAATTATGAATAAAATGTTGTGAAATAATTTGTTTATTGCTATGTTTGACAATAATTTAACTACCAAAACACATCATCTATTATTCGAATTTGAAGCATCTGAGTCACGGTTTGCTCCGCGTGCCGCAGACTGAAAGAACGCCCCCCTCCACTGCTCACTTTCTGACTCTCGGAGTAGGCTACATCAACAATTGTGAAATAATTAAGTTGTAAACTATTGCATACAACAGTTTAACCGTCTCTCTATTTAAATAGTCCCTTAATGTTAATAAACAACTCCACAGCGATCTGACTGAAAAAAAAACTTTATCTCAGTTTCTAGTGCTCGTATACAATTTTCTTTTTTTTTTTAATGTGCATCGAAATCTCAGCTGTTGCGTCCACTTATCGACATTTCGATATCAACAATTGTCAAAGAGTTATTCTTTTTGTTTATAACGAAAAAACGAATCCAAATTTTGTTTACGTGTTTCAACAATTTAAGATCAACAATTCATTTTTTTTTTGTTATTTTTAGTATAAGTCTGGAACTTTCATTTGCGTATCCGCAGACAACTATACGACCTCTAGATCGCTAAGAATAAACAATAAAAAAAAAACATAAAAAGTTATAAACAAATTCAATGTGCAGAAAACTACTGAATATTTTTACTTGAAATTTTGCACATTTGTTGTATGCAACAAGATGCTCCTTTAGTTGCCGTGTAAAATTAATGCATATGTTTTTCTATTGTTTATAAACAATTGAAAAAAAAAACAGCCATTTAAGCAGGTTTTTTGCTATAATCAACAAAGAAATTATCCGACTCTAATGAGCCATAACTCGTTTTGTAGGTATTTTCAATGCTCATAACTATTGTTTGAAACTTTTTTACTGAAAAAAATAGCTTTTCCTAGAACTCAAGAAAACTGTTTTTTCACATATTAATTATTTAATAATAAATTCTCCCCAAGAAAGAAAAGAGACATCAGACACTACATAATTACTGTTATCATTCTGAAGCTTTCTACGTAATCAGTAGTTTACTAACAATAAATTTCAAAATCACCTTATATGAGGTTAACTCCACTGGCTTCTGGTAGTAGTTCTCAATAATAAAATAAAACAAGGTAAAAAATCTTTATTTCCTTAGTTATACCCCCTTTCCAAATCAGATGCACAATAGCAAAAAGAGACAGCTTGAAGGGAATAATTACAAGTTAACTGACAAATTACTTCAAACTATCAAGAAACATGTCAGTAACGTAGCCTGAATTAACAAGTTTGGAGCGCAATAATTTTTTCAGATAATTTAGGAAAGATCTTATTTTGAAGTTTTTTAAGTGAATCCCAACAATTTCATTGTTTCTTGACTGGTTTAACTATAGCCGATTTTTCAGACGGATTAATTTTTGGTGCTATCTTGATTAGCATTTTTCGGATTTTAATCAGCTGCGGTTATTTGTTCTTCTTAACAGTACTTGATCATTGTTTCTTATTATTTACTAGTGGCACTGTACCTTTCATTCTGTTCATTATTTCAGCTGGACTTCTAATATTTCTGCTAAATGTTGTTCGAAAATTTCAAATTTTGCTAAATTTAGTCTTTCATTAACTCGAAGAATATATCCACTGTAAATCCAAAATTATTTTGCAAGCAACCGACTTCGGATTCATAATAAAGTTATCGGAACATTAGGCAGACACGTGTGCACCAGTCGACATCTAGTGTATTTGGAATATGAGCGTTATTTCTGTGGCGGCTCTACTGTCATTCAAACTAATTTTTCAAATTAATTACCTAGTTCCTGCAGTTGAGTATTAGCCGAGTATTGCAACAGATCCTGTTGGACAAATTATCACTGCTCATCTCAACTATATAGATCGTTAAAATTCTTGTAATTCTTGTAGATCTAAACGCATATCCAGAATATCTGTTTTCGCAATTATAGCTACCTATAACCATGACTAGATTACTTCCAATAAGGATGATAATACTTATAATAAGGTAGTTTGGTTGCTAGAGTCTTAATAACTTTAGTTCTAACTTTTTTTTATTCTATTTTAAGTCCTCATATAATCAATTATGAATATATACAACTAGCACCTAGTCAACAGGTCCCTCTGGCCCTTTTGTAGCCGTAAACGTCAGTTTAGTTTTATTAGTAACTCTATACATAGGCGAGTTTTAAATTAGTTTAAGTTACCCACATACTGTGAAGAAATTGAGTAATTTAAGATCATCCACCTTTTTTCACCTAAAAAAGGTAAGAGGCAGTATTACAAGGATTGACACTAAATTATCATTGATGTACGAGTCTTCTACCTTAGCTATTTCTCTATCCCCACGGAGCAATCTTTGAGTACTAATTTTTCTCATGTTCCTCCTAAACAAGATGGACTTTAATTTCTTGCCAAATCAGGTATTGTTGATCGACAAGTTGTCATCAACATTATAACTAGTAAGGTTTTTTTTTTAAATCGAATTCTATCCACAGTATAACATGATGTTGTATTTTCTAGATTTCCTACTACGCGTTTTTATAGGACAGATTTGTATTAATTTCCTACCTGGTGGACATGCTGGTTTATGTGTAATTATCCTTTTGGGGTTGTTAGTCCTCCATCAGGCGCCTCCCCAGGTGGCGGATAGGGGAACGCCTCTCAGATATGAGTGGTACCGAGGAAATCAAATACTCGGGGCGGACCAAAACTAACTAAAACAGCAGCGTCTGACCTAGAGTGGGCGGCTGCGAACAGCGTCGGTACTCATGTTAGAGTCGGCTGACATAAAAGCTAGGAAAGCAAGGGGAAACTACCTAGCTAATTACATCCCCAGGATAATCACAATGGATCAAGTCTACTTAGGAACGGCCCTCAGTCCCGGGCACCTCTTAAGTGAGGAGAGGGTGCTAAGAATCCCCCGGTTACCCGATAAACTTACACTAAAATGCGACAAAAAGATTGGTACATGGAATGTACGAAGTCTATTCCAAGCCGGCAAGGTAAATAATGTAATTAAGGAGATGCGGCGACTCAACATAGATATTCTTGGATGCAGCGAAGTTAGATGGCCCAACTCAGGCCACTATGAAATAGACAATCACACGGTATACTACTGCGGAGATACAACAACAAGAAACAAAAACGGAGTAACTATTATAGTCAACAAAGAGGTTAACAGTTGTTTACTCAGTTTTATAGGCATATCGGATAGAGTTGCACTACTTAAAATTAATGCCAAATCATTTAATATGAATATTGTATAAGCATATGCTCTAACCTCGGAAAGCTCAGAGCAGGAAATAGAAATTTTCTATGAACAGCTAAAAGAAGCCTTTAAACACACCAAAAAACAAGAAATCAATGTCCTGCTGGGAGACTTTAACGCTAAATTAGGCAAGGGAGTAGTAGATAATACTGTAGGCCAATTTGGACTGGGCAAGAGAAATGATAGAGGGGATCGTCTTATTCAGTTCTGCCAAGAAATGGACAGTGCGATAATGAACACCTTTTTTCAGTTACCGCCTCCAAGACTCTACACATGGAAGTCTCCAGCTGATTGTCCCCAAAAAGTGATAAGAAACCAGATAGACTATATCATCATAAACAAAAGATTTCAGAATTCCGTAAAATCCGCAAAAGCATATCCGGGAGCGGATGTCCCTTCAGACCATAATCTTTTGCTGAGCCGGATTAAGCTACACATGAAAAAGTTCTGGAAAGGAAAATTCCAAAAACGACCGGACATTCAGAGGTTGAAAGATAACACCACAAGAGACGAAGTCAAAGAGGAATTATACAACAAAATAACAAGCATAGCCACGGATATTAACAAGGAGAACATAAATGTGGATGATATATGGAAGAAGATAAAAAATGTCTGTAATTCAATATTGGATAATAAACTAAAAGCAGGAAAAAATATAAAGAAATATCCGTGGATGACAGAAGAAATATTAAAACTCATGGAAGAGCGAAGAAAATACAGACAAAAATGAAAGAAGGTACAAAGACATAAACAAAGTTATTAACAATAGGATCAAGGAAGCAAAAGAGTTGTGGCTACAAAACGAATGTAAAGAAATCGAATTCTTAGAACAAAAACATGACATTTTTAACTTGCATAAGAAAATCAAGGCCCTAACCAGAGTAAACGACTCACGCAGCAATAATTCAGTACTGGACAAACACAACAATCTGCTGTACGAGAATGAAAAAATACTTGAAGGAATATATGAGAGAATTATTCGATGAAGAACAGCAGACAGAAACAGATGTCCTTGGATTTTCCGGACCAGAAATAACACTCAGCGAAGTAACATATGCAATAAAACGACTAAAAAGCAATAAGTCACCTGGGCCGGATAATATACAATCAGAAATACTAAAACTATTTGAAGATGACCAACTTAAACTCCTAACAAGTCTACTTAATAAAATTTACGAAACTGGCGAATTGCCTGGCGATTGGCTAGTTTCCACCTTCTTTCCTCTTCCTAAGAAAACAAATGCTACCAGATGCTCTGATTACAGAATTATAAGCTTAATGAGCCATGCGCTGAAAATCCTTCTCAGTATCATTTACTCTCTAATATATAGAAAACTTGAAGAAAACGTTAGCAATGTTCAGTTTGGCGATAAAACATGCAATGTCTATGTATGTTTTATCGATTTCGAGAAAGCATTCGACAAAGTGCAACATCACAAACTGCTTCAAATATTAAATGAATCTAGTATCGATGACAAGGATTTACGCCTTATTAGAAACCTTTACTCACAGCAAAGGGCGACTGTACGTGTAGACAACGAAACATCACAAGAATTTACAATAAAACGGGGAGTTCGTCAGGGCTGTATTTTATCGCCGACGTTATTCAATACGTACTCGGAAATGCTGTTTAGGGAAGCTATCAGTGGAATGAGAGAGGGCATAAAAATTAATGGTGAAAGCATTAACAACTTAAGATATGCAGACGACACAGTTCTGTTGGCCGATAATGCAGAGGATTTGCAAACACTAATAGACCGCGTAGTGGAAGCCTGTGAAAGATACGGCATGAAATTAAACTGTAAAAAGACAAAAATCCTTATAGTAAGCAAAAATGACGAAATACACTACCAATTTAGAGCAAATAATGAAACTTTGGAAACTGTTGAAAAAGTTACGTATCTAGGATGCAGTCTGAACAGAGAATGGGACCACTCACAGGAGATTAGATGCCGCATAGAGAAGGCGAGAGCTGTCCTGAACCGCCTCAGAAAGATCTTGTGCAATATGCACCTGAACATTGATATAAGAACACGAGTCTTGAGATGTTATGTATTTTCAACTCTTCTATATGGACTGGAAGCCTGGATTTTGACAGAAACAACATCTAAACGACTGGAAGCCTTCGAAATGTGGTGTTACCGCCGCATGCTCAGAATTTCATACATCCATCATGTCACAAATAACACCGTGACGCAACGTATGAAAAAAGACCCAGAAATTAGGCGCAATGTGAAAATCAGAAAGATATCATACTTAGGGCATGTAATGCGCAATGAGAAATACCAACTAATTCAGTGAATTTTGCAAGGTAAGATAGAGGGTAAAAGAACTCAGGGTCGCCGACGAACATCATGGCTGAGAAATATCAGACAATGGACAGGAATGACGACGGTACATTTATTTAGAACAGCTGTCAATAAGGTCATATGGGCCAATGTGATTGCCAACATCCACAGAGGATAGGCACCAACAGAAGAAGAAGATCCTTTTCTTACGTAATTTTTATGTGTAATAATTCTTTTTTTTAAGGAAATTTTCGGTTATTTATCAAACAACCGATTTTTCTTTTCTCTTTATAATAAAAACAATAAAATAGCCTCAACGAAACAGTGATGTATGGGAATTCAAAAGAATTGATTATTCGGCAACTTTGTTTTAAATTATGATTTTGTTTGCTACCTCTTAATCTTTCTTATAAGACCGTATATCCTGTTGTTTGAGTTCCCATTTATGTCCTAATAGACTGTATCACCTTTTCATTCATTTTTGAAACTAAGCTTATAGAGATGTTAGCGACTTGTTGACACCGTCTTCTCCACTATCTTATTTTAACATTATGTGTGCTTGTTTTTCTTTGCTAAAAGTTAAGTTACGAAATATCCGTTTTGCTAAACTACAACAATCATAACTTGGAAGACAAGTTTACACTCCTCGGGTAATTTTTGCATTCTAGTCACACTGATTGTCTCATAATATTAGTTTTTAAAGGCACACTTAAGATAGACGTAAAATATGTAAAATTATCCAATCAATGCCAGGGTGCTGTTCCAGGACTAATTTTATTTTTCAAAAAAGTTAATAAATAAAAAATATTTCAAAAACCAGATTTGTAAAAGGAAAAAAAAGGAGAAAGTAGAATTAAAAATCATTTTTATTTTTAAAAATAAATAAATTGAAAATCTTTATAAACAGTACAGGGTGAGTCACCGATTGGATGAAGTAAGTTTGTGCCTTTTCGGTGAAATTAACAAAGAAACTATATTTATTGTTTGATACAGTTTATTTTTACGCAGATTTTAAAAATATTTAGGACTCTACAGGGTGAGCCAAAAAACTAGGACAGCATAAAGTTGTATATTTTTAAATAGAACACCCTATATACAAATCGTATTTTCGATTTAGCTTATAATTCTAAATCTTTTTTATTAAAGGTTTACTATAACAAAACTTTATAGTTTCTGAGATAATTAAGTTTAAAGAAAAAAAGTCACATTTTCAAGCATCAATTCAATCCTAAATAACGTTTTCAATTTTGTGACAAATATATTCAAATTTGGAATTTAGCATGGCCAAGGACAAGTTAACATAATTTTTACCTAATATTTGCAATAAAAGCTACAGGGTGTTGAACACATCGGCTCAAATTTGAACAAGTTTAAATGAATAAATATCTTTTTTTTTAAATGGTACACCCTGTATATTTTCATGTTATTTAATAGAGTAATAAAAACCCTAAAAGTTTTGTTCAATATATCCTATACCTATTTATAATAGTTTTTGAGATATTTCAGTTTTTCTTATTTTCCACACTTTTTTAAAGAAATAGTCTTCATTATCATAGTAGCCATGTAAAATAATAAAAAGAAACTACAGAAACAAACAGAATGTGATTAAATATGATGAAATACATTATTCGTTATATTACAACGGCAATAGTTTAATTAAACATAATGTGAAAAAATTAACACAACAATAACGACAAGACAAATACATATTTACTTTTATACTAAATTGAAACAAAAAAATTACCTATTAAATACGGAGATTAATTATTTCTTTTTAATAAGTGTTCGAATAAACGACCCTCTTGTGCAATGCACAAATTTAGTCTTTTTTGCAGATTTTCTCGGACCCTGGACAAAATTAGTGGCGTTATTGTTCTACAGGTATCCCTAATCCTGTTTCGCATATCTTCCACTGTTGTTGGTGGATTAACATACACCTTATTTTTAATATAACCCCATAGGAAGAAATCTAATGGGGTGATGTCGCAAGACCTTGGTGGCCACTCAATGAAACCCCCACGTCCAATCCATTTTTGCGGATATCGTTGGTCCAAAAACACACGAACTTCACGATGGTAATGCGGAGGCGCACCATCGTGCTGGAACCACATACTGTCGAGCTCATCCCTATCGAGACCTTGAAGCAGTTGGGGTAGTTTTTCTTGTAGAAAGTTCAGGTAACTATGGCCATTTAATAGTTCATTAAAAAAGTGGGGTCCAATAATTCGATTATGATGAATACCACACCAAACATTTAATGACCAGTGGTTTTGATGTTGCACCTCTCTAATCCAAAATGGGTTTTCTGTGGCATAATAATGCATGTTGCGTCTATTTACGGTACCGTTACTTCTAAAAGTAGCTTCATCACTAAACATTACCTTGCATAATAAATTTGGATTTAATTGAATCTCCGCATTTATTGTACGACAATAGTTTACACGACTTTCAAAATCCTGTCCATGCAATTCTTGGTGTAATTCCATGTGATATGGATGATACCTATATTTCTTGGTAGTACGATTAGCGGTGGATTGTGATGTTTCACATAATGCTGCTAACTGACGGCTACCAATATAAGGATTTTCCTGAACATTTAACTATACTTGTAGTTCTTTTTCTTCATTAGTTACTGGTTTGTTGACCACTTTACGTTTTGGATAATCAACAGTACCAGAAGAATCAAATCTTTGCATTAAGTTTTGAAAAGTATGGGTATTAGGCTGGCGTCGATCAGGATACTTCATTTTGTAAATTCTTTGAGCAAGAAGGCAATTTTTTTGAGCCTCTCCTATTGTATAAATCATATCTATTAACTCATTCTTTGGAAAATTCATTTTACAATATAAGATGAATGCAAAAAAAACCAAACTACAATACATAAAAACTAAAAGAAGCGATTGCGGTTATAAATTTGACACACAGAAAAATGTTCTTTTACATTGTTTTTGCCATGGCTACTATGATAATGAAGACTATTTTTGTAAAAAAGTATGGAAAATTATAAAAACTGAAATATCTCAAAAACTATTATAAATAGGTATAGGATATATTGAGCAAAACTTTTAGGGTTTTTATCACTCTTTTAAATAACATGAAAATATACAGAGTGTACCTTTTAAAAAAAAGATATTTATTTATTTAAACTTGTTCAAATTTGAGCCGATGTGTTCAACACCCTGTAGCTTTTATTCCAAATATTAGGTAAAAATTATGTTAACTTGTCCTTGGCCTTGCTAAATTCCAAATTTGAATATATTTGTCACAAAATTGAAAACGTTATATAGGATTGAATTGATGCTTGAAAATGTGACTTTTTTTCTTTAAACTTAATTATCTCAGAAACTATAAAGTTTTGTTATAGTAAACCCTTAATAAAAAAGATTTAGAATTATAAGCTAAATCGAAAATACGATTCGTATATGGGGTGTTCTATTTAAAAAAATACAACTTTATGCTGTCCTAGTTTTTTGGCTCACCCTGTAGAGTCCTAAATATTTTTAAAATCTGCGTAAAAATAAACTATATCAAACAGTAAATATAGTTTCTTTGTAAATTTCACCGAAAAGGCACAAACCTACTTCATCCAATCGTTGACTCACCCTGTACAAGTATTTACTTTAAAATTCAACAAGAGAATTTTTTTTTATTAAATTTAAAATATTGAAATCAAATTATTTTTCTTTGCCTATGACCAAAATTTTTTAAGTCATAGGTTACAAATTTTATAACAGAGGTACACTTCCTGCTCCAACTCTATACTAAATTCGAATAACATATAAAATCTGAATTTAAACCACATAATATATGTAGTATTTTGTACTGGAACACTGAAAAATAACTAGGCTAAGTAGGGAATGTCGGTTTGCTTACGTAGGAATCACGCACTTTTGGTAAAGAGCCAACAATTGCAACACATAAACTCTAAATCACGCGATTTTTCTTGCAAAAATAGGCTAAGAAAAGGTCGAATAATTTCAGGACAGACTCTCAATCACGCGACTTTATCGTAGTAGTACTAAATTCGAAAAATTCAGATTTTTCGCATTACGGCAAATGTTGCTCAAATACGAGCTATCTATTTATTGGAAGTTAGTTAAGAATCAGAGTTAAGAACAAAAGTTAAGAACAGTTAGTCGAAATCAAGAGTTAAGATCAAGTTTTGAAGTCACGAGTTAAAGGTTAGATTTAAAATCGGTAGTTAAAGAGTTAGTTCAAAAGTATATAGACAGTACAAGCAGAGTCTTTCGCGGTACGGTGAAAATATTTTAAATACGATTTTAAATATAATTTTCACAGTATTATTTCCAAGTGTGTTTCATAGTCAAGTAAGCAGTTAACACGGGGTTTAAAATGGGGTAAAAGTGCTGCCTAAAAACTGTAAGAAAGCATAGGAAAGTGAGCGTTTTATTAATTTAATTTTGTTAAGTATAAAACAGAATAAAATTTAAAATTGCTCCCTAATTATGTTAAATTATTGAATTTTTGTAAACCAGTGCCACTCGTACATATTTTTAATAAAACTTAATCTAAAATGACCATCAGTGTTTCAAAGGTAAGAGTGCAGTTGTAAAGAAATTGAAAGCTAAGAACTCGTTCCGTTCTCCTTTACTATCTGTAGTTGCTCTAGCTCCTAGGAAGGTTGGAAAAACTATATGAAAAAAGAGATAAATAAGGGCGTAGGTGTTAAAGTAGCTATTGGGCAAGTAAGCAAAGTCTATGTGTATCGTTTTATTACCTAAAAGTCTGTCTTTCTGCTCCTTTAGACACAATCGCCTCAATGTTACTCTTTTAACACTTATCAAGCGTTAAATGATCTCGTTTTATATTGGAGTAAATTTCCTTCAATCAAAGGGGATTTATAAAAATATATATCATTTTTGTGCAATATTTATAGTTTAGCATCTGTTTTAATTTGATGGCTGACACAAATGTTATTCAGATGCTGAGGTGAAATTTTCAAATTCTTAAGCTAAATATCTCGTTTTAAATATGAGACTAAGGATAACTCCTCTCTTATTTTTGTCTATAGAACGCAGAAATGGAATTCAGGACATAAAACCTTACCTCGAACCAGATATTGCCTCGGATCATAACCCCTTGATAGTAAAATTGAGAGTAAGAGTAAATCTGACATCCCACGAAATAGAGAGTTGACATAGCAAATCTGAGGAATGATGAAATAAGAGAAAGAATTAGAACAAGAATAAATATTGAAATATCAAAGCTACGAAACACAATTGAATCAAACAACATGGAAATTTGTTGGAATCAATTTAGAGATGCTATTGTCAACAGTGGAAAGGATTTGATCGGCCAGAGAAACTAGAAAAGAAAGAAAAAATGGATGACAAACGAGATATTCCAACTGACGGAAGAAAGAAGAACACACAAAAAACCAAAATGAACCTGAGTACAAACAGTTACAAAGACGAATAAAAAGATATATCCGAAAAGCAAGGAGGAGTAGATGAAAGACAAATGTAAAGAAATAGAAGGACTGGAAAAGAAGCATGAGTATTTTAACGTACACCAAGTCATAAAAGAAACAACGAAATGAATAAAGACACTAAATCTCACTAGGCATACAACGGATAACGACGAACCAATCATAGACCCACAGGAAACACTCAAACAGTGGGAGAAATATACTGAAAAACTCTTTTAAAATAATGGTCCAAGAATATTTCAGGAACAATGTGAGGGAGAAACCTCACCTGAAATACTTAAATCTCAAGTTATAAAAGCAATAAAGTCATGCAAAATGGGCAGAACACCAGGCCCCGATGAACTATATATTGAGATTAAACTGTTTGATGAAGAGAGCATTGGCACACTCGTAAGAATCTTCAACGCAATATACACATCGGGACAAATACCAAAAGACTGGCTCCACTCAACGTCTATACCGACCATGAAAAAACAGAATGCCACTAGATGCGGTCAATTCCGGATGATA
The DNA here is from genome assembly GCA_034092305.1 of Diaprepes abbreviatus. Taxonomy (NCBI): domain Eukaryota; kingdom Metazoa; phylum Arthropoda; class Insecta; order Coleoptera; family Curculionidae; genus Diaprepes; species Diaprepes abbreviatus. The sequence continues at coordinate 13,478,274 of JASJET010000002.1, read as the reverse complement.
AGTTTAATGAGCCATTTCCTCAAACACTTTCTGAAGATCATTCACAGAAGAATATAGAGCAGGTGTGAGAGAGATAAGCTGCTACCGGTTTGGATTTCGGGTGTGGTTTGATACTAGAGAAGCACTTTTTAGTCAAATTATACTACTACAAAAATGCAGAGACCAAAGAAAAGACGTATACATCTGCTTCATCGATTATAATAAGGCATTTGATTGTGTAAAGCACACAGAATAAATAAAGTTCCTTCAGGACATGGGAATAGATAAAAACGATATGTGTTTTATTACCGAGCTATACGAACATCAAACTGCATCTGAAAGAATTGCAAACGACGAAACTGATAGTTTCCCTATTGAACGCGGGATACGACAAGGATGTGTGCTCTCTCTCCCTTTCTTTTTAATCAATATTACAAAAATATTTTCGAACGAGCGCTACAAGACACAAACAATGGCATCAGAATTCATGGTCACCTTGTGAATAATTTGCGATATGCTAATGATATCGTAATAATTGCTGACAGCCCCGAAGCCCTATAATGCTTAATGAACAAAATCATGACAGAAGGAGACCAACCAGGGCTAAAAATTAACACAACTAAAACCAAGGTGATGGCTATAAGCAGAACACCGGTGCAGGCCAATATAACAGTGAACGGTAAACTAATACAACAAGTCGATAAATTTAAATATCTTGAGAGCTGGATAACAGCTGATCTAGAACCAGATGTGGAGATATCTAGCAGGTTAGAACAAGATTTCTCGACTTGAAAAATCTATTAGACAATCAGAGCCTCAATCTGGAGCTGCGCTATAGTTTTGTTAAGTGTTACGTTTATTCGGTACTGATGTATGGCGTGGAGACAGAGACACTGAAGGCCACCACGCTGAACAGATTGGAGGCGTTTGAAATGTGAGTCTTCATGAGATTATTGCGAATTCCATGGACTGACCGAATAACCAATGCTGAGGTCCTAAGACGCATGAACAAAGAAAGAAAAATACGGCAGATCGTCAAACGACGGAAGACAACCTATCTTGGACACGTCTTCTGTAACACCAATTAATAAGTTCCTGCAGCTGATAATGCAGAGAAAGATCGGGGGAAAACGTGGAGTAGGTCGCAAGAAGCACTCGTAGCTCAAGAACATCAGAGAATGGACTGGTTTAGATGCCCACGCCTTATTCAGAGCAGCCCAAGACCGAACACAATTTGCCCAAATTGTCGTTAACCTTCATTAATGGAGACGGCACCATAAGAAGAAGAAGATAGAACGCATGTGAAAAAAATGATTTAATTTTCCATTGTTGCTTATTACCTTTACTGTTAGTTTTTTTAACAAGCCAATTCGGATACTTCTTTAAATACTTTTAGCATTATTGTTAGGTTACTGATGTAAACATGTACAACTTTTGTTGAATTATATATGAATTTTATTAAATTGTGCTAGCAAATGAAATACTAATAGAAATTGTTTTAACTTTTAGTTTCCTTGGGAAAGTTAACACGGTGTTTGGAACAATCTACTTTATTCAAATATTTGGTTTTACAGTTGGCATATGTATGACAATATTTCTCTTGAGTCTGGTAAGATTTTTAATGATTGGTAAGAAAAAAATAAGAAAACACAGCGAAAGAATATATTTATGTTAAGAAAAATTTTGCCTTGACATTTAAATTTCTTGTTCCTAAATATTATAAATGTTTGCTTGATGATAATGACCACAAATTCAAATTTCGTAGAATTTTAAACTTCTCAGGGTGTGTGGTAAGTACCTCCTAATTTTTTGGGAGCATACAAGGATGGTCAAAATAACCCTACTTTGTTATAGAAAAAAATTACTAAAATATCCAGAGATTTACCTTATCGGCTCTAAGTTTTGAACCGACTTGTAGAATTTAGTGAAATTTTAATATTTTATAGAAGCCACAAAGACTAATTAAACTATACTACAGTAGACGTTTTACATAATTAGAGAATCAAGAACGGACTTGCAGCCCCATTTGGTGGGCCTAATTTTTGACAGGTGTTATTTTACAAAGCTAAAAATTGATTATTTTAAATACTTTTATCATTCTTCTTCAAGAAAGATAAATCGATTTTTAAGCAAAAAACTCAAAAATTAATAATGATAAACACAAACACGTAATAATTAGGTTATTATTATTAATACCTACATAATGAATTATTATTGGCGGAACTTGTCGAAACCGCCTTCAAGTAAAAATAATTTCAAGAAATGCATGCTGATATGCATTTAATTTATGGTGAGACGCTGTCAAATTCTTCGAAAGCAAGAACACTTTATGCTAAAAGATTTCCAACTCAAACACTGTCAAGTCCAAAAACCTCTCAAAAGGTTGATCGAAGCCTAAGGGAAACAGGTAAAATATGATTATAAAATAATCATTAGAGTTAACGAATTAATTTTTTACACGAGAGAGCACGAGACCCTCACGTAGAGTAACAGTTTTTTTTCAAGATATTGTTGATAATCCCTCAAACAGCATAACAAAGATCGAGACACAAAACATTGTTACAAGATGGATTGTATATGAAATTGTAATAGAACAGTTACTTCACCCGTACCACGTTGAAAGAGTACACGGTATGTCCCAAATGATTATCCCGCAAGAGTTCAATTGGTTTATACTGCAATATAACCTAAATCTAAATGTTTTTAACTCTATTTTGCTTACCGATGAGGCCGATTTTACCAGAGATTTATCATAAACCAAGCAAGATTTATTGTAAATGTGTGGGCTGGCATCATCGAAAATAACCTTATAGGTCAATTTGTTTTGGAAGAAGGACTCAGTAGTGAGATTTATTTACAATTTTTGGAGCAAAATTTCAATAATTTAATGTAAGACCTACTCTTGATAGAAGAATGCATATATGGTATATGCATGTTGGTGCTCATTTTAACCGTATATTACGTCGACACTTAACTAACGTTTTCGGCAATCGATGAATAGGTCGAGGTGAGTCTGTTTTATGGTCACCAAGGTCTCCAGATCTAAATCCTTTAGAGTTTTACTTCTGGGGACATCCGAAGCATAAAAAATTTATTGAAATACGTGGAGTCCATATTGAATATTTGCCAAAATAACATTTCAATGTTTTCACTATTTTCGCATTTTAATAACATTGCAAATTAATTAAGCCCCGATCAACCCTTTGAATAGTTTCTGGATCTGACAATGTCTGATCTGAAAATCTTTCAGCATAATATCTTCGAAAAATGAGACAGCGCTTCCCCATACATTAAAGCACATGAGCACACCCTACCTATTTTATTTTTACCTGCTTGTGCTCAGCATTAGAAACTTTTGAGTTTTTCGCATAACAACCGATTTATCTCGAAAACTGCCAGTTTTATGGAAATAAATTAAGAGTACCTTTTTTGAAGAGGAATAGCCAATGTATTTATAAAATCAAAATTTTCAGCTCTGTAAAAGGACATTTGGCAAAAATTAGGCCTTACGAGTGTGGCTGCAAGTCCGTTCCTGACTTCTCGTTGATTTAAAACATCTACTGTAATATGGTTTAATGAATCTTTATGGCTTCCATAAAATATTAAAATCTCATTAAATTATACAAGTCGGATCAAAACTTAGAGTCGATAAAGTAAATCGCTGGGTATCTTCATTAAGCGGCACTTTAGGATTTTTTTTCTACGTATTTTGACCCTCCAGTATCCTCCAGAGAAATTTGGATATACTTACCAGAAAACCTGTATAATTAAATATATCTTGAAAGAAGTTTTGTTATTTTTACTTAAAAACTATTTTTTATATCCAGAAACTAACGAACAAATTGAATGAACTTATTATGAATATATGATGAAAAGTTATATTTGTAACAAAATTTCAGTCAGCACTATTACTATATTGCTGATCATTATCGAAATGTGAGTATGTCATATAAATTTTAAACCGTTGTATCATATAATTAAAGAAATTATAATTCCCATCTATTTTCAAGAAACCTGTGACAAAGTAAAATAAAATCACTCCCTAATGATAAAAATAATAAAAAAAAAGAATATTTCTATTTATTTCTGTTGGGAATTAAACTGAACTTGATACTTCAAAATCGAAATAAAAAGTATGGACGCAAGGTCTATATTAATATGAAAAATTAATTCATTTCCACAAAGTGTTCCCAGAAACCTACATATAAAGTTAAGAAGATTGATTAGAAAAAGAACAATTTTTTATGATTAATATTTACCTATATTCAGATTATACAAATACCAGACAAAATCCGATGCCGTGATATTTCTCTTTGAGGTTATGACATAAGGAAAACACAGCTAACCTTTACCCATTACTCTGGCAAGATTCTCAAGGAGACCTGAGGTTCTTACATAGAAATAATGAAAGCAGTTTGCTGTGAAGTTGATAAAAGTCGGATGTCTTCTAACAAAATAACTACATATTTTTCAATTTATTGTTACAAAATTGTAGTATGTGTACAATATATAAATTTCTACCTATATGATTATTACTTGTAATTTTAGAGTTGTGATACGATAGGTACAGTTCTAACAAAATAACTACATATTTTACAATTTATTGTTACAAAATTGTAGTATGTGTACAATACATAAATTTCTACCTATATGATTATTACTTGTAATTTTAGAGTTGTGATACGATAGGTACAGAATCTAGGCTGAAAGTCAAACTGCAGGTACACTGTATGCCTTCATCGAATTTAACTAAATCTAGCGGAATTGTATAGGTTTTGCAGCGCCAGCAATTAGCAATTCAGCATCTGACAAACAACACAGCCGTTAAGCAACAGGATGGTCTAGTGCTAAAAAATTGAAAACCAGTCTTAAAAATATTTTTTGATTGTGTGTCAGTGAGGTCACTTTGGAGTCTGAAAATGATAAATTCCTGCCAGTGTCACGTAAAAAACATCGAATACGTAACAAACCTATTGATAAAGACTCGCAATCTGAATTTCAGTCACTTCTAAAGAGCAACAGTGGCTCTAATATAACCAAACAAGCCAATAACACCACTAACGCTATAGTAGCTCAATATAATGCTAATGATAATGTATAAGTACACCATATCTCAAAAAAGCAATCAAATGCCTTTTCACACCTTTAGCGTCCGAGAACATTGGGAAACCATAAAAATAAAATCTGATCTTGAGGCGTTAGGCTTTACGCCGCAGAGCGTAACTAGATGGTATCATAAAGATAAATCACCGATGCCACTGATTCTTGTGGTTTTGCTAAAAGACCAACAGCACATCTATGAACTTAGAGCACTTGACAGTATTACAATCAAAGTTTAGGCGCATAACTCTAAAAGCCACAACACATAGTGCTATCGGTGCCAAATTTTGGACTTGCGCAGTCTAAATGTACTGCAGAATCAACGTGCCTCAAATGCGCAAACGCCTATTTAACATACATCTGCAAGTTGGCACATGGTCAAAAACCGAGGTGTGCCAACTGTGGAAGTGAATACCCACTAACTATACAGGGTGCTCAAAACATTCTAGGTCCTCATTTACCGCGAAAACAGGTGCTAATTCAAATGTTCCACCTCCTCCAACATTTGTATGGGGTTCTCAGAATAACAGGACACTTAAAGTTCCTAACCGGTCCACCACCACTTACTGCACAGATGCAGAATTTAATACAGACTATGCAAACCTCAATGGAGGCCTTCAACTCTCTTTAAAACCAGATGCATATGTGCATGCAGACATTTATATCACAAATGTCTGCTGGTATTAGCTAGATGCAGACTGTGATGATTAATCCCTCCTACTTGAAGATTGTCACCGTCAATGCCAACAGCATAACACAAAAGTGGAAAATAATCCATTTCGTTGAGAAACATGGTATCGATGCTTTTTTAACATCTTTTTGACGAGGAATACTGATAGATTATTAAGGCCCTGGGTTTACCATGGGAAGACATCTGATCATGCTCCTGTAGTTAGTGACTATGGTGATCCCAAAACTAAACTGGATGCCACCCACTTAAAAACTTTCACGAATTGGGTAAAGTTCAAGGAGATTTTCGAGGAGGCTGACTACTCGAACATTGCTCCGGATATTGGGCCTTTGGAAAGGTCTGTACGCAATATTACTTTTTTGATTACTGATGCCCTTGCCAAATCCTCTGTCATGAAGGTATTTAGACACTCAATATACTTCCACCAGAGTAGTGAACATAACCCGATTCTCTCTATCCCCCCACTCCTCGACCTTGACCTTGACCTTGCTTCACCCCTCTTTGGCCCCGCCCACATGTCCTCGTCATTGACCTCGAAAGTGCACGTGTGCTTTGGCCTTGACCTTGTGTTCAAGGTTGTGTGTGTGACCTTGACCTTGACCTTGGTCGAAACGACCTTGACTTTGTTGAAGGTCATCTTGGGTGTGTGACCTTGAAGTAGTTATTTGTGCATTGTAATAGTGTGGGATGATCTTGAAATGATTTTGACCTTGCAAATTGTTCTATAAATTGTGTGAGTCTATTTGCATTCATTCAGTGTGAAATGTCAGATACGGAACTATCTAAAGAAAAAATTATAGAGCAAGTCGGCAGAGTAATTTGTTTATATCAGAGTAATTTAAAAAGTTTGTGTGATTTTGAAGAGAAGGATCTAGCATTTTTTCCTCTTGAATATTTAAAAACTTGCGTTGATACGCTGAGTTTACGGCAAATTTGGGATAAGCTGCCAGCGTCATATCGGTGTGACAAGGAACTACAGTTAAGCTTACCCTGTTACATTCACTATGAACAAATATATCGTCATTATATAGATGGGCCACCACCAGCAATAAAAAAGTGTCGTGAATGAAAAAAATGAGTGAATAATATGAATAGTGCTTTGCAAGAGACAGTAAAAAAATTGGGCGATGAGTTCACTGAAACGGCTAGTAATTATTTCAATGATGCAATGAAAAGTCGAGCAGAATGGGCGTCGCGCTATTGTGATTTGGCTTATGAATATGAAAAGGCTGCGAATGCATGTCGTAAATATTGCAGCAAAACAATAAATTTACAAGACTTTGTTCGTGAGATAAAAAAGTTGGGGTTTGGTGACTGTTTGGAAAAACTGATTAGGTTCATTGCAGATCCGGTTGTGTTAGATGAAATTAGAGTGTAGGGCTTAAGTTTAACGTAGTAGTAGTTAATATGGAAAGTTTAGTGCGAGAAATGTACGAGGAATTTCTAATTTCTGCAGCCTGTTCGGAATTTTACGCATATGAAATGCAAGATTCGGAGGCTCAGGACTTTAGTGTATTTTTTAAGTATATGGACCATGCCGAAGTGTGTCTTTTAGCTAGTATAGTTTGTAAGAATTTTCTAAGAAATAAAAACAAACAATTATTATTGAACAAATTAAGGAAATTAGGTTTAGGTGATAATGTTACACGCATAGAAGAATGGCAGAAAAAAATCAATGAATAAAGTACATAAAATGTAGTTATTTGTTTCATTATATTTTGTCCTTGAAGTTATCCTTATACCAATTTAAATGTGTGACGTCATTTGACCTTGAATACTCCTCCCACTATTTCTATCGTTAAGCTACCCCCACCATAGTTACAATTCGACCTTGAAACCTCGCTATAAAGGTTCGTGGGAAAAGAAGTGACTTCAAACAGTCACAGATATCAGTGGCATAAACATCAAATATTGTGTTCGTGTAGTGTTCTGAAAGTGCTTTTATATTCACGGTAATTTTTGGATTTATATACCATTTTTTCAATAATGAGTATTGCAAAAGAAACTCTAGATGAAATTAATGAAATGTTTAGCAAAGATTTCGAGGTTTTAGAGAGAAAAAAGGTTACCGAAATGATTGTAGGCAAAGTGTATAAAATTGTAAAGATGGTTTCAATGACTACACGATTTGGTAAAACTCTTTTAGTGGCTTTACGCGATGACGGTGATAATAGCACATTTGAGACTTTTTTACCAAAACGTGTGGCCGAAACACTATCTGACGATATTGTAGATATTATGAGTAAAACTAAAGATAAATACATTCTAACTTATTTGGGGCAGGGCGCTAGAGTTTTTGGAAACAATACTCGAACATTATTACGTTTTGGCTCATTGGAGTAAATTGTATGTAAATTGTTTGAAAAAAAGGATGTAATTAAATTTAAAATATAGTTGCACATGTCAGAATACTTACGCGTGTTCATTATTTCTGTTAAAGATGTCTGCTGATGCGACGACGACGACGACGACCGCCAACGAATGTGTAGATAGATTCATATTTTGGTTGGGGAGAGAATTAAGAAATAGGGCTCACGATATGTTAGATAGCGTAAATGATTGGTCGCATATTGATGTAACCAAAGATCAATATAAGAACGAGATCAGGGATACAATCAATTTTATGGCTGGGGCACACTTGTGCGACAAATTTTTATATGGTTCCATAGACATGGATACATTTTGTGCTGAAATGGTTGAAGAAGAATTAAAAGAATACCTCGTCAATATTCCACATTTACCAGGTGAGCTTGCTGCAAAATATGAATTGGTTTCTGCAACAGCAACAGCCCAAGACGTTGACGATCGAAATAGTGTCGGATGGGATAGAATTTTGAGCAACGAAAACGAAGACATGGAAAACTAATTTTTTATAATTTTTGTATTTGTGCAATTAAATAACTGTAAATAAATATCTGTTACAATCACAGTTTTATTTTATTTCTTTTATAAACATACCAACCCAGTAGATCATAGTCAGTGTTTCTTTTTCTCAGCTGAAATATTTAATATAAGTAGGGCAAATAAAAATAAAATAGTTTAGTAAAGATTGAAAATGAGTCGAGGAAACAACACAATTGATAAATTTGGTCGTCAGAAATATAATGAAAAATATCATATATTATCTGGGCCACAAGGGATTGGTTTTAAACTTACAGCGGATGGGCAGTATGATATGGGTGGAAAAATCATAACCAACTTAGGCGAACCTAAAGATGATGACGATGCTGTGACAAAACACTTTGTTAATAGAAAGTTTTACAATTTTGCAGTTGTAATATGTGACATATTTAACAAGGATGTCCTCCCCATGATATACAAAAATAATAGTGAGCTTAAAACAAAAATTGAAGTTATGCAGAAAATATTCTATCATCAGCCTTTAAATGACTCATTAAGCGCACTGTCGTACGACTCGACTTCAAAAAAAATCTAAAAAAAGCAGGTTAAAGAATAGGAGAACGCACTCCGAGTGGCATAGCCTTGAAGATAACGTCGTAGTCGTCGGTGAATTGGACCTTCCCTCCAAGAATATTGAAATGTTATTTATGTGTATGATGTTTTATTGTCATTGTTTTTAATAATGAAGATTGAAATAAAAAACTTTATTTTACAATATATTGTTTATTTATTTTACATTTTAAATAAAAAATATAGTCATACAATATGTTATTTAAACAATATTAGCTTTATCTATCCAAGAGTTGAAGTAGTTGGGAAATCCTAGCCATTTGACAAATAATTGTTCGATGTGATTTTTCTTGCGTTGTCTAAGGACCTTTTCTACTAGATAAACGTCAGGACTGCTTGTTTTTTGTAGTTCTGATTCGTAAAAACACCCTCTTATAGGCTGACCTTCTAACGATTCCAACAAGTAAGTAGGTGGATTTGTAACGTTAACTTTTACAACTTTAAACAATTCGGTTGACCAAGAGGGCGTATATCCTTTCTCGAATAAGCTTTTGTACTTGCTAATACGCACAATGTCACCCATGGAAAACTTAAATTTTTTAGGTACAATTTTTAAATAATCATATGCTTTAATATGTGTTTTTTCTTGCACGTCTGCAGGTTTCATTCCAATGGTGCGATGTTTCGAATGGTTATAGGTTTTTGTTACTGCCGATAATATATGTATCCATTTGTAAGATCCTCTTGTCGAGAATTGTTTATATAAATTATTTTTTAAAGTCCTTATGACTCGCTCAACAATTGCAGCTTTCTTTGTGCTGTAAGTGGAATAATGATTTATATTATATTTTTTCATCAGGGCTTGAAAGTTTGTATTATAGAACTCCTTTCCTTGATCACTTTGCAGATTTGTTGGTGTATATGATGCCTCTTCAATGATGCTTTTCATCGCATTAGTAACTTCTATACCAGTCTTGTTTTTTATGGCTTTGGTATAGACAAATTTCGAGTAACAATTTATACAGACCAAAATATAACGATAACCATCGTTTTCATCAGCATACTGTTGCATTTCAGCCAAATCAATTTGCCACAAATCTCTGTATCCTTTTATTATCGTGCGCCGTCTTACAAAATTTTTTCTAGCCGTTCTATGTAGTTCATTAACAATCTTGATTTTTTCTAAACTGGGCTCCATATTATTAGTAATACTAAAGGTTTCAGATCGAAGGAAGAACTGAATAATATCATTAAATATTGAGCTTAATATATTATATCTTCTTCTCGTAATTCCTCTATGATTGACATAATTTCATTTTCGTGTCCAGTGTGACCGGCCATTTTGGAACTCCACAACAAACGTAAACGATCCACCAACTCTTTAGCTTTGTTCCAGTAGACATATTGAAATTTTTTCGAAGATAATTTCTTTTTTGTGGGTAACTGTAGTTTTTCCGAGAGATTTTTTCTTGTAATAGTACCACCTAATTTTGTGCCCATTATCAGAGGTTTAATAATTCGTAAATATTTGTTCCATCTGGTCTCCCGTAAACCATCACTTTTTTTAAAATTGTTGTAGACAGCACTCGTTGATTCCAAAATTTCCTTGTACGTTGAAAGTACATTATCACTTAATTGTTGTTGTTCCTTGCCTACACTTGGGGGTGTTTTAAGAAATAACAAATCATAAAGTGCCGGTGATCCACCATATTCTGCAATATTTTTCCCTTTTTTGTATAAGAAAATATTTCCATTTCGAAAACGCACCTCTAAATTACCAATAAAATTTTTGTTATAATCTGTTTTTGAACCAAAACGTACACCATATACAGTATCGTATAGAGATGGTTTCGAACGTAATCCTTTCAGGTGTGCGTTTAAAGTATCGGAAGTTGTGGTGTCAGCGGATGCGAGAGATGTATTAGTTGATGTCGAGGGTGTATCAAACACCGATTGGCTAATATCTTCTTTTGAAATGCGATGCTGCTGCTGCTGCTGAATAGGTGTGGAGGTTTGAAAGAAATGTGTAGGTTGGGGAAAACCTGATATTTGAGTCGACTGCACTGATGTACTGAGACTATGTGACTTTGTAGCTGGATAATGTTGTTGCTGTTGTTGTTGCTGCTGCTGCTGCTGCTGACGTTGCTTAACCACATCAGATATAGTTGTCAATGGCTTAGAAATGGGTTCGTAAAACTTTTCCAATTCCACAACATTAAACTCTTTAGCCGCTTTAATTTGTTTAAATTTTTTTCTGACGGCATTGGTAGCGTCCACTAGTTTACGTTTTAAGTCGATCGCGTTATTCATGATGTTAACAAAGGACGTTTCAACAACCAAATGAGCGTTTTCTCCTATTATTACAGTAATATATAGCTATCAAATCCTTTGCGGTATCTTCCCGATTTCACATCGCTGTCTTTATCAATTACTAAAAATCCATACTTATTATCCCAACATTTTGAGCACATTTCTTGAAATTGAGTAAAAGTTAGATCCGGTGAAACGTGGTCGGAAAATATGTGTTTCATATTCAACTCATCTTGTTTAAACATAATAATAAAATTGGCGTTGTCTCGCACAAGCTGTTTAGGCACTCGCGAATATGTTTGCGCTAGATAAAAGGAGTCGATATTTTTATGACGTCCCATGCTAAAGTACGATCTTATAACATCTTGTTTTTCACATATAACATCATCAAAGATAAATATAGAGTTTGGTTTTGCATCGGACGGTTCCACAATATTACTGGAATCACTAAAGGCATAGTAGCCTAAACCTTTGATGGGCGCTAAAATTTTCCTTAAATACTCATATTTCGGTTGATACAGAGATTTCGAGTAAATATAGACATTTTCAAAACGTAGCCCAAGGGGGTGTGTAAGCAGCGAAATCATGACATTAGTTTTTCCACAATTGGATGGACCAATTAACAGGCCGCGAATAGAGGAAGGAAGTAGAGGACCGTGTCTCTTCATTATCTTCTTTTCAAATCCAAGTCCGACTTTTTCATCGAGATTGTCAATAGGAAGTTTTTGTTTAAGATCGATAACGCGCATCTTAGGAAAATTTGATATTTTATAGGCAATTTTTCACAAAAACTGTCATTCAGATGCCGAGCGTCAAACGAAGTGGACGGTCTCACGTTTCCAACAAAACTGGATACGGTATTGTGAATTCGTTAATAAATAAATTACCATTCGAGGTACACATTCCTGGTTATCAATATTGCGGACCCGGAACAAAAGTAATAAAACGTGTAACAAGAGTTGATCCAGGCATTAATCCTTTGGATGCCGCATGCAAAAAACACGATTTAGCCTATTTACATAATAAAGACAACATAAGTGCGAGACATCGAGCGGATTACGAGCTCGAACAAAGTGCTTGGAATAGAGTAAAATCGAAAGATTCCAGTTTAAGTGAAAAAACAGCAGCTTGGTTAGTTACAAACATTATGAAAGGAAAACAACGTTTTGGTATGGGTGTACCATCATCATTATCAACAAGAAAAACATCTAGTAAAGGCACGCGTCATACAAAAAGGAAAGGTGTTAATAAAAATCGACATGTTCGGAAAGCCAGTTTCGGAACAGCTATTCGACAAGCAGTTCGAAGGGAATTATTAAAACCCGGAAGTAAAAATGTGTTGGAAAAAAATGTCATGAATGCATCTAAAATAGCTCTGTCGGCAGCACGTAGATCGGTAAAAGCGGCAGGTGGCAAAAGGAAGGTTCGTACACCGAGAATAATACCGATTCCTAAAACTGGTGGAATATTACCATTAATACCAATTTTTGCCGGGTTATCAGCTTTGGGTTCATTAGCCGGTGGGGCAGCGGGAATTGTGCGCGCCATAAAAGCAGTAAAAAAAAGCAGCGAAGATAAAACCGGTGCCGGCCTGTATTTAAAATCGAAAGGAAATGGTTTGTTTCTAAAGCCATATCGTAAAGGTATGGGATTATTTTTAAATCGTAGATCAAAAAACTAATTGAATCCCTACCTCGAAGACCACTATCTAACATCGATATAGAAAAATATGCCAAAAAGAAAAGAATAGGACACTTTCGAGGCGTTTATATGAGGGATTTATTACCTAGACAAGGTCCTCGACGTTACGAAGCAGCAATAGTGAATTTGGATAGTACGCGTGGTGCAGGGACTCATTGGGTAGCTTATAGAAAAAATAATTCTAAAGTAACATATTATGACAGCTTCGGCGATTTACCCCCACCGATCGAATTGGTACGATATCTACAAACGGGATCGGAACCATCAAAAATTATTTACTATACATACGATCTTCAGCAGGATTTTGGAACAGTCTGGTGTGGACATTTGTGCTTAAAGTTTCTTGTGGAATCATCAGCGTAAAAGATGTCATCATCATCATCGTCACCATTAACACCGCAAATGGATCGCAATAACTATACTAAAATGTTGCAATCACTGAAAGCATTTCATCTAGCCGGCGGATTAAGGAAAATGACCGTGAAACAGTTAGAAAACATGCCCAAGGAAGTAATGATTGCATTAGCCCCAAATGAAATTCCATTCGTTTGGGAAAAGTTGCCCGAGCACCTTAAAAGCGATATCGATATATTAAAATATCAGTGCGGTTGCAAACATTATTTCAGCAGCAGCAGCAATTTAAACGAGGTTATGACTGATGAGGATCTTACGGCTAGAAAAATATTTTGTTGTTATTGCAAAATCAGCGATGTGCGCATAAAAGCAGAAAATAGCATAAAAACATCACTATCTAATGCAGTGAGAAAAGGTGTGAAGATGAATCTTTTTAAATGTTGCCGCTAAGAATAAAACCGAGATGTGTGATGTTTTAATGGTTAGTCATGTCTTATACGTTCACACTAACAGGACACTCGAGCGTCTTAAGCGCCGATTTTTATCCACCAGTCGAATTAAATAGAGAAAACAAATATGGTCTGGCATTGCTGGGATTTTACACATACAATTCAATTTTTAATGTGGACGAAAGCAACAATAAGTTTGCCTACATGAAGGAGGGTTACACCACCGAGTCGATACAATTGCAGATTCCACCTGGGGCCTATGAAATAGATGAGATAGGTAAAGCTATGTTGGAGGCTTTGAGGATTTCAACTGAAGAAAAGAACGATGGAATCTTTTACTTGGTCGCTAATAATAATACGCTGAAATGTGAACTGAAATCCCAATATACTATAGATTTCCGGGGAGAGGCGAGTATCGGTAAAATGTTAGGATTTAATCATACAGTGTTAAAAAGAGACAAAAAGCACGAATCAACCGAGATGGTGGAAATAATGAAAGTACGCATCATACGCGTAGATTGTAATATAATTTCCGGAGCATATATGAATTCGGTGGAAGGTCATACCTTGTTCGAATTCGATATCGACGTGGAGCCCGGTTACAAAATCAGTAAAGAACCACAAAATAATATTTATATGCCGTTAATGCCGGCAGGACGTCAGTTTATCGACAACATTACTCTTCGCATCTTGGACGATAGCGGTGATCTAATCAATATTCAAGGCGAGAAAATAATCGTGAAATTGGAACTGAAGAAACTTTCATAGAAATGGGTTTTTGCTTCAATCGTCAATTATGTGTGCTGTCGACTAAGATGGGGGAACCGCCGAAACATAATAAAAGTAAAAGAAGAGTTAACGTCAAGGTTAGTCGTCGTCCTGACGTTAGATCACAAACATCTCAACAGTTATCTGCCGAAGACTATAAATTTTTAAAATCAATCGGTCTTAAAGTGCGAAAATGATTTCCACCACCAGCGATAAAATAGAGGTTTTCTCCGAGCCCATCTTGGACAATTCCATTATTAGTCTAGAAGAGCATACGTATAAACCATACGGATCTCCATCATTCAACAATTCGGATGAAGTCCGTATCCCCATTAATTTTCAAGATATTATACTGGATATCGCCGAAAGTTACATATATATCGATGGAAAATTTAAGCCCATAGACGCAACGAAAAGATGTTTTTTATCAAATAATGCCCTCGCATTTTTGTTCGATGAAATTCGCTACGAGATGGGAGGTGAGCAGGTCGCCGTGGTTCGTAAACCTGGAGTTACGACGACATTAAAAACCATGGTTTCATTCGGAAGTTTGCAACAAAGATCTCTCATGACGTGCGGATGGGGTCTCGACGAAGCAAACCAAGATATCGTAGACACGGCAAGTAACGTATTCTCCGGGAAATTACCCTTAAAATATCTTATGGGATTCGCCGAAGATTACGCAAAAGGTGTTTTCAACGTAAAACAAGAGCTTATTATGATTATAGCTCGCACTTTTACCAATTGTTACGTGGGCGAAGTAGAGGCAGAAATTAGTATCGACAAAATCGAATGGAAAATTCGTCACATCATTCCAGACGACAAGCAAAAATTGAAAATACTGTCTCGCATTAATAAAGGAGGAAACAATGCCAGTATTCAAATGGCATATCGTAAATGGGATCTGTACGAATTACCAGCTTTAAGGCAAACATCTTCCGACGTGTGGGCCTTGAGAACGAGTACAAGTCTGGAAAGACCGCGCTATATAAACGTCGGGTTTCAAGACAGCAATAATTGCGACAAGAAAGAAAAAAACGCAACCCAGTTTACCCACGCCGACGTATGCGACATTAGACTGTATCTGAATTCAACCGTTTATCCATACGAAAGATGGAATTTAGATTTCGCCAAGAAACTGTACGCAGCAGCCTATTACAATTACGAAAACTTCCAAAGCAGCTACTACGGGCGCGAAATAAACGATCCGATGATAACGTTCGCGGAATATATGAAAAACCCCGTTTTTATTATCAATTGCAGTCATCAACCAGAGGCGATTAACTCATCGACAGTGGATGTAAAATTGGAGTTCCAAACGAGAAAGAATAAATTCCCCAAAGACACTGAAGTGTACGCATTAGTTATTCACGACTCATTTTTTAGTTATAATGTATTAAACGGTTCGGTGACCAATAAATCTATATTTTAATGTATCTATTATATGTAACACAAAATAATGTTCTTGAATCAATAAATTTGTAATGAGTGAAGTAGTAGTTTTATATTTATTTGAAACCCAACAAAAAAAAAAGCGGACGGGAAAGCCCGCTCTTTAAGAAAGGAGTACGGGAATTTAGAAAATGGTGGTTTATTAAGTGGAAAAAAGAGCTTAAATAACACAAGAAAAAATTTTTAAGGCAAAATATGAAAACAAGGATTTAGAAAATTTGTAGGAAAGTAACGGTTAGGAATAGGGGAAAAAATTATAAGAAAAAATTATAGAGGAAATCGAGTACTATAAGCAAGCATTTTTCTCAATAGTAAAAACGTAAAAAAAAATTTTCAAAAAAAAATTGAAAAATGATGAATGCGCGCCAAAGTTGAAGTTTTGGAGCAAAATCATATTAGGAAATTAGAAAGAGAATTTTTTTCTACATATGGTAGTACTTTTCAAAATTCGGAAAGATGAAATTTTAAGAAAAGGGTTATAGTAAGTTAGTAATTTGGATTTTTTAAAGCGCTGTAGCTCGGGAACCGTTCAAGATAGAGAAAAAATAAAAGCACTTTAATTACCTAGAATTTTGAGTAGAATACAATGGTGAAAAAAAAATTTGGAAAATCTTAAAAATGACAAAAAATTTAGACGGAAAAATTGAAATTCTCGAGTTAGGAGGCAAGAGCGCCGAACGGGATTATGCGGAAGTTGTAGGGGAGGGTCTTTTTTTTTTTTTTTTTTTAGTGTGCCTGCTTCGCGCTAAGGCGCTACGCGGCATACTAGAAAAGTGGAGGGGGGTAGTTTGTGTCCATAACAGAGATACGGTGAGTTATAAAATCATATTATTCTCAAACTTATATAATGCATATATGCACTCCACCTTACCCCCTCCAACTTTTTGAATGTATATAGAGGCCGGTATTAGAATTATTTCATCATTACACATTCGATCGGCAAGATGGAAGATATACCAAAAAGGATAATTGGCATTGTCAGGCCATTCGTGCCCGGCAAAATATGCAAGTGTGAGGAGTGCGGGGGTACCGCACCAGGAGCGGCACCTTCGGCACCGCCTGCAACGCCGACACCACCAGCGACGACGACGGTGCCGCCAATGAGAAAACCAAGGGCTGCACCTAGGTCGGTGTTAATATCGTTGGGTATTACTCCACGGTAGGCACCCCACCCTCTCCCCAGGCCCTTTTAGGGCCACAAAAACGGTCCTTTTCAGGACCACATTATATTTTGATCGTAGTTTAGTAATCGCCACTTATGGGGCGAGATATTCGTTTAACGACGATTTGTCTCGTAGCTTAAGTGCCAAGTTATATGCTTGAGAACCTATGAAAATGTTAACAGTTCAAACAAGGTTTCTATTATTTTTTTTTTGTAATGTATTCTTCACAAAATATTAAGAATAAGTCTTATTGTCTAAACAAATCTAATTCCTTATTTAAAGTTTTTGAAAAAATCAATAATTCTATAAGCTCTCACCAATACATAACATTTAGAATCCGTTGGTGGGGTGGGGGTAGTTCTATATATATGAGACTGGGCCAGTTACACAGTCATATATTCATCAACCCTCATACGATGAACATGGAGGAAGAAAGACCCGCCAGCCGAGGCTCATCCATCTTTAGTGATGACACCGTAGCCGACAACGTTGGAGACCTGCAAGTCTTCGACGACGACGACGAGGTGGATTTTGAAATTGACGTCCTACGTTGGGACGACTTGGATGAGCCGATTCCGCTAGTATATGACCATGATCCGGGTCTAGTGGAATTAGACGATGAGGGCGATTGGGTCTTACAAAGACTCGAAACTCCGTCGCCGCAGCCAGAGCCGGACTCGACGGAAGATGCGGTGCTGGAAATTCCAGCATCACCAACACCCGACGACCCATAAGGCCCCTGCGATTCGTCAAGCTGGTGGTCGACCAGCGAGGATGGGGCACCATAAGCCCCACACTCTCCCTGGCCCTTTTTAAGGGCACACAACAACGGTCCTTTTCAGGACCACAAAATACTTTGATCGTAGTTTTAGTACATATTAGTACTTTGTTACTAATATTGTATGTATAGAATATACAATATTAGATACAAAGTATTAAAACTTTAAGTGCTGGTGGAACCCAGCTAAATCGTTCTTTCGTATTTGAGACCACAAACAACTTTTGGTCTCAATACGTAATACGACATTTGTTTTCACCCCCCACCATTAATTTGTCTCTATATATACGACCACCAATACTTATTACAATCATTTTAGTTCAACATGTCTGCGACTCAACAACAACAACAACAACAACAACAACAACAACAACAACCCATCCAATGCCCTGTGGTAGATTCTACCACAGAGAATTGTTTGGAGTGGGAGTCGAACGATCCCAGATGGGATGAACTTTGGCGGTTCATCATCGAATATACAGAGGACAACACCACCACCCCCGCTGATGATGACGGGCCGTGCGACTCCACAACACAATAAAAGAGTCGCATGTTTTACAACCAAACGGTCCTTTTCAGGACCACAAAATAATTTGATCGTAGTTTTAGTTGGTTATAATACTTTGTAACCAATATTTTATGTTTTTTTCATAAAAACATACAATATTGAGATACAAAGTATTAGAAGTTCTGGCGACAGAACCTTAACTTCATAAACCGAACCATGTTTTAGCATACTTGTAAATATTATCAGAAAATATTTACAACTATTGCTATTGCGTAGTTTTAGTGGATTATTCACTCTTTTTTTTTATTACCTAATATTATGTGGGACAGGGCCTATATGAAATAACACACAAAAATAAATTTTCAAGTCATTTTTATTCTCATTATAAAATATAAAAATTTGATCAAACACTTTTTTTTATTAACTACAATATATATATATATATATATATATATATATATATATATATATATTACAAACTTAATACTATAAATTAAAAGCTAATATCTACAACTACCTAACACCTACTACATAATTTATTAAAGTCCTCTAATTGTCTTTTTAACCGCGCAGATTTCACCTTTTTTATCTCTAATTGTCTTTCAAGTTCTAAAATGTCACTGTCACACTCGTTCACTTCTTTCACTAAGCGTTTTTTCATTTCATAAATGTCTGTCAATTTGCTCTTCTGAGAGTTGGTGAAGTCTTCGACCCACTCCGGTTGCGATGGCTCGGAATATATTAACGAAGAAGAAGCGGTTTTATTTGGTGAAGACGATGACGATGACGACGACGACGACGACGACGACGACGAAGCAGCGGAAACTTCATCGCCTTCAAAACACCGCTTAAACCGCTTCTTCATGGGTTTCCGGCACCCCAATATCGGCGACAGTGGTGCTGGGGAAGACTTCACCTCCGACACTATTTCCTTCTCTACGCTGGCTGGTGTTGGTGGCATTGGTGGTGTTGGTCCATCGGAGCCTTCTATCACTTCAACTTCTACCGACAATGGCTCTTTTGGTGCTGTTTTTAGGAAGTCGGGTAATGGAACAGGGGTGGAGGGACGCTTAAAGTTAAACTTTTTCTTCTTCCCTTGTCCCACACCTTTAATCGCCGAATAAAATGTTTTTTTATCGGCGATTTCCGACTTCCGCATAGTCAAGAGCTTTTTCAATTTCGAAGCTTTCGGAGAAGATTCCCTAGGCCGCGATGCTTTTCGCACAACCACATCACTAATCACATTTATCTTTGGCTCCTTCTCCTCCGTCCAGCATTCGAGGAATTGCGCTGCCGACTGAACTATCTCTTCGTCGCGACCATCATTGAGGGCTCGGTCTTCGGCATCTTCATGCTCCACGCCATTCCAGTTCTCGAATACCCCCGGACTTAACACTTCCAAACCACTAATGTTATCCAGCATGCCTTGCTGCGAACCGCAGCTCACGTCAAGAGCATCTAAAAGAGACCGTACACTCGACATCTTCGATATTAAAACTCACACTATTTATTTTATCTTAGCACTGTACTGTTTGGTGTTCTGACGAACTGTGAAAAGCTCGAGCCAGCAAGTCTGCTTTTATGCCCATTTCCCCCACTACACCACCTTTATTCCTTTTGTTCGATGCATTAAGTATAATATTTAAACTTGTCAGATGCAAGGCCAAGGCCAAGGCCGACGTAACCGGCAATACCAGGGTCGTTTTCAAGGTTGTAATTTTCACGGATTTTTTTTTTGTCCCTGTCAAGGTTATTTTAAAGAAGCATATAAATATAGTACTAAACTTGTTAGATGCGAGGCCAAGGCCAAGGTCAAAGTACCCGTCAATGTCAGGGTCGTTTTCGAGGTTGTAATTTTCAAGGATTTTTTTTGGTCCAGTCAAGGTTATTTTAAAAAGTAATACATAATTAGAGTACCGCGATTAAAAAGTCCAACATATTCAAACATCATGTTGCCAACTGATGAACAACCTAGTGAAGCAGCCAAAACATACAGTCATATACCAAAAGCTTTTTATTTAACTTGTCATCATTGTAAAAGACTAGGTATCTGCTGGCGAAATGATCTTACGTACGACTTCAACTACATTGACCTTTTCAGGGTTAAATTTGTACAATGCGGCTTTTGTGGACTAGTTTACTACCAGTTCAAGGACATTAATGAACGTGCCATCCAGAGAAGAAATTGGGTCATAGAAGAAGATTACCTGTACAGAAGAAATTAACATGTATTTTATTTCTTAATTTTTAATTTTTTTGTTTGTTAATTTTTATTTATTTTTTTTAATAATAAAAAGTAAACTCAATCTTTTGTTATATTTTAATTTTTTTTTTCAATAAAACAATAGTAAAATGAATCTGTACGTGTATTTATTAAACATCACCTAAAATACGTTTTGCAATCCATATTTTTCTGCAGAGTCCGTTTATTAATGAAATAGAACCATATATTAGGGTGAAATCTAATGGTTTCAAATCAGTCTCACATAACAATGTCAGAAGTAAACACTATTGATAAGTTCGGTCGCAAAAGAAAATTTAAGGATTTTAACTTTATGCGAGGTCCTTCAGGAATAGGTTTTAAACTTACACCTAATGGAGATTACGACATGGGAAGCAAAAGATTGTGCTATTTAGCAGAACCTCTTGAAAGAGACGATGCGACCACACGAAATTATGTTGATAATAACCTTGCTCAGTGTGTGCAAGATACGCAGAAAGCTTTACATGGCTCAACAATTGTTATTAAAGATATATTCAGAAACCAACTTGAAGGTTACGTACGCAAGAAATTAATTGAAACCGGTCAAGAACTTAGAGGATACATTGATGATACTGTTATTGCAATATATGAACTTAGGCAAGACGAACTGCGTGATGAACTTAACTCTAGAATGTTGAAAATTGAAAAGACTATGGAGGATCTTGTCAGCAAACCTGTTTCACATTAAACATTTACTCGTAGACCTGTGCGTTTAATTTACTATTAGACAAATTTTTCAACAATAGCTTTTACAGTTTGTTATTTGTCGACACTTCATTATATTTATAATTTTAAAATAAAGGTTCAATAAAAAACAATCAAGTAATGAATACATGTTTTTTACTTAAAAAAAAAAAATTACAGTACTATCGTTACATATTAATGTTGTATGTTTAATAGAAATAATAAAAACAATACAAATAATGAAACATGGATTTTCCAGATTACGTGCTGTCCTGACTTAGAAATGATTCCAACACGGTGACTAAATTTGCTAAGTTTTCTTCCGGGTCTGTTTTGTAAAAATCTATGTCTGCATGCCCCCAAGGTAGAGTTTTGGTTGAACTGGGAATTACATAACGTTTATCATCGCTATGTGACAATGCTACTTTATTTATTATGTTGGTATAAATGTTATGTAATTAACTTCTAAATGTCTTCATCTTTCTTAATATCAAACCACCCCGTTCAACAATTCTTTGGTAGTCTTCCTGATGAAGGTCTTTCTCGATAACACATTTTTTGATACCTTTGGCTTTTTTTAATTCATTATTAATGGACTTTACATAATAAGCCTTCGCGCCGGTACCATAAAAACTTATTATCGGATCACCAGGAAACTCATCTTTCATTCTACCAACTACAGAATTACTTTTAATTATGTTGAAATTATTAATTTCGGGGTAATTTGATGTATCAAATTTTTCGGGGTTTTCTGATATAGTTTGATAAAAGTTTTCCGTATACACTTTTAATATAAGCGAGTCAGTATCGGTGTAAAGTAACGAAGCATCATCGCCAAACTTGGATTTAATAAAATTATAATAAAAATCGTATATTACAGTCTTTGATATATCTAATATGGAAAAACCGATATAAATTGGTTTATTGTACAATATTTTAACTTTATTCATATGTATAGCAACAAAGTTCTCGGTAAATATCGAGCTACTATTGAAATTGGGGCGGGATATTAGTGCTCTAGCTCCATTTCTGCCTACACTGTTATCCCAATGTGTTACTAATTTTATATCCTTTCGATTTTCCACATTTTCCATAGTTTTACCAAATATCGCGTTATTTTTTAATTTAAAAGTGTCCTTCGCAAATTTTGTGGTGGCCTTGTTACGTAAATTGGTATTAAAATCAATATTCGATTTTAGCCATTTTGATTGCTTAAACTGTAATACTCGATGGGTTTGCATTACCACTAAGCCGTTGGCGATGGCTTGTTTTAAAGTTCTATAGTGTACAATGTATTTTTTTTATCTTGTAAATTAGGAAATAATTTTGGTAATTTAGCGTTTTCTGTTGGCGGTATGATATTTTCTACTAGAAATGGAAGATCAGAATGTGCATCATGCAACTCAGTCGGATAATGCACTTCGACTTCCAAAACGTAGCCATGTAAACTATCATCACCAACAGCCATAATATTTAAATCCAGAATTTCGCGCTCGCTTAACCATCGAAAACCACCATATGGTAATGCTTGTGACATACTATGACCATATAGATTTGTAGCATCAAGGTATGTTATAAATGAAGAAGGTTTTGTTGGGTCATAGTCTGGTAAAAAAATATTATTAGCGATGTGCTTCCTTTCTGTACACTGGCTTATGCCGCCGCGTATACCTTTCTTAAAAAAATGTATCATGTCTATATCAGTTAAGAGCTCTAACTCTACCTTAGTCATACGTAGCATACAATCAAATGATAAACTTGGAAGGGTATAGTAATGTGCTGGATCAAGTTTATCGAATTTTAAACAATTATTCCGAAATTGCTCAAAAACATCACACAATAGCAACACATCTGATTTTAAATACACGTCCGAATAGTTCCCCAAAGTTTTACACCCAAACAAGCGCCATACTTCTTTTGCTCTTCTATAGCTTTCATCGCTAATATGTTCTTCCCGTAAATTATCATAAAATTCATCTTTACTTGGAAGACATGTATTTTTCATTTTTTCTATAGAGTCAATAAAGCTATAGGGAAAAACATCCTTTTGACGCATCAAATTAAATTGGTTGATATTTGAAAAATGTTTCCGCGGTTCAATAAAATCGTCGTCGTTTAAACCACTGCCTAAATTTTCCAAAGACGTTGACAGAAATTTAAAACTATCACTAAATCGCAACTTTAAATATTTCCTCTTGACTTTTCCACATTTACTATCAAAATAATCGTGCACATAAATGCTTTTGGTAAATGATATGTAATTTTCCTTACTTTGAGCCAAAACACCAATTTTATCCCCATATTTACATAACTCTTTTATAAACAAATGGCTGTCGTAGCCGCTTAAGTTATGAAATATGATAGGGATAAAAGAGGGTAATTTATAATTTAAATTACAAACGGAATGTGCAGCACCAAATCTTTTTGCACCAGTTATGTGACAGTGGTCTCGTACTTTAATCTCACCCTCTTCAAAAGGGCCTTCACATATACCACATATTTTAGCATCATTAAACTCCCTTTTTTCTTCAGGCGTTAACGGTTTCATAGGCTTAATGTCTTTTAAATATGTGTTGTATAGAGCCCTTAAATCACACTCGATACGATCCACAAAGACTTGAGCTGCATTATTCCCCCGAAATAGCTCAAATTTCGAAAGTGAGTCGTCAAAAGAGCATTTAATTAAATAAGCAAAAGAATATGGTTCATGTTTAAAACTTTTTACAGTGTAAGAATTTTGTGGGTTTGGTTGTACCGTTTCAACGGGTTTTAAAACAGATTCGAAATCTGCATAAACCACGAATGGAACGCGCATTTGCTTTTCTATACCCTCGAATTTTAAAATATTTTCCGGCACACTCTTTCCAAATTTATCGATTTTTAAATCCAGTGAGGGTGTTTGCGTGAAAATGTGGTTACAATCGTAGCTTTGATGTAAAGTTAAAGCTGACGGTGTACTAAAATAAATGAGGCAACCATCACAGAAATATATTTTATGTTGTTGACAACTAATTTGACTTGAAACTAAACGTGATAAATCCCGAATCCAACAATAATGACTCTTTGAACAAGTCGTATCACAAAAATGTTCACCGCCATCTTTACTACTACAGTCTTTTGTAATTAACAATAAATTTACATGCCTATCCAACTTTTTTGACGCATACCTCAGTGGACCAATAACTTCATGTATTACTTCATTATTTTCATATTTAGATTCCAGACCGTATACGTTAATTGATATGTTGTTCATTTCCTCAAATTTTTTAATGTCACGTAATTTTACTAGAAAATCCATACCTGTTACATTTAGCACTCTAGAAAAATGGGGGTAGGATGTCTTCTGTGAAGTCTCTGCTGTTGGAGGAAACAATGCTGATGTTACAGCCCACGCAAAGCAAAATTCGTCCTGGTTAATCACATTGACGACAGCTCCTTTCTTTTCAATGGAACACGGCAACTTGATGTATGATGAGCCACCCATAGGCATATACTTGTTGATACCAACTTCCAAGTATAAAATTCGCACAAGAGCCCATCCTATAACAAGAAAAATAATATATAAAAATCAGTTTAATATATCGGGTTTTGATTTTTCCATACCTGAATCTTTCTCCTGGAACTCTGTCGCCTGCGTTTTTATTAATTCGGTGAAAGAATGGTAAACGGCATCCAAATCACTTTCTACACTAATTATTTGATTAGCAGTGTTGAAGGATTTTTCACTGAATATTTCTTGTGATGGAAGCATGTACTCGCCAACAGCTGTCATGTTAACTTTTAAAGCATGATGCACACGCAATAAATTATTAACAAGTTCCACCACCTTGGATTTAATGTCTGCAAAGAACATTACGTAATCGGAATGCTCCATATCACTGCTAACCCGATAGGTTGCAATTCTCCTTTTGAAGGCACATTGAACGAGTTGCACACCATAACATACCGGCAAACATGAATTATTTTTATGTTGTTGTGTTCGTTTATGCGCTGACATATGATTTATTGGAACATCTACATTACATGTAGCGCAATTAATTACCGGAATCGTCGATGTATACTCTTCAATTCAGAGCCGTTTTCCTCCAGGCACTTCATTAAATCTCGCCGCACACGATTCTCTTTGATGACGTCTCATATTATAAATATTAGTAAACTTAGAACCGCAATTTTCACAAACATATGCCATGATTTGTCAAATATTAACACATGTACTACCTATACAAGTCAGAGCCAACTGATGAATGAAACTGCCCCATACCTTATATAAAACCATTCAAGGTCACCCCAAACCACGTAACATATCTTCAAGGTCACACACCCAGGATGACCTTCAACAAAGTCAAGGTCGTCTCGACCAAGGTCAAGGTCAAGGTCACACACACAACCTTGAACACAAGGCCAAGGCCAAAGCACACGTGCACTTTCAAGGTCAATGACAAGGACATATGGGCGGGGCCAAAGAGGGGTGAAGCAAGGTCAATGTCAAGGTCGATGAGTGGGGGGATAGAGAGAATCGGGTTATTTTCACTACTCACCAGATCTAAGATAGCGTATCAGGGAAAAGAACAGGCTTCAAAATAGAGCCTACAGGACTGGTGATCCTGCAATCAAAAGATTGGCGAACCGTGCATCTGAGCAGATAAGGAGGGAGCTCGTCGATTTGTACAATCGATGCTGGCAATCCAAATTAGAAACTCTGCAAACCCAAGATAGCAGTCTTTTTAAAATGACCCTTAGCCTCACGAAGGGTTCAAAAAGACAATTACCGCACACTATTGACGGAGGTCTGACGCTAATAGACCCTCAAAACAAAGCCAAGACATTGGTTTGCGGATAAACTTTTTGAACAATTTACTCCAAATCTCAGCATCGATCGTACAAAAGAATCGCCAGAACTGGTCAACTTTTCAAATCAGTTCAGTTCAGTGACTTGGGCATACCTATCACTGGCCTTGATGAAGTCAAGGGGATTGTCGCGTGATTGATTGTCAAAAAAGTGCCGGGTCTGGATGGTCTGCCGAACGCGGGCTTCAGGCGCGCTCCGGACAGGTCCCTCTCGGCTATTACTAACATAGTCAACGCGGTTATTCAATCAGGGCATTTTCCCTAGATTGGAAGTTGGCTAAGGTATTTCTAATCAAAAAAAAAGGCGATAGGGCCACTAATATAGACAGTTACAGGCCTATTAGCCTACTTTCTAATCTGGGGAAAATAATAGAATACGTAATACTAAACCGTATCACTGATTTTATAACAGAGAGGTATATTCTGCCTCCGGAGCAGTTTGGCTTCAGGAGAAATCATAGCAGCGTTCAATAGACCACCAGGCTGGCGTCGATGATAACTCAAGGATTCAATAAAAAATTCCACATGGGTGCAATCTTCTACGATATCAGCAAGGCCTTTGATAAGGTATGGCGCATTGGGCTAGTTGTAAAAATGATAAGATTGGGAACTCCAAGTTACATAGTAAGACTAGTCTCAAGTTTTCTAGAAGGGAGAACATTTGTAGTATCGTCGGATGATGCAATGTCAGATTAAATATATCAGAGCTGGAGTGCCGCAGGGATCACCCCTGTCACCAACTCTGTTCAATTTCTATACTGCGGACATCCCAACCGACAACTTCAGCACACATAGTGTTGAGGCTCCAACGCCACGTCAATAAACTGGAGAGATAAATGGCCGATTGGAAAATAAAATTGAATCCAAACGAGACACAAGCCGTCATATTTTCAAAGTAAGGTTTTCCAATTCCGGACAATCGGCTAACCATCTCGAATGTTCGCATTCTTTGGGCACTTCTTCAAAGAATAGGCGTGGCTCATTTTCTCCAATTTTATTTTTTAGTTTATGTAGTTCATCTAGTTTAATTTCTTGTAAATGAAGACTCAGGTTGAGTAGAGGGAACTGCGGCGGCGGTGCTTCAAAATCTGGGAAAATTATCGGTTGTTTCTTTGACTCGATCGTACTTTGGCTATTAGTGATCGATAGTCCATTGATTTTTGCTCTGCATCCATTAGGCAGGATTAATAAGAAAGTACCATATAGTTTTCGTCTTTCATCTTGTAATTGGCATTTTAATTCGATTATTTCTTCGTTTGGCACAACTAGTATCCATTTCGTTGAGGAATCTAATTGATTGATTATTGGTCTGGTTGCAATGACTTCAATTTGTTAACAGGTGGAGGTGCTCTATGTGGATTGGATCAGCTACACTTCACAAGGGCTTCTGTCTTCAATTTCTTGCAAGTCTTTATCGCATAGATAATTGTTTGGCAATACTTCTTTACAAGGTGTTCTTTGATAAGCGTAATATAATTGATTTTTGATTAAGAACTTATCGCGAGGGATAACAACCTTAAACAGACTCTGCTGTAAAACTGGTATTGAGTACAAGTGAAAATATTCAAAATTTACTGTTTTAACAACTGGTATTTTTTGTAAAAATGTAATTTTATTATTTAGTATAAAACAGTCTACATTTATTAAGTTTTCAAAATAAAATATATTTTCTAAATTGACTTGCAAGTCTATTAGTGCCTATTATTGTTTCAAGTTTTTTTCAGTTCAATTAAGAGGTCTTTTAAAGTGACTATGCTTGGATGCATTATTTTTAGTTTAGAGAAAATAATAGCATTTTCCATATCTTGTAGAATTGAGTCAATTATTTCCTATAAATCAATAATTTGATTTAAAATGTCTTTAATAAAAATTATATTTTCCCCTTGTGTTGTACTTTGAATTATTATACTGATTTGATTAATTCTACTTTCCAATAATTTTTCATTTTAATTTATTTTTTGAATAGTGTTATTGAATTTTTCAATAACACTATTTAAGGGTAAAAGTCCAGTATTATCGTCTATAGGTTTGATTAGTATTTCTATGTCTTTTCCGTCTCCGATAACGGCAGTTATAAGCCTGAAATAAAATATTTGGTTTTAGTCAAAACTATAAGTTTGTCTTAATGCACGTTTTAGATTATCCATATGAATTTTAGATTGATTTTGTGTTTTTATTGTTTTTCTTTCTTTATTAATTGATTGAATTTCCGTAGGCTTAGAAAATTTATCTGCGTGTTTTTGTCTCACGTGTTTTCGTATATATATATATATATATATATATATATATATATATATATATATATATATATATATATATATATATATATATGTATATCTGTTGATTGTTTTGAAATATTTCTTGTTTATCTCGATTAGTATTGATTTTCGATATTACTTTTTCTTTATTTACAGAAAGTTTCTGATTTATGTTAGAATATAATAAGCGTGATTTTTCTTTATGTGCGTTCACGTAGTCATTTAATATTAATTGTTCTAATTTTATATCAAAAGGATCATTTGAACGTATTTCCCTATTAATTACTTCTATTGGTTTTAAATTAGTAACTGAATGTATTGAATTATTATATGCCAATATCGCATATATCATTTTTTGTGATATCGGTGTTGAAGCAAAATTTTGATTATTTAGTAAACGTATATGTTCAGCTCAGGTGGAATGTAGTCTTTCGACGACTCCATTAGATTCTAGGTGATTAGGTGAACAAAAATGTATCTTTACTTTATGTAAACTTAAAAGTTCTGTTACTACTGTATTTTTAGATTCGGTACCATTATCAACTATTATCTGTTTCGGTACACTGTGATGAGAAAAATATAAAAGAAGTTTATCAACGATTTCAGTAGCGCATATTTCGAGAAACTATCAATTATACTCAAAAATTTAGTTTTTTCTAACGTGTAAGTGTCTAAATGAATAATTTCAAACGGTTTTGATGCCGTTGGCGTAATATTTCTTTCTATATTTTTTGGATGTCTCTCGTATTTGCTTCTTTGGCATATTTCGCAATTATTAATATATGTTTGTATTGAATTTTTTAAATTTGGCCAATAGTATTTTTTCTTTATTTGTTCTAACGTTTCGTCAATTCCTCGGTGATTAGTTTTAGATTCGTGATAATTTTTATTTTTATCGGTAATATCTATTAATTTTGTTAAACATCGTTTAAATTTTATAAAGGTCCATTTGAAGGTTTTTCTAATTACTTCAGAGAATGGTTCATACATTTCCGGTTTCTCGAATACAAGTGATATTGTTTATCAGGAATAATCAATTCTTTTACAAAATTTAAAATATCTTGGTTAAAATTATTTTCTCGAATAAAATAGTTATTTTTGGTTTCACAGGTGAGTGTAATACAGATGAAATAATTATTTGATTTGCTCCGTAATTTACTGGTATGTCAACTATTGTTATACCTATGATTGGGTCTTCTGTTTCATTCGTATGTATTGTTATGTTATTTTCATCAGCTGTTTTATGTGCTGCGGTGTCATTAACTTCATTAAGTTCATTGAATTCATTGGCATCCGCCTGTGCTATAGTAGATATTTGCTCTAAATTTTCAGTTTCTAATTCTTTATTAAATTCATCGATATAGCTTTTTAATTGAAAGATTTCTTCAGTATCTTTTGTATGTAATTCGATACTTGACAAAGCAATAGCATTGGTATTTAATTTTCCTTTTTTATATATAATATTATAGTCAAATTAATCAAGTTTAATTCTCCATCTTAGTAATTTTGAACTTGGATCTTTTAGTGAAAATAACCATTGTAAGGGTTTATGATCCGTAATTAGGTTTATTTTTCTTCCAAAAATATATGGTCTAAAATATTTGGTTGCCCAAATGATTGCCAAAAGTTCTTTTTCTCTTGTAGAATAGTTTCTTTCTGAATCATTTAATGTTCTCGATGCATAGGCTACGGGTAAATCTTGCCATATTTGTCCTTGCGATAATACTGCGCCAATTGCTACATTGCTAGCGTCTGTGGTTAAATTGAAAGGTTTAGAAAAGTCTGGATATTGTAGTATTGGTTCATTCATTAATATATTTTTACAGGTATCAATACATTTCAGTTATTCTTCGTTAATTTCTATCTTTGCACCTTTTTTTAAACATTTCGTAAGTGGTTTTGTAATTTTAGCAAAGTCTCTAATAAATCTTCGGTAATATCCAAGTAAACCTAGAAATCCTTTAATTTGTTTAGTTGTTTTGGGTATTGGAAATTGTTTGATTGCTTTTATCTTAACAGGGTTGGGTTTTACTCCTTTTGCTGTAACTATATGTCCAAGATATGCTATTTCTTTCCTTAAAAATTCTGATTTATCTAGCTGAATTTTAAAATTAGATTCTCTTAGTCACCGAAAAACACTTTTTAGTCTTTCTAAGTGTTCTTGCAATGAGGTTGAAAAAACTATTATATCATCTAAGTATACTAGGCATTTTTCGTTTTGTATTCCACGAAGGATATTGTCCATTGTGCGCTGAAACGTCGTTTTCGGTACTAAAGGCTGTTTTTTCTATGTCATTTTCATGCATTTGGATTTGATGGAAGCCACTAGCTAAATCTAAAGTGGTAAAATATTGGATCTTCCCAATTTATCTAATAAATCTGTAATATTCGGTAAAGGATACCTATCTTCTAAGGTTTTTGAATTTAAACTCCTAAAATTGAAAACTACCCTAAATTTTGGTACTCCAGAAGCATCTGCCTTCTTGGGAACAACACAGATCGGTGAACTACAAGGTGAACTGCTTGGTTGTATAATTTTTTTATCTAACATTTTTTTAATTTGTTTTTCTACCTCTTTTTTATAAATAAAAGGGTAACGGTATGATTTAGAATAAACGGGTATTTCATCGGTAGTTTTAATTCTATGTTTAATTTTACTTGTAAAAGTTAATGGGTCGTTTTCATTATAAAATATATCAGAATATTCTTTTATTAAATTTAAAGTTTTATACTTTTCCTCATCATTAAGATGGTCAGTTCTAAATACTTTTGTTCTGGTTCGTTATTAAAATTATTTAGTTCAATTTCGCTCATTTCTTGTAAATTAAATTTTTCTACTTCAATGGGCTCAGAAAAATCTAACGTCACTGATTCGCACGTATTATTTAATATTGTTGTCAAGGCAAAGCCATTTTTTGCAGTTGATAAGGATTCTGGTATCTCACAGTTATGAAATCTTTGATGCGGTATAATTATATCACCGTTTCTTATCGTAGTTTTTATTTTTATAACTTGTTCAACTCTAGGTGGAATTGTAATACAGTTAAGTTCAGGTTTTGTTTCATAAAAAAGTAGTTTTGTACGGGTATAAGGCGTTTCTAAAAATCCTTTATCAAAGTTGATATTTGCTTGTGGTATTTTTAAATTATCAAGTCCTATAAGACCATCAAAAACGTTGTGAAACTTAAATAGATGAAATTTTAGATTTTTATTTTCTGGTAATTTAAATATTTTAGAAGTTATTAACGCACTGTATTGATGAGCAGATTTTTGAAAAATTGTCGATACTATAAATGGATCATTAATTATTTTATCAGGATAAAATTTTCTAGCAATATTAGGATCAATAAATGATTTAGCCGATCCAGAATCGATTAGAATTTTAATATTTGTTTCGAGAAAAATTATATACTATAGTTCACTGTTATTGGACGTCTTTAAAGAGATTACTTGCGGTATAAAATTGGTTCTTCTATTCGAGGCGATTCTTGAAAATTTTCATTATTTTCGTTATCGTTAGAATTTTGTTGACTTAGGTCATAGGTTGAATAATATTTTCGTAATATTCGTCATATGATTGTTGGTCATTATTAGATAGGTCATGGTAATAACATGGTAGGTCATTATGTGGATTAGGATAATAGTAATTATTATTGTCATAATTGTTAGGTTCATTTTGATCAGTGTTTGGTGTTTGAGTGTTATATAACTCTTCAAAAATAAATTTTGGAGGATTATAGTTTGTATTAGATGGGCCTGGTAATTGTTTAAATCTAGAGGTTGACACTCCGGACATAGGTGTCGGCTGAGAAATTTCTTTTTGTTGATTTGGTTTAAAAACATTTGTTTTATTTTTTCCAAAAACTTGAGAGTTGGTAAAATATTTTGGTTGCGGTCTATTAAAATTCGGCCTAATATTTATTGGCTGCGAAGGAAAGTTTGGTTTAAATATATTATGAGGCGTATTCGCATTAAATGAATAATTTGGTTGAAATTGTTGTCTGAAAATATTACTATTATTAGAAATCTGTTTAAAATTATTATCTGATTTATAAGCCAAACGGCTTCGCACTCCCTCCAGGGATTATTCACTCATACCAGACATACAAAGACACGAAAAGTATGAAGCTCTGTGGGGACCCTTTCCATGTTATCGGGTCCTAGGTGGCGTGGTCTTCTGCACTTCCTACAAACTTTCGGACGGTTCGCGCGATTGCAAGGAGAACCGCTTTCTGAATCGGTTTATACAGATGCTCACTAAGGTCCAGTCCCTTGATGTTCTGCAGGCGGTTCTTTGGTATCACTCCAGTTGTTGACAGTATTATAGGAATCGTGTGGACGCTGTTCATTGCCCACTGTCTGCGGATTTGCACCTCCAGATTTCTGTATTTGGCGATCTTCTCATTGTATTTTAGTTTTAGGTTGTTGTTATTAGGTATAGCAACGTCAATCAGTGTAGTTCGCCTGGAAATTTTATCTGTTAGTAAAATGTCTGGCCTGTTATGAGCAACTGTTTGATCTGTTAGGACCGTTCGATCCCAATATAACTTGAACTCGTTGTTTTGAAGAATAGGCTCTGGATTATATTTGTAATAAGGCACTTTTCCTACCTGCAATAGTTTTAACTTATCAGCTAACTCTTGGTGGAGTATCTTAGCTGCTGAATCGTGTCTTTCCTTATACTCGGTTGCGGCAAACGCTTGGCATCCTCCAGTTATATGCTGGATTGTCTCTGATGTTCGACAGCCATATCTGCATTGGTCATTTTCTATTGAGGGATCTCTGATAATGAACTTCCGATAGTTCTTCGTCGGAATAACCTGGTCTTGGATAGCTAACAAGAAGCCCTCCGTTTCCGGAAACATCTGTCCTGAAATCAACCAGCAGTTCGACGCTGAGTTGTCGACATTGTCCTGGTTGACCTCATCTGGATGCCGTCCATGAAGTGGCTTCTGTAGCCAGGCTTGTAACTTCTCTTGGTCTGTTCTGTGGTGAGAAGCAATATCCCGTTCCCTCAGCTGTAGCGGCGTTGAATCGTCTGCCTCGCATATTGCTCGATGTAGTGTGGAAGAGTCCGCTAACCTATGGAAATAAGAACGTAAGTTTATTATTTGTTGATCAAGCTGCTTACCAATATCGACCAATCCTCTTCCTTCTTGGTGTCTTGGGAGCATTGTGCGTTCAATAGCACTCCGAGGGTGGTGTTTGTGTGCTTTTGTTAGGAGTGTTCTTATTTTTCTTTGCAGGTTTTCGATGTCCGTCTTGCTCCATTTTACTATTCCAAAAGAGTAGCTAAGCGCAGAGCATGCGTACATGTTGAGTGCATTAAACAAATTTCTACTATTTAGACTAGTTCGTAACACCCGCCTTACCCTCCTGACAAATTCGGTTGTCAATTCGGCCTTCATAGTGCGATGGTCAATTCGTTTAGCCTGTTTCATACCTAGGTATTTGTATGTTTGGTCTGCCTTCACTGCAGCTATAGTTTCACCGTTCTGCATTTCAAAAGCCCCCGGTTGTATCTTCCCTTTAACGATGTTCAAAATACGGCACTTGTCAAGTCCAAATTGCATTCCGATATCCCCGGAGAACTCCTCTATAATTTGAAGCATTTGTTCCAGCTGGCTTCTGGTAGCAGCCATCAGTTTAAGATCATCCATGTATAGAAGATGATTCACTCTGACTATCTCTTCATTGTTGTTTCTAACACTAAAGCCGTGTCTGGTGGAGTTCAAACGGCGTGATAGTGGGTTCATTGCGAGGCAGAACCACAATGGGCTAAGTGAATCGCCTTGAAATATTCCTCTTCGTATCGGAATGGTGTTAGTTTCGATGGTGTCGCTGGATGGTACTTGCAATTGGATCCTAGTTCTCCAGGTTAACATGATGCGTTCTAAAAAGGAAACAAAATTATTGTCGACCCTGTACATTCTTAATATAGTTTTGAGCCACTCATGTGGTACTGAGTCGAAGGCCTTCTTATAATCCACGTAGGCAGCAAAGAGGTTTCTTCGGTTGATACAGGCCTGGTTACATATGACAGAGTCAACAATCAATTGTTCCTTGCATCCGTTATTATTATTATTTATTATTTACAAGCCAGACGGCTTCGCACTCCCTCCAGGGAATATTCACTCATACCAGGTACACAAAGGTACCAGAAGTATGAAGCTCTGTGGGAACCCTTTCCATGTTATCGGATCCTAGGTGACGTGGTCTGCTGTATTTCCCATGAACTTTCGGACGGTTCGCGCGGTTGCTAGGAGAGTTGCTTTCTGCATCGGCTTATACAGATGCTCACTAAGACCTAGTCCCTTGATGTTCTACAGGAGGTTCTTTGGTATCACTCCAGTTGTTGAGAGTATTATGGGAATCGTTTGGACGCTGTTCATTGCCCATAGTCTTCGGATTTGCACCTCCAGATCTCTGTATTTGGCGATCTTCTCGTTGTATTTTGGTCTTAGGTTGTTGTTGTTAGGTACAGCGATGTCGATTAGTGTAGTTCGCCTAGAAATTTTATCTATTAGTATAATATCTGGT
The DNA here is from genome assembly GCA_034092305.1 of Diaprepes abbreviatus. Lineage (NCBI taxonomy): Eukaryota > Metazoa > Arthropoda > Insecta > Coleoptera > Curculionidae > Diaprepes > Diaprepes abbreviatus. The sequence goes on along the minus strand of JASJET010000002.1, from coordinate 13,443,017 downwards.
CTATTATGAGCAACTGTTTGATCCGTCAGAACCGTTCGGTCCCAATATAACTTGAACTGGTTGTTCTCAAGAATAGGCTCCGGATTGTATTTGTAATAAGGCACTTTTCCTACCTGTAATAGGTTCAATTTTTCTGCTAACTCTTGGTGGAGTATCTTAGCGGCTGAGTCGTGTCTTTCCTTATACTCGGTTGCGGCAAACGCTTGGCATCCTCCAGTTATGTGCTGGACTGTCTCCGATGTTCGACAGCCATATCTGCACTGGTCATTCTCTATTGAGGGATCTCTAATGATGAACTTCCGATAGTTCTTCGTCGGAATAACCTGGTCCTGGATAGCCAACAAGAAGCCCTCCGTTTCCGGAAACATCTGTCCTGAAATCAACCAGTAGTTCGACGCTGAGTTGTCGACATTGTCCTGATTGACCTCATTTGGATGCCGTCCATGAAGTGGCTTCCGTAGCCAGGTTTGTAACTTCTCTTGGTCTGTTTGGTGGTGAGAAGTAATATCTTGTTCCCTCAACTGTAGCGGCGTTGAATCGTCTGCCTCGCCTATTGCTCGATGTAGTGTGGAAGAGTCCGCTAACCTGTGGAAATATGAACGTAAGTTTATTATTTGTTGATCGAGCTGTTTACCAATATCCACCAATCCTCTTCCTCCTTGGTGTCTTGGAAGCATTGTACGTTCAATGGCACTCCGAGGGTGATGTTTTTGTGCTTTTGTTAGGAGTGTTCTTATTTTTCTTTGCAGGTTTTGTATGTCCGTCCTGCTCCATTTTACAATTCCAAAGGAGTAGCTCAGCGCTGAGCAAGCATACGTGTTGAGCGCCTTAAACAAATTTCTACTATTTAAATTAGTTCGTAGTACCCGCCTTACCCTCCTGACAAATTCGGTTGTCAATTCAGCTTTCATAGTGCCATGGTCAATTCTTTTAGCCTGTTTCATACCTAGATATTTGTATGTTTGGTCTGCTTCCATTGCAGCTATAGTTTCACCGTTCTGCATTTCAAAAGCCCCCCGTTGTATCTTCCCTTTAACGATGTTCAAAATACGGCACTTGTTAAGTCCAAATTGCATTCCGATATCCCCGGAGAACTCCTCTACAATTTCAAGCATTTGTTCCAGCTGGCTTCTGGTAGCAGCCATCAGTTTAAGATCATCCATGTATAGAAGATGATTCACTCTGACTATCTCTTCGTTGTTGTTTCTAACACTAAAGCCGTGTCTGGTGGAGTTCAAACGCCGTGATAGTGGGTTCATTGCAAGGCAGAACCACAATGGGCTAAGTGAATCGCCCTGAAATATTCCTCTTCGTATTGGAATGGTGTTAGTTTCGATGGTGTCGCTGGATGGCACTTGCAATTGGATCCTAATTCTCCAGGTTAACATGATGCGTTCTAAAAAGGAAACAAAATTATTGTCGACCCTGTACATTCTTAATATAGTTTTGAGCCACTCATATGGTACTGAGTCGAAGGCCTTCTTATAATCCACGTAGGCAGCAAAGAGGTTTCTTCGGTTGGTACAGGCTTGGTTACATATGACAGAGTCAACAACCAATTGTTCCTTGCATCCCATTGCTCCCCTCGTACATCCTTTCTGTTGAGTTGCAATGATGTTATTTTGCTCACAATGTGCATAGATGCGTTGGGTCAAGCAGGAGGTGATCACCTTATACAGTGTGGGTAGGCATGTGATTGGCCTATACTTAGCTGGGTCATGTGTGTTGTGTTGGTCCTTTGGTAGGAGGTACGTAATACCTTCGGTCAAGAACAATGGCATTTTTGCTGGGTTAAGAAAAACATCATTAATAAGATTAGCCAGCCGATGGTGCATACACCAGAACTTTTTGAGCCAGTAGTTCTGGATCCCGTCGAGACCTGGAGCTTTCCAGTTATGGGATTCCTTGATTATTCTTGAAATTTCCTCGGTGGTAAATGGCTCAAACTGCATCTGGCTGTAATCTTGGCAGATTTGGTGTTCTTCATTGATCCAGCCAGCTGCGATGTTACAATCGGCTGGTGTGGAAAGTTGGTTTCCCCAGAACTCTTCTACCTGCTCTCTATTGGGATATCTATTATCTGCTATATTAGGTGGAGAGTTTAGCCTACGGTAGAAAGTCTTTTCTGATCGTTGGAAGAGCGCATTGTCTCGTTTACGGTTATTGCTGGTCTTGTACCTCTTTAGCCGTCCTGCAATAACAGAGAGCTTCTGTTTCAGCGAGTCAAGGCATTGCTGAGCAGTAACATTCGCTGGATCTTGTTGCGAATGATATCGGACACGATTCATGATTTCTTCAACTCGCCTTTGCAGTCGGCTAGTTCTCGTGCCCCTGATGTACTCCGTCAGCTGTCCTATATCTATTCGAAGATTTTCAATTTCTGTCGTGTCGTATTATTATACATGATTTACAAGCCAAACGGCTTCGCACTCCCTCCAGGGATTATTCACTCATACCAGGCATACAAAGACGCCAAAAGTATGAAGCTCTGTGGGAACCCTTTCCATGTTATCGGGTCCTAGGTGACGTTGTCTGCTGCATTTCCCATGAATTTTCGGACGGTTCGCGCGGTTGCTAGGAGAATTGCTTTCTGCATCGGTTTATAAAGATGCTCACTAAGGCCCAGTCCCTTGATGTTCTGCAGGAGGTTCTTCGGTATCGCTCCAGTTGTTGACAGTATTATGGGAATCGTTTGGACGCTGTTCATTGCCCATTGTCTTCGGATTTGGACCTCCAGATCTCTGTATTTGGCGATCTTCTCGTTGGATTTTGGCCTTAGGTTGTTGTTGTTAGGCACCGCAATGTCGATTAGTGTAGTTCGCCTAGAAATCGTATCTATTAGTACAATGTCTGGTCTATTATGAGCTACTGTTTGATCCGTCAGAACCGTTCGGTCCCAATATAACTTGAACTGGTTGTTTTCAAGAATAGGCTCCGGATTGTACTTGTAATAAGGCACTTTTCCTACCTGTAATAGGTTTAACTTTTCTGCTAACTCTTGGTGAAGTATCTTAGCGGCTGAGTCGTGTCTTTCCTTATACTCGGTTGCGGCAAATGCTTGGCATCCTCCAGTTATGTGCTGAATTGTCTCCGATGTTCGACAGCCATATCTGCATTGGTCATTTTCTATTGAGGGATCTCTAATGATGAACTTCCGATAGTTCTTCGTCGGAATAACCTGGTCTTGAATAGCTAACAAGAAGCCCTCCGTTTCCGGAAACATCTGTCCTGAAATCAACCAGTAGTTCGACGCTGAGTTGTATTATTATTATTATTATTATTTAGAATAAAAGCATTTGATTTAGCTTGATTTTGAAAATATTGAACATTATATTCCTGTGTTACAAATTGTAATGCTTGCATAAGATTGTTAGGTCGCATACAACGTATTGTAGTGCCTAAGGGTTCTTTTAAACCCGACAAAAACGTTTTTAAAGCAAGTTCATTATATAATTGTTTTTTTAGGATTTTTGCTGCTTCATTATCTTCATGTAAATCGATATACGAACACAATAAATTTAAAAGATGTAATATTCTGTAATAAAATTGATTAGGCTTTTCGTTAGGTAATTGTTTTGTCATAACTAGGTCATGATTTAAACAAACTTCGTCCCTATGATCCGCGAAGTTTCGTCTTAAAGTATCTTTATGTTCGTACCACGTACTAATATTTTGGATATTAACTATTATATTGGCTTGGCTAATTAACTTACTGATTAAAGAATTTAGTAAATAAACATTTTGGAAACATTCTGCGTTTGTTTTGGTTGCATCGTAAAATAAATCGATTAGAGTTTGGCAAGTAGACAAATATCTAGTTAAATCATTTGGATTGCCGTCGAAATTCTCAATTTAGATATTCTGGTTTAAATTGAGACATTTTATTATCAATTATCAATTCTGTGTTTGATAGATTGTTTTCAAAATTATTTTTATTAGTTACACTTAAACTCGTTTTACTTAAATTTAATGTTTCTAAGTTTTCTTGAGAAACAGCGTCAGCTAAAGGCGTTATTTGTAACTTATTTAAGTTTTCGATTAAGAGATCAATTGACATTAATTGTTCAATTATTATCTACACTTACATTAAGCTTATGATGAATCCTCTTTCAATGGTCATTCCTTAATTATAAGGTCAAGGCTTCGGTACAGCAATTTGAGTCTTCCCCAAAATCTTGGTCCTCATGAAGACAAGCAATATCGGTCCTGTCCTCCGATGTTCAGCTGATTGATGGGTTTCTGTAGATCCTCTATGGATTGGGAATTTTGTCGATTTCTGGAAAAATCCACTCCACTTCAAGCACCAACCACCAACGTCACAACTCTTCGTTCCTTCGGTTAATCGTTGCACAAAAAATCAAATGATCGATTCAATTGATTTCCGAAGATCCGAATGACTGCGCCAGTTAATTCACGAGACCAGAAGAGATTCTTTTTAAAAACAATTTATTTTATTGTTTACGGAATTATTGATTAAATACAATATATAATTATTAGTTTAACTATGTTACGTCTTCAACGGACTTCAACTGACTGATGGCGTCTTGTCCAAGTCGGGTATATAAACGTGACATCTTGGATTGCTTGGTCAGCACATCTTAAGGTTAGGCCGTGATATAACTCATGCATGAATGAATTACTATATATCAGTTAAATAGATGTTTTAGTATTATATAATGTTTTCATTTATCAAAATTTTAGCTGCAGGTTTTGTATTTTACTAGATATTTATGTGTTTTCATTGCTAAGGTAAAACAAAAGAATAGATTAAGCTCCTATTGTTAGTTTTCCTAACATAAAGTGTTTCTATTACCTGTTTTTGACGTATATGTCAATTTCTGAATTTGTTTTAATTAACTGTACTGATTTATTTTAAATCGTTTTTCTACCTTGTAAATTTTAAATAGTAAAATAAAACAATATACTGTTATTTGATTTATTGCTAAGACTTTCTAATTATCTTCATCCGGAATCTTTAAGTTAAAGAATTTCTATACTTTTCATAATAATATCTAATATATTTTAATTATTGCCAAAAGACAATAAAGAACTAGTAGCTTTCCACTTGGCTACTGTTTTGGAATTTTCAAATAGAGCAGGATGGACATCCAAAACCTGCAAAGAAAAATAAGAACACTCTTAACAAAAGCACACAAAGACCACCATCGGAGTGTTATTGAACGTACAATGCTTCCAAGACATCTAGGATGATGAGGATTGGTGGATATTGGTAAGAAGCTCGACCAACAAATTATGAACTTACGTTTGTACTTCAACAGGTTAGCGGCCTCTTCCACTCTACGTCGAGCAATATGCCAGGCAGATGATTCAACACCGCTACAGCTCAGGGAACAGGATATTGTGTGTCACCATCAAACAGGCCAAGAGAAGTTACAAGCCTGGCTACGGAAGCCACTTCATGGGCGACATCCAAATGAGGTCAATCAGGACAATGTCGACAACTCAACGTTGAACTACTGGTTAATTTCAGGACAGAGGTCTCCGGAAACGGAGAGCTTTTTTTAGTTATCCAAGATCAAGTTATTCCGACGAAAAACTATCGGATGTTTATCATTAAAGATCCCTCAATATAAAAAGAACCAATGTATAGGGGAAGACATGACTCAGCTGCTAATTTACTCCACCAAGAGTTAACAGATAAGTTAAAGCTATTGTAGGTAGGAAAAGTGCCTTATTACAAATAGAATCCGGAGCCAATTTTTCAGAACAACGAGTTCAAGCTATATTTGGACCAAACGGTTCTAACAGATCAGATAGTTGCTCATAATAGCTGAGACGTTATATTAACAGATAAAATTTCTAAGCGAAACATTAATTTGACATCGCTATACCTAACAACAACAACCTTAAGTCAAAATACAATGAGAAGATCGCCAAATACAGAGACCTTGAGGTGCAAATTCCAAGACAATGAGCAATGAACAGCTTCCAAACGATTCCCATAATTTTATAAACAACTGAAGCAATACTAAAGAACCTCTTGCAGAACAACCCACAGAGCGTCATACTTTTAGTATCTTTGTATGCCTGGTATGAATCAATATTCCCTGCAAAGAGTGTGAAGCCGCTTAGCTTAAAATCAGATTTAAAGCTATTTTTATTCTAAATGCTTTTATCATTTGTTGGCTATATTGGGGTTGATTTTTTAGATTTCTATTTTTCACAAATAATATCAGATATAACTAGTTACAATTTTATTAATAACAGTTATTATAATCATATAATATGATATTAGATTAGATTGGTTACCTTGTATTGGATAAACCCCGCCATATTTTCCTCTCATGCTATTTCCATTTTCGCATTTAAAATAAAAATATGAAACTGGGTTTCAATATTTCACGTTTCATATCTGAAATTAAAATTTTAGTATTTTATTTTGCTGCAGTATTGGGAACACAATAATATCAACATATATTTGATTTATTTATATGATTAACAAGTAGCTATGAAAATATTTAATACCATAGCCTTTCTAAAAGTTCTTTAAAAAAACTGTGGAAGAGAAAAATAATTTTTTTTTATAAATATGTATTCAATTTTATTATGAATGAATGTTGAATGTTGATTGCCAGCAGTATTTGGTGTCTTGGTGTCTAGTTACTCTGGAAGTTCTATACCATATTAAAAGATAAATTTTGTATCTTTTAGACTCCACCAGGATATGGTTTTGCTTTTTACAGCTTATCTCTACTTGGTCAAACTAATTTGTTACTTTTATATTGTTGGTTTGCAACAGAAATGACAGCAAAGGTAATATCGATTTGAAATAAATTTGGTAGTAAAGTATATTTTTAAGTATATATATATATATATATATATATATATATATATATATATATATATATATATATATATATACATATTTATTTATTTATTTATTTATTTATTTTCTCGATTCTTGAACCATAGAATATATCATTTTTCCTTTCTCGAACCTAAACCCAAGAAAATACAAATTGAAGGAAAAATTATATATATATATATATATATATATATATATATATATATATATATATATATATATATATATATATATATATATATATGTGTGTGTGTGTGTGATGTGTAATCGAAGGTTTTGGGGCATCCCGTGTATGTGCTGAGTCCCTCTCAGGACTGTAAGGCAGCTGACGTTTCGGTGAAATCTCATTCACCATTTTCAAAGCTCACTGTATGGCGTCTACGAGCGAACTGACGCCTGCGACTTCGGTGCTGTCGGTCCCGTGAGCGCGTCGGACGCGTTTGTTTTCCGAATGGTTCCGGCCCATCAGGTGGCGTGACCTGCTGCGCGTCATCGGCCCTGTTGCCAGTGTTTGGGGTTGCGTTGCCGGGTTGTAATCTGTTTCGTTACTAAGTGGTACTGGTTGATGTTTTGTAAGCAGATTTTTCCAAGTATTAGGCACACGTTAGCTATCATCGCTGCTATTTAAGTTGTTGGGCCTCTTTGCAATTTCAATGGCTTCCCTTATAACTCTTGTGGACAAGTTTTCACATCTCGATAGCATTTTTGTTCCCGAGAAACTTATCTTATGTCCTGTGTTTAACCAGTGTGTCACACAAACCAAGACTGTGGCTGCGTTATGTGGATGACACATTCGTTATTTGGCAACATGGGGAAGGAAATCTCAAAAGTTTCCTGAACACATAAACAGTATACATCCCAAAATTAAATTCACCATGGAAACAGAACAGGAAATAAAACTACCATTTCTGGATATCCTACTGAAAAGAAAAGAGGATGGCTTGCTTTCGCACACTGTCTACAGAAAGCCCACTCACACCAACAGGTACCTCAACGCCGATTCACATCACCACCCCGCCCAATTATTTGCAGTAGTGAAATCGCTTGCGTGTCGATCGCAGTCCCTAAGAGATCCAGAATATTATCAAGACGCCCTAACAAAGAACGGTTATAAAAAAGAACATATAGACAAGGCTCTAAAAAACAAACACTTGGCCCCAAAAAATCGTGAAAACCAAGAGAACAGCTGGAAGGCTTTTGTTCCTTATGTAAGAGGTACCACAGACAAGATTGTAAAAATTCTCAGGAGACACAATATTGAAACCATTTTTATCACAGACCGTAAAGTAAAAGATCTCTTGCCAACACCTAAAGAAAGAATCCCTCTAGAAAACCAGGGAGTGTACGAAATTCCATGGGGAGAATGCAGCTTGTCTTACGTAGGCCAAACCAACCGTAAAATAAGCGCCAGAAGAGACGAACATATGAACGCTGTCAAGCAAAAAACAACTTCTTCTGCTCTGGCCCAACACTAGTTAAACACAGGACATAAGATAAATTTCTCGGGAACAAAAATGCTATCGAGATGTGAAAACCTGCCCACAAGAGTTATAAGGGAAGCCATTGAAATTGCAAAGAGGCCCAACAACTTAAATAGCAGAGATGATAGCCAACGTATGCCTAATACTTGGAAAAATCTGCTTACAAAACATCAACCAGTACCACTTAGTAACAAAAGAGATTACATCTCGGCAACGCAACCAAAAACACTGGCAACAGGGCCGATGACGCGCAGCAGGTCTCGCCACCTGATGGTCCGGAACCATTCGGAAAACGAACGCGTCCGACGTGCACACGGTACCGACAATACCGGAGTCGCAGGCGTCAGTTCGCTCGTAGACGCCATACAGTGAGCTTTGAAAATGGTGAATGAGATTTCACCGAAACGTCAGCTGCTTTACAGTCCTGAGAGGGACTCAACACATACACGGGATGCCCGAAAACCTTCGATTACATATGTATATATGTATATCCAATGTTTTGCAAAATTTTTCTCGAATGCTAAAATTATTTTTGACTCATACCCATTAAATGTTATACTTTTCTTTCTTCCCTTTAAAAACTTGATATAAATAGTTTATTCAAAGCGATTTGATTATTTTGGACTAATGTCATAAAATTTGATTTTCTAATATTTAGTTTATGTTTTGTTCAATATGTAACGTGTAATATGTAGCGTGATTTGAGCTCATTTATAGATCAGTATTCATCTTGGCCAAAAAATCATTTTAAGTGGGATAAACTAAATTGCCCCCTTACGGTGGGTAAAACTCGTTTTCAAGTTGCCCTGGACTCCCGACATTGATTGCTCTGAACCATAGAGCATTTCTTAAGATAGGCAAAACTACGAATTGAAATATTTCTATTACCTCTTGATATGACTTGGTTCCTATTCCCTAAACCTCATTTCCTAATCCCACATAGGCTTAAGGCAAATTATATAAAAGAGTACTTTATTATTTACTATGATTTTTGATTAATGACCTATAAGCTAATAATATTTGTAAAATTTAGAAACAATTTGTTTCCGTTTATTCAAGATATGTATCTATCATATGAGTCCCTTATTCAAATATATACCCAAGTATTTTACACTATCTGATTCTGGTAGTATTTGTCCATTAAGTTTTATAATTAGAGTCTTACACCGGCACTTCGAGAATGTTACCTGTATTGATTTTTATTTCATTAATTTTTATTTTTCCATAATTATGACCAATCGTAGATTTTGTGGCGGTGTTGTATGTAATGCCTATTTCACCAAACCATTTTATTTTTATGTAATTAGACGCCCTGAATCGAAACCTGGGGTCTGCTAACCTCTATCACGTCAGATTCAAGGTCATTTCAAGATCAAATGGCGTAAAATTCACTAAATAAATTTGAAGAAGTAAATATGTTAATTTTTGAGGCCGCTAAATCCCTAAGGGCAGCCAGAGTTCGTTCTAGGATCATTCAGATCAGCAAGAATAGAACCCAACACACCACCATGGGAAAAATTGTGTCTAAGTAAGAAAATCAAAAATCTTCGAAAATATATAGGACAACTCATGGAGTATCAGGAGCACGAGAGCAACTAAACTGCAAAGACGAATTGAGGAAATCATGAATCGTGCCCGATATCATTCGCAACAAGATCCAGTGGGTGCTACTGATCAACACGGCCTCGACACGCTGAAACAAAAGTTCTCTGTTATTATAGGACGGCTAAAGAGATACAAGACCAGCAGTAGCCCAAAAACGAGACAATGCGCTCTTCCAATGATCAGAAAAGACTCTCCACCTAACATGGAAGGTAATAAATATCCCAATACAGAGCAGGTAGAAGAGTTTTAAGGAAGCCAGCTTTCCACACTCGCCAATTTTAACACACAGCAAGCTAAATCAATGAAAAACACCAAATCTGCCAAAACTACAGCCAAATGCAGTCTGAATCATTTCCCACCGAGAAAATATCAGGACTAATCACAGAAGCCCATAAGTGGAAAGCTCGAGGTCTCATCGGGATCCATAAATACTGACTCAAAAAGTTCTGATGTACTCACCATCACCTGGTTAATCTTATTAATGATGTTTTTCTAAACCCAGCAAAAATGCCAAAGGATCAACATAACACACATGATCCAGCTAAGTATAGACCAATCACCTGCCTTCCCACACTATATAAGGTAATTACTTCCTGTTTGACCCAACGCATCTATGCAAATTGTGAACAAAATAACATCATCGTAACTCAACAGAGAGGATGGACCAGGGGAGCCGCAGCTGACGTTCACGAGACTTCATGGCACACCTGTCTGAAGCATTTCACGAGTTATTGCTTAAGAGGAAACGACCGACAAAATATACTATCCGGATTGCATACTATTATACTTATGAATAAGTATACAATATTATTAATGTTTGTTGTTATTTGTCTCACTGCTACTGATTTATTCACTGCAATCAGGACATCCTCTACCCGGGAGTGAACACTAGTCTCCTCGAATCTGTCATACCTGAACACTAAATAATTGCTGAACCCCAATTCACCATCTAAAATATCATTGTGCAGCCAGGTCTCAGTAAATATCACAACTTCAGAATTTTCCACAACCAATGCTTTGGATGACATGGCTAAGCTTTGATCTTAATCGCCTTACATTCTGAAGTGGAGATTTAATTGCTGTGACCGTGCTGATCTGATTAATGAAAATTTCTCCTCTGGTGCATCCGCTTATCACGCCTGCCACCCCATTCGACGCTGCCCAGAGATTTATGATTAAAGCTCCGGTTGAAGCTAAATGGTATAACTCTCATATTTAACGGTCAAATGAAACCACTGCCGATAGCATACAGCAATCTTAAAGCTTAAGTGCAGCTGACTGCTCTGGGCTTGAGGTGCTCAATTACAGCAGATTTCGTCGTCACACTATTCAGATTGAAAATATGAAACCAGATATTATCCATAGGTGCAGATAAATCTTGAATATCCCTACCTGTACCCACAACTATACTATTACTTCCAGTGGAACGAGAAGCCTCATGAGAATTTGGCCCAGAATCACCGTGTGGAGATAACTTTTACTTTTTAAATATGTGCAGATCTGTATAATTAACAAAAAACTGCGTTGCAGAAAAAAAAATAGGAAAAAATAAGAAATATTAATACAGAAACAATGTCAGTCGTTCAAAGTGGAATTTATTTATATATCTAAGCAGTAAGCGGAATTAGATATTCTATTTTTTTTACATATTTTAGAGTGAAGCTGTTCCTAATGGAGCTTTTAATTCTAACTGGATAGAAGGCAGTAATCAATTTAAAAAAGATTTGATGTTTTTTATTTGCGTTACTCAACAGCCATTAAAGTTCAAAGCCGTTCTTTTTGAAATGTCCACGGCCATTTATCTAGCAGTAAGTATATGCAACAAAAATATGCACTTTAGCTACCCAGTTTCAAGTATTTATAAGCACACTACGACAAATGTTTAAGGCTTTTGACGAAATTTTACCATCAATATTATTAGTATATATATATATATATATATATATATATATATATATATATATATATATATATATATACCGGGTGTCAACGAATCTATTAGACAAGTCATAATTTCTAGAGTATTATGTGTATCAAAATAAGAATTGGTACAGGTAAATGTTATGTGAAGAGGAGAGTTTTCGCATATTTTCCACTTTCCGGTCACTTCCGGTTTCACCGGAAATGGCCCCGGTTTTGAATTCTTAAATAGAATAACCTGTATATTTTAACATCTTTGGATTTCTGAGACAATTCTAGATCAGAACGTGACATTTTAAAAACTTTTTACGTCTACTTCATCTTTTTATAGCCACTTTTAAAATTGCATCTAGGTGGCCATGATCGGACGCAAACTAATCTAACGGCCTTAGGTGATATCAAAAAAATACAATCGCAAAGTTTTAGTGACTAGTATGAAAGACAGGAATTGGATTAAAAATTTAACAAAATTAACAAAAAACTAACAAAATAAACTAATAACTTAGACGACGCACTTAAAATATGTGAAAGTACAGTAGGTAAATTTGTTAAAAAGTTTAGTGTAGTAAATGTTCAAAGTGCATTCCTTCTTTTTCACGATACATTTCGGCTCGTTCAATTGTTTCTCTCAACACGTTTTGTAGCATTTGGGGCGTTATACTTCTAAATGCCCGTAAAATTATTTCTTCTAATATTTCAAGAGTAGTTGGGGCTGCTCCATAGTAAACCCTTTCTTTAACATATCCCCAGACAAAGAAATCGAGCACAGTAAGATCCGGTGAGCGGGCTGGCCACCGTACCGGACCATTGGTTGCAATAATTCGATTATTAAAATGCTCTACGAAATAATTAAGAACGTCTCTAGTATTGTGAGGCGGTGCTCCATCTTGTTGAAAGTAAATTCGCCGTAAAACTGCTAAAGGTATATCATTGAGATGATTTTCGATTTCATTTTGAAGAAAACCTAAGTATCTAACCCCTGTTAACTGACCTTGAAACAATATTGGCCCAATTATTCTGTTTCAAACGATACCAGCCCAGACATTGACGCCAAATCTTTCTTGAAAATTGCCCTCTCTCATTTCATGTTGATTTTGTTGGGCCCAGTACCGAGTATTTTGCTTATTGAACATACCATTATTTGTAAATCGGGATTCGTCGGAAAATAGAATAAAATCGATAAAATTTGGGTTAACTGTATGATTTTGAAGCAGCCAATCAAAACAAAACACTACCCGTCTATCGCCATCCTCAGTATACAAATGTTGATGTAACTGATATTCAGTATTTTTCTTGCTGATTCATAACTTATCTGTAGTTCTTGACTAATTTTTCTTAACGAAACTCTTTTATCAACCTCAACCATAGCAAGTACGTTAATCTCAATCTCCTCATTTATGATAAACCTCTGTTCCGCCTCTTGATTTCCTATTTGCCAAAAAGGAGTCTCGACATACGGAAAATACTGATGGGCTGGATGTTGCCGATTCGGATATCTATGAGCATACAACTCGGCAGCATTCCTTGAATTTCTATGACACTCTCCAAATATTAATAACATATCCACTTTTTCACTTTGAGTATACATTATTTTAACGAAAATTTAAACTAAACTTAATGAGAATTAAGAAACTTTTACGTCTGTTCTTAGAGCGTATGTCACTGTCATTATCTACTTAAGTGAGTGCTTTGTTTTCCAAAGAAGACTTGATAAAAACAGTTGCAACTTATTATGCATCATGGCTGTCCATGGCGCACTTGTCATAAGTAAATAAATTATCCAGTATTTTGCTTAATAATATTTAATTTCTGTTCTTATGTCTAATCCAATCGCAAATCAATTAGTACCGTTAGATTCGTCAAAGAATGCTTTTTTCGAAAAGTAGTTGTCAAAAAGGGGTCGCCATTTGAAAATTAATAGTTAGAAATGAAAACGTAATTTTGTCAACTTGTCTTATTCCTGTCTTTCATACTAGTAACTAAAACTTAGCGATTGTATTTTTTTGACATCACCTAAGGCCCTTAGATTAGTTTGCTTCCGATCAACGTAAAAAAGTTTTTAAAATGTCACATTCTGATCTAGAATTGTCTTAGAAATCCAAAAATGTTAAAATATACAGGGTGTTCCATTTAAAAATTCAAAACTGGGGCAATTTCCGGTGAAACCGAAAGTGGCCGGAAAGTGGAAAATATGCGAAAACTCTCCCCTTCACATACCATTTACCTGTACCAATTCTCATTTTGATACTCATAATACTCTAGAAATTATGACTTGTTTAACAGATTCGTTGACACCCGGTATATATATATATATATATATATATATATATATATATATATATATATATGTTTATACGGCTTTCACGGATACCACCGTGTGAGGTGCATTAGCAGTGGTTATATCCACATTATGCTGTTGTAGTGCTGAAATCACATTCAGCAAACGTACAACTATATGCAACTCCGTACATAAGTGAAGTAAAATGCGAAACAGTGAATGCAAACTTCGCTCCATCATGTCCTTTCTGGGTTAGAGGTTGCACAGTTAGAATAAATTGTGATAAAACACAATTCATCCTATTCCACCACCATCGAGATGGTGACCTACCTGCACCACCATACCGAGAAGAAAGTCAAAGCTTACCCTCCCCGCCATAGTGATACGGCAGAGATACATATTTCGTCTCTCACTAGACTCATCAGGGTACCGACATGCACCTGGCTGTGCAAAGAACAGATCGGAAGGAAGCATGCAACACTGAACGCGGCTTCGCCGACCTCTCGTCGGATGGCTTATAAATGTTTATACGGCTTTCACGGATACCACCGTGTGAGGTGCATTAGCAGTGGTTATATCCACATTATGCTGTTGTAGTGCTGAAATCACATTCAGCAAACGTACAACTATATGCAACTCCGTACATAAGTGAAGTAAAATGCGAAACAGTGAATGCAAACTTCGCTCCATCATGTCCTTTCTGGGTTAGAGGTTGCACAGTTAGAATAAATTGTGATAAAACACAATTCATCCTATTCCACCACCATCGAGATGGTGACCTACCTGCACCACCATACCGAGAAGAAAGTCAAAGCTTACCCTCCCCGCCATAGTGATACGGCAGAGATACATATTTCGTCTCTCACTAGACTCATCAGGGTACCGACATGCACCTGGCTGTGCAAAGAACAGATCGGAAGGAAGCATGCAACACTGAACGCGGCTTCGCCGACCTCTCGTCGGATGGCTTATAAATGTTTATACGGCTTTCACGGATACCACCGTGTGAGGTGCATTAGCAGTGGTTATATCCACATTATGCTGTTGTAGTGCTGAAATCACATTCAGCAAACGTACAACTATATGCAACTCCGTACATAAGTGAAGTAAAATGCGAAACAGTGAATGCAAACTTCGCTCCATCATGTCCTTTCTGGGTTAGAGGTTGCACAGTTAGAATAAATTGTGATAAAACACAATTCATCCTATTCCACCACCATCGAGATGGTGACCTACCTGCACCACCATACCGAGAAGAAAGTCAAAGCTTACCCTCCCCGCCATAGTGATACGGCAGAGATACATATTTCGTCTCTCACTAGACTCATCAGGGTACCGACATGCACCTGGCTGTGCAAAGAACAGATCGGAAGGAAGCATGCAACACTGAACGCGGCTTCGCCGACCTCTCGTCGGATGGCTTATAAATGTTTATACGGCTTTCATTGATACCACCGTGTGAGGTGCATTAGCAGTGGTTATATCCACATTATGCTGTTGTAGTGGTATCCGTGAAAGCCGTATAAACATTTATAAGCCATCCGACGAGAGGTCGGCGAAGCCGCGTTCAGTGTTGCATGCTTCCTTCCGATCTGTTCTTTGCACAGCCAGGTGCATGTCGGTACCCTGATGAGTCTAGTGAGAGACGAAATATGTATCTCTGCCGTATCACTATGGCGGGGAGGGTAAGCTTTGACTTTCTTCTCGGTATGGTGGTGCAGGTAGGTCACCATCTCGATGGTGGTGGAATAGGATGAATTGTGTTTTATCACAATTTATTCTAACTGTGCAACCTCTAACCCAGAAAGGACATGATGGAGCGAAGTTTGCATTCACTGTTTCGCATTTTACTTCACTTATGTACGGAGTTGCATATAGTTGTACGTTTGCTGAATGTGATTTCAGCACTACAACAGCATAATGTGGATATAACCACTGCTAATGCACCTCACACGGTGGTATCCGTGAAAGCCGTATAAACATTTATAAGCCATCCGACGAGAGGTCGGCGAAGCCGCGTTCAGTGTTGCATGCTTCCTTCCGATCTGTTCTTTGCACAGCCAGGTGCATGTCGGTACCCTGATGAGTCTAGTGAGAGACGAAATATGTATCTCTGCCGTATCACTATGGCGGGGAGGGTAAGCTTTGACTTTCTTCTCGGTATGGTGGTGCAGGTAGGTCACCATCTCGATGGTGGTGGAATAGGATGAATTGTGTTTTATCACAATTTATTCTAACTGTGCAACCTCTAACCCAGAAAGGACATGATGGAGCGAAGTTTGCATTCACTGTTTCGCATTTTACTTCACTTATGTACGGAGTTGCATATAGTTGTACGTTTGCTGAATGTGATTTCAGCACTACAACAGCATAATGTGGATATAACCACTGCTAATGCACCTCACACGGTGGTATCCGTGAAAGCCGTATAAACATTTATAAGCCATCCGACGAGAGGTCGGCGAAGCCGCGTTCAGTGTTGCATGCTTCCTTCCGATCTGTTCTTTGCACAGCCAGGTGCATGTCGGTACCCTGATGAGTCTAGTGAGAGACGAAATATGTATCTCTGCCGTATCACTATGGCGGGGAGGGTAAGCTTTGACTTTCTTCTCGGTATGGTGGTGCAGGTAGGTCACCATCTCGATGGTGGTGGAATAGGATGAATTGTGTTTTATCACAATTTATTCTAACTGTGCAACCTCTAACCCAGAAAGGACATGATGGAGCGAAGTTTGCATTCACTGTTTCGCATTTTACTTCATATATATATATATATATATATATATATATATATATATATATATATATATATATATATATATATATATATATATATATATGTTTATGCGGCTTTCACGGATTCCTCCGTGTGAGATGCAATAGCAGTGGTCATACCACATTATGCCGTTGTAGTGCTGAAATCACATTCAGCAAACATACAACTAAATGCATCTCCGCATGTAAATGAAGTAAAATGCGAACAGTGATTGCAAACTTCGCTCCATCATATCCTTTCAGTGTTAGAGGTTGCACAGTTTGGATGAATTGCTACAAAACACAATTCACCCTATTACACCACCATCGAGATGGTGGCCTACCTGTACCACCACACCGAGAAGAAAGTAAAAACTTCCCTCCTCTGTTACAGTGATACGGCAGAGGTACATGTTTCGTCTCTTACTAAACTCATCAGGGTACCGACATGCACCTGTCTGTGCAAAGGACAGATCGGAAGGAAGCATGCAACACTGAACGCGGCTTCGCCGACCTCCCGCCGGATGGCGTATATACGTTTATGCGGCTTTCACGGATTCCTCCGTGTGAGATGCAATAGCAGTGGTCATATCCACATTATGCCGTTGTAGTGCTGAAATCACATTCAGCAAACATACAACTAAATGCATCTCCGCATGTAAATGAAGTAAAATGCGAACAGTGATTGCAAACTTCGCTCCATCATATCCTTTCAGTGTTAGAGTTTGCACAGTTTGGATGAATTGCTACAAAACACAATTCACCCTATTACACCACCATCGAGATGGTGGCCTACCTGTACCACCACACCGAGAAGAAAGTAAAAACTTCCCTCCTCTGTTACAGTGATACGGCAGAGGTACATGTTTCGTCTCTTACTAGACTCATCAGGGTACCGACATGCACCTGTCTGTGCAAAGGACAGATCGGAAGGAAGCATGCAACACTGAACGCGGCTTCGCCGACCTCCCGCCGGATGGCGTATATACGTTTATGCGGCTTTCACGGATTCCTCCGTGTGAGATGCAATAGCAGTGGTCATATCCACATTATGCCGTTGTAGTGCTGAAATCACATTCAGCAAACATACAACTAAATGCATCTCCGCATGTAAATGAAGTAAAATGCGAACAGTGATTGCAAACTTCGCTCCATCATATCCTTTCAGTGTTAGAGGTTGCACAGTTTGGATGAATTGCTACAAAACACAATTCACCCTATTACACCACCATCGAGATGGTGGCCTACCTGTACCACCACACCGAGAAGAAAGTAAAAACTTCCCTCCTCTGTTACATGCGGAGATGCATTTAGTTGTATGTTTGCTGAATGTGATTTCAGCACTACAACGGCATAATGTGGATATGACCACTGCTATTGCATCTCACACGGAGGAATCCGTGAAAGCCGCATAAACGTATATACGCCATCCGGCGGGAGGTCGGTGAAGCCGCGTTCAGTGTTGCATGCTTCCTTCCGATCTGTCCTTTGCACAGACAGGTGCATGTCGGTACCCTGATGAGTCTAGTAAGAGACGAAACATGTACCTCTGCCGTATCACTGTAACAGAGGAGGGAAGTTTTTACTTTCTTCTCGGTGTGGTGGTACAGGTAGGCCACCATCTCGATGGTGGTGTAATAGGGTGAATTGTGTTTTGTAGCAATTCATCCAAACTGTGCAACCTCTAACACTGAAAGGATATGATGGAGCGAAGTTTGCAATCACTGTTCGCATTTTACTTCATATATATATATATATATATATATATATATATATATATATATATATATATATACAGTTTATACAAATTTTTACACTCATGCAGTAATACCATAATATCACATTCAATTAATGTTGCTCCGAAATATTGGAGTATCCGTATGCGCATATAAACTTTTTTAATAGTAATATTGAACCCTGATTCTCGAAGTGCTGAAAGTAGATCAGATTTCGCAATATATAGTTTTAGCTAAAGTAAGGTTTTATTTTTATACCTATTGGGTTTCTATTAAATAATTATTGTGTTATAATGATAGTAAGAAAAATAGTAAAAAATATATAGAGGCAGACAGACTCAAAAATTTTAACTTTTAATTACCATGGAAGATGGACCTAGTAGCTGGTCCCCTTATTGTCAACTTAGACTGATTTTATAGAAGACCTTCCTAAGGAACTAAAGGGTTGATATGTCAAGGTCACAATTTTTACAGATAGCGCAGTAATAATAAGCTCGCAGGGTAGATTAGAGGTTTTAGAACTACAAAACTGCAGACACGAGATCGTGATGGCAGGATAGTTAAGGGAATATAAAGCCAGTACAAGCCAGTATAAACAAGAAAATGTTTTATCGGAAGTTAAACTCTCCAACAAATATCGCACTTAATAGATACCCGAATGAAGAACCAAGAGAAGAGTTCTGGAGAGGTCAACTAGCTATCAGGATTACAGTGAAATGCAATTCGAACCCTTCGTCAACAAGGAAATGATTAGTATCTTCATTCTGAGTCATAGCATTGCGACTATAGCTTTTATTCTGTTTATGGTCGAAAAACTAAGTTCTGCTGGGGCAGAAATATACAGTAACAGCATCATAATAAATTTATAAAATTCCAACATACAATAATAAAAATCATTTTTACACATACATTTTAAAATTCTGATAAGGTTTTACAGTTTCCACTTTTCACTAAGCAAAAAGTATTACTTACCAGCCACTCAACTATATCACTATATCGTTAAATATCCCCCTCTTTGCTACTTTCTTTACTTACTTCTAGGGACACTGAAACTAAACACTACGAAACAAGACAGGCTTCAAAAACACAAAAGCCGAAAATTGGCATAAAGTAATTAAGTTTTAATACAAACGTAAAAAAGGACCATCAGCCTCAACAATAACCTAAATTGGTTAACTGAACAATTGATGGTTCTTGTCGCCCTGGCAGTTTTCACACAGAAACAGACGACTCACAAATTACGATTGTTTCCGATGCTGGTAAAGAAGGCTGCCTTTCTTTGAAATATGGAAAGCCTCAGCGCTCATGAATATATATATATATATATATATATATATATATATATATATATATATATATATATATATTTTTTTTTTTTTCTAATATTTTCTTGGGTATAGGTTTTTCATTAGAGAAACAAAGGACAACAATTTTCTTTCTGACGTTTCGCTCTACATAGCGAGCTTCTTCAAAAGAGCTTGGTATATTTATTTTACATCTACAAAAATTACAGAATTTTTTATATAATAAACATATATCACAGCAATTACATTTTTATATTTTTAATTTAATTAAAATTAATAAAAACAAAACAGATTTTAAAATAGTCTTATAGTTTAAAATTTAAAACAATACAAACAGGTTAAAATAGTGAAAATTATAAAATAGTACATACCTTGAAAGTAGTTTTGTGTGTATGTTTAAAAATAAATTCAATTATGATCTGTGGTATGCAATTTGTATAGATAGATTTATTTTTATAAAAAGCAAAAAATAGGAAAAAAGATTATTATTTATTTTTTAATGACGTTCTTTCACCTGTATGAGTGTATATGAAATCGTTCCAAGCATCATTACATTATTTCTCATATTTATTATAGAGTCGCTTCAAACATGTTTTATTCAAAAATCAAATTATAGTATATCTGACTTAAATTTTTGACATCTTGCTTGTCATTTACAACATTTTTATCTTTTTTTATGTGTATCATTTCTTTGATGACTAATTTATGATAATTTCTGTCAGTATCTAAAATATGGGTGTTTTTAAAATCAAATTCATGCTTAGATGTTTGTTCATGCTTACATCTAAGCATGAATTTGATTTTAAAAACACCCATATTTTAGATACTGACAGAAATTATCATAAATTAGTCATCAAAGAAATGATACACATAAAAAAAGATAAAAATGTTGTAAATGACAAGCAAGATGTCAAAAATTTAAGTCAGATATACTATAATTTGATTTTTGAATAAAACATGTTTGAAGCGACTCTATAATAAATATGAGAAATAATGTAATGATGCTTGGAACGATTTCATATACACTCATACAGGTGAAAGAACGTCATTAAAAAATAAATAATAATCTTTTTTCCTATTTTTTGCTTTTTATAAAAATAAATCTATCTATACAAATTGCATACCACAGATCATAATTGAATTTATTTTTAAACATACACACAAAACTACTTTCAAGGTATGTACTATTTTATAATTTTCACTATTTTAACCTGTTTGTATTGTTTTAAATTTTAAACTATAAGACTATTTTAAAATCTGTTTTGTTTTTATTAATTTTAATTAAATTAAAAATATAAAAATGTAATTGCTGTGATATATGTTTATTATATAAAAAATTCTGTAATTTTTGTAGATGTAAAATAAATATACCAAGCTCTTTTGAAGAAGCTCGCTATGTAGAGCGAAACGTCAGAAAGAAAATTGTTGTCCTTTGTTTCTCTAATGAAAAACCTATACCCAAGAAAATATTAGAAAAAAATATTTAACAAAAGGTTTAAGATACAAAAATAAATTATATATATATATATATATATATATATATATATATATATATATATATATATATATAATCATAACTTTTAATGTTAGTATTTACAACCTATATGTTTACCCTTATGTCTATATGAACTTTGCACTTTCTTTCTTGTTCTTTGTCATCTAACTCGCTGTTTCATAAGTTTCTCCTCTCTTCTTTAGTATATATGCTATCTCATCTTTCCACATTTTCTTCGATTCTCCTCTTCCTTTGATTATCTGTATCTTTGCCTGACATCTTTGTTTAATTACACAGTCAACAAAAAAAAAAACAAAATTTTGTTTGCGTGGATTTGACCCACCTTACTATATGTAATCGAGCATACTCAAACCCAAGTCCAAATAACTCCATTACGTAAGGTTTTTTCCTAATCTAAAAAATAGCATAAAAATTCGATAAAAACCTAAACAAAGTCAAATACTCAACCCCACAACTCCATAGACTTAAAACTCCATAACCCTAAAACCCCATAAACCTAAAACTACATAACCCAGTGAAGAAGAGACTAGTATGCGTTTAAGCAATGAAAATCAATATGTCTGAAACAGCTATGCCTTTTAACCCTACAGCCACGTAACCTTGAAACCACAAAACCATACAATCGAACAATCATGTGGTCACCTAAAATTCATGTATTTTTGCCACAAAATCGACATTTTGCCGAACCCAGTACCAACGACGTGGACTTAACATACTTCTGTCCCCCTTGGAGTACTTTATTTATATCAGTCCCTTTGCCTATTACATTACGAGAGGCTTCATTTTCGCGAGGTTTCCTCGCTTTTCACGTTACGTGGTGCTTTATTAAAGTGAGTCTCCTTGCCTCTCATCTTGGGTGCTTTTTTAACGTGAATCCCCTTTATTCTCACAAGTAACAAAAATTGAATGAATAGATAAAAATAAGACTTCAAATAGAGGAAAGTGATATCAAATTCTATCTATCGTTTCTTGATATCTTAGGATAACGCACTTGTTTTTTTTTTTAAATAATCCGCGAAGTGAGCGCCGCTGTCTGCATCTATATCTCGCTTCAGACTCAGACTCACACCCCATACTCCTTGGTATCTTCTCTCAAAATGCTTCATATCTTGATGACATAGCTCTCTTTGCTCTTCACAGAAATCACCGAATTTGTTTGTAAAAAAATTTAGATGTCAGTCAAAAAAATGTAAATTAATGCTCATATTACAACCTAAAATCTGGAGGTTTTCCATCATATTACTAACTAATTTCTTATAATCCTGACTTTTCTTTGTTCTCCAGGAAGTTTTGACGGACTTTGTGGAAACTAGTTCATATAGCTTTCTCAACGTCCATCATATGTGCGATAAAATTCTCATCATTAAATAACGTCCGAATCTCTAAATCTGTGGACCATCGAATACACCAGCTTCCAACTTGGAATCACGCAGTTTAGGCATTTTCTTCGCAATGTCCTGAAAATGATCTCCTGTTTTATTCAAGACTCTCACGTATTGTGTCATTATGTTTATAACGATTTGGTTGCTCTCTCCTGTCAATAAGGCGCAAGAAACCAGGGTATTTAATGTTTCCGCTTTGTATGCCTAGAACAATGCCAATGATCGCCGCAGATCTTCCATTAATGCTCAGAATATTTTATTTCTTCAAGAACGATTTTAATATTATGGTAAAACTATTTGAGGTATGTGGAATGAGCTATTGGTGTGGTTTGTGTTATTGAGCAATATCACCTTTAAACTACGTATTAAAGATAATATAAAAGGTCGCCATTCTTGAACTTTATATATGCCAGCTTTCACACTAGTCAACAGTCAGGCAATATTATTTCAGTACACCAATTCCAGCGATTTATGGTGGATGAAAAATGGTTGGAATACTTGCTATCTATTTATGTATACTGTAATTTTTCTTCCTTTCAACCTTGAAGCTAGAAGTTCATGAGCTTCTTTCGATAACAATAACTCTCTTCCAAGGTCACTCAATTCAGCTTGTGTAAATTTTTAAGGCATTTTGTTTCTGTTCTCCTGCTGTTGCTCCTCGTCGCTTGTGCTTAATTCGTCCCATTCCATCTCACTGTGCATTTGCTCTAATTCTACTTCTTTTTCTTCTTCAGTAATCTCCATAGCTACTTATAATTTATCTGCTACACGAATCAAGATAGCTGGGATCATTGAATGTGTGTTTTATTTAATTTTGGGTTAATTTTTATGTTAAATCCACGTGTGACTCATTTTTGAGCTAGTCATACGACAGGTGAGGAGTAATTCAAATTAGAAAGGTCCTTGTTTATAAAATGAAAGTATCATATTATAGCAGCTCGCACACATGATATGTGGGATCCAGTTTTTATCCTGATTTGATAGATCATTTGCAATACAGTAACTATATGTGATACAAGCAACATCAGCATGCATACCACAAATTGAATAAAATTGACGAAAGTTTTCTCGACTTTGGTCAACTTGGAAATCATGGTTTTTGAGTTTAGACCGTGTCAAATTAGAATTATTATCCGACGTTTAGCCTACGATTGTACGACGCATCTTTAGGGATCTTTACTCCACGAAATTAGAACACTTAATGACTATCGAGAAGCAACAGCCCGGTAGTTATACCCGATTTGTGCTCAGCAAACTGTGATCCAGCCTTACAATTGATTTCCACGTGTGATGTAGAATATAACCCGCATCTCTATTAATATTATTTGGATATTTACAAAGTTCAATTGATTTTCTAATTTTACGTTTTAAGAAACCAGGCACTGATGCTAGCACATTAGTTTTTTTTACATTAAAAGTGTGACCTGAGCAATACTGGTGTTTAAATACTACAAATTGTACAATTTGTTTATTTTTTTATACATCTTTCATGTACAATCTGCAGTAGCTGAACACCAGCATTGCTCAGGTCACACTTTTAATGTAAAAGAAACTAAGGTGCTAGCATCAGTGCCTGATTTCTTTATACGTAAAATTAAGGAATCAATCGAAATTTGTAAATATCCAAATAATATTAATAGAGATGCGGGTTACAGTCTTCATCACACATGAAAATCGATTGTAACGCTGGATCACGGTTCACTGAGCATCAGTCAGGTATAAATACCGGGCTGTTGCTTCTCATAGTCATTCAGTGTTCTACTCTCGTGGAGTAAAGATCTCTGAAGATGCTTCGTGCAATCGTAGGCGAAGCGTCGGAGAATAATTTCAATTTGACACGGTCTAAACCCAAGAACCATGATTTTCAAAATTGATACTGTTTGTTGTGATCTTCATGTTCATGTTGACTATGGGTTCCGCCTTGAAGCTGTAAACTCTGTAACAGCCAAGGTGCCCACCTCTACAGAGCTGCGGTCATATGATGACGATGTCTGAGAGTCCGCTTGTTCCCCCTGATCAGTCGCTAATATTGAATATCCAATTCCCTGCATCGTAAATTTTTTTTCATATCATGAAGGCATGAACACCGTTATCCAGGACCTCTGCCAGATCACGGAATAACTCCGTTGCCCAACGTCCACCACATGGAGGTGCCCTGGATTACAGGCACATGAAAAAAATGTTTTTTTTAACACTGATGGAAGCGACCCATTTGACTCGTCAGCTGTGGAGTTATGGGGTTATAGGATTATGGAATTTTAAGGTTTTTGGATTATGAGGTTTTTAAGTTACGTGATAGTGGGTTTAAAGGGCATAGCTGTTTCAAACAATTTCATTTTCACTGCTTGCACGCGCATTAGTCTCTTTTTAAATGGGTTACTCGTAATTCATTTCGACAAAACTGACGGTTTTCGAGATAAATCGGTTTTTATGCGAAAAAGTCCAAAGTTACTAATGCTAAACACAAACAGATAAAAATAAAATACGATGGATGTGCTGACGTGCTTTAATTTATGGAGAAGCGCTGTCTTACTCTTCGAAAGTAAGAAGATGTTATACTGACATATTTCCAGCTCAGATATTATCAAGTCCAGAAATCTTTCAAAGAGTTGATCGGGGCTCAATTAATTTACAATGTCATTAAAATGCAAAAATAATGAAAATATTTAAATGTTATTTTGGCAAATATTTAATATGGGCTCCAAGTACTTTAATACATTTTCTTACTATATGAATATTTTTCCGCTGCACTGCAAATAATATTTCGGAATTATTACGGTCATGGTTAGAATAGTGTGCTATTCTCGCTAGTAGTTATTCTTTAATATTTACTGGTGTTGAATCAACTAGTTCTTTTAGACGCCCCCAGATGTAAAAGTCCAAGGGATTTAGGTCTGGAGACATTAGTGGCCAAAAAGCAGGCCCATCTCGATCTATCCATCGAGGGCTAAAAACGTTAAGTGATGTACTATATGGTTAAAATAAAGTGGGGCACCATCATACATGTAACATATTTGCATCTTTTTATCAAGAGGTATTTCTACTATAAGGTTATTGCCGATGATGCCAGTCCACACATTTATAATAAACCTTTGTTGACGTTTGTTTTGAATTAAATTGTGTGAGTTTATTATGCCATGTCTTGTAAAATCGGCCTCATCGGTAAAGAAAATTAAATTTGAAAAATTTAGATTTAGGTTATGTTGCTGCATAAACCAGTTGGAATATTGAAGTGTTGCGATATAGTTAGAAAAATTTAGATACAGGTTATATTGCTGTATAAATCAGTTGAAGTATTGAGGTCTTGCGGGATAATCATCCGGTGACACAGCGTGTACTTTTTCAACATGGTAACAGTGAAGTAACTGTTCTGTTAGAGTTACATGTACAATCCATTTTGTAACATTGTTTTGTGTCGCGAGCTTTCTTATGCTATTTGAAGGGTTGTCAGCAATATCTTGCAAAATTTTTTCCTCCACGTGAGGCTCTCGTACTCTCTTGGAACGAACCTAACCGCCCCATCGCGGCAAAAATGACCCTGAATAAAACATAATTCGTTAACTCTAATAATTATTTTCTAGTCATATTTTACCTGTTTCCCTTAGGCTTTGATCAATCCTTTGAAAGGTTTTTAGACTTGGCAATGTTCGAGCTGGAAACCTTTCAGCATAAAGTCTTCTTACCTTCGTAGAATTTGACAGCGCTTCACCATAAATTAAATGCATACTTTGCGTAAAAATATTTTTCCATTTTTTAAAATTACTTTTACTTGAAGACGGTTTCGATAAGCTCTGTCAATAGTAATTCATTATGCAAGTATTATCAGTAACAACCTGATTTTTACCTGTTTGTGTTTAGCATTAGTAACTTTTGAGCGTTTCCCATAAAAACCGATTTATCTCGAAAACTAACAGTTTTATCGAAATAAATTAATGGTCTCTTTTTTGAAGATAAATAACTAAAGTATTAAAAACATTAGTTTTCAACTCTATAAAATGACACCTGTCAAAAATTAGGCCCGATGAGTGTTGCTGAACGTTCCTGACTGCTCTAATGATTTAAAACCTCCGCTGTAGTATAGTTTATTGAATCGCTCTGGCTTCCATAAAACGTCAAAATTTCTTTAAATTATACAAGTCGGTTCAAAACTTACAGCCGATAGGGTGAATCACTGGGGACCCCTTTAGGACTCTGTGTCCGTTAAGGGGCAGTTAAGCATTTTTTTTTCATGACAAAGTAGGGTTATTTTGACCTCCCTCGTATGTTCTCGAGAAATTAGGAGGTATCTACCGGGCACCCTGTGTATTACTTACAGTTATAAGCCAACCCATTAATCATAAAAAAAAACTAAGTAATATATTTCAAATAAATTTAGGTTTTGAGATATTTTTGGATTATGCAAAGAAGAAGTAGTTTTACTGCCTTCTGTCAGTAGCCAAAAAACAAAATCAAAATTTTTTAAGAAAACTGACAAGGCTTTCTTGTATTGCACTATTAATTGTTTTTTACCGTTTTATGCTTATTGTATATATATATATATATATATATATATATATATATATATATATATATATATATATATATATATATATATATATATATATAATTTCATTAAAATAAAATATTCACCTGTAATTTGAAATATGAAAATAGTTTGTTATTATACAATGCTAATAAGTTTTCTTTATGATTTCAGGTAATTCGGGCATCAGTGTCATATTATACATTTTTACGTAATATAAGCACCTCGTAATGTGAAGAATATTAATGATACTGTGAAGTTTTATATTAGATGTTACCGAAATTAGATTGGAAAAATTGCATCAATATGAAACCCACTCCCGCACAGAAGTTTGGGAAAAGATCCCATCAATAAAGTTTTAACTTTAAATAATGTTATTTATGCTAATTTATTTAATGAAAATTGTTTCGTTGATAAATTTAGGCAACTCCCACTACTGCTGGTGACATACAATAGAGAACAAAATATCAAATTTATGGTTTATGCGTTCTTCGTTGTTTCTGAACAAAATACATAGTTTCTACGAACATTAAAATCTGGTTAGTTTTTTATTATTGACCAGAATTTTAGTTGCAATCCTGGCTTGGTTTTACATTTTTGAATATACAGGTTAATATTTACTTCAAATCAAAAGAGTATTCAAATAGTGTTTTTAAGGATATGAATGCCCAATTGACGTTCATTTTAGACAATTTTGAGAAAGTTGAGATTTTCAGTTGCTAGCGATCAAAAAACATTGTATCTTCAAGTTAAAATTCTATGAAATGAAAAGAAAGTAATATGCTAACTTGTTAGCTTACTAAAGATATTTCCCAATTGCACGTATTATATCTATATCACCTAACTTGAACCTGACACTAATGCTGAATAATATATTAGACAATTTTAGAAAGTTGAGATTTTTAGTTGCTAGGGATCAAAAAATATTGTACCTCCAAATTAAAATTCTGTGAAACTGAAAGAAAGTAATATGCTAACTTGTTAGCTAAAAAATATTCCTTTAGATAATTCATAGACATCTTAAAATTAGCTATTTTTACTAAAGATATTTCTTAATTGCACTTATTATATCTATATCACCTAACTTGAACCTGACACTAATGCTGAATAATATATTAGACAATTTTAGAAAGTTGAGATTTTTAGTTGCTAGGGATTAAAAAATATTGTACATCCAAATTAAAATTCTGTGAAACTGAAAGAAAGTAATATGCTAACTTGTTGACTAAAAAATATTCCTTTAGATAATTCATAGACATCTTAAAATTAGCTATTTTTACTAAAGATATTTCTTAATTGTACTTATTATATCTATATCACCTAACTTAAACCTGACACTAATGCTGAATAATATATTAGACAATTTTAGAAAGTTGAGATTTTCAGTTACTAGCTATCAAAAAACATTGTATCTTCAAGTTAAAATTCTGTGAAATGGAAAGAAAGTAATATGCTAACTTGTTAGCTTATTAAAGATATTTCCCAATTACACGTATTATATCTACATCACCTAACTTGAACTTGACACTAATGCTGAATAATATATTAGACAATTTTAGAAAGTTTAGATTTTTAGTTGCTAGGGATCAAAAAATGTACCTCCAAATTAAAATTCTGTGAAACTGAAAGAAAGTAATATGCTAACTTGTTGACTAAAAAATATTCTTTAGATAATTCATAGACATCTTAAAATTAGCTATTTTTACTAAAGATATTTCTTAATTGCACTTATTATATCTATATCACCTAACTTGAACCTGACACTAATGCTGAATAATATATTAGACAATTTTAGAAAGTTGAGATTTTTAGTTGCTAGGGATTAAAAAATATTGTACCTCCAAATTAAAATTCTGTGAAACTGAAAGAAAGTAATATGCTAACTTGTTGACTAAAAAATATTCCTTTAGATAATTCATAAACATCTTAAAATTAGCTATTTTTACTAAAGATATTTCTTAATTGCACTTATTATATCTATATCACCTAACTTAAACCTGACACTAATGCTGAATAATATATTAGACAATTTTAGAAAGTTGAGATTTTCAGTTGCTGGCGATCAAAAAACATTGATATCTTCAAGTTAAAATTCTGTGAAATGGAAAGAAAGTAATATGCTAACTTGTTAGCTTACTAAAGATATTTCCCAATTGCATGTATTATATCTACATCACCTAACTTGAACTTGACACTAATGCTGAATAATATATTAGACAATTTTAGAAAGTTTAGATTTTTAGTTGCTAGGGATCAAAAAATGTACCTCCAAATTAAAATTCTGTGAAACTGAAAGAAAGTAATATGCTAACTTGTTAGCTAAAAAATATTCCTTTAGATAATTCATAGACATCTTAAAATTAGCTATTTTTACTAAAGATATTTCTTAATTGCACTTATTATATCTATATCACCTAACTTGAACCTCACATTTATGCTGAATAATATATTATTGTAAGCAGCCCTTATATCATTATAAAAAAGACTGGGCCATTTATTTAAACTTATTGTAACTTGGAAAATAGTTAGCAGTATTTAGTTTTTCGGAGATAAATATTTCAAGAAAAAATTTCTTGCTCTTATCCCAATGAGAGTATTATTGAGACAAATAAAAAGACTAATTCTAGTTTTATTCTAAACAAATGTCAAAATTATAACTTGCACTAATTCCAGCGTGGAAATCAAGAGGATAAAACGAAGTTATAGCCGAATAATTTGTGCTACCTGAGTATTTTCGTTCTCTGTAAAAATGCAATATCGAACGACTTTGAAACTAAAAATATTTATTTTAAACCTTAACTAAGTCATTTTAACATACGATACATAATTTTAATTTGGATTTCTACAATAGGAATATAATAAAATGATTAGACATTATTAAAAAATATGTAATCAAATTATTGTATTTATGCACCAGTTCTTTGTTCTGGGATCGACTTGCAAAAATACTAAAAAAATATGGTTTAAATTATTTGTGTTTAGGGAAATGTTTAAAAATGAATTACTATTTTTTATACCACTAAATTTAGTTGTATAAAACATAGTAGTTCCTTTTTAAACATTTCCTGAAGATGATTAACTACCACATAGTAACGGCTACC
This sequence comes from Diaprepes abbreviatus, assembly GCA_034092305.1. Lineage (NCBI taxonomy): Eukaryota > Metazoa > Arthropoda > Insecta > Coleoptera > Curculionidae > Diaprepes > Diaprepes abbreviatus. Next base: position 13,412,592 of record JASJET010000002.1, on the reverse strand, counting down.
AGTATCAACTATTTTTGTTTATTTTTTACTCGTAACAGAATGTGGCCTACGAAGTGAAACCAACTTTTTTGATAAAAAAAAAACTTGTTGACAATAGCTTACCTAACAGTTGTTTTTTTCTGACATTTTGATTGCGTAAAAATATAAAAAAGAACTAAGTAAAGGAAATAATTTTTGGCATTAAATGATGTTCAAATTAATTATTCTTTACAATCAAATCCGATCATAATGATAACGTATTGAATATTTTGAAAAATTCTTTGCGTTATACCTCGTTTCAAAAATTTGAATTTGTGATCAGAACTTAAAAAGGAAAACAGCTTTTCCAGTCCTTCATTGAAGCTTTGATTCGGGACTTTTTCCAAATAATCCATTGAAATTCTATACCAAAATATATTAAGCCCTTACTAATGTAAAACTACAAACTATATAGATGTTTGGAAGAAGAAACTGTGTGATCGGTGGAGTTTGATATAAACATTAAATCAAAAATCTATTATATAAAGAGAGCATATTTAAAACGCAAATATAATATGGTCATATATATCGCAAATCTGTTACAAATAAATAATATTTTTGTCATTTATCATATTAATGTGTTTCAAATAACAAGTTCTAAGCGAGAAGCAAATTACATACTATATTATTTTTAAATTCTAAAACACGAATTTTATTTTCTTTCCATAGAAACTTTATATAATTCTATTCTAGAACTCTCTATAAGGCACCATTTAGTTATTAGGCATTGTTCACATTATTTTGATTATTGCATATTTTTCTTCAATAAAAAGCCACCAGCAGAGATTATTTCTGTTTCATTTCAAAAATAAGCTTCTAAGACGCCTTTGGTGATTTGTCTACACAAAATTAAATTTAAATATAACAATATATAATTACACCACACCACGCATTTCAAGCAAACGAATATATTCATCTTCTGAACGAGATTTTTATTTAAACGAGAACAAATCTCATAATTTAACATCGCCATAAATAAAATCTCCTAAAAAATCAAGAAGATATTATAAGTTATTTTATTTAACAGCCTTCAGTTATTCCTTATTAAAATATGCGGGCTTTTTTTGGAAGTCATAATTTATTATTTTTCATAACTATTATAGAGAGAAACGTAAAATTTTCATATACACACAAATATAAGATCTCAGCTATTGAAGAAATAGCTGCTTTAAAAGATAGCATAACTATACAGTGGTAGGCTTAAAATACATAGCAACTCTATATGACGAAAATTCCCATTTTAGCAAAATATTTTAAAATTGATTTGGTGTTTTTTGGGATAAAATGATAATAATAAAATGTAAATATGAAGACCTAGTGACAAAATGTTAAAAAGGAGCGAAAAGGATGTATATAAAAATAGGAAGACAAATGGCTAGAATCCAAAATTGGTCGCCGCTAAATAGTCACTAACTAGAAGTGGAAGGAAACAATATGTCCTTTAATTTTTTTTATATTGTTCTTTTTGGTAACTTGGTTATATAGAGCCCTTAAATTACACTCGATACGATCCACAAAGACTTGAGCTGCATTATTCCCCAGAAATAGCTCAAATTTCGAAAGTGAGTCGTCAAAAGAGCATTTAATTAAATAAGCAAAAGAATATGGTTCATGTTTAAAACGTTTTACAATGTAAGAATTTTGTGGGTTTGGTTGTACCGTTTCAACGGGTTTTAAAACAGATTCGAAATCTGCATAAACCACGAATGGAACGCGCATTTGTTTTTCTATACCCTCGAATTTTAAAATATTTTCCGGCACACTCTATTCAAATTCATCGATTTTTAAATCCATTAAGAGTATTTGCGTGAAATTGTGGTTACAATCGTAGCTTTGATGTAAAGTTAAAGCTGACGGTGTACTAAAATAAATGAGGCAACCATCACAGAAATATATTTTATGTTGTTGACAACTAATTTGACTTGAAACTAAACGTGATAAATCCCGAATCCAACAATAATGACTCTTTGAACAAGTCGTATCACAAAAATGTTCACCGCCATTTTTACTACTACAGTCTTTTGTAATAAACAATAAATTTACATGTCTATCCAACTTTTTTGACGCATACCTCAGTGGACCAATAACTTCATGTATTACTTCATTATTTTCATATTTAGATTCCAGACCGTATACGTTAATTGATATGTTGTTCATTTCCTCAAATTTTTTAATGACACGTAATTTTACTGGAAAATCCATACCTGTTAAATTTAGCACTCTAGAAAAATGGGGGTAGGATGTCTTCTATGAAGGTGCTGCTGTTGGAGGAAACAATGCTGATATTACAGCCCACGCAAAGCAAAATTCGTCCTAGTTAATCACATTGACGACAGCTCCTTTCTTTTCAATAAAACACGGCAACTTGATGTATGATGAGCCACCCGTAGGCGTATACTTGTTGATACTAACTTTCAAGTATAAAATTCGCGCAAGAGCCCATCCTATAACAAGAAAAATAATATATAAAAATCAGTTGAATATATCGGGTTTTGATTTTTCCATACCTGAATCTTTCTCCTGGAACTCTGCCGCCTGCGTTTTTATTAATTCGGTGAAAGAATGGTAAACGGCATCCAAATCACTTTCTACACTAATTATTTGATTAGCAGTGTTGAAGGATTTCTCACTGAATATTCCTTGTGATGCAAGCATGTACTCGCCAACAGCTGTCATGTTAAATTTTAAAACATGATCCACACGTAATAAATTATTAACAAGTTCCACCACCTTCGATTTAATGTCTGCAAAGAACATCACGTAATCGAAATGCTCCATATCACTGCTAACCTGATAGGTTGCAATTCTCCTTTTGAAGGCACATTCTACGAGGTGCACACCATGACATACCGGCAAACATAAATTATTTTTATGTTATTGTGTTCGTTTTTGCGCTGACATATGATTTATTGGAACATCTACATTACATGTAGCGCAATTAGTTACCGGAATCACCGATGTATACTCTTCAATTCGGAGTCGTTTTCCTCCAGGCACTTCATTAAATCCCACCGCACACGATTCTCTTTTATGACGTCTCATATTATAACTGTTGGTAAACTTAGAACCGCAATTTTCACAAACATATGCCATGATTTGTCAAATATTAACACATGTACTACCTTTGCAATTCAGAGACAACTAATGAATGAAACTTCCCCATACCTTATATAAAACCATTCAAGGTCACCCCAAACCACGTAACATAACTTCAAGGTCACACACCCAAGATGGTCTCCAACGAAGTCAAGGTCGCCGTAAACGCGGTCAAGGCCAAGGCCACACGCACAACCTTGAACACAAGGTCAAGGCCAAGTACAAAGCACACGTGCACTTTCAAGGTAAATGGCAACGTCGCGTGGGCAGGGCCAAAGATGGAATGGGACGAGGTCAAGATCAAGGTCGGGAGTGGGGGGTGATGAGGATCGGGTTGTGTTCACTACTATATATATATATATATATATATATATATATATATATATATATATATATATATATATATATATATATATATATATTCCCGCAAGACGATGATGATGCACCGGGTCACAACTCGACAGATATTCTCATGTCATTTATGAAAGGGTCCAACAAGGGCGCCTTAGATTTGGTATCTCTTGTTATATCTTAGAAAAACTTATTAGGTACTGAATTTATAACAGAAGCCTCAGAGCAATTCGGTATCTAGAAATTTGTGGAGATGTAAAACTTGAATATATATATATATATATATATATATATATATATATATATATATATATATATATATATTCTCGCAAGACGATGTACCGGGTCATAACTATCAGTTCATGAGCCATTTTTTGGAAATTAATGTTCCTCAAAGGCGGAATGGTGCCAATGGGCAGTTGTCCAGATCTAAATTCAATATAAGAGATTCAATATGGTGGACTAAAAATGATACTGGAGGATTTCTGAGAGTGAAAATATCGTATTTAAAATTGTTTTTAAAAAACTCAATACGGCAGATGTAATATGGCGGTGTAAAAATTTTATATTTTCCGATTTTATCTAAAATTAGAACTGGGGATTTTCGCGGGTGTGGATTTGGATTAAATTCAGAGTATGAAATTATTTCTTTGAAATTCAGTATGGTGGGTTGGAAATTTTACGTTATTCACGTTTTTTAACAACTGGTGTTAGGTGGTTTTCGGAATCGTAGGTTATGAATCTGCAGTTAATTTCTTACAATTTAATATGGCAGATAAAACATGGAAGACTATAAATTTTACATTTTTCGATTTTATTAGAATTGGGTTGTCCTTGGGGTCTATATTACGGATCTTAAATTAATTTCTCCAAACTCAATATACAGAATAAAATATGTCGGACAAAAAAAATTACATGTTTCAAGTTCTAGCAATATCGGTGTTGGGGGTTTTGGAGCTGAGTCTGAAATTAGTTTGACAAAATTCGAATTAGAATAGCAGACTACAAATTTATTTGGCAGAATTTCATTTGGAACATTCAGTTGGAGAAGGTTTTGACTCTGAATAAAATGGATACATTTCGGCGACCTTAGAAACTTAACTTCAAAATTGAAAATGGAAAAATAAACCTTTTTATAAAAAACTTCTAAAAAAGCTCTAAAAATCGAAAAATACCAATATAGATTTCTATTTAAATTGAAGTTTTTGCAGTTGGCACCAAATGATTACTAAATGAAACAAATAAATACTAAGTATTTTTTATGTGAATGTCAGTATTGTATGTAAGTGTACGTGCGTAGAGTTGGGGGTCTGTACATTGCGACCCGGTAGATCAATCGTATTCCCCTACTGCTTCCCAGTCGTAAGAGTTACGTTATCGTCTAGAGCAGGTCCTCCAATCCTATTTTCCTCAGGAATCTTAGAATGTTGGACGACTTTAAGGTGGGTAACTCCCCTTCTTCGATTTGGTGTGTAACAAAGAATCGCATCCTAGGATTTTCTAGAGCGCTACACTCTGCAAGGATATGAATAGAGATTTCTTCCTCTCCCTCGGAGAATCTGCACTTTTCTCTCTCTACCAGTCCGAGTTTCTTGAGGTGTCCCTTAAGGTGGCAATGCCTCGTCAGGACCCCTGTCAGAACTCTGAGTTGGTTTTTACTCAAGCTTATGCATTCTTTGAATTTCTTCTGATCGTAGTTCCCCAGAAGTATCTTTGCTTGTCTTAATTCTTGCAGCTCCGTTCAATACTTGCATCTCTTGCTTTCTTCTATCTTTAGTTCTTCGAGCATTACACTGCTACTGATTCCACAGAAGGCTCTGGCCCAATAAATGGTATCTTAGGCCATTTTATCATTATTCAGTTCCTCGCTGCATTCCCTGACTATCTCAGTATTGCACCGAATACAACAGTTTTCGTATAAAAATTTGTATTGAAATTTTTTAAAAACGGGTTCAGTTTTCTTATACATGTTTTATAACAGACACAATACCAGACATTCTCATATCATTTATGAAAGAGTCCAACAAGGGCGCCTTAAATTTGGTATCTCTTGTTATATCTTAGAAAAACATATTAGGTACTGAATTTATAACAGAAGCCTCACAGCAATTCGGCATCTAGAAATTTTAGGAGACGTAAAACCTGAATATATATATATATATATATATATATATATATATATATATATATATATATATATATATATATATATATGAAGTAAAATGCGAACAGTAAATGCAAACTTCTCTCCATCATATCCTTTCTGTGTTAGAGGTTGCACAGTTAGAATAAATTGTTATAAAACGCAATTTATCCTATTCCACCACCATCGAGATGATGGCCTACCTGTACCACCATACCGAGAAGAAAGTCAAAACTTATCCTCCCCGCCACAGTGATACGGCAGAGGTACATGTTTCGTCTCTACTAGACTCATCAGGGTACCGACATGCACCTGGTTGTGCAAAGGACAGATCGGAAGGAAGAATGCACATACTGAACGCGGCTTCTCCGACCTCCCGCCGGATGGCGTATATATGTTAATGCGGATTTCACGGATTCCTCCGTGTGAGATGCAATAGCAGTGGATATATCCACATTATGCCGTTGTAGTGCTGAAATCACATTCAGCAAACGTACAACTATATGCAGCTCCGCGTATGAATGAAGTAAAATGCGAACAGTAAATGCAAACTTCTCTCCATCATATCCTTTCTGTGTTAGAGGTTGCACAGTAGGTAGGCCATCATCTCGATGGTGGTGGAATAAGATAAATTGCGTTTTATAACAATTTATTCTAACTGTGCAACCTCTAACACAGAAAGGATATGATGGAGAGAAGTTTGCATTTACTGTTCGCATTTTACTTCATTCATACGCGGAGCTGCATATAGTTGTATGTTTGCTGAATGTGATTTCAGCACTACAACGGCATAATGTGGATATATCCACTGCTATTGCATCTCACACGGAGGAATCCGTGAAATCCGCATTAACATATATACGCCATCCGGCGGGAGGTCGGAGAAGCCGCGTTCAGTATGTGCATGCTTCCTTCCGATCTGTCCTTTGCACAGCCAGGTGCATGTCGGTACCCTGATGAGTCTAGTAGAGACGAAACATGTACCTCTGCCGTATCACTGTGGCGGGGAGGGTAAGTTTTGACGTTCTTCTCGGTATGGTGGTACAGGTAGGCGATCATCTCGATGGTGGTGGAATAGGATAAATTGCGTTTTATAACAATTTATTCTAACTGTGCAACCTCTAACACAGAAAGGATATGATGGAGAGAAGTTTGCATTTACTGTTCGCATTTTACTTCATTTATACGCGGAGCTGCATATAGTTGTACGTTTGCTGAATGTGATTTCAGCACTACAACGGCATAATGTGGATATATCCACTGCTATTGCATCTCACACGGAGGAATCCGTGAAATCCGCATTAACATATATACGCCATCCGGTGGGAGGTCGGAGAAGCCGCGTTCAGTATGTGCATGCTTCCTTCCGATCTGTCCTTTGCACAGCCAGGTGCATGTCGGTACCCTGATGAGTCTAGTAGAGACGAAACATATACCTCTGCCGTATCACTGTGGCGGGGAGGGTAAGTTTTGACTTTCTTCTCGGTATGGTGGTACAGGTAGGCCATCATCTCGATGGTGGTGGAATAGGATAAATTGCGTTTTATAACAATTTATTCTAACTGTGCAACCTCTAACACAGAAAGGATATGATGGAGAGAAGTTTGCATTTACTGTTCGCATTTTACTTCATTCATACGCGGAGCTGCATATAGTTGTATGTTTGCTGAATGTGATTTCAGCACTACAACGGCATAATGTGGATATATCCACTGCTATTGCATCTCACACGGAGGAATCCGTGAAATCCGCATTAACATATATATATATATATATATATATATATATATATATATATATATATATATATATATATATATATATGCCATGATTTTCAAGGTTTGTCTTATCTTTGGGATTTCCCAGGATATTGGGTATTGTCTTTTGTATATGGGCTGTATGTTGTGTTTTCATAAGATTCTTCCGATTCTGCCCATTATTCCTTTTATGTATGGGACTATGGCTTTGTTTCTTGTTTGATTTTGGTCTTTCCGGACGGAGATTTGGAATAAAATCGCTATGAGTGAAGATTTTCCAGCCTACACAATTGAACTTGCAGAACACTGCCTAAAACACACATATTTCATGTTCAATAACCAAATATACAAACAGATGGCTCACCTATAGGGTCCTCACTTTCACCAGTTATAGTCAAACTTTTTATGACATATTTTGAACAAGAGACACAAAAGGCACCTTTAAAACCGAAATTTTGGAAACGCTATGTGGATGATATTTTTATAATACGGCCACATGGAAAAGAAGACCTGGACGATTTCTTCATATACTTGAACAATATCCACCATCAAATTCAATTCACGCTAGAAATCGGGCAAGAAAGAAACTTCCTTTTTTGGACCTGTTATTGACTAGGAAACCCAACAACACCTTAGATTTTAGCATATATCGGAAACCCACACATACTGACCAATATCTCAATGCAGAGTCACATCATCATCCCTCTCAAAAGCAGGCAGTAGTCAACACACTAGTATCAAAATCTATCCGAGTAACAGAACTCGACACAAAATAAGACGAAATAAGACACATTTCAACAGCTCTAGAACGAAATGGTTTCTCACAATCAGACATAAAGAAAGCCATAAAAAGTGAAGAGAAAATCACAACAAAAAGCAAAGACCAAGATCAAACAAGAAGCAAAGCCATAATCCCATACATGAAAGGAATAACGGACAGAATCGGAAGAATCTTAAGAAAACACGACATACAGCCCATATTTAAACCACAAGAAACAATATCCAACATCCTGATAAATCCCAAAGGTAAAACCAACATTGAAAATCATAGGGTTTACAGCATTCCATGTGCAGATTGCCATCGAACATATATCGGACAAACAAACAGGCGCATATCAGCAAATATTCAAGTGCATAAAAAAAGCCTCAAAAACTAACAGACAACCTCAGCTCTATTTAAACATCACCAAACAAGTGGAGATATCATCGATTTCGAAAAAGTAAAAGAAATTGCAGCAGTACAGAACTACAAGGTACGCGTCATAAGAGAGGCCCTAGAAATAGGAAAAGCAGGACAGCTGAATAAACGAGACGATGCCATACATATTCCAACTCCATGGAAAACATTAATAAAAAATCAAGAAATAAAACAACAAAAATCAACCAATACACGAGAGACCAGCATACAAGAACTAAATATATCGCACTCGGCAGAGGGAAGGAGCCTGCATAGCCGCTCATCCAATCAGAAAGCGAGCCAGCTAAATATAACTCGAAATTCATCAGAGGCCACCATCAGTTCTCAGCGAGTAACGAGGCAAATCACAAATGCCAAATGAGATTTTGGCGAAAAGTCGTGAAAATGATTTTTCGAACGAACTGATTGAAACCCGGAATAACCAAACCATTCATTCCATCATACGTCAAAACCTACGATATAACATATATATATATATATATATATATATATATATATATATATATATATATATATATATATATATATATATATATAAGACAATGCACAAGGTCACAACTCTCAATTAGTGAGCCATTTCTGGGAAACTAATTTTCCTCAAAGATGGCCGTTAGTTGACCCTCCAGATCGCCTGATCTATCTTTTTTCAATTTTTTCTTATCGGGTATTTTACTCAACATAATTTACAGGATTCAACATTGTCAGGTAGAAATTCGCAAAGCAACAAATTTGCTTTTCAGTTTTTGCAAAACGAATTTGTTATTATCTTAAATGCCTTAAGAAAAATTATAGAACACTTCTCTGTCAGGGAAAATGACAACCATTTTCAACAGCCCTTAAAATAAAATATTTCATACAGTGTTCCATTTGGTTGCTCTATCTTTTTTTGCATAATAAGGTAAGATATTGAATGCATGATATCTAGTATATAACACAAATTGCCTTCAGCTATTAAATTACAAAAATTTTGAAAAGTTATTTCAAATAATATTCGAGCAAAATCGAAAATAAATCTAATATGTAACCTCAAAAAATCAAAGACTTTCCAATGTTTACTCGGACACGTTTAATTTTTTCTTACGCATCTCTTCTAACATATTCAATCTAATTAAAATAGTAAGATTTCGAACATGTCAACGTTTTAGCACATTTCATTTTTCAAAAGAAATATTTCACGTTTTGGTTGTCGCATGTTGAACCATGTAAAGAGTGGTCAGTCTTTACATACTTCAACGTGCGACAACCAAAATGTGATATAATTCTTTTGAAAAATGAAATGTGATAAAACTTTTACATGTCCGAAACCCTACCATTTTTAGATATGTGTTAAATAAATCTTCATAAACCAGACTAAAATTATCTTAAAAACATTATAGCAATCTAACTGTTCCAATTTAGATGTATTCGATTAAGTAATTCGTGGCTTGCTACTAAGAGATAACAATTAATTATGGTTAACACGAAACGTAAAAAATGTTCACCATTAAATATAGTGCAATTTTATAGCGTTAATTTTAGTTACTTTTTCACATTTCGTGGATATTTTTTCCACTCCTGAGACTGGATAAAATACATTAAACATTGTAATTAAAACACCATGATTGTAATAAAAACCAATCCAGAGAAAGTCAAAATTTGTTCATACTGAATCGAGACGGTCCTCTAACAAAGGATTAAATAAAGTATGTATTTATTTAGACTGATGGTAATTAAAGTGGTATATATTAAATACTCAATAAAACTTGCAAAAACAAAAACCCGGCTTTGTATTATTACAATATTTTCTCCACGAAAGGTTTTCCTTGATGTAAAAATAAATTTTATTGACATTTTGATGTCTCTAACTTTGTGAATAAAGAATCTCATATTAACCTTATGGAAATTTGATCTCGGTCGATTTGCTACACACTTTGGAAAAATTATCTTTACCAAAAGTTTTTTTGCTGGGCAACAACTCCTTCTAAAGCAATATTTTAATTTCTCAAGGCCTCAGGGTCGATATGTGGTAACTAAATCTTTTTAAACATAAGTTTAGGTCTTACACACCATGAATGTTCCTAAAAATTAACGTTTCGTTTAAGTAGACTAACAAGATCCTTTTTAGTATTTATAGTAAGTATATATTAACTCTTCCTTGCTTTCATGACAGATTTAGTTAACTCAGGAACTCTGATTTCTCTTTAAATGGGAATTAATCTTTAAATGAAATTCATTCTCACCAGTCAAATGTAATAGGAATAGTTTAACTCTATGTTTCAAAGGTATTGAAATCAACTTTTTAAATTTATCATATTCAACTGATTTGGCAGAATAGTTTCTATTTTAACATGAAAAAAGCTTACAGATATTTTTATTTTTTATAAATCAAATTGTCTTACCCTTAGCATGCTTAAAGTTATTGAATATATTTTTTTTTTTGAAATTACCGTAGTTGAAGAAATATTTGTATAAATTAAGGGAAAAGTTATTTTACAAATTATATATTATTTTTCAATTTCGTAAACTTCTTGACCTATTTTCGTAACTAAAGAAGTCAACTAATAGGTATTCATCTTTTTAATTATAATTATTAAAATCTATTTGACAACTTGATCTATAAAAATATAGTTTTTATTATTTTTTGGTGGTCTAAAATAATTGGCTTACGATAGTAAAGAAGCAATACAATCAGGACAGGCATTAGGTGAAATACACAATTTTATAAGTAAACAAATTATTTTACGCCACCATTTTAATTTAATTAACACTATCACAATTGAGTGGAATTCTTCCAAAGTAAGACATTAAAAACATTAATTATCCCTTTCTGCTAAATATGTTTCATTGGACTAAATTTTTAACAGATTAGTTTGGTATGCTAAGTTACAGCTTATTTCCTGTGGCAAATATTTGATGAAATTGGCGACAAATGAGCGAAAAGGAAATAAATGCATTCTGACTGAAGCACCGTGTTGTGGCATTTTAAGTAGGATTTTACATAATACACATTAATATTTTTTATTATACTTTATATGTCAAAAAAGAAAAATTTAAAATTTTCAATTCGAAAATCTAGCAAACATTACAATAATACAACTTAAAGTTAGATTTCAACCATTTATCTTATCAAAAAATTTTAGCAAATATCAAACACATCTGCTCACTAATTACTTAATAGAAATGTTTCAAATCCATTACATATGATACTATCAAAAACGAACTATTGTTGGCTTGACTTTTGCAGCTAATAAAGTCAGCTGGCTGTACTGTGGTGGATTATACGTCAGCTGGTCACACGAACATGCAAAAAAAAATTTTGTTCAGTGATTTCCTCTCAGTTAAAAATTTGTCAGATGATAGTTTACATGCTACTTTGAATAAATAAAAACGTTAGCTGGCTCTTTGTTAGTGGAAAAGTGACAGTGGCACTGGTGTTAACGCAAGGACTATGTCTAAATCGAGTCATTTTTTAAAAGAAATATAAAGCAGTTGTCCGAATAAGTTGCGCTGCATTTGCAATTCCATCTCTTTTCGGGCAACAGTTACTTATTTCTTGCTAATCATTTCTGGAAATGTTTATCATTTTGTTTTGGAAAATACCTGATCGAAGTTTTTCGGGTCGTTTTTGCAACTTTCAATGAAATCTTCTCTTTGTTTGTTACCCTCTTCTTCAACATTAAGCAACACATTCACTTCAGGTGCCGCTTCGCCAGTGGAAATGTTGTACAAACAATCTTTATATAAATTATCATCAAACGGTTTAATGTTACGCCTGATGTCATCGATCAGTCTGTGAAGCTGTGCTGTACTTCTTTTTATCTTTCTTTTTTGAAGATCTGCTGAAACATCTTGTAATTTAATCAGACCAGTTTCCTTCATTGTGTGGCTAATGATAGTAGATTGAATAGTACGGCTGCGGCACCATCGCTGTCTAGCTGATATAGAATTGGTAATGTACGAAATTCCAGTCAGCTTATTCGCAGCATCGGCGTTAATAATTTGCTCATGAGTGAGATCAATTGCTTGTTTTGAGAAAGGTTTTGTTGTTCTTTTTATACCAAATGATCTCTTCTCAAAGTTCTCACGTAATTCTAGATGCGTCTTGTCAATTCTCATCAAATTATCGAGGTATCTTACTAAATAACGCGCGTAATTTGGATTATTAAAAGCAAAATATAAATTACCTATTTTTGATAATGCGAATTTATACAACTCAAAATTACCTCGTATTTAGCAGTAAGTAGCATTCACAATGATTATCAACAAACTACAGTTATTAATAAATTTTTCTACTATTTTAAAGAATGTCATTGTAATATGGAATATTTCAAGGTGGATAAATAAAATGTCAAACAATCCCTTCTCTGTACTTTGAATCTGCAGTGTAATTTTCGCAATAGCAAGACTGCACCTTCACTGTATCAGCTGACGACTTTTCCACCAACATAGAGCCAGCTGAGGTTTTTATTTATTCAAAGTAGCATGTAAACTATCATCTGACAAATTTTTAACTGAGAGGAAATCACTGAACAAAATTTTTTTTCTGCATGTTCGTGTGACCAGCTGACATATAATCCACCACGGTACAGCCAGCTGACTTCTTTTTTTTTGATTATGGCATGACTTTAAATAAAACTGTACTAGTAAATGAACTTGAAATGTCTATTATATTTTGTAAATAGCTGCGGAAATATATATGGAACCCAACATGAAAAAAAGAAAATTTATAGAAGCAGCTTACATTAAAAACAATAGTGGAATCTTCAGTAAACAGAGTGTTGAGGTACCTAATCTTTGGCACCACCACTTTGTAACTTAAAATCATTGAGGTGTGTACAGTGAAGCGAAACTTTGCGCTTCAATGAACACAGTTCCTATATAAGCTCGTAGTCTTAAGACAAAATATTTGGTTTATGCTTGATAACGATTAGAGATACAACCGAATCGAAACGTCGTTAAAAATAAATAAAAATAAAGACAAGGCAAGTTCGACAACCACATTTTAGTCAAAACAATATCTGATTAATTCAATGTAAGCAGCTGGAGTTTTATTTTAGCCTTAAACAACAATAGTTACATTCAAAATAAAAAAAATGCTTTTTAGTGTACAGGGTGTTCTCTAAGTTACGTGATTTATTTTAACAGCTTGTAAAACTCATAAAGAGAAATCGATTTATCAGAAATCGTTTATATAAAAGTTGACAAAGAAAGAAACTATTAGCAATTATTTAAAAAATTGAAAAACTGTTATACAAACCTTATTTCACGATATTTTCAATCAATGTATTATAAAAACTTTGTTTACTACTGATACTAAGTATGCCTATTTTTATATGTAATTGTTACACGATTTTCGATTTGACCAGTGCTAAATAATTCATACGGTATGCGCGATATTATTTTTCATTTATGAGTGTTTGTGCAATAAAAAGGGCACATGTTTATGGAAACAATGAACTAGTAGTCGTAATATTAACTTACGGGGAGTGCCAAAAAATTACAGCCACAGCATGTCATTTGTACGCGGAGAGATTTCCTTTACGAAACCATCTGTCTCCGCGAATCTTTGTGAATTTAAAGACTTTGCGACACCGGCTATTTAAAGAAACAACGAGTAGGTCACGCTAGATGACCTTTTCCACGCGAAATGATGGAAATTGGGGAAGAGATTTTAGAAATTGTCCAAAACGACCCAACAACGAGCAGTAGGTCTATATCAGGTCAAGTAGAAATTGCTCATAATAAGGTGTGGAAAACTTTACGACAAGAACAACTTTATCCATACCATTATCAATGGGTACATCCGTTATAACCAGAAATAATAATAACAGTTATGATTTGTGTTAACTATAGTGTAATCAACCATATTTGGTACTATATGTGAATTATTATGAAGTCAAAGGAAATAAAATGATATTGTTATTAGAACTTTCTATTTTTATACTTAGTGATAAAATAAACCACCTTACGATGCCTATGAGAATGAATAAAATCCCTTTTAATACTCTACACTTCCAAATATCCATTATTATTGACCGGTATATTTGATTATTAAATTTCTAACTAATTTTTATGGAAAATATATGTATCTAACAGATTTTGCTGGACTAAAGAACTCTCTAATTTTTGAATAGACTATAGAAGAGTTGAATTTTGTCACTTACATCAGTACAACATAAATGACAATTTAACCAAATTTATTTTGATTACCGATGAGGGCACGTTTACAAGAAATGGAGTAAGTAATTTCCACAACAACCCTGTTTGGACAGTAGAAAATTCGCATGCCATGAAAAGAAGTTATTTTCAGCACAGATTTTTAGTAAATGTTTAGGCTGGCGTAGTAAATGGAGTTCCGCCACATTTCAGATGAGAATTTCACTACATTTAAATAATGTGTTTCCCAATAGATGGATAGGGCAAAATGGACCCATTTCTTGGCCTGCACGTTCCCCGAATCTGAGACCCTGCGATTCTTTTCTATGGGACTGTTTAAAACAGTTAGTTTATCACGATGGGGAAGTGAATATTGTGTAAAAACTACAACATCGCATTGAAAATGCTTGTAATGTTATCCGTAATGAAGACCGGAATTTTATTTTTGATGTGTGTGATCACTCATGCATACGTCTAGCAAGACTTTGTGTTAATCAAACAAATAGTGACAATTTTAAGCACTTTTTGTAGAACAAGGTGTATTTTGTTCAGTGTAGTAGACAAAGTTTTTACAATACAGTGGTTGAAAATATCATGAAATAAGGTATGTATTACAGTTTTTAAATTTTTTAAATAATTGTTATTAATTTCTTTATTTGCCAACTTTTATGTAAACGACATTTTGTAAATCGATTTCTATTTGGTAGTTATACAAGCTATGATATGAAAATAAATGACTGAATTTTGAGAACAAACTGTATATATTTTCCGAAACAATTATTAATTAGGACTAATGTCACAAATATATTCCAAAAATTTACTAATTTTAAAATTATTACTAGTTCTTTAATGGCTGGCTTTACGTCCTAGGTCATCTTACGATAATTTATATTTTATATTCTATATATATATATATATATATATATATATATATATATATATATATATATATATATATATATATATATATATATATGTATATATATATATATATATGTATATATATATATATATATATATATATATATATATATATATATATATATATATATATATATGTATATATATATATATATATATATATATATATATATATATATATATATATATATATATATATATATATATCGCTGGTGGAGCTGGAAAGGTAAGCCAAAAAAAAGACAATTTGGAATAATTATTATATCGCCATCCTATACTTTTGGCCCGTTGCTTCAAGGCTTTTGAAAATATCTGAATTATTTTTTTTAATCAATGTTATTGATGATAATTGAAAATTAACATTCGGAAATCACCAAATTTTTAGATATTATTAATTTTTATAAAGTGTATTTTCAAGCCAAAGTGACAAATTTAGTATATGAGACACGGAAGAACTTGTTAAAAAAAATTTCAAGAACTTTCTTTAAGTACCGAAAAATCTCGAAGAAAAATAAAATAAAGCATATTTTTATTGACCACCTTCAGGGACAACTATAAAAATTCATAATCATCACTGATGTGTGTGTTGTAAATATCAGAGAATAGCTTCAAATTTTTGTATGTTGCAGCATGTAAATATTACCACCTAGAGCCAGACCTGAACTAAAATTCTCTGCGCAACAATAAATTGTTTGACATTGTTATAAAAGCAGTCAAAAGTAAAAATGTCTTCAATAAATATAAAACAATATTTTAAAAAAGATTATGTGATGTTAAGATTAGCTGGCATTTGGATAAGTGAAAAAAATGAGATAAAACCTTGGTGGTACATATATTTTTCTCTTTTAGCTGTAATATCTGTATTAACTATTAATGTAAGCCTTTTGATGCAAATGATAAAAAGTACAAGCGTAGAAGAATGTGCTTCAGTGGGGTATATTGAAGCACAAGCAGCTATTATACAAGTAAAATTGATTTTAATATTTAGATACAAAAGAATTATTACGCGCCTGATTGAACAATATGATGACAAATATTTTCAAGCAGGAAATTTGGAAGAAATAAGAGTTTTAGAGAGAAAACTGTTCCAGTTTAATCTGTTAAGACGAGCTCTTGCGAACCTAATTGGTATAGCATACATTGTGTGTTGCATAACGCCATTTATTCTTGGGGAAAAACTGATTGTTCCAGCATGGTATCCATTTGACATATCTTCCTCGCCAGGGTCACAAATTGCTTATTGCCACCAAGTGCTAAGTCTAGGGTTTGTAATTGTTGTTGTTGCGTATTCAGATATTATCATAGGTGGAAAATGTATATTTATTGGACTACAGTGTACTCTACTATCAATAAGACTTAAAAAAATAGGGACAGATGGAACCGATGCCATGAAATCTCTGATTAGATGTGTTAAACATCATCAAATTATTTTAAGGTAAGTTTATAATATTTATATCTCAGTGAATCCATTCACCTTAGTGTGATAATCGTTATTGACAGTGAGGCACAAACAGATGATTTTGTGTTTTTCGCCTGACGTTAAGTGCAACTAATAAATTAGAAATTTAAATGAATGAAATCGTGTACGGTACCTCAAATCATACCAACCTAATAGCTTGCTGATTGGAGTCTATCTATACAGAGTAGATTCGATAATTTAAATTTTCCTTCATTAAATTCAGCTTTAATTTTACTTCAACCCAAATTCTATATCATATATAAATTTTCTTTAAATGCTCAAATACAGAAATAGTCATTACCAAATTTTATTTTAATATACAGGGTGTTTAGTACATCGATAGAAAGTTTGAAAGAGGTGATAGAGAATGTCATCTTGAATAATTTATGCCATATATACCTTAATACAAAATTGCACCGTTGTCGAATTACAGCACATTTTGTAATTTTTATGGCAATTGGTGATTGAAAATTTAATTTTTATGATACTGGTATAATTTTCCGGTTTGAAATATTTTTTTTTCTTATTCTTTTGTTCATACACTATAAAAACAAGAGGACTAAAATTAAAATAACGCACAAAAAGCTGTGCACTCAAAAATTATATTCATCTACGAAAATTCAAGTTTTATTCTCAGATTTGAGTGATGTTTTTTCTAACAGTGAGAAAAATAAATTCATTCAATTTATTTTAAAAATGACTTTATTGAATTATCTTTACAATAGTTTATCGAAACCCGTATCAAAAAAATACTAAATCCATTAAATTCAGGGAAGATATTCATATTAACGAAATTAATAATTTTCTCTATTTATTTTTACTTTCTTAAAAATTACCAAAATCACGTTAAGTATTATTTTGCATGTTATGTTCGAAATGTGAGCCATTATTTCTAATACATTTTCTGGCCCTTTTCCTCACTTGGGTATGATTACGCCTAGTCTCATTTCTTCCCTAAGTTTGACACCTGCTTCATTAATTCTTTGAATCAGTTGATTAAGGTCCATTATTTCAACTTTATAGACAAGTTCTTTCATACATCGCCAGATGTGAAAATCTATAGACGTCAAGACTGGGGACCTCACAGACCACAACATGAGCCCGTTTCTTCTGATCCAACGATTAGGGAATGTTTCATTTAAAAAATCTCTTACATCAAGCCGATAATGTGCTGAACATCCGTCGTTCTGGAAAATTATTCTCTCTCTTACGTTCAATGGTATTTCATCCACGATGTTCGGCATTTTGTTTTGTAAAAACTCTAAGTAATTGTCTCCGTTTAAATGTTCAGGAAGGAAATATGACCCAATGAAAATTCTCCCGATTTCTTTTTTCATATGCGGATTCTCATCAGCCCAATAATGCAGATTGTGGAATTTGGTGATTCCCTCCAGAGATTCAATGGACCATAAAATACTTTTTAAGAAAAGTCCATCTTCCATATCAGCATTTAACAAATAACGGCAGAACAGAAATCTCCATGCTGGATCACCTTTTTCAAGGCCTTGAACCAATGTGTAATGGAATGAATGTTTTCTTTCAACTTTCAAAACGTTCTACACTTTCCAAGTAGACCAATTAAGTTGATTATCTATCTTTCTAGTACTCGTGGTTGGATTTGCATCAAATGAATCCAAACTTTGTTATTCTACTTCGACAGCATGTCTGTCTGCATGCAATCTTTCTCTGAAATGAAGATTCCGGTTTCACAAATACGGCGATATGTGTTAATAAAAACTTGTACATTAGGAAGTCATTGAACTGCAGCTGCATTGCCGTCTGTTCTACCATACATGAATATTATATTAGCGTATCTTAAATTGGAAAAAGTAGCAGTCTTTTTGTCAACAAGGAAATTTAAAATTTTCAAGTGAACACTGAACTTGTATAAAACACAATGGCAAGACGTGTGCGACCAGCACTAAAACTGATATCATCTGTATGGCTGGCTAAAAAGACTGGTTTGTGCTATTATTCTGTTTATGTTTATTTTAAAAACAACAATTACTGGCTTGGTGAACAGAAACACGAAAATTCATCTTTTAGGCATTCAGAACATCCAATGCAATACATTAGATATTTTGTGATTAAATAAAGAAAAAGTGAATAGAGAAAGCTATTAATTTCGTTAATATAATTATCTTCCCTGAATTTAATGTATGTAGTATTTTATTGATACGGGCTTCGATAAACCACTGTAAAGGTAATTCAATAAAGTTATCTTTAAAATAAATTTAATGTATTTCTTTCTCCTACTGTTAGAAAAAACCCTCACTCAATCTAAGAATGAAACTTGAATTTTCGTAGATGAATAAAATTTTTGAGTGCACAGTTTTTCAAACCGAAAAATTATACCAGTATCACAATAATTACATTTCCAACCACCAATTGCCAGAAAGCCGAAAAATTATAAAATGTGCTGTAACTCGACAACCGTGCATTTTTGTATCAAGGCATATATGGCATAAATTATTCAAACTGACATTCTCTGTCACCTCTTCCAAACTTTCTATCGATGTACCAAACACCCTGTATAGCCTAAAGAGTTAAAAATTACTAATTTCATTTGCCTAGTAGTAGTTCTCAAAAATAAAATCTTCTTCTTCTTCAAGTGCCATCTCCGCTGCGAAGGTTGGCTATCATCATGGCAATTCTAACCCTAGAAGCTGCCGCCCGGAACAGTTGAACAGAACTGCAAGAAAACCATTCTCTGAGGTTCCTCAGCCAAGACATCCTTCTCCTCCCGATGCTGCGCCTGCCCTGAATCTTCTCCTGCATAATCAATTGGAGCAATTGGTATTTATTGCCTCTTGTAATATGGCCCAAGTACTGAAGCTTTCTTATTTTAACAGTCAGTGTTACCTCTTTTTGTTTGTTCATCCTGTCAAGTACTTCTTGATTAGTTGTTCTATCCTTCCAGGAGATTTTCAAGATTCTACGATACGCCCACATCTCAAATGCTTCCAATTTATTCATACACTGTTTGTTCAGCGTCCACGCCTCCACACCATACAACAAGACCGAAAAAAACATAACACCTAAGCAATCGCACTTTCAATTTTAAGCTTAGATTTCGGCTACAAAATATTTGTTTCATATTGTTAAACGCACTTCGGGCTTTCTCTATTCTTATTCTTATTTCCCGTGTATATTCATTTGACTCGTTAATATTTACTCCTAGATAGTTGTAGTTTCGTGCTCGTTCTATAAAACAACGTAAACAAATCTTTATTTCCTTAGTTATACCCCCTTTCCAAATCAGACGCACAACAGCAACAAGAAACAACTTTAAAGGAACAATTGCAGGTTATCTGACAGATTACTTAAAACTATCATGAAAAATGTCAGTAATTAGCCTGAATCAACAAGTTTGGAGGGCAATAATTTGTCAAGATGTTTTTACGAAATAAAAAATTATATTTGTTGTATTCGTTATATATTTTGATAAAAATAATTTCCATTAAAGATAGATTGTCATCGTCAATCAATTTAATGGTCTCAGCAGATACCTTGTCGGGCCCAACTGCTTTATTACCTTTGAGAGCTGTATCGTTTTACGAATTTTCTCTTTCATTATCGGTAGCCTCTTAATGATTCATTCCAATGGTTTAATTTAATTCTAGATCAGTACTTCTTTGTCTTGGTTAGGTTCTCCTATGTATTGTTGCCACAACCTCTTTCTTTCGTTCTTTTACGGCATTATTTCGTTCTTATCTAGAATTCCAGAATTTGCTAATTAAAAAAAAAATAGGCGCCACTTGTTGAGTATGAATTTATTTAATTAGGTAAATTTATAGTAAAGAATTTTTATACTTTTCCTTATTTATTAAATTAGGTCTTTAATATCTCATGTAACCTCAATCAGAAGATACGGAAAATGATGTAATTTAGAAAAGAGAGTTGCTCTTCCTTGACCCAGGTTTTCTGAATTAAGGGAGCGTTCCCTTCTAATTTATCCACGAACTCAATCTGTTCTTGTTCTTTCCTAGCAAAAGTTTGCACGTAATTCGGTATGTTGTTGACAAATTGCTGCATCTGGAGAAATGAACGTTTAAATTTTTTGTTATTATATAAGCTTTATGGCAAGAGTGGGCTAATCCGTCATTAGCACTGTTGTGTGTTTGGGTAGCAGGTAAAGTTGATTTAATGTTCCTCGTCACCGTTTGAAAGTGTAGTTTTTTCTTCTGTAACTCAGTTTAAAGGCTGGAGTAGCAACTAAATGACTCATTGCGTACGAAAGCTCATATTATAGAATGTCTTAGTCCTTAGATTAACTATTCAAATTTTCTTTATTCTTTAATAGAGGACTCCACTCCGTTTTTATATATAATTCATAATCAAAATTTTATTAAATACAAAAATACTGAGTTAACTGTTTATGTTAGCCTCTCTGAATACAAGAATTAGTTAGTGTATCAAGGATACATCATAAATTGAAGTTTCAGATACCGCAACTGATCACTAAGGATTAGTCATTCCAAAAGCTATGCAGTGCAGATTCTCTGCATACTGCTGAAGCGGTAACCCAAAAAATGGCAACAAAGGAGAATAAAAAGCATACGATAGTAAAAAACGAATTAGTAAAGCGAGATCAGGTAGGGTACAAAAATAGCATTAAAAAACTCACCTCTAAAAGGGGGTTGACCTTTCCGAAGGAAAAACTGTGCTTTGCAGCACTACATAACTGCTATCCATAGACACAAGAGAAAAGAATAATATTACTTAATATTGACTGTGGATCATGTAGAAGAAAGTTGGCTCACGCTAAAAAAGAGAGCGTTTTCGAGGAGCAGAAGTAGTGCTTAGCTTCTGGAAAATGCTCTATCCCTTTTTAAGTATGAGCGAACTTTCTTCTATAGAATCCGCAGTCATTATTAAGGAAATAATAAAATTAACTACTGACAATTTTTAATATTAGACACCAACAGATCCAAACTCGAAATCCTCGAGTTTCCGATAGCCCGTTCCAATGTGCCGCTGATAACAACCTCATAGGAATTGGAGGAAAAAAATATGATTTTATTATCCCAAAATACCTTAGTAATTTTGAAATAGTTCTCAAAAGTTTGGGGGAAAAGTACTTCATGACGATAACTAATATGATTCGCCTTTAAATAGGTTATAATTTTGTTATACAATTTGTCTCTAAGGATAATCAGTGGCCTTAATATTGTTTAAAATGATAAAAGGGGTGTTATTTTGTCAGAGTTAGTAGACAGCCGGTTTAGTAGGTGGAAGAGAAACTCTTATATTTTGTATTTATGTACTTTGGGTCACATTTAACTGGTAAACTGTTAGATTGACTCACTTTCCTTCTTTCTTCTATTGGTGACAGTGGCAAACTATTAAAGATATTGGTCATGTATATCAATGCCTATGTTATTACTTTATAATATAAGATTATACTCATGGCTGCCTGATTTAGCTATATATATATAGAGTTTGCGTTAATTTTAGTATGTAAATCTGGGCACTTTGTGTGGCATTCTGTTGAATTAGATGGTTCGGATTGAGCTTTTGTTCTACCAATTTTTGATTTTACTCCTAAAATTTGAAATAGTAGTGAAGAGTATAATTCTTAACAGCTCGCTGAGCCTTTTTTTCATATTACTTTCCGTTGCTAACGGCTTTATTATTGATGTAATTTTCTATGTAATTATGCACTTGAAAATCTCATAAATCATGAATTCAGCACAATCTTAAAATATGATATTGATGCTGTCAAACAGTATCCAGAGTTAAAACCGCCATTTCCATTACCGGATTTATAGAATAATACATGACTATTAAGATGGCCTAATTACAAAGCTTAATAAAAACATGGAGCAAATATTGGTTTAACAGTATTGCCAAAAATTGCTACTTACTGTAATTGAGAATTAATAAGAATTTCAAAATGTTTCATTCCTGTAACACTATTAATTTTACATTTATTAATATTTAAGTTTATAACTATTTCTCTATATTTTTACAATTATTTTTTGAATCAATAGTCATACATTTTATTGCCTTTTATCCATTTTATTACAGTTTATTTTTACATAACCAATCATGGAGAAGATTAAGCTCACTATTCAAGATGCTAGCAAGTTTCCTTAAGTTATTTCCTGACGCAGTGATAAAAGTATCGTCTGCAAATATTTTTACAAAGGATTTTTTAAAACTAAATAAAGATCATTAACATATATGATATAAAGGAGGGGTTTTAAAATACTCCCTTGAGGGAGACCTCATTTAAATTCACTACTCTTTGATAGTCTTACTACAATCTTTTTTCTACCTTTTACAAAAGTACTCTGTAATCCATTCTATTTCACTAGTATTTACATCATATGATAATATTTTTTTTTTATCGAAATGTCACTATCAATTGTTTGAAATACACGCAGTAAATCTACAAACACACTAAGATTCACACTATTCATTCTTTCTCTTTTCCATGATGAACATACATATTGAAAGGCTGATTCCCATGAATGTTGGTAAGTCAATATTAACTGGTATATCTCAAAGTAGTCCCTTGGTGGCTGACAAATAATTATTTCAATGATTTTACTCACCACTGGTAACATATTAGCCGTACGAAATTCAAAAAGAGTACGGAATAATTTTACTTTAGGTATGGGAATTATTGGATTTGTTTTTAATTCATTTGATTTTTTTGCAGTAAGCAATGAACAGTTTAAAATAAAGAAGAGGCTATACTATTACACAGTACAAATCCTTTACCAGTTTTATATTTAGAAAATCATCACTGATATTTCATTAAAAAAAAAAAACAGATTTTTTTCAGTTGGGAAAGAGTGATATTTTTAAATTTTAACATGTCCTATGGATTATCGATTTCTGAGCCAAACGGTAATTGACTCGTCGCAGGCATACAAGGAAACGAAAAGAATGAGCTCTTTCCATGTTATCGGGTCTTAGATGACGTGGTCAGCTGTATTTCCCACAAAATTGCGGACGGTCCGCGCGATTCTAAGGTGCACTGATTTTTGAATCGGTTTATACAAAAGCTCACAGAAACCTAGTCTCTAAATATTCTACAGGAGGTTATTTGATATTATTGCAGCTGTTGATAAAATTATGAAAATCGTTTGACCGCTGTTTATTGCCCAAGCTCTGTGTTTTAGCACCTTTACTTTGTATTTTGGCCTTAGGTTGTTATTATTTGGTATTGAAATCTCAATTAGTGTTGTTCGCCTAAAAGTTTTATCTACTAATACAATGACTGATCTATTAGGAGCAACTGTTTGATCTGTAAGAACCGTTCGGTCCCAGTATAGTTTGACCTCATTGTTTCCAAAAATAGGCGGCTTATATTTGTAGTAAGGCACTTTTTCTACCTTCCATAGATTTAACTTTTCTGCTAACTCTTGGTGGATTATCCTAGCGGCTGAGTTATGTCTTTCTTTATATTCCGTTTAGGCAAATGCTTGGCATCCACCAGTTATGTTCTGGATTGTCTCATGTCCATCACCCATATCTACATTTGTCGTTTTCTGTTGATGGATCTCTGATGATGAAGTTCCGATAGCTTTTAGTTGGAATAACCTGGTCTTGGATAGCTAACAAAAAAACCTTACGTTTTCGAAAATATCTGATCTGAAATCAACCAGCAGTTCAACGCTGATTTGTCAGCATTTTTCTGAATGACCTTATTTGAATGCCGTTCAGGAAGTGGCTTCTGTAGCCAGGCTTGTAACTTCTCTTGGTCTATCTGCTGATGAGAATCAATATACTGTTCTCTCAGCTATAGCGGCATTGAATCGTGTGCCTCGCATATTGCTCGATATGGTGTGGAATAATGCGGTAACTTGTGCAAATATGAACATAAATGTATTATTTGTTGATCAAACTGCTTACCAACATCCACAAATCTTCTTTCTCTCGGGTATCTTGAAAGCATTGTACGTTCAATAGCCCTCAGATGATGGTGTTTTTGTGCCTTTCTTGAGAGTGTTCTTATTTTTCTTTGCAGGTTTCGATTGTCCGTCTTGCTCCATTTTACAATTCCAAAAGAGTAGCGAGATGCAGAGCATGCGTACGTGTTGAGCGCCTTAAACAAATATCTACTTTTTAAGCTAGTTCATTATACCTTTCTGACAAGTTAGGTTGTCAATTCGACCTTCATAGTGCGGTGATCAATTCTTTTAGCCTGTGTCATACCTAAGTATTTGTATGTTGGTTCTGCTTCGATCGCAGCTATAGTTTCACCGGTCTGCGTCTCAAATGCTCCTGGTGGTATTTTTTCTTTAACGATGTTTAAAATACGGCATTTGCCTTATCCAAACTGCATGCATATCCTGGAGAACCCATCTACAATTTTGAGCATATGTTCCAGCCGATTTCTGGCAGCAGCCATCAGATTAAGATCATCCATATCTCGTCGTAGTTATTTCTAATACTCAAGCCGTATCTGATAGAGTTTAAGTCGCGTGATAGTCGGTTGATTGCAAGGCAGAACCACAATGGTCTTAGTGAATCGCCTTAAAATATTCCCCTTCATATTAGAATTGTATTAGTTTCGATGGTATCACTAGATAGCGCTTGCAATTGGATTCTAGTCCTCCAGGTAGATAAGATGCGTTCTAAAAAGGAAATAAAATGAATATCTATTCTATACATTCTCAATATAGTTGTGAGCCACTCATATCCTCTAGGGTCTCTTCGGTTCGTGGAGTCTTGTTCTCATATGACAGAGACAACAATCAACTCTTCTTTGTATCCCTGTGTATACTTTCTGTTGAGTTGCGACGATGTTATTTGGTTCACAATGTGCATAGATGTGTTGTGTTAAGCAGGAGGTTATTACTTTATATAGCGTAGGAAGGCAGATGTTTGGTCTATACTTAGCTAGGTCAAGTTCATTATGCTGGACCTTCGAAAAGAGATACGTAATACCTTCTATCAGGAACAGTGACATTTTTGCTAGGTTAAAAAAAAACATCATAAAAAATTAGCCCGTTGATGCTGCTTACACCAGAACTTCTTGAGCCAGTAGTTCTGAACCCGGCCGAGACCTGGAGATATCCAGTCATGGAATTTCTAGATTATTCCTGAGATTTCGTCGGTGGTAAATGGCTCAAACTGCATTTGGCTGTAGTCTTAGTAAATTTGGTGTTTTTCATTGATCCAGCTGACAATACAATTGGCTGTTGTGGAAAGTTAATTTTCTCAGAACTTCAATGCATGTTCTTTATTGGGATCTTTATTATTTGCCATGTTAGCTGGAGAGTTTAGGTTACGGTAGAACGTCCATTCTGATCGTTGGAACAGAGCATTGTCTTCTTATCGGTTATTGTTGCTCTTATGTTTCTTTAGCAATCCTGCAGTAACAGAAAGCATCTGTGAGGCATTGCTGAGCAGTACTATTCGCTTGATCTTGTTGTTAATGGTAACGGACTCCTTTCATTATTTTTTCCACTCGTCTTTACAGCTTACAGATTTTTGATTTCTTTAATTAGACGTCTCTAGTATGGTGTTGTGTTGGGTTCTGTTCTAGCTGATCGGAGCTGTGTTGTAATTTTAATAACTAAAGCTTTAGAATATTAGCTGGTAAAATTCGATTGTTCATGATATCTAACATGATACCAAGTTTTTCAGATGACCTAATCTTTGGCAGTACCGGTCTACATAACAGATTGCTTCCGTCATACTTTTACACTGCAACTCTAATTTCTGTTGACAATTTCTGATAAAAGAGTTCAGCATTGTCCTGTTGGGTATCGCTATTCAGCTGCTCTTGTAGTTCTTGGACCGCGGGTTTAGGCTGTGGCTCAGCTGCGGCAATCGGATCGTTGTTATTGTCAGTGCCCCCGATTTCACGATTAATATCTTCTTTGGTGGTATTAAGCATCGTTTTAGGAATTAGGCTGTTTCGGAGAATAAATATGTATGGTCACCTATTCTCTGTTGTGATACTTGCATGTATGGTTACTCCGGCGTAAAGTGGTTGTCTGTATCCGATCATTTCTCGTTCTAGATGAGTTATCCTGTAAAAAATAAGTATTGACACATTCATGGACATAGTCCATTTCATGCGCTATCTTGATCGTCCCGCTTGAGCGCAGGTGCTCTTGATGTTGCTTGGACTTCGCGCTGATATAGTTGTTGTTGCTGCTAGTCTTCAGCGATGTCCTCTCGCATGTCGTTGTTTAGTTTTTCTTCAATATCTGGCTGTTTCGCAGGTTCAGTAATTTGAACATTATAATCATCAGTGCGTCTAACTTCTAGCTCGATTTTTATTTTGATGATATTAAGACGAACTTTTCATATTATTTTATTTCAAAAAATAATCCCGTATTGATCTGCTATTTTCTGTAGCCCCTTATCTTTTGTTCTAGATGAGTTATTCTTCAAAAAAATGCGCATTATTGTCTCATTGACAGGTAAAGTCTATTTCATGCATTATTTTGGTCGTCCCGCTTGAGAAAGCGCTGATTGAAGTTCCTGCGTAGCACCTTCGGCAGATGAAGGTCTTGTTGTTTTTTGAGACTCGTGTTGTTGTAGTTCCTGTTGTTGGGCTGTAACCTCTTGTGTGAAAAGAAATCTCGCCCTTGATCTCTTACTTCCTCAAAATGGAAGATTGTCTCCTCCAGAATCCGAGAGACATCCCTCGTCAGAGGAGTAGGACTCTACGGCGACACCAGTACCCACGTGTGATAAATAATTTCTGCATGTTTGTTCCTTCTTATTAAAAAAATTTGTTTGTATCGGAAAGAAGAGATATTGAATGAGGAAAGTGGATAAGGTGAAATGAAAGGATATAAGGTTAGGGCAGCGGACAGCTGGTATCGCTGGCAGTATCGTCTACACTTCATAATAGCGATAGGCGCCTCAAGGTTCAGCATCTTACCGGCCAGACTATGAATGAAAAATAATTTATTAACAGTTGTGAAGAAATTGAAAGCAGTACTCTAGGACCTTTTTCTGTTCTCTTTTACTATCTGTAGTTGCTCTAGCCCCTACGAAAGTTGGAAAAACTATATAAAAAAAGAAATAAATAAGGGTCTAGGCGTTACACTAGCTATCGGGAAAGTAAGCATATGCTATGTGTATTGTTATATTATCTAAAACTCTGTCTTCCTGGCCCTTTAGACATAATCACCTCAATGTTACTCCTTTGACACTTATCAAACGTTACACGATCTCATTTTATATTGGAGTAATTTTCCCTCAATCAGGGGGGATTTATAAAAATATATATAATTTTTGTGCAATGTTAACAGTTTAGCATCTATTTTAATTTGATAACCGACACAAATGTTATTTAAACGTTGAGGTGAAATTTTCAAACTTTTAAGCTAAATATATCGTTTTAAATATGAAACTGAGGATAACTCCTCTTTAATTTTTGTCTATAGAACGCAGAAATGAAATTCAGGACGTAAAGATTAAAGAAAATTCGATAACCCTCGAAAAAGAGAGTTCACATAGCAAATGTGAGGAATGATGAAACAAGAGAAAGAAAAGAATTAGAATAAATAGCGAAATACCAAAGCTACGGAACACAATTGAATCAAACAATATGAAAACTTGTTGGAATCAATTTAGAGCTGCTATTGTTAGCAGTGGAATTGATTTGATCTGCCAGAGAAACTACAAAGGAAAGAAAAAATGGATAACAAACGAAATATTGCAACTGATGGAAAAAAGAAGAACACACAAAAACTTAAATGAAGCTATTGCAAAGACGAATAAGAAAATAAATCAAAAAAAGCTAAGGGGGAGTGGATGAAAGACAAATATAAAAAAATAGAAGAACTGGAAAAGAAGCATGATTATTTTAACGTCCACAAAGTCATACAAGAAACAACGGGACGAATAAAAACACTAAATCATACTAGGCCTACGACGGATAAGGGTGAACCAATCATAGACGCACAGGAAATACTCAAACAGTGAAAGAAATATACTAAAAAACTCTTTTTAAATAAGGGTCCAAGAATATATCAGGGATAGTACGAGAGAGAAACCTCACCTGAAATACTTAAATCTGAAATTATAAAAGCAATAAAGTCATGCAAAACGGGCAGAGCACCAGGCCTCGATGAACTGTATATTGAGATCATAAAACTATTTGATGAAGAAAGCATTGACACACTCGTAAGAATCTTCAACGTAATATGCACATCGGGACAAATACCAAAAGACTGGCTCCACTCAACGGTCATACGGATACCGAAAAAACAGAATGCCACTAAATGCGATCAATTCTGTATGACAAGTTTAATGAGCCAAGTCCTCAAGCACTTTCTGAAGATCATTTACGAAAGAATATAGAGAAGGGGTGAGAGAGATAAGCTGCTCTCAGTTTGGATTTTGGAAGGATTTGATACAAGAGCCTCACTATACAAAATGCAGAGAACAAAGAAAAGACGTATACATCTGCTTCATCGATTATAATAAGGCATTTGATTATGTAAATCACACGAAATTAATAAAGTTCCTTCAGGACATGGAAATAGATAAAAACGATATGTGCTTTATTACCGAGCTATACGAACATCAAACTGCATCTATAAGAATTGCAAACGACGAAATCGATAGTTTCCCTATTGAACTGGATACGACAAGGATGTGTGCTCTTTCGCCTTCTTTTTAATCTATACTCCGAAAATATTTTCGAGCGAGCGCTGCAAGACACAAACGATTGCATCAGAATTAATGGTCACCTTGTAAATAATTTGCGATATGCTGATGATACCGCAATAATTGCTGACAGCTCTGAAGCCTTACAATGCTTAATGAACAAAATCACGAAAGCAGAAGATCAACTAGGGCTAAAAATTAAAATAACTAAAACAAGGTAATGGCCATAAATAGAACACCGGTGCAGGCCAATATAACAGTGAACGGTGAACTAATACAACAGGCGTAATGTAAATTTAAGTGTCTTGGGAGCTGGATAACAGCTGATCTGGAACCAGACGCGGAGATACGTAGCTGAATAGAACAGGCTAGAACAACATTTCACGACTTTAAAAATCTAT
The DNA here is from genome assembly GCA_034092305.1 of Diaprepes abbreviatus. Lineage (NCBI taxonomy): Eukaryota > Metazoa > Arthropoda > Insecta > Coleoptera > Curculionidae > Diaprepes > Diaprepes abbreviatus. The sequence goes on along the minus strand of JASJET010000002.1, from coordinate 13,382,519 downwards.
TAGACAATCAGAGCCTCAATCTGTGGCTGCGCTATCGTTTTGTTGGGTGTTACGTCCATTTGGTACTGATGTATGGCGTGGAGACATGAACACTGAAGGCCGCCACGCTGAACACATTGGAGGCGCTTGAGATGTGGGCCTCCAGGAGATTATTGCGAATTCCATGGACTGACCGAATAACCAATGCTGAGGTCTTAAGATGCACGAACAGAGAAAGAGAAATGCTGAAGATCATCAAATGCCGGAAGACAACCTATCTTGGACATATATTCCGTAACACCAAGTACCAGTTCCTGCAACTGAAGCACTCGTGGTTCAACAACATCAGAGAATGGACTGGTTTAGATGCCTTATTCAGAGCAGCGCAAGACCGAACACAATTTGCCCAAATTGTCCCAACCTTCATTAATGGAGAGAAGAAGGAGAAAATACAAAACATGTAAAAAATGATTTAGTTTTCCACTTATTAAAATTATTGTTAGTTTTGAGTAAAATTTTAATAAGCCAGTTCGGATACTTCTTTAAATACTTTTAGCATTATTGTTAGATTACCGACGTAAAAATGTAAAGTTTTATTGAATTATATATTATTTTTATTAAATTGTATTAGCAAATAAAATACTAATGGAAATTGTTTTAACTTTTAGTTTCCTTGGGAAAGTCAATACGGTGTTTGGAACAATCTACTTTATTCAAATATTTGGTTTTACAGCTGGCATATGTATGACGATATTTCTTTTGAGTATGGTAAGATTTTTAATGATTGATAAGAAAAGAAAATAACAAAACATGGCGAATGAATGTATTTATTTTAATACAAATTTGGCCTTGACATTTACATTTCTTGTTGGCCAGTATAGCATTCCAGCAATTAGCAATTCAGCATCTGACAAACAACACAGCCGTTAAGCAACAGGATGGTCTAGAGCAAAAATATTGATAACAAGTCTTTAAAATATATTTTGTTTGCGTGCCAAAAACACGTTCAATTACATATTTTTAAATTCTAATTACGCTAGTAAACATAAACCTAGAAATTTAAATCATAAACTAGAAAACATACAAAAATCTTTTAAAATTATTAAACATAATAATGATTACTTATTGGTTGTTAGTAGGTCTACTTTATAGTCTGCTTTGAACCTTCAAAATAGCAACATTGAAGTCACTGATAGTCTAGCTTAACTTGTCAGTGAATTGTCAAAAGTTTTCAGAAGGTTCTATTTTCCTCAAGAACCTCAAGATGTTGAAGAGCTTCAAGGTGGGTAGCTCCCCTTCTTCAATTTGGTGTGTTTTCAAGAACCGTATCCTAGGGTTTTTTTGAGAGCGTTGTACTGTGAAAGAATATGAATAGAGGTTTCGTCCTCCTTCTCACAAAATCTACACTCTTCTCTATCTACCAGTCCGAGTCTCTTGAGGTGTCTCTTCAGGTGGCAATGCCTGGTCAGAACTCTGAGTTGGTTATTACTTAAGCTTATGTAGTCTTTAAATCTCTTCTGGTCGTAGTTTCCAAGAAGTATCTTCGCTTGTCTCAATCCTTACAACTCCGTCCAATAGTTGGATATCCTGCTTTCTTCTTCTATCTCGAGTTCGAGCATTACGCTGCTACTGATTCCACAGAAAGGCTCTGGCTCCAGAAATTATGTCTCAGCCCATTTTCTCGCGAACTTGTCTACTACTTCATTCCCCTCTATCACAGTGTATGAGGGTGACTTTATAATTCTTACTCAAATCATTTAATTCCTCTAGACATTTCCAGACCATGTTAGAGCTGATAACTTGAGAGCTCAGCGCACTCATGGCTGCTTGACTATCCGACATGTCGATAGTCTTTTGGCTGAAATAGTTTTTTCCTTTTTGAATTGAATACATATCCTAATGGCATGTATTTTTGCCTGGAAAATGCTTGGTGACTTACCCAAGCTTTCGTAGTGTCTGGTGCCGGATCCATACACTCCTATTCCAGTTCGATCCGTTGTTTCGGAGCCATCTGTATACCATATAATGGATTTCTTGCTTAGTTTTTCAATGGTGTTTCTTTCGCATTCGCTTTTGTGTTGAGGTTTTTCACAAAGTTAAATTTTTCATTTGTTGATTTCTGGATAAGAGATTGGGCCTTTTTTATGACCTCATCTCTCATCCTATAAATTGTCCTCTTCGCCATATTCTCTAGAAGTATATGTAGAGGTGTGAAGTTTAAGATTACTTCCATGGCTGCTATTAGGCTGGTTTTTATTGCTACGGTTATACATGCCAGGCCAGTCTTTCAACTTTCGAGAGGTTAGCACTCGTATTAGCCAGATTGGTTATTTTTCTCCAGATCACTGTGCCAGATGTGATGATTGGTCTCACTATTGCAGTGTATATCCACTGCAGGATTTTTGGGTTTGTAATGTTTTTCCTGCAAAGGTTCTACAGACCATCAAGGCTTTTGTAGGCTTATTGATTACTAATTTTTCGTGCCTCCAGAAGAGTTTTTTTTTATCTAGAGTCAGTCCCAGATATTTAACCTCTGACTTCCACTAAATAACATTCCCATCCATTTTGATGGTATTCAGATCAAGATTTCTCTTCCTTGTGAAGGCTCCTAGGGTGTCTTTGGTGGGATTGATGTTTAGTTCCATCATCTGTCACCATTCCCTAGGATATTCAAGCCCCCTTTGAAGTATGTCACAGAGGGTATTCTCGAATTTGCCTCTTGCGATCAAGACCACGTCATCGGCATAGCCCTGACAACTCAGGAGTCGGGAAGTATTGAGTTTCCCACTTGTTTGTATATAACGTATTACCTTTATTTTGCTATGTACAATCATCTATCGAAGTATTCAGATGCATTATTCGACCACTCTGTATATTGTAGAGAAATATGTTTCACAAATGAATTTAATGAATAATATATTTCTTTGCTAGAGGGGTTATCAAACGCCACATTTTTTCGTTTAAATTTAAAAATTCTGTACTTGTTCGAAAATCTCTGGCTTTCTGTTAGTAAAAATATTAAAATTTTGATGGCGAAGAAGTTTTAAAAATAAATTTTTGACTCATTTACCAAAATGATTGTGTGTCATTTATCTCACCTAGTTACTTATGAGTTACAAAATGTGTAAATAAAATGCACATAACAGTTTATTTTAGGAGTAGTATAGTATTAATTTAAAAACAGTGTACTGCTGGTTTAAGAATAAGCATTACATTATTTTATTTCAATATGCCTTTGAGGTATTATGTGTATTGTATAAGTGTTATTACAATTTTTTGCATTTTGACTAAATAGTCGGCATTGTGGTTGAATTCTTGATATGACAGTTTTCTTTTAAACATATTTTATGTCGATTAAGTAGAATTATATATTTATTTTCCATGCATCAATGAATTACTACATGCTAGTTATATAGACGTTTTAGTATTATATCATGTTTTCATTTATTAGTATTTTAGCTGAAGGTTTTGCATTTTACTACATAATTAGGTTTTCATTGCTAAGGTAAAACACAAAAATAATATTTATAATTCTATTGTTAGTTTTCCTAATATAAGGTATTTTTAATGCTTGTTTTGGATGTATATGTCAATTTCTGAATTTGTTTTAATTAACTGTAATGTTTTATTCTAAATCGTTTATCTACCTTGTAAATTTTTAATGGTTAAAAAAACAATATACCGTTATTTGACCCTTTTATTGCTCAGACTTTCTAATTATATTCATCTTGAATCTTTCAGTTAAAGAACCAATTTCTAATACTTTTCGTCATAATATCTGATATATTTTATTTATTGTTAAAAGAGAATAAAGTAATAGTAGCTCTACGCTTAGCTACTCTTTTGGAATTGTAAAATGGAGCAGGATGGACATTCAAAACCTGCAAAGAAAAATAAGAGCACTTTTAACAAAAGCACACAAACACCACCGTCGGAGTGCTATTTAACGTACAATGCTTCCAAGACATCTAGAACGAAGAGGATTGGTGGATATTAATAAAGAGCTCGATCAATAAATAATAAATTTACGTTCTTACCTCCACAGGTTAGCGGTTTCTTCCACTCTACATCGAGCAATATGCGAGGCAGACGATTCAACGCCGCTACAGCTGAGAGAACAGAATATTGCTTCTCATTACCAAACAGGCCAAGAGAAGTTACAAACCTGCCTACGGAAGCCGGAAGCCCCTTCGTGGATGACATCCAAATGAGGTCAATCAGCGTCGACAACTTAGCGTCGAGCTACGGTTGGTTTTGTGATAGATGTCTCTGAAAACGAAGGACTTTTTGTTAGCTTTCCAAAACCAGGTTATTCCGACCAAAAACTATCGGAAGTTTATCACCAGAGATCCCTCAACAGAAAACGACCAATGTAGATATAGATCTCGGCATCAGATTCAGTCCAGTACATAATTGGAGGATGCCAAGCATTTGCTGCAACGAAGTATAAGGAAAAACATGACTCAGCCGTAAAGATAACTCTCCAAAAGTTAGGAGATAAGTTAAATATATTACAAGTAGGAAAATGCCTTACTACAAATAAAACTCGGAGCCTATTCTTGAGACAGTTGCTCATAATAGATCAGACATTATATTAACAGAAAAAATTTCTAAGCTAACTACAATAATTGACATTGCTATACCTAACAACAACAACCTTAAGTCAAAATACTATGAGAAACGGAAGGCTTCTTGTTAGCTATCCAAGACCAGGTTATTCCGACAAAGAACTATCGGAAGTTCATCACTAGAGATCCCTCAATAGAAAATGACCAATGCAGATATGGCTGTCGAACATCGGAGACAGTTCAGCACATAACTGGAGGATGCCAAGCATTTGCCGCAACCGAGTATAAGGAAAGACACTACTCAGCCGCTAAGATACTCCACTAAGAGTTAGCAGAAAAGTTAAACCAATTACAGGTAGGAAAAGTGCCTTATTACAAGTACAATCCGGAGCCTATTCTTGAAAACAACCAGTTCAAGTTATATTGGGACCGAACGGTCCTCATGGATCAGACAGTGGCTCATAATAGACCGGACATTATACTAATAGATAAAATTTCTAGGCGAACTACACTGATCGACATTGCTGTGCCTAACAACAACAACCTAAGGCCAAAGTACAACTAGAAGACCGCCAAATACAGAGACCTGGAGGTGCACATTCGAAGACAATGGGCAATGAACAGCGTGCAAACGATTCCCATAATTTGATCAACAACTGGAGTGATACCAAAGAACCGCTTGCAGAACATCCCATTTAGCTTCGTACTTTTGGTATCTTTGTATGCCTGGTATGAGTCACTATTCCATGGAGGGAGTGCGAAGCCGCTTGGCTTGAAATCAGAATTAAAACTATTTTTATTCTAAATGCTTTTATAAATTGTTGGCTATATTGTGGTTGATTCTTTAGATTTTTATTTTTCACAAATAACATTAAATATAACTAGTTACAATTTTATGAATAACAGTTCTTATAATCATATAATAAGATATTAGAATTAAATTGCTTACCTTGTATTGGATAAACCCCACCATATTTTCCTCTCATTTCTCTTTTCGCATTTAAAATAAAGAAATAAAACTGGGTTTCAATATTTCACGTTTCTTATTTGAAATTAAAATTTTAAAGCATTTTGTTTTACTGCAGTTTTGGGAACACAATAATATCAACATATATTTGATTTAGTTATATGATTAACAAATAGCAATGAAAATATTTAATATCATAGCTTTTCTAAAAATTCTTTAAAAAAACGGCGAAAGGGAAAAATAAAACTTTTATAAATATGTTTTTGATTTTATTATGAATAAATGGATGTTGATTGCCAGCAGTATTTGGTGTCTTGGTATCTAGCTAGACTGGGATTTCTATACTATATTAAAACTTAAATTTTATATATTTTAGGCTGCACCAGGATATGGTTATGCTTTTTACAGCTTATCGTTACTTGGTCAAACTAATTTGTTACTTTTATACTGCTGGTTTGCAACAGAAATGACAACAAAGGTAATACAGATTTTAAATAAATTTTATAGTAAAGTATATTTTTAAGTATATATATATATATATATATATATATATATATATATATATATATATATATATATATATATAGGCACTCAACACTTACGCATGTTCTGGACTTAGCTACTCTTTTGAAATTCTGAAATTGAGCAGGACGGACAACGAAAAATAAGAACACTCCGAAAAAAAACACACAAACACCATTCTGGTAGAATACTTAAAATACATCAAGGAGGAAAAGGATTGGTGGATATTGGTAAACAGCTCGACCGACGAAAAATAAACTTACATTCATATTTTCACAGGTTAGCGAACTCTTCAACACTACATCGAGCAATATGCGTGACAACACCGCTACAGCTGAAGGAACAGAACATTTTGTGTCTCCATCAAACAGGCCAAGGAAAGCCTGGCTATAGACGCTACTTAATGGGTGGCATCCAAATGAGGTCAATCAGGACGATGTCGACAACTTAGCGTCGAACTATTGGTTGATTTCAGAACAGATGTCTCCGGAAACGGAGGGCTTTTTTTAGCTTTCCAAGACCAGGTTATTCCGACGAAAAACTATCGGATATTCATCATCAGAGATCCCTCAATAGAAAACGACCAATGTATAAGGAAAGACATTACTCAGCTGCTAAGATACTCCATCAAGAGTTAGCAGATAAGTTAAATCTATTGCATGTAGGAAAAGTGCCTTATTATAAATACAATCCTGAGCCTATTCTTGAGAACAACGAGTTCAAGTTATATTGAGACCTAACGATTCTAACGAATCAGATACTTGTTCATAATAGACCAGACATTATACTAACAGAGAAAATTTCTAGGCGAACTATACTAATCGACATTGCTGTATCTAACAACAACTTGAGGCCAAACACAGAGATCTTGAGGTGCAAATTCGTCTAATCGGTTTTGAAGACCGGAAAACTCATCTCCAAGCATCTAAATTCTAGGGGAAAGCATTGGCAGCTCTGCAGAATCTAGAAATAGGACTATTCACACCATAATTAGTTCGATGGAATTTATTTCAAATAAAATATTTTGGCGTGCAATACAGTTAGAAATATGAAAGTTCACTAACTGAAAAAGTTCTAATTCCATTCACTATTTTAAACAAAATACATATATCATATTGTAGTATTCTAGTCTTTATGGTAAACAACTTCGTAACTTATACTAGCTATCATAATCAATATCTTCAGATCTGATTCCTAATTTAAAATTGGCAAATCTTAAAAACCTTCTTTGGACTTTTTCTAAACTATCATTATAAATATTATATTCTGGGTACCAAAATGAACAAATATACTCCAAACCGGATCGTACAAAACCACAATAAAGAGATTTAGGTTATCGATATTACTCAGTGTTCGAATAACAAAACCCAACATTTTTAGAGCTCCAATAAAACTTATATGATATTCTAAACTTAGTTCGTTATCCACAAAAATTACAGATTCTTAATAACATTAACTTTTCCTAGCGGTTCATTGCCGATAACATAATTATAAAAAATAGTGTTACATTTTAAGAAATAGTTAAAATTTGCTCTCGCACCACAGAATCACTCCATCCAGATCACCTTGCAAAGCCGTACAATCATTCTCATTTGAAATTTTCATAAATAACTTGAGATCATCGGCAAACACTAGTCTACAAGAAGCATTAAGGTAGTTACTAAGGTCATTGATAAAGATGTTAAACAACAATGGTGCAAGATGCGAGCCTTGAGGAACTCCCGAGTTGACAAGAATCTCTCCAGAGCTAAAGTTTTTAATTTTCAGAATCTGTTTTTCCCTTTCAAATAGCTTTTAAACCAAGACAATAGGGAACTATGTATGCCAGAGTACTCAAATTGGCATACCAGGGCTTGATGCTGACCCCTGTCAAAGGCCTTGGAGAAGTCAGTGTAGATTGAGTCAACCTGACAAGCACTCTCCAATACCTTTGACAAGTATTCTCTATTTACACTACGATTTGTTTTTGTCGACCTTCCCTTTACAAAACCATGCTATACTGTCGAAATAAAATTGCTAAATAATGAACTCAATTGTCTACTGATGATTAAAACAGGTTAGCTGCTATATTAATCTTAGGTATTGGGCGGTAATTAGATATCCGAGATCTGTCTCCACTTTTAAATATTGGCGTGACATAACATACGTTCCGGCGATCCGGATATATTCCATTTAAAATGATAAATTGAAAATTCTCAGAAATATACGCGATAAAACAAATCTACATTCCTTATTTAATTGCGGTGGCAAATTATCCGGTCCAGTAGCTATATTAGAATTCAAAATAGAGTAAAATATATCTATCAAAGAAATATGACAAGAATTTATGTCAACAGCAACTCTATAATTATTCTCAAGTACTTTTCTATAATAATTACTGTTGTCTGACCAATACACAGACTCAACATATTCTACAAAAAACCGCGGAATCTCTACTGGTGATTCGGAATTAACTTCATTAAAAGTCATATTACCCGGAATATCACTACTATTCTGTTTAGAGTGAACAAAATAACAAACCATCTTACAATTGTTTGTAATCCTCTCCCGAACATTTTGAATATAATTTTGATAGCATGTCTTAGATAAAGCTTTACATGTGTTATCGTAATTCCATATATATTACTGTTACCAGTAATCTTCCAAGATTTGCGGAGCCTTTTTTATAGAATACAACAAGGAAATTTCCTATTTTTTGCTCTAAACTTAGGGACAAATAATTCAATAACCCCATTTAAAATATTATGAAAACGGTCAAGAGCCAGATTATTATTGTTCATATCCAAGATAGAATCCTAATTGAAGCTACCCAAATACATTTTCAAATCAGCATCATTAGCAAGTCTAAAATATTTATAGGCAAAGGTAATAGACTCAAAGTTCCTCGTATCCAGACACAAAGAAACACTGAGAGCTGTATGATACTTATCACAGGGTAAAATAGGTTGATAACACAATTTAGTACTAACATCTTGAGAATTACAAAAATCTAACATAGTCCCTACAACATTAGCTATGGTATTGATCTTTAACTTATTTAGAAATGCAAACATATCAATTATTACCGAAGTTTGCATGAAGCAAGATTCGGTATTTCCACACCCATAAAGTCATTGCTTCATTTTATATCAGGTAAATTGAAATCTCCACATATGACAACATTATCATACATATTAGAGCTAGCAGTCAGTTCAAGTGATGCACAAAATGTTTAATATTTGTCTACGGGAGACTGACATGACAAATATACATTACCTAACAATATTTCTCTCCCATGTATACTTATACCTATACTATACAACTGATTTATCCACTGCAATCAGAACACAACCTACGTGGGACTGAACACTAGTCTCCTCAGATCTCTCATACCTAAACGCTAAATAATAGCTGAACTCCAATTCACCATCTAAGATAAACCTTAAATATCCTTGCCTGTACCCACAACTATACTATTACTTCCAGTGTAACGAAAAGACTCATGAGAATTTGGACCAGAATTACCTTTTTAAACATGTGCAGATCTGAAAAAAGAATTGGAAAAAATAAGAAATAATAATACATAAACAGAGTCTCTCGTTGAAAGTAGAATTTATTTGTATACCAAAGTAGCAAACAGTAGATATTCTATTTTTTTTTAATATTTTAGAGCGAAGCGGTTCCTAATGGTGCTTTTAATTCTAACTGGATAGAAGGCAGTAATCAGTTTAAAAAAGATTTGATGTTTTTCATTTGCATAACTCAACAGCCATTAAAGTTCAAAGCCGTTCTTTTTGAAATGTCCACGGCAATTTATCTAGCAGTAAGTATATGCAAAAAAAACTGTGCACTTTAGCCACTCAGTTTCAAGTATTTATAAGCACACTACGACAAATATTTAAGGCTTTTGAAGAATTTTTACAATATTATTAATATATATATATATATATATATATATATATATATATATATATATATATATATATATATATATATATATATATATAATAAGTACGACTACTTTATATATGTAGTTTTAATATAAAAATGAACCATATTCCCAAGAAAATAACCAACTAAAAACATATTTAATGGTTCAAGAAAAGTTAATTCCTATATAATATATATATATATATATATATATATATATATATATATATATATATATATATATATATATATATATAGATTCTTCATTATTATCAGAGTCTAAAAAAAGTTAATTCAATATGTATTATTTCTTTAACAGCAAAAATTTTTTCAATAAGTTCAATTGTAATGAGTCTCTCACCTCCATTTTTTGCGTATTTGAATGATTTATTGTTGATTATTCTCATAAAAATGACACTTATTTTAGACAAATAATAACATCTAGATAATAATTTCATCAAAATAAAATATTCACCTGTAATTTGAAATATGAAAATATTTTGTTATTATACAATGCTAATTAGTTTTCTTTTTGATTTCAGGTAATTCGGGCATCAGTGTCATACTATACATTTTTACGTAATATAAGCACCTCGTAATGAGAAGAATATTAACGATACTGTCAAGTTTTATATTAGAGGTTACTAAAATTAGTTTGGAAAAATTGCATCAATATGAAACGCACTCCTGCACAGAAGTTTGGGAAAAGATCCCATCAATAAAATTTTAACTTTAAATAATGTTATTTATGTTAATTTATATAATGAAAATTGTTTCGTTGTCGATAAATTTAGGCAACTTCCACTACTGTTGGCGACATACAATAAAGAACAAAATATCAAATTTATGGTTTATGCGTTCTTCATTGTTTGTGAACAAAATACATACTTTCCACGGACATAAAAATCTGGTCAGTTTTTTATTATTGACCAGTATTTTAATTGCAATCCTAGCTTGGTTTTACATTTTTTAATGTAAAGGTTAACATTTACTTCAAATCAAAATAGTATTTAAATAGTGTTTTTAAGAATATGAATGCCAAATCGACGATAATTTTAGACAATTTTGAGAAAGTTGAGATTTTCAGTTGCTAGCGATCAAAAAACATTGTATCTTCAAGTTAAAATTCTGTGAAATGGAAAGAAAGTAATATGCTAACTTGAATATTGCTTCAGAAAATTTACAGACATCTTAAATTTAGCTATTTTTACTAAAAATATTTCCCAATTGCAGGTATTATATCTTTATCACCTAACTTGAACTTGACACTAATGCTGAATAATATATTAGACAATTTTAGAAAGTTGAGATTTTTAGTTGCTAGGGATCAAAAAATTTTTTACCTCCAAATTAAAATTCTGTGAAACTGAAAGAAAGTAATATGCTACCTTGTTAGCTAAAAAATATTCCTTTAGAAAATTCATATACATCTTAAAATTAGCTATTTTTACTTAAGATATTTCTTAATTGCACGTATTATATCTATATCACCTAACTTGAACCCAACACTTACGCTGAATAATATATTATTGTGAGCAGCCCTTATACCGTTATAAAAAAGACTGGGCCATTTATTTAAACTTATTGTAACTTGGAAAATAGTTAGCAGTACTTAGTTTTGCGGAGATAAATACTTCATGAAAAAATTTCTTGCGCCTATCCCAATGAGAGTATTATTGAGACAAATACAAAAACTAATAGGATAATAATAAAATGATTAGAGATTATTAAAAAATATATATAATTAAATTATTGTATGTATGCACCAGTTCTTTGTTCTAGGATCAAATTGCAAAAATATAACCAGCTTGTTTGATAAAAAAAAAACTTGCTGAGAATAGTGTACCTAACAGTTGTTTTCTCTGACATTTGGATTGCGTAAAAATATAAAAAGAAAAACTAAGTAAAGGGAATAATTTTTGGCATTAAATGATCTTCAAATTAATTATTCTTTCCAATCAAATCCGATAATACTGATAAAGAAAGTAGTGAATATTGTGAAAAATTCTTTGCGTTATACTGCGTTTCAAAAATTTGAATGTGTGACCAAAACTTAAAAGAGAAAACATCTTTTCCAGTCCATCATTGTAGCTTTGATTTGGGACTTTTTCCAAATAATCCATTAAAATTCTATACCAAAATATATGAAGCCCTGACTTATGTAAAACTACAAATTATATAGATGTTTGAAAGAAGAATCTGTGTGATCGGTGGAATTTGATGTAAATATTAAATCAAAAATTTATTATATAAAGAGAGTATATTTAAAACGCCAATATAATATGGTCATATGTATCGCAAATCTGATAGAAATAAAAAATATTGTTGTCATTTATCATATTAATGTGTTTCAAATAGCAAGTTCTAACCGAGAAGCAAATTATATACGATATTACTTTTAAATTTTAAAACGCGAATTTTATTTTCTTTCAATAGAAACTTTATATAATTCTATTCTAGAACTCTCTATAAGGCACCATTTATAAATTTAGTAGTTATTAGGCATTGTCCACATTGTTTTGATTATTGTGTATTTATCTTCAATAAAAAGCCACCAGCAGAGATTATTTCTGTTTCATTTTAAAAATAAACTGCTAAGACGCCTTTGGTGATTTGTCTACACAAAATTAATTTTAAATAGAACAATAGATAATTAAACCACATCAAACGAATACATTCATCTTCTGAACGAGATTTTTTTTTAAACGAGAAAAAATCTCGTAATTTTAGTATCAAGTTTAACATCACCATAAATAAAATCTTCTAAAAAATCAAGAAGATATAAGTTATTTTATTTAACAGCCTTCAGTTATTCCTTATTAAAATATGCAGGCTTTTTTTGGAAGTCATAATTTATAATTTTTCGTAACTATTATAGGGAGAAACGTAAAATTTTCATATACACACAAATATAAGATCCCAGCTATTGAAGAAAAAGCTGCTTTAAAAGATAGCATAACTATACAACAGTGGTAGGCTGAAAATACATAGCGACTCTATATGACGAAAATTCCCATTTTAGCAAAATATTTTAAAAGTGACAAAATGTTAAAAAGCAGCGAAAAGGATGTATATAAAATTAGCAAAACAAATGACTAGAATCCAAAATTTGTCGCCGCTAAATAGTCACTAATTAGTAGTGGAAGGGAACAATTTGCCTTTAATTTTTTTTTTAATATTGTACATTTTGGTGACTTGGGAACTTTTTAGTTTGAATTTGTTTCTATATAAAATAATTTATTTGCCGCTTATGGACTTTTACAATATATGTAAATTATTTTATTGGTATTAAATATTTCTTTTATTCATCTACGAAATTTGCCACAGAGAAGACTTTCTCAACCAATTTGAAACGATGGATCATCAAAATCTGTACAGGCGTTCGCTGAAAAAATTAAGACAATTTTTAGGATTCTCAAGGGGTCATTTTTATGAACTATTTAATGATCAATTTTATTTATATATTGTATTATTAAAACATAATGACGAGATCTTATATTATACTCAATTTATAGAGACCCCACCAAACTTAGGGTGTTGTCTATTGTGTAACATACTAGAATTGCGTTAAGTTGCAAGATAACTGAGATACAAAGGGTGTCTCAAAATCTGTAATTTTCAAAATTAAAAAACGAATAGGTTTATGAAAATTCTCTTATTGGCGTTGTTTGTTTCCTAAAAAAACTGTAGCACAGTGCAATGAATATCTTATCCTTCTATTTCTACTGATAATCGAGATAACCCCTAAAACCTTCGAAAATTGTACACACTGTATAATGTATGAAAAGTACGATGGACGTAGAAAATACTCTACGCCTAAACGTTCGACAACATTTGAACTACTTAATTTTCTACGTTTAGATGAAGATCTATTTAAGACTCTATTCACAGACTCTTATCAATTTTCACACTGTAACTTATAGAGCCGAATTATTGGACGATCAAGACAATTCGTCGATACAATATGTAAAACCAGCACCTAATATAATTAAAGCTGAAGAAAAATCTAGCATTCAGGGTTAGTGCTGCGACTATCCTAATGGCAATCGCAAAGTGGGATGCTGTTCACATGTTTTATTTATCATATGGACGGTATTTATCCGGAATTTTGCATCATGCTGAGGTATTAACAATGATATTTGACACTTAAAATAGTCAAACTGTAATTAATTTTAATGACGATGATGACCAAGATTTTTTTTATAATATGATTAATAAGAAAAAACTAATAATAATAACAATAACGGACCAATACAGAGTTATTCTTCGAAATAAATTAATTTCAGAACCGTGACTCAACATGATCAAAGCGGACATAGAACGAGAGATAAGAAGCGCCGACGATAACGATGAACAAACCGCAGAAACTGGGACATAGCCATACCCCGAGACTCAAGAATAACCAAACAACGGCATGAGAGAGAACATCGCTGAAGACCAGCAACAACACAACTATATCAACACGAGGACCAAACAACTTCAAGAGCTCTACTCGCCGAAGATGCTGTGCGCGAACCCCAGCCAACTCTTACTCAAGTGGGATGATCAAAACAGCTCATAAATTGGACTGTGTCCATGAATGAGTTAATAATGCGCATTTTTATAGGGTGACTAAACTAAGACGATAGATGATCGGCTACAAACAACAACTACACACTGAATTTTGCAGGGAATGCCCACACATGCAAATGTCATAGCAGAGAGCTGACCAACAAAGCGTTATTTTCCGAAACAGCCTAATTCTAGAAGCTCAGAGTAATAGCATCAAAGCGGAAATTTAACGTAAGATCAGAGGCACTGACAATAACAACAATCCGATTGCTGAATCTGAGCTACATCCGGAACCTGAGGTCCAAGAACAGCAGGAACAGCTGAATGACGATACCCAACAGGACAACATTGAACTCATTTATCAGAAACTGTCAACAGAAATGAGTGCTGCGGTGTTGGAGTATGATGGAGGCAATCCGCTAAGAACATCGGCACTGCCAAAAATTAATTCATCTAAAAAATTGGATGTCATGTTGGACATTATGAACAATCGGATTTTACCAGCTTATGTTTCAGATGCCTACACTCTGGAGTCCTTCCATATGCCGCGACTGCTCTAGCTAGAGCTTTAAAAATTAAATTTACAATAGAGCGCCGATCATCAAGAACAGAACCCAATACACTACCATGGGAAAGACGTCTAAATAAGAAAATTGAAAATCTACGAAAAGATATAAGACTACTGACGGAGTATATCAAGGGCACAAGAACATGTAAACTGGAAAGACGAGTTGAAGAAATCATGAATTGTATCCGATATCATTCGCAACAACATCCAGCGAATGCTACTGCTCAGCAATACCTTGACATGCTGAAACAGAAGCTCACTGTTATTGCAGGATGGCTAAAGAGATACAAGACCAGCAGTAATCGAAAACGTGACTATGCGCTAGTCCAACGATCGGAGAAAACTTTCTACCGTAAGCAAAATTTTCAACCTAATATGGCAGATAATAGATATCCTAATAGAGAGCAGGTTCCGAGGAAACCAACTTTCGATACCCGCCAATTGTAAGATCGCGGACAACTGGGTCAATGAAGAACACCAAATCTGCCGAGACTACAGCCAGATGCAGTTTGAGCCATTTACTACCGCGGAAATTTCAAGAATAATTTAGAAATCCCATAACTGGAAAGCTCCAGGTCTCGATGGGATTCAGAACTACTGGCTCAAGAAGTTCAGGTGTATGCACCATCAACTGGCTAATCATTTTAATGATGTTTTTCTTTGCCCAGCAAAAATTCCATTGTTCTTAACCAAAGGTATTACGTACCTCCTGCCAAAAGACCAGCTATTTAGCTACGTATAGGCCAATCACCTGCCTACCCACACTCTATAAGGTGATCACCTCCTCCTTGATCCAATGCATTTATGCACATTGTGAACAAAATAACATCATTGCAACTCAACAGAAAGAATTCACGAGGGGAGCAATGGGATACAAGGAACAATTGATTGTTCAATCTGTCATATGTCAACCTGGAGAACTAGGACCCAATTGCAAGTGCCATCTAGCGATACCATCGAAATTAATACAATCCCAATACGAAGAGGAATTTTTCAAGGTGATTCACTAAGCCTATTGTGGTTATGCCTTACAATGAACACACTGTCAAACCGTTTCAACTCCACCAGATACGGCTTTAGTATTAGAAATAACAACGAAGAGGTAGTAAGATTGAACCATTTGAGCAAATGCTCAAAATTGTCTTATCCAGGGATATCTAAATGCAGTTTAGACTTGACAAGTGCCAGATTTTGAACATCGTTAAAGGAAAGATACAACCGGAAGCATTTGAGATGCAGAACGGTGAAACTGTAGCTGCAATAGAAGAAGAACAAACATACACATATCTAGGTTTAAAACAGGCTAAACCAATTGACCATCGCACTATGAAGGCCGAATTTGTCAGGAGAGTAAGACGAGTGTTACGAACTAGTCTAAATAGGAGAAATTTGTTTAAGGCGCTCAACATGTACGCATACTCTGAGCATAGCTACTCTTGTGGAATTGTAAAATGGAGTAGAACGGACATAGAAAACCCGCACAGGAAAATAAGAACACTATTAACAAAAGCACACAAACACCACCCTCAGAGTGCTATTGAACTTACAGTGCTCCAAAGGCACCAAGGAGGAAGAGAATTGGTCGATATTGGTAAGCAGCTGAATCAACAAATAAGAAACTTACGTTCTTATTTCCACGGCTTAGCGGACTCTTCCACACTACATCGAGAAATATGCGCTACTACAGCTGAGGGAATGGGATATTGCTTTTCACCACCAAACAGACCAAGAGAAGTTACAATCCTGGCTACAGAAACCACGTCATGGACAGCATCCAAATGAGGTCATCCAGGATAATGTCGACAACTCAGCGTCGAAATACTGGTTGATTTCAGGATAGACGTTTCCGGAAACGGAGGGCTTCTTGTTGGCTATCCAAGACCAGGTTATTCCGATGAACTATCGGAAGTTCATGATCAGAGATCTCTCAATAGAAAATGATCAATGTAGATATGGCTATCGAACATCATAGACAATCCAGCGCATAACTGGAGGATGCCAAGCGTTTGCCGCCACCATATGTAAGGAAAGACACGGCTCAACCGCTAAGATACTTCACCAAGAGTTAGTAGATAAGTTAAAACTATTGCAGGTAGGAAAAATGCCTTACTACAAATACAATCCTGAGCCTATTCTACTACTACACTGATTGACATTGATATACCTAAGACCAAGATACAATGAGAAGATCGCCAAATACAGGAGCAAGCTTTATGTAGGTTGCCTTGAGTCTTATTTTGTAACAGTGGTGCATTATAAAAAAAATAGGGAAAAAATCTAAATTATCTTATACAGCTGAAATTTTGCATATGGGCTAAAATGCGTCTAGAAAAAGTTTTTCTGAAAAAAAATAAAATTTGACAGATAGTGCTAATTCTGTGACTATCATTTTTTTGGATTATTTTTATTTGGATCGAAGCAGAAATGGATGACAAAATAAAATTTCGAATAAAACTATTAATAAAAAAATGCGGACTTCACTGGTCACATTGTATACTAGCTGTGCAAATCCTTCCCTGAGCAGATTTTTAATCAGGATATTGGCTATTCCATCGAAGGGCCAGGATTATTATTGGGTGAAGATACGACATTTTTTATTTGTTATTTTTTCTATTATTTTTGTAATTTATTTTTGTCGATGTGTTGTATTTTCGTTTGCTTTATAAATCTTTGCCAATTGTTCTGCTAACGTATTTGCTTTTTGTTCGTTTGTTTGGAGATTATTGTTGAGGGAAGCTACTTTGTTAAATTTCTTCTTTAATTTTTTAGTGAATTTCCACAAGGACCCATTTTGGAGTGACAGATTAATTATTCTATCGGACCATGTTTTATTCTTTTATTTTAGTCCTGATATTATCTTATAAAGCAGTGTATCTGGAACAGTCAATTCTTTTACTCTGTTTGAATCATAGTTTATGTACTTTACTGTAAAATTAAAAAGTGCTGAGAAAGTACCATTTGTAATACCCAGAAACAAATTTCTAGCGGTTTAAGAACAAATTCACAATGGAAAGTCTAGAGCAAATTTAGGAGTCAGCAAAACTATGAACAATCTTCGGGAAAGATTTTACTGTTTTAACTACTGACAAGACGATAAGTTATGATGTAGAAAATGCTCTAATTGTACAGCCATTCTAGATCTAAGCACAAGATTTAAGGGAAAAATGAAGAAGTATAATGATTCGAATTCCTGTTAAACGGATGGTTATTGATATAGATGGACCATTCACTGCAACAGATAAATACAACACATATATCTCGATTGCTATTGACTACTTCAGTAAATAGCCTGAGATATTTCCCATCGGTTACTAGGAGAACTTAACAGTAGCTGAAGTCTTAGTTAACAAAGTTTAGCCGATTGGAATTCCTTTATAGCTACATTCTGAGCATAGACTTAATTTTTGAATCTAGCAGAACCTAGTGAGTAAATTTAAAGAGAAACTCTTAACAATATGTTAATTTTATAATGCTTCAACTTCTACAATAAAAAACTGTTATTTAAAAAATTCAGTTAGAAGAAATAAATGAAATCTATCTGCCATATTTAAATAGTTGCCTATATGTTATTCCCCGTTCAGACAGAGAGAAAGAAAAGAATATCTAGAAGAAACAGTCTATTTTCTGCAAATATGCATTTCGCTCACCTCGTGGTCTTGTGAGTAGAACTGTGTCAAACAGAGAGCAATATTCGCAAGAAATAATTGCAATATAAAATATAAATTCTGAAGCATGTCAGATATTAAAAACCTGCTGACTTTGGTAGACTGAAAAATATCGCCAGTCGAAACGACATCTATGCATTCACCGGATTGTCTTTTAATTTCGCACTACTTCGGTAAACGCATAGATGTCATTTCGACTGGAGATATTTGTCAGTCTGATATCGAAGTCGGCAGGTTTTTTAATACCTGCTGACATGCCTTACAATTTATATTTTATATATAGCAGCTGCGTCCTTCAAATGTTGCTTTCGCTTCGATACAGCTCCACTGACTTGACCATCAGGTGATCGAAACGCGTATGGAGAGAGGACCAAAGTTGTATTCGCAGAAAATAAACTGTATCTATATATTCTTTCCTTTTTCTCTACTTGGAAGGAGAATAACATATAGGCAACTAATAAGACTCTGTTGTTTATACAAAGTTATGTTTTTTCAGTGGGGCTCTAAATAATGGGTTTTTGCATCATTCTGTATTACTCATTTCAGTGGATAATTCTTAATATATTTGAGCCTTGTTCTCTCGAATGTTTTTCATTTATTATTTTTGAACATCGTGTTCGGATTATGGTTTAGATCCAACATTTTTTAATGGTGTTAAGTCCCATTTCTAAAATTAATTTACTTCGGAGAACAACCCAGTATATATCTGCTATTCTTCGTTGTAACGCTTGAATATGTCGGTTACTTTCTGCACAATTCGGTATATAGCTGTTTTCTGTAGCCATCTTTAGACCGTGCAGCTCTTGGTATTGTTTGGCTCTCATACTGCTAGAGTTGCTCTTATTATTATCATTATTATTATTCCGTGATATCTTTCATTTAGCTCTGCAGATGTTGAACATTTACTCCAATTCCGGATGTACACCATCACAAAGGATAGGTCAGTAAAGGTTAAGGTATTAAGTCGTAAGCCAAGTTGCACGTATGGATGCCTATGGAGCAGTTCATATGTAGACCCAGCTCACCAAAGCTGTCCTTCGAACACTTCGGTAATGTGCCCGTGCCACCTTTTCCTGATATTTTTCCAACAATATTGTTATTGATTGGGCATAGCAAAAACTATCGAGAATACAGACTTGAATCTCTTATCTATCAGTACAATGTCAGACCGATTACTTGTCATCCGTCTGTCGCTAATAATAGTCTTGTTATACCAAAATCTAAAAACAATTTTACAGCGCAGGCTGCATTTAATGTATTACGTATGGGTTTTAAGTAGTAGATACTTGTCTGTCATCTTATTAAGCAGAATATTACGCACTTTATTGTGTCTATGCAAGTGGTTAGTGTAAACTAGGTACTTACACCTAGAAGTACTGAATATATAATGCCTTTTCATGACGTCTTCTACACTTGTGTGTTTGCATATTGGGGTTCATCTTATAAATTTCTTTTAATAATTGTTATTAATAAAGTTTATTCCTGGACAGTAATCCTAAATTCGATTGTCTTTGGAAAGAGCAACCTGCTTTTACCATCTGTCAGATATTTCTGTCTTTGTTTGACGCCGATGTAGGTCATTATGGTGTCGACAAAGCAAAGTTATTTGTATCCACTGATATTACGGTCAGCATTTTACAATGATCATAATCGTACTATTTTATTTTTCATCACTGCATCCTCCGAAACACAGAATATAGCAATTTTTATAATATTTCCACTATAATCAAAAATGTAACAGGAAGTGGATAATTTGTTTAACTTTAAGGAGAAGAAAAAATAAATTTTATTAAGAAATATTTTACTAAACCTATAATTTATTTGGTTGAACAACCTTTTTTAGTTAAATCTACTCCTAAATGCCTTCAATATTCTCAGTCGCCTTCTATATGTGCACTTTCTAATGTTTTATCTATATATGAAGAATTTCATAAATGAATAAACAATTAATCAAAAAAATTTTAATTTATTCCTGTCCTTGCAAACATTTCCTATTAGACTGCTTATATTAATTAAATGCATTGTTTCATCTAACCTTTCAAAGATTCAGCAGAATTTTTTTTTATATATCCTGACAATATCTAAACCTAGATGAAGCACTATCTATCGTCTAATATTCAAGCTCGATAGCCATTTCGTATAAAAATATATATTTTCTTATATTCAAATTTAAAAATTTGAAGTAGAAGACATATTTTCTTTTTAAGATATTTAGAACTTGAACTGTTTTTATAATCAAAATTTTAAGAAGGGTATTTGACTACTGAACTTCAGCAAGTTAATTGACGAAAATAACAAAGTCAATTAAAAATTGTGAGAGGAGAAAATTTTATTTCTCCTCCATGATTATTGAGTTTTAGTAGGTTAGGAAAATATATTTAGAGAACCTAAGAGAAGGAGGAACTAGATAAACCGTACTCTTACCTTTTTCTCCCTTTTTTAGGTTCTCTCATATACTCACTACTACTATGAATGAATTTGCTATCATTAGATATTAATTCACCTAAATATTTTCCCTGATACCTTATCAGTATCCAAACTTTTTGGTTTAAGGGAACGTATACTTAATTCGATTTCAGATTTTTTTGTATTTTTTTCTGGTTATTTTATAATAACTGTAACTAGTAAATATTCTGTTGAGTATCTTAACTTAGTTGTAAATATTAGTAACTTAAGTCTATCTTAAGTTCCTTTTCCTTAATTGTTCTTCAGAGTGTGTTTTAGTTCTTGCTCCATATCTTCTTGAGTACTCTTGAATTCCTATTTTTCGTAATGTTCGTTAAAAAATAAACAATCGTTTTGCTTTTGAACTTGTTTTATTAAAATATATTTTTACAAGTAAATCGTACGCGTCTCGCCCTTTATGAAATAAGTACATGATCAAGGTGGCATTTTCCCAAAGTTTCTTTCATATTTTCCTTTCACGGATTTATTTAAGTTAATCTTGATTTTCAAGTCCGTAATTTGTTTAACTATTTTCAATGTAGTTTATCGGAAATTAATTTTAGATTTTTGGGTTTACCTTTAGTTAGGAGGTTGTTCATTCGGGAATCAGGTTGACGAAATTATTTCCTCTCGATTAAGCAATGTTGTTAAATTAATATATAAAAAATTTTAAAAAAATTGTACAATTTCAACGGTTTCACAAAAAACAAGTAAAATTCAACAATTTTTGATAATTTTATCATTTAAAAATAATTAAAGTTTTTAGTAATATAACGAAAAATTTATGATATTTAGATCGTGTTTTTTGTTTTTTTAGGAGTTAGTATAAATTTCTAAGTAATTAATCAAGATTTAGTAATCTAATGTCCAGATATTGATATTTATGATTCAATTTCACGTTAAATTTTCAAGTTTCAAATTATTGGTTTGAGGTCGCAAATGAAATTTTTAAATTTCAGGATACATATAACATATACCAGATAGCGGATTCAAGTTGCGCTTTGATGTTTTTAGGATATAGCTTTATACGTTTCTGATTTTGGGTATGATCATTTAGAGCTCTACTCAGCTGGCGATTGGCTCTTGGTCGTTCACGTCCATAATACTTCCTGAGCTACATTGGAAAGTGGTAAGTATCATATAAAAAAATATTAAAAATACACAAAGTTTAACGATGTAATATCAAATAAGAATTCACGATAAACGTGTTTTAAAAAATAGATGATTTAGTAACTTCATGTAAAATAAATTGCCATTTTTATGATACTATTAGATCTCATACGTATATACTATTATTTATTTGTAAAAAGTAGATGCACTATCTGTTGTAACCATATATACAATAAAGGATAATACTAGTAAATTTATAATAAGAATTTTGTATGGACAAATTTTAATTTTGCTGTTTATCTGTATTAACAAAGCATTTTTGAATATAGGTTTAGGTCTTATACCTTACCGAATATGCCTAAAATTTAATCTTTTATTTAAGTGAACTAACAAGGTTCTTTTTAGTTTTTGCAGTACATAATTACTTTTAGAAGGCTTAAAAGTTTTTGAAAATATTTTATTAGAAATTAGAGTAGTTGAAGTAATTTTTGTATAAATTAAGGATAAAGTTGGTTTACAAATTATACATCCATTTCCAATTTCATAAACTTTTACGTAACAAAAGAAATAAAATAATGGCTAGTCAGCATTTTAATTATAATTATTAATATCTGCTTGACTAAATTTTCCTATGAAAATATATTTATTGTTTATTTTTTTGATGGTTGAAATCATTGATTTAGGACAGCTAAGAATTAATTTTATCTGGATCGGCATTGAGAGAAATACACAATTTTATAAGTAAACAAATTATTTCACCGAACCATTTTTATTTAATTAACATAGTGTCACAGTTAAGCAAACTACTTTCAAAATAAAACATCAAATATATTTCTGCTAAATATGTTTTATTGGAATGAATGAATAGATTAATTTAGGGTTATATTAAGATCAAATATTTGATGAATGTGCGCCACTGTAGAGTGGCGACAAATGAGTAGGAAGAGAATAAATTCTGTCTGTCAGAAGCACCGTGGTGTATGTAATGTAATGAAGTAAGGCATGTTGTTCTTTTAGGTACTCTGAAAAAATTTAGTAAAATTTATCTTTTTCAAAGACACCATATTATTAAAGAAAATTTGTCTAATATAAAGACTCGATAAGATTGGCAAGATAGTCGAGCTTCTTGAACTAGGAACAGATTAACAGGTAGAAACAAAAATTTTACAGATAGGCCTTCAATCAGTCAAATATTAGATATTAATGCTCACCTGCGCACTTGGCGAAGTGGGTTCGAACTCAACTCTCATTCTTCCTTCTTCTTTCAACCTGTTCTGTGGACTGTTTGCGTGCTAAGTTCTCTCAAATAAGCATCCAGCTAGTTAAGGAGTCATAGATTGTACGATGGCAAGTATAGTTTGGGTACAATTTTCCTGGAGGTAGCGCTAAAGACATCAAGCTAGGCAGTGATGCTCTTACCACAACATTAGGTTGCCAAGACGCTCAGCAATAGATAATTCAGATAAGAAAGCAAATAATTTAGATAATAGGTAATTTCAATAAAGAAATAGATATTTCAAGCCAACCAACGGTCTTTTAAGATACCCTCATGTATTTTTCCTCAAAATGGCCAAGCATGAATTAAGAAAATTTGCTGTAAAACAAATATTATCTTTAATAGCCAGATACATTGAAATATGCTTACACAAAGCAGAAAGTAATCTCTATATCCAGAAAAATATAGTTGCTACAACTAGATAAAAGATCTTAAGAGGAAAAAGAAACGTTTTTTCGTCTTCCACAGTTGGCAGGCAAAGACCCTGAATTTCCGATTCGGGTTCCGCATCCCAAAAATGAAAACAATTTTTTACCAAAAAACATTTTTAGAGATTTTTCTTGCTTAAACGTATGGCGGACCAACTAGTTGAATCAAAGTAACTAAATTAATAAGAATAATACGAAACTCTCTTAATACTAAATAAGATATAAAAATGAATTACTTTTTCTCCTTTTTGAAAACAAACACTGACCGATAGAAAAAAGATGGTTCTAACGAACTATTTTTACGGGCGATTGAGAATGATGACGTCATCTCAACTGATTTATAAGTTTTAATCACGAGGGTGTTAGGAAAAATAGAGTAACGGAATAAAAATTCCGTAATATAGCTCACTATCGATGATCTTGTCAAGTAGAATTTAACTTTGTGGAAAACAAATGCTTTATTTTTTCTAGAAGAATACATCAGATCGATACTAGTTTTTCATCAATCATTTAAATTTTAGCCCATAGCTTTAGATAAACGCATACAAATGAATACTGAATATGTATTCATTTGTGGACTTCCTATTTGCTGGATACTCTTTCACTGATCTTCAATATTTAACGTTTGATAACTTTGTCTTAAGTACATTATGAAAACTGAAAACAAATATTTGGAAGTGAGCAAAGTACATTTTCAAGTTAAAGTAAAGAATTTTTTAAAATTGAGTACCTGAAACATGGTGAAAGTTGTTAAAATAGTTTTTCTAGTACTTTATTGGTATTTAATATATGTTTTTTATATACTTTAAACTAGCGACCCGCCCCGGCTTCGCACGGGTGCAATGCTGATACTAAATACACTACAGAAAAACTGTGACTATTTATTTTATTTTTACAACAATTATTACATCGGCCTCCGACGCGCTATTTATAGGCACGCTGCCGCCGCCCCGGTCGGCCAGTACCGCCGCAAGCGCTACTTCCCGCAATTTAAAATCTGTAATATCTTCGAAAATATTCATTTAAATCTTGTGCTGTAAAGGACCATATAGATCTATATTAAATCAACAATGTATTTAAGCTATTTAATTGGATAAGGATTAATGCTGTATTGGTTAAAATCGCTTCAAAATTTGCCATTATTTGTCGTAAAAAGTAAATGACAAAAAAATGTTATTGTGGGATATCCATGAGAGATAGACATATACCATCGCTGAGTTTTCTGTAGACCTTTTCAATGTGTACAAATAATTAGTACATTATTTTGATAAATCTCGTAGGGTTCAGCCTGCGTTTGCAATGTAAGCGGAAAAAAATATGATAATTAACGACATCACATTAGAAACCTCAAAAATAACAGTATTTCTCCACTATTTAATGGATGTTATTATACATATAAACCTTCCTCTTGAATCACTCTATCTATTGAAAAAAACCGCATCAAAATCCGGTGCGTAGTTTTAAAGATTTAAGCATACAAAGGGACATAGGGACAGAGAAAGCGACTTTGTTTTATACTATGTAGTGATACTGAGATTTAATAAAAATAAGTCATATTTTTCTTTTCATCCTGGAACAAATGCCAAATCTATGATCATAACTGATGTTTGTTATAAAATTTAGAGAATAGTTTCACATATTGATATAATACAGCAAATATTAGTATCTTAAGCCAGACCTGAACTAAATTTCTCTAGGCAACTATAAATTGTTTGCCATTGAAATAAAATGAGTTAAAATAAAAATGTCTCCGATAAATATAAAACAATATTTTAAAGAAGATTATCTAATGTTAAGATTAGGAGGCATTTGGATAGGTGAAAGCAATGAGATAAAACCAAGCTGGTATAAATATTTTTCTCTTTTAGTTTTTTCATTGCTATTAACCTTTAATTTAAGTATTTTGATGCAAATGATAAAAAGTACAAGCATAGAAGAATTTACTTCTGTGGCGTATATTGAAGCACAAGTAACTCTTGTACTACTAAAAGGAATTTTGACGCTTAGATATAGAAGAATCATTGTAAGCCTAATTGAAGAATATGATGACGAATATTTTCAAACAGGAGATTTGGAAGAAGTAAGAGCTGTAGAGAGAAAAATGTTCCAATTTAATATATTAAGACGGGCTCTTGTGAGCCTAATTGGCATTATGTTCATTTTGTGTTGTATAACGCCATTTATCCTTAAGGTAAAACTTTTTATGCCAGCGTGGTATCCATTTGACATAAGTTCCTGGCCAATGTATCAAATTGCCTATTGCCACCAAGAATTAGGTTTAGCATTTACCGCTGGTATTTCTGTGTATACAGATATTATCATAGGTGCCAAATGTACATTTGTTGGACTACAGTGTACTCTATTATCAATAAGGCTTAAAAAAATAGGTACAGATGGAACTGATAGAATGAAATCTCTGATTAGATTTGTAAGACATCATCAAGTTATTTTAAGGTTAGTAAATTACATCTACATCTCATCGAATCTGTTCACCTTAGCTTGAGCATCCGTGATGTCAGTGAGGCACAAACAGATAATTCTGTGTATTTAGCTCTCAGTTAAGTAGAGTAGTAGTAGTAGTAGTAGTAGTAGTAGGAGAAAAAGGCTTCAACAAATTTTATTTTAACATATGGCCTTGTAATGGAACAAACACTAGTTATCTTATACTGTGAAGTATATTCTGCTAAAATGAGTAACTAAATAATCGCTGGACATATTTTATCCGAGAGAACGGGATAGAATATATTTTTTTTACCACTCAAGGAAGTCTAAAGGAAAAATAAATCAACTAGTACTTAAGCGTAATCTCAACTTTATTTTCTTTGAGTCGTCTCAATGTTTTCTTTAAATATATATACTTCAAATTTATGTAGACATAAAGTTAAAAACCTTCTTTAAGATTTGTCTAAAAATTCGTCGAAGAAATGCTACCCTGGTTATGTAAATAAAACCAAAGAGATAAGGACCGATGTAGGTCTGACATATGGTGTATGCAGATACCGTTAAAATGTATTAAAATATTGAACGATTTTCCCATTATTAGGAAACAAACGAATAATCAAATAATCTCACTATAATTTAGTATATCGTTTGTCATGTGAAAGAAATTATTATAGCGACTGTTTTCCCTAATTGCAAGAAAGAATGATTTAAATACCAGCAAAATGAATGGAAGAGTATTCAGTTTTTTTTTACAGATGCTATCTTATTTCTTTAGTTATAGAAAGACATAGAATAGTTATATTAACTCTTTTATATAAAAAATAATATTAAGACACTCAGAGGCCAATTCGAGAATTAAGTATTCGGTATAGAATGGTTAACGCCCTCTACATTTCATGACTCAAATTGACGTTTACAGGGTTTCATGGGGTGATATGAGTGCTAACGGGATCCGCGGGGAGTTTGGCCTTTTAAGAAATATTTTAGTGACAGTCGGGAATTCGTTTACGACAGTCGGTACGACTTTTAAGAGCAGTGTAATTACGTAACGTGTTTATTCGTCGGGAATGAAGGTTTTCTTTGTTTTATTTTTTACTTGTTTCGGGGAATTTAAGGGAATATCCTATTTTTATTTCACTAGGTGTACGGGACAACTTTAACACCGTTTGTTTAAGTAATATAAATTGCTGTTTTTTCGCGTTTTTATTCTTTTTTTCTGTTTAAGGTTTTAAAAAGCTATTTATACGTATTACCTTCTAAATTGAGTTTTAAATTTTAATTAATGTAACGACTATTAAGAGCAGTTATGTTAGTTATTTTGACATTGTTATTCATTACTAATTTTAAGTTTCTCTTTATAAATAATTTCTTTTCCTATTCATTTTTGTTAATATATTTAAAGTGATTTGAAAAACTTGTTTTGTTGAATTTATTATAAATCTTCTCCTGACTAAACTTGCAATTACACTGCTCCACTGTTGTCCAGACGTGTACCATTATAAGCAGTTCTCCTGATGTTTTCAGTCATGCAAGATTCAATATCAAAATACATTAAAAGATCTAAAAATGACGATGACTCTTTAGGTTTTGTTAATAGATCAAAGTTATAGTCACCAGTACGAATGGGTATTGCATTTTCAGCACTTACTTTAAAGAGGATCTCCTCAATCATACCTAAAAAGAGATCAAAATCCCCTGAAGGGGGTCTGTATATAACCATGATTATATATTTTTGGCATTTCACAACACAATCGCCAGCTTCAATCTCTAAGTTAAAAGGATCCGACGTTTGAGAAATATCGGGTCGCTCCTGCATATTAAACCCTTTTCCTGCGAAAAGAGCTGCACCTCCATGCTCACCTTCATCTCGGCAGAAACCTGAGATCAAAGAAAATCCAGGAATTACTGCCACATCCAACACGTCTCTAAACAACCAATGTTCAGTTACACATAGCACATGTGGTGTGGTTTTGTCAGGCATTGCCTCCAATTCACAGGCACAGTTGCTCAGTGAACGTATATTTTGGTGAAAAAGTATTAGCTTTTTAAAAGTACCTTCTTTTGTTGTTGTAGTTTTGTCCTTGTTGTTTTTGATAACTTTGTGGTCTTCTACCTTGCCTGTTTTGATGTATTTGTCTATTGGAGGGCCGAAAAAATATTTAGAAATTTGATATTTGATATATATATATATATATATATATATATATATATATATATATAATATATATATATATATATATATATATATATATATATATATATATATATATATATATAATCAAATAATAACTCATTTCTGCAAGGTTCTGTTACTGGGTAGCTCGGGGTCATTTCCATAGTAATTTTTTGCATTAAATTCGAATTCGCGTCGGAATTTTAGATATTTGAAGTTATGAACTTGAAATTTTTTTTGGCTACTTTGAAATAATGTTCAGAATGCAAAAATATCGTTTTTTTTTTCTACTTGTATCATTTAATACTACTCTTACCCTTTAAAATACTGAACATTCCTGTATGATTTTCTCTTACAAAGTTACGACCATTTTAAGTCTCTTTGAGGCATCCATTTTTCTCGAAAATTTGTATTTGGGATTTTGGGATCTCAGAGTATGACTATGAAATCCAAAAATTGAACTTTTCATTTCCAAGATGGCGGATTCAAAATGGCGCGTCAACATTTATAAAAAATTATATTGATATTTAAATATTTTCACTTGAGGGTTTTCGGATTCGCTGATTATGAATATTATATCAGAAAATAGAAACTTTTTTTAGTTTGGTAGATTCAAAATGCAGTATCGAATTTCGCAAAAAAAGCGATATTGGTCTCTAAAAACCTAATAATCTGTACTTAAAATGGCCATAACTTAGCAAGAAAAAATCATAGGTGACTGCACAATAGCTTACTTTGAAGGGTAAGAATAAAAGTTTTTTGTCAATTAGAATCCCTCCAGTATTTTAGTAGCAAACAACTGCGTTATACCGAAAATTTGCGATTTCATTACATGAGTTATATAAGTTTTACTAACACATATAGCCTGGATATTTAAGTGCAATACTAAAATATAATTTGTTATTGGAGCTTTATTAACATATTTTGGTTGATACGAAAACTGTGTCCTAGTCTTTATCCTTTTTTGTGCCTTTCGAAAAAAAAAATGCATTTCTTTTCAAAAATACATGAATTAAAGTCGACATTCTGTAATTTCAAAACATCGTTAGCAGATTTCTAAATCTGTAATTACATTTTACTTCAGCTGATTTACATTCTTCACTTCTACAATTTGTATTACTTATTCTACAAATAACTATGGAATGTAAACATTTTTCAGCTTAGTCTACATACTTTCTACACAAAATAATGTAGCATACAAAAGAACTCGTAAACTGAATACTATACAAAAGAAATATATCTTATTCTAAGTCTTTTCCATGGAAATTTACAAAACACTAATAGTTTACAAATCACAGAATCTATCGTTTGACAACTTCGGTATGAGTTGCCATTTTGTTTGTTGACCCCTATCGGAGATGGGAACGCGTACTGTTTTTTGCTTCTCTCATTTGTGCACTACTAGGTTCCATCGATTTTTCTTGAATTTGCCTTTTTAAATTTTGTGAATAAAATTGATTTGGCTCGTGAGTGGTATCGATCGCAGTCGAATCCAAGTGTGTAGCAAATGAGTAAGCGGGGTGTCTCTCTGTATACGCGAACGTTTGGTTTCTATGACCCAAAGGTCGTAAACCAGGGAATTGGTTTGATTGTGAAAAATTTTCCAGGGGATGTACCGATGTTATCGTTGACGAAACCTCGTAATACGATTCGTTTTCGAAATCGATGAGATGTCTGCCGAGTCTATCGGTATTTGTAACGGGGTTGTCTAAATCTATGAGATTCCTCTAAATATTTTCACTGTGGTAATGTGGTTGTTGTGATTGTTGATGAAAGCAAAGGCACCCAGGGGGTGCCGGAGAGGACCCACCGTAACCTCCCGACCCAGGAAAGATCCAGGCCTCCTCACCTTTCTTGCTGTTAATGTGTGGCATTGTGATTTGTTGAGTCATTTTATACTCTTAAATTTGGAAGGGTTTGAAGTTTGTTGTTTTTGTGAGCCAAAAGTCAAAATGAGGACTTTAATTTAAAACAAGACGCGTAGTGGAGGTGAGCTGACGTGCTCTACGGGCCTTGTGCAATGAGATTGGGGTAGTCTAATTATTGAAAAATTAGATCTGTTGGTTGCAACTTGTTGAATGTAATGTGTGGGAGTTTGTTTGTGACGAGAAAGTCAATCTAAATTTGTTCAATTGTTTGTCTTTTGTCGGAAAAGAATTTCGCAAATTTAAATTTATTTCACGTTTGTATCCGGAATCCGCTGCCTTCTCCGAATTTCACGATATTTATGTCACGGTAATCTGAGGGGACCTTTCTGTTAATTTTCGCGGTCGAATTTTTTGTGCCAAATTTTTCTAAGTATATACCAATTTAGAAAAAAAATTCGTGCGGGACCAACCTTAGAAAAATGCTTTTCTAAGTACTTTTTTGGTAGTATTTATTATATGGGAAAGGTTCAAGGCTTTTACAAACCTTTAATGTCTTTGGAGGATGAGTTAATTGGGAACACTCTTTATTTAATTGTTTTCGCGAAGTTTATGACGGTGATCCGTAATTGCAACCCCAGTTCGTGTATACAATTACGAATAACACCCGTTTTTGGAACTATAGTATATCGGGCTCTGAGGTTTAGAAACCTAGCTTACCTTAAACCTGTAAATTTAAATCAGAGGAACCCCGATATACCGTATTTAAATCCGATTTCAGCAAAAACAAAAATTAAATTATTTTTAGTGTCTTCTGGCGCCCCAGCCTTTGGCAATTTCCCGGGAAAAAGCTACTAGTTCGTCCAGGGGCCTCGAAGGTGCTTTGTTTTAAACTTAAAATTAACAGAAATCCTTCAGCCACGCAGCCGTCTGAAAAGATCGTCGGTGTTGTTATTTTTCTGGGCTATTGAACCTTCCTGAAGAATTATCTTCTTGAATTTGTCAAATATTTTCCCTCTAAAATACGAATTTCTTTTGAAAAAATGCGAATTTCTTTCGAAAAAATGCAATATTTGACAAATTCCAACGTTCTTTCTTCAAAACTGATGGTTTCTTGCTTCAAAACTGATGTTTTCGTAAATTTCTGTCTCTTCCTAGAGCATAAAATGTTGGCAGTGACGTTTTGGCTAACTATTGCACAAAACGTGGGGTTTATATAGTTTCCGAGAGCTGACTCTACTCTCTTGTGTGTAACCAATCGGAACAAAGCGAACTTTTGATTGGACACTTTTTCTTTTACGCTGCAACTATATAAGAAAATTGCATTGTGCGATTGCCGTCATTCTATCCGTCGGATCGAAACGAATCTTTCGGCATTCGATTGGATTTTTCATTATGCAACTTCTTATTCCATTGTAAATTTGTTTATCCGTAAGGGATATTTACAATACCCCTAATATTTCTTAGAAGATTATATATTCTGTTCTTTGAGTTCCAATATATGTGCTGATAAGGTGTATCAACTTTGACATTACCTTCTTCACTAGCTTCTTTTAGCATTACGTGTGTGTTTGTTTTTCATTGCTAGAAGTTAAGTTACGAAGTATCCGCTCTGCTGAACTACAACAATCATTACGTAAAAGATGAAGATTTGCCTTCAGGCAAATAGCCCTTTGGTAATTTTTGCTTTCACCCTTTAGATCATATAAAATGTGTGACATTATCTAACTAAAGCTAGCTAATGCAAAGTAGGAAAAGTGCTATTAGTACCATTTTATAACTTAAATATGTCTTCCTGACTTGTTTAGACATAATCACCGTAGTGTTAATGTAATACTTCTCAACATTTAAATGGTCTCATTTTATATTAGAATAGATTTTCCCTCAGTCTTTCAAAAGAAATATATCAAATGCTGTTCAATGGTATTTGTAGTTAAACATTTTTTTTGAGTTTGGTATGACACAAATGTTATTCTAATGCTGAGTCCAAATTTTCACATTTATAAATTAAATAGCTCATTTTTAATATGAAACTATCCTTTTTAATTTTTTTTGTATGTGAAAAAAAATTACTTAATTATTCGTCGTTACTCATTAACAATTTTGACAGTTTTTTGTAAAATTCTAATAGACGGATTCGAAACTTCTTGGGAATTTTGCATAATTTGATTCGCCATGTCAATAAATAGATAAAAACTGAATAAATTAAAATAAAGCCGGTGTGATGGAAGCAAGTTTTTTTTTAATATAGTGCCTTTTTCTTATTTATTTCAAATGTATTACTTGAATGAATGAACGAATGAATGAAAAAAGGGTGGTGATACCACCATAGCTGCAGGTTATTGGAGGCCGATCGCGAAGTGACAATGTCCTGTCAACAATCCCACCACAATTCGCAGCTCTTTCCTACCCAAGGAGAGAAGCAAATGTATTACTAAATGTTTGATATTACATAAGTTTTGAAGTTAAACTATTTAAGGGACGACATATTTTAGACATTAAGTTGTTTTATTATTTGCCTCAGAATAAATTAAAAATTTTTCAAGACGTACATGGGGTTTTGGTAATAAGGATTACAGCACAGTCAGTATACGGAGCAAACTATGAGTGAAGTCTATAGAAATAATATTTTTCTAATTGGTAAAGTAATACCATTTTCCAATTTCAGATACTCTGGTTATCCTGTAACGTTACTGACGTAAAGATATGAAATTTTAACCTAATTATATATTTCTTTTTAAAAATTTTACTAGCAATAAATATTAATAATTGTTTTAATTTTAGTTTCCTTGGGAAAGTTAATATGGTGTTTGGAACAATCTACTTTACGCAAACATTTAGCTTTACAGCTAGTATATGTATGACGATATTTCTTCTTAGTGTGGTAAGATTTTTAATAATTGACTTATATTTATGTATCTTATTCTTAAATAGTATATCTACATTTGCTCACTACGGTCGATCTGTGCTTGATGATAGTGTGTCGAAATTTAAATTTCTAAGAGATTTAAACTTTATAACTATATATCTTTTCGATAAAGTAATGTTATTTTTTTCTTAAAAATTATTTTATTATCCAGAAGACAATGGACAAATTGAATGAATTCTGTTATTATATTGTTGATCAATATTGAAATTTTGGTGTATTTTAAATTTGAAGCCTTCAAATTTTATTCCTGTTATATCATACAATTAAAGAAATTATAATTTCCACCAATTGATTTATAACACAACATATATATATATATATATATATATATATATATATATATATATATATATATATATATATATATATATATATATAAAATAGAATAAAATATTGGCGAAGCGGACGTGAAAATTTGTCAATCTACATGATTCTCGTATTAAAAAGTGCGGAGCACTCCAAAATATGGAAAAACTCCGGGTCCGACAGATGGCGACCGCGCTGTTTCGTCCTAATATGGGACTCGTCAGGCCACCGCAGTCGATACAAACCATCATCTCGCCTTTGTATCGTATAAGCCACACTTATAATCAAAATACGGCAAATAAGACGACAAAGGCGACATCTCGATGGTCCACTTGATAATACAAGAACCATACAGATTAACAAAGTGTGTAAGAGAACCGTCATATGGTGGCGCGACGGTGAATTAAAACAGAAATATGTAAAATCGAGTACACGAAACGCGCTGCCCAAAAGATAGGGGTCGCATTTTGGTTGGTTTGTATCGACTGCGGTGGCCTGACGAGTCCCATATTAGGACGAAACAGCGCTGTCGCCATCTGTCGGACCCGGAGTTTTTCCATATTTTGGAGTGCTCCGCACTTTTTAATACGAGAATCATGTAGATTGACAAATTTTCACGTCCGCTTCGCCAATATTTTATTCTATTTTATTTTAAATTACACGGACAAAAACTTATCTACATATTTATATATATATATATATATATATATATATATATATATATATATATATATATGTATATATATATATGTATATATATATATATATATATATATATATATATATATATATATGTATATATATATATATATGTATATATATATATATATATATATATATATATATATATATATATATATATATATATGTATATACATATCCAACAGATGCGTTGGGTCAAGCCGTTATATAGTGTGGGAAGGCAGGTGATCGAACTATACTTAGCTGCGTCATGTGTGTTATGTTGGTCCTTTGGTAAGAGATACGTAATGCCTTCAGTCAAAAACAATGGCATCTTCGCTGGATTTAGAAAAATATCATTAATAAATTAAGCCACTTGATGATGTATACACCAGAACTTCTTGAGCCAGTAGTTCTGAATCCTGTCGAGACCTGGAGATTTCCAGTTATGGAATTCCTTGATTATTCCTGAGGTTTCTTCGGTGGTAAATGGCTCAAACTACATCTGGCTTTAGTCTTGGCAGATTTGGTGTTCTTGATAGATGCAGCCGGCTGCGATGTTGCAATTAACAGGTGTGAAAAATTGGTTTCCCCAGAACTCTTCTATCTGCTCTCTGTTAGGATATCTGTTATCTGCCGTGTTAGATGGAGAGTTTAGCTTACGGTAGAAAGCATTTTCGGATCGTTGGAACAGCGCATTGTCTCGTTTCCGGTTATTACTGGTCTTGTATCTCCTAGCCGTCCTGAAACAGCAGAGAGCTTCTGTTTCAGCTTGTTTTATGATTAATATTTACTTAATGTCAGATTACGCAAATATCAGATAAATGAGTCTAAGCATGGAATTTCTTTTTGAGGTTATGATATGAGGAGATCATAGCTATCTTTTACCCATTACTGTAGCAGTTCCATTAAGCAAGACATGACGTTATTATATTTGGACACTTTCCGAATAAATGTAAAAAAGAAACTCTTCTTCTTAGCCGTTTCCTACTCTTTGAATATGAGCCTCTCTCGTGCTTCTCCATATTTCCCTATTTTGTGCCCTTTGATACTAGTTCAGTCCCAATATCCTCTTCAAATCATCATACCAGCATTCTTTTCTTCCTACTTTGCTATTCACTCCCCATGGTCATCGTCTTGTCACCTTATTGCTTCAGTGTTTGCATCATGTTCTGCACTAGCCTATTTAAGTGCAGTGACTTTTGTTTTTATGTTTGTTATTTAGATTTTATTTCATTTCAACTCATTGCATTCTTTTTGGTATTTTAGGCTGATAGCTAATAGCTTTCCTGCATATTATGGCTATAAAAAGTCTAGAACCTACTGAAAATTTTTATTACGGGAGTTTATCATGACATCGCTGATTACGAATCTCACATCAGAATATCGAAATTTAAAACGGCGTATCGAAATGGCGGCCAGTAACCCCCCTCCCCTACGACTACTTAAAAATTTGGTTACGGGTATCTAAGACATCGCTGATTACAAACTAAAAATAACATGTTAAATATTGCGGCTAATAATAATAATACTCCCTGGAGTGAGTACGAAGCAGTTTGTCTTGAAATCATATAATAAATATCATTTTTTATACATGGATGATCTTACACTGATGGCTGCTACCAGAAACCAGCCGGAACAAATATTCAAAATTGTGGAGGTGTTCTCCGAAGATATCGGAAAGCAGTTTGGACATGACAAGGGCCGTATTTTCAACATCATTAAAGAAAGATTCAACTTGGAGAATTTGAAATACAGAACGGTGAAACTATAGCTGCAATGGAAGCGGAACAAACATTAAAAAAATCCTTGGTTTGAAACAGGCTAAAAGATTTAATTGTCGCACTGTCAAGGCCAAATTGACAAATGAATTTGTTAGAAAGATAAGGCGTGTATTACGAACTGATTTAAATAGTAGTTTAAAGCGCTCAACATATACGCATGCTCTGCACTTAGCTACTATTTTGGAATTGTGAAATGGAGCAAAATGGATATCGAAAATAAGAACACTAGTAACAAAAGCACACAAACACCATCCTCTTAGTGTTATTGAACGTACCATTCTTCAAAGATATCAAGCATCATTGGTAAGCAACTGGACCAACAAATTATAAACTTACGTTCATATTTCCACAGCTTAGTGGACTCTTCCACACTACATTGAGCAATATGCGAGGCGGACGATTCAACGCCACTACAGCTGATGAGAAAAGGATATTTCGTTTCATCACCAAACAGACCAAGAGAAGTTACAAGCCTGGCTACGGCAGTCACTTCATGGACATCATCTAAATGAGGTCAATCAGGATAATGTCGACAACTTAGCGTCGAACTATTGATTGAGTTTAGGAAAGATGCCTCCGGAAACGGACGGCTTTTTGTCAGCTATCTAAGACCAGGTTCTTTCGACGAAGAACTATCGGAAATGCATCATCAGAGATTCCTCAATGGAAAACGACCAATGTAGATATGGTTGTCAAACATCAGAGACAATGCAGCACATAATCGGAGGATGCCAAGCGTTTTCTGCCACGGAGTTTAACGAGAGACATGACTCGGCTGCTAAAATACTCCACTAAAGGTTAGCAGATAAGTTAAATCTATTGCAGGTAGGAAAAGTGTTTTATTACAAATACAATCCGTAGGCTATTCTTGAGAATAACGA
Organism: Diaprepes abbreviatus; assembly: GCA_034092305.1. Classification (NCBI taxonomy): domain Eukaryota; kingdom Metazoa; phylum Arthropoda; class Insecta; order Coleoptera; family Curculionidae; genus Diaprepes; species Diaprepes abbreviatus. Next base: position 13,345,470 of record JASJET010000002.1, on the reverse strand, counting down.
ATTCAAGTTACAATGGGACCGAAAGATTTTGAAACTACATTAATCGACATTGTTGTACCTAACAACAACAACCTAAAGCCAAAAGATCTGGAGGTGCAAATTAGAAGACAATGGGCAATGAGCACCGTCCAAACGATTCCCATAAATTTATCATAAACAGGAGTGATACCTACGTCACCTAGGACCAGATAGCATGGAAAAGGTTTCCGTAGAGCATCATACTTTTAGAAACTTTGTACAACTAATATGATTCAATATTTCCTGAAGGGAGTGCGATGCCGTTTAACTTGAAATCATAAAATCAACCAATAATGAATCTAGCGCTGTACCGTTCGCAACACAATCCAGGGCATAGTATGGCTCGGCAATGCCTCGAAACATTGAAACAGAAGGTTTCTGATACTGCAGGACGGCTAAAGAGATTCAAGACTAGCAATAGCCGAAAACTTGACAATGTTTTAACGATCAGAAAAGACTTTCTATCGTAAGCTAAACTCTCCAACTAGCATGTCAGATAATAGATATCTCAACAGAGAACAGGTAGAAAAGTTTTGAAGAAACCAACTTTCCACACCCGCCAATTGTAACATCACAGCCGGCTGGATCAATGAAGAACACCAAATCTGCCAAGAGTACAGACAGATAAAGTTTGAGCCATTTACTACCGAAGAAATTTCAGAATTAGTCAAAGAATTTCATAACTGGAATGCTCCAGGTCTCGACCGGGCCCAGAACTATTAGCTTAAGAAGTTCTGGTGTATTTATCATTAACTGACTAATTTTATTAATGATGTTTTCCATAACCCCGCTAAAATGCCATTGGTCCTGATAGGAGGTATTATGTATCTCTTGCCAAAGGATCAATATAGCACACATAACCTAGCTAAGTATCGGCCAATTACCGGCTATCCCACACAATATAAGATAATCACCTTCTGCTTGACACAACACATCTATGCACATTGTGAACGAAATAACATCATAGCAACTCAACAGAAAGGATGCCCTAGGGGATCAACGGGATGTAAGAAGCAATTGTTTATTGAGTCTGTCATATGTAACCAAGCCTATACCAACCGAAGAAACCTCTTTGTTGCTTACGTGGATTCTAAAAAGGCCTTCGACTCAGTGCCAATTGAGAATGTTTAGGGTTGATATTCATTTTGTTTCCGTTTTAGAACGCATCATGTCAACCTGGATAACTAGGATCCAACTGCAAGTCCCATCCAATGATACTATCGAAACGAATACCATCCCAAAACGAAGGTGAATTTTTCAAGGCGATTCACTCAGCCAGTCTGAACTCCACCAGATACGGCTTTGGTGTTGGAAATAATAACGATGAGATAGTAAGACTGAATCAGTTTCTATATATGAATGATCTTATACTCATTGCTGCTATTAGATATCCAGCTGGAACAAATATTTAAAATTGTGGAGAAGTTCTCCGGGGATATCGGAATTTAGTTTGGACCGAGAGCATTTGACATGCAAAACGGTAAAACTATAGCTGCAATGGAAGCGGAATAAACATATAAATATCTAGGTATGAAGCAGGCTAAAAGAATTGACCATTGCACTGTCAAGTCCGAATTGATAACCGCATTTGTCAGCAGGGTAAGCCGTTTAATACGAACTAACTTAAATAGTAGACATTTGTTTAGGGCGCTCAACATATACGCATGCTCTGTACTTAATTACTCTTTTGGAATTGTGAAATGGTGCAGGACGGATATCGAAAACCTGCAAGGAAAGATAAAGGCACTCTAAACAAAATCACACAAACATCACCCTCGTAGTGCTATTGAACGGACAATGCTTCTAAGACATCAAAGAGAAAGAAGATACTGGTAAGCAGCTCGACCAACAAATAATAAACTTACGTTCATATTTCCACTGGTTAGTGGACGCTTTCACACTATATCGAACAATATGCAAGGCAAACGATTCAATGCTGCTACAGCTGAGGGAACAAGATATTGCTTTCACCACCAAACAGACCAAGAAAAGTTGCAAGCCTGGCTACGAAAGCCGCTTCATGGACGGCATCCAAATGAGGTCATTCAAGATAATGTCAACAAGTCAGCGTCGAACTACTGGTTTTGTTAGTTATCCAAGACTAGATTATTCCGATAAAAAACTATCGGTAGTTCATCATCAGAGATCGCTCAATAGGAAAGAACCAATCTAGATATGGCTGTCAAACATCAAAGGCACATAACTGGAGGATTCCAAACGTTTGCTGCAACCGAGCATAAGGAAAGACACGACTCAGCCGTTAAGATACTCCACCAAGAGTTAGCAGAAAAGTTAAACCTATTACAGGTAGGAAAAGTGCCTTATTACAAATACAATCCTGAGCCTATTCTTGAGAACAACCAGTTCAAGTTATATTGGGACCGAACGGTTCTGACGGATCAAACAGTTGCTCATAATAGACCAGACATTGTATTAACAGATAAGATTTCTAGGCGAACTACACTAGTTGACATTGCTATACCTAACAACAACAACCTAATGCCAAAATACAACGAGAACGTCATCAAATACAGAGATGTTGAGGTGCAAATTCGAAGACAGACAGTGGGCAATGAACAGCGTCCGAACGATTCATATAACTTTATCAAGGACTGGATTGATATCAAAGAACCTTCTACAGAACATCGAGGAAATGGGCCTTAATGAACATCTGTATAAACAGAAATCAGTTCTCCTTGCAACCGCACGGACCGTCCGAAAATTTGTGGGAAATACAGCAGACCACGTCACCTAGGACCCGACAACATGGAAAGGGTCCCCACAGAGCTTCATACTTTTGGTATCTTTGTATACCTGATATGAATCAATATTCCATGAAGTGAGTGCAAAGCCATATGGCATGAAATTATTAATAATAAAATTTATTTTCCTTTTGTTTTTGACAAAATTACAATTTATATAGGAATCGTCAACTTGTTTAGATTTAAAACTGATTAGCTAATTAATTAGTAGCTCCCGAACTGCCTACTAAGTCTATAAAGAAGAGTACAATCTAACTAAAACTTCGGTTACGGGTGTTTATGACATCACTGATTACAAATCTAGCACTAGAATCTCATAATTCAAAATGGCGGATACAATATGGAGGCCAATGATCCTCGAAATGCATATTATAGATATAAAGAATAGTACGACCTACTGGAAAGTTTTGTTACGGGGATTAATTATGAGATCACTAGTTAGGAATCTCGCATTATACTATCGGGATTTAAAATAGCGTTTCACCCGGAAAATGCCAAGGTGGTACTCTTTACAAAAAATAGGAAAATTGGGACACTTCTCACAATTACATTGGTAGGAAGGGCTCTTCAATTTAAGGGGACAGCTAAATACCTGGAAGTAATTCTGGACTCACAACTGAGCTGATATGATCATATTGAAGCTCGAACCAAGAAAGCCATATGTGCTTTCTGGGCTTGTAAACGAACCTTTAGGTGTACATGGTGATCTGCCCCATGATAACGTACGCCGCTATTGTATGATGGCGTAGTACAACAAAGCGCAAACACATCCTTCAACTTGACAAAGTTTAGAGAATGGCTTGTGTGGGAATATTGAGTGCGATAAAGACTGTTCCCACCAGGGCTCTTGAAACCTTGGTGAACCTGCCTCCTCTTTACTTATGCATAGAGAACGAGGCCCTAAAGACTGTATATAGTCTCAGTTACATAAGACATCTTGGAATTGGAACGGGCGGCTACTTAGGTGTCTGGGAAGGCGCGGTGGAGAGGTGATCATCACTCCCCATGCGAACAGATCACATGACCACTTTTAAATCCAACCTGTCCCTGGAGATATTTTTGCTAAGTAGGGAGAATTGGGAGGGAGAATAAAATCTTCCAACAAATAAATCTTGGTGGTATACTCGTGGATCTCGACAAGATGAAAGAGCCGGAGCCGGAGTATTCGACAGGAGTATAAGAGTCAGAAAGACTACCCTCTCGGACAATGTGCGACAATCTTTACAGAGGAAACTTATGTCAGTCTGCAGTGTACCAATCTTTGTGAGAGGGATATAGGGTAATAAATATATGCTCAGACAGTAAGGCTGCAATATTGGCACTAAAATTCAGTGTCGTAAATTAACGACTGGTGTCTGAGTGCAAGAACGTACTAAATGGTATGACAAGGAACGGCTGTACAGTCAGACTCGTATAGGTCCCGGGTCACTCGGGCATATGCGGGAATGAGAAAGCAGGCCATCTGGCAAAGTTGGTTTCGGCAACTGAACCGTATGGACCCCAACCAATACTACCTGTCCCAATCGCTATTGGCAAAAGGGAATTAAAATCGTTGCTGGAATGCAAATTTATTGAATCATCGAGGGGGGCTTCTGGAATGAGGTGCGCTAAGGAACATATAACTGGGCTTGGCGCACGGCGTATTAAAGAGATTCTCTCCTTGGGAAGGAAAGAGCTGCGAATTGTGGTAGGATTCTTGACAGGATATTGTCACCTCAGGGGCAATCTTCATAGAATCGGTGTTGACCATGTCCTCAGAAAGTGCCCAGCACTCAACGGACTGAGACATAGATATTTCGGAAACATAATTTTGTTACCGGAAGCAGTTAGGCAAGTTTAACTAATGGGGCTGCTTGGATTCGCAAAGGTTATCGACCTCGAATAATCTGCAACTATGGTGGGTTGTAAAGGGCCGAATGGAGGCCTAAACATCGATGATCTAGTGTCACCACCCCTTCGTTCATTCATTCAACCTTCCTTAAATTTTTTGTCGTAAAATAAAAATAAAGAAAAACCTACAGAAGTGAGTATGTATAAAAAGCCAGGTTTTGTTCAACAGAAACAGTAATTGTGCACTTTGCACTAGGATTACAAAATCAATGAATGGAATTGACAAATGACTATTGGCGCTTAAAGCCTGTTTTAATAGATAAAGTATACTTTGCTCAAATACTGGCAATATTTTCCGCGAACGAAGGTAAGGTTTCCAAAAAAGTTTTAATGTTATTGCAGCAAAGATAGAGACTCCGACTTAAATTTGTAGACACTGTTAGGAAGTAGTATAATTTAGAAATCATATAATGCTTCCTACTTGTAGTTGTAGTAAGTAATTATATATTATTCTATATCCGTCCTTTTGTTCACGGAGAGTGACTTGTTGTTTATGTGAACCATTTCCAAGATGTCTCTTTTATGAAAGTTATTTTCTATTGCTAAAATTTTCAGTCTCTCAAAGTTCATCATATAACCCTTATTTAAAACATGCTCGGCGAGAATACAAGAAACTACTCCTCTGTTATAATCGTTATTGTGGAAACTACTACTACCTGAAAGATCTCTGGAGGTTTGACCTATATATACTTGGTCACAATTAAAACATGGAATCTTATAAACAATGTTCCAGTTTTCCTTCAATGAAACAATTCTTTTATTCTCAAGTAAAGTAAAGCGATTGTTTTATTTTGTTTAGTAGCAATTTTAATGGAAGTTCAATTTTGAAAAATTTGTTCGAGTCTAGGAGTTAAATTTTCAATAAAGGATAGCGACATGTAGTTGTTGGGCAGCGTTGTTGTCTTCAAATGGCAGTGGTAATTGAGTTGTTTTTGTATGTATTTATGAAGATTAGCTTGCCCTTTCAAAAATGTTTTCTGGTATATCATATTGTGAGTTATATAAGAATTTATTAATACTTGAAAGCGAACATGAATTTTACAAAAAAATTGTTTTGGGTAATTGTAATCTGCCATTCTTTTAATGTTAAACAAATAATGATACCAAAATTTCTTCAGATCACAGTGCACAAATAACTTGACTATTTTTTTTTGTATCAATATAGATATTGATCTAGAGACCGCCGACCATATTTGAATAAGATTTTGTAAAAATGTAGGTGAATACTCTCCTTTTTGCCCTTCCGGCACATAGAACGTTTTTTAAAAGGCAAGTAACTCAGTTATCACTGTCAGTTGAAGACAACAATGCTGTTCAACAACTAACCTACATGTCGCTACCCTTTAACGAAAATTTAGCTCCTAGACTTAAACAAGATTTTCAAAATGGAACTTACATTAAAATTGCAACTAAACAAATTAAACAATCGCATTAATTTACTCGAGAACTAAAACATCTATTTCACTGAACAAAACTGGAGCAATGTTTATAAGATTCCATCTCTTAATTGCGATCAAGTACATCTAGGCTCAACCTCCAGAAACCTTTCAGGTAGGACTAGTTTCCAATAGGAGGGATTATAACAGAGGAGTGCTTTCTTGTGCTCTCACAGAACACGTTTTAAATAAGGGTCATATGATAAACTTTGAGAACAAGAAAACAATGGCGGTCAGTCGCCCATAGTTCAATCTTTTTGCCATTTAAAACATTTATTTTTATTCTTTGTAATCCCAGTGTAAAGTGCACAATGAGTGTTTCTATTGAATAAAACCTGGATTTTTATACAAAATGACTTCAGTAAGTTTTTCCTTCATTTTCATTTTACGATAAGCAGATTTAAGCAAGTTTTTTTTTGTAGAGGTCCTGATGAAGAGAATAAAATTTCTCGAAAGTCAGACTAATAAAATTTTTATAAAAAAAATTGAATTGACTTCTAAAAGTGCGCTAAAACGTGAAACATAACTATAAATTTTTATATGAAACTGAAATTTTTGAAGTCGGCGCCAAACTAATACTTGACAAAATGGGATTAGCATAAACGGATTAAAAATACTTTATTTGTAATTGCTTTCCTACCATAATTTGTATATATTAGTAGTTATTTGTTTCATTTAGAAATAATTCGGCGCTCACTTCAAAAATTTGAATTTCGTATAAAAATTTACAGTTATTTTTCACTTTTTAGCGCACTTTTCGAAGTCGGTTCAATTTCTTTTATAAAAATTTTATTTTTCGATTTTTAGTTTTGAATTCATTATGATATTCATAAATTATTTGAGCTAATCGAGATCAGTGTACCTCGCAATGATCCAAGGTGGCAAAAAAGTATCCATTTTATCCAAAGCTGTAAGTCACCCTAAAATGAACCACTAAAAAGTTTTTGATTCTTAGAGTTCTCCAAATACCAGTGAAATTCTGTAAAACAAATATTTAGTCTGTCATAGTAAATCCACAATATTAAATTTCAAATTAATTTTAGATTGGTAATATAGGCCCCAAAACCTTCCAATATCGATATTTAAAGAACTTGAAACGTAAATTTCTTAGCCCGATATATTTTATACTGTATATTGGGTTTATATACGCCCCAAGAACCCCGAAATATCAATTTTAAACAAAATTGGAAAATGTAAAGTTTTCAGTCCCTCATATTATATCTTATTAACCTAATAGTTGTAAAAAATTAATTTCATATTCGTAATACACGACCCCGAAAACCCCCTAATACCAAATCTGAAAAAATGCGAATAAGGTAAAATTTTCAACCCACCATATTGGATCTTTCATATTGAATTTAAAAAAAATAATTTTAACGTCTTAATCTAATCTAAATCTAAACCCTTCAAAGCTCCCTTGTACCAATTTTGAATGAAATCCAGAAATTTAAACTTTCTAGTCATATTGCATCTGATATTGGATTTTCTTAAAATAATTTTATATTCGCTATTTACATCCTCAAAAACGACTCAGTCGCACATTTGAACAAAATCGAAAAATTCCGCCAGATTGAGTTTTTCAAAAAACATTTTAAATTCGTTTAGATAAAATCGAGAGATGTGGAACCTTTAATCCGCCATCTTGGATCCGCCATATTTAATTTTTTTAAATAATGTTGGATTCATAATGTGCAATCCCATAAACTCCCCCATATCAGTTTTGAAAAAAATCGAACAAAATTAATTTTTTATCCGCCATATTGGACACGTCGTATTGAATTTTTTAAAAATAATTTCAGATTCGTTATTTGCGACCCCGAAAACTTCCCCATACCAATTTTGAAGAAAATCGGACAAAACTGATTTTTGCGTCCGCCATATTGGATCCGCTATATTAAATTTTTATTGAATAATTTTAGATTCGTCATGTGCGATTCCTAAAACTCCCCAGTACCAATTTTGGAGAAAATCGGACAAAATGAAATTTTCTTGTCCGCTATATTGGATCCGCCATATTAGATCCGCCATATTGAATTTTCTAAAAATAATTTCAGATTCGTTGTGTAAGACCCCGAAAATTCCCTCATACCAATTTGGAAAAAATCGGATAAAATTAGTTTTTTTGGCCACCATATTATAAGCGCCATTTTGGATTTTACTGCTCCTATTTCGTCCAATAAAATATGGGACCACCGCAACTTCCTAAATATAACGCAGAAAATATCATTCAAATCGGTGCTGTCGTCCTTCTTTTAGAAGTCGGTTGAAAAAAAAAGAATTTTATATATATATATATATATATATATATATATATATATATATATATATATATATATATATATATATATATATATATATAGATAGATAGATAGACAGTCAATTAACTGTTCCTCAATATATTTTATTCGACTGAATTTGGAGTTTTCTTGTAATTTTTTTATAAACCAACGAGGATCTACTGTCAAACGAATGATAAAATTTCAAGCTAGTTTAGTTCTTTATTTTTTCCGTGTTTTTATTTTCTCGGTGCTAATTATTGAAGCATCATTGATTTATTATTTGATTTTGTAGGTTCTACGTTTTTATTTGGTAAAAATATTAGTCGGATTTTAGTGACTGAATCCAAGTCTGTTAACTATAAATTGTATATGGTATTTGA